>OZ057400.1:89371464-90571464 GCA_964056695.1 Melieria picta
AGATTTACCTAGTAAGTATTTTCGCAATCTGTATTTAAACTGCATGGGGCTCGGATTGTCAAAAAGGCCGCCTTTTGCGCGCATTGCACCGAAGAAGTGTTCGAGGATGTCCTGGTTTAATCGATATGTCAAGATATACTTAAAGCAGTACTTCTCCTGCACATATCGATATAAACCCCGGAGCGAATTGTTGTTCATGAGGATGCCCCTCTGGAATGGCAACAAGTGTTGCTTTCCATGTGCTCGCGTTCGTTGCATGCAATTGTCCATCTTGGATATTATGTCCAATTGATGCTCCAACTCCATTCCAAACGGCTTCTTTGCGGGGAATGATTGGAATGTTGAGAATTTGGAATTAAAAACATCAAACCAATCATTCACAATCTCAAAGAAATTTGCCGTTTCGCAGGCGTTGTATAGTTCGAGTCCTAAACTATAGCAACGTCGGATCGCGCTCGCAGTACTGTGTGAAAACAGTTGCGCAGCTAGCTTCACTTTTTGACGGCCCGCGTGGTGCACTGTAAGGTGGCCCTCTGTTAGTTTGTGCACTATGGAAGCATCAGATACCGACGCGTATGTTAGCAACTGCGCAATCGTCCGTGTCGTCAATAGGCTGTTTTGATACACGAGCCCAGAATCCAGGAAATGGTTTCGCAAGAGCTTCAGCAAATGTGGTGTGTCGGCAAACACAAAAATTTTGCCATCAATTGCTGGATTTGGAAACCATGTTCGTTCTGATAAAAATATTATATTAAAAGATGTAAAAGCCAACAATCCGGCGATTGTTTCAATCTCACATACCGCTTGACACATTGAGTTCCTTCCAAAGACTTTGATTGCCCGCACCCATGTCAGACACGATGCCAACAACCGTATAGCCCACCTCTTGGAGCAAAGTAATTGCATTGTCCAAAATTTGTTTTGACATTTTGCAATCATATGCGCAGAATATGGGCTGCTTCCATGAAGACTTAAGACCCCGTGCAATAATCATTTGCACGTAATTGCTGGGCGTTCGGACGGTGTCTGATAGAGTGTCGTACTCGTAGACAGATTCGACCTTCATCTCGTCAAAAGAGAGTATGCAAAGTCTGTCTGCAACAGGCACCTCGTTTGCGCTACGCATCACACTTAAGGAAAAGTGTAGCACACCGTCCTCGAACTTAAGCTTCTGCAGCCATTTCGCAATAGTGGACTCGCAAGGAAGTGGAAACCCATGCTTATACAAGTGTGTATAGGCTCTTGGGCCGGCTGAGTGTAGCGCTATGGCCGAAGACATGTCACCCCACCGCCAATGAATATTTTTAGTGGGATCTTACGGATCTGACCTTCCGTAAAAAGTTGGTTAACTTTTGATTGAAGCTTCTGCAGCTCCATAACTTGCCCTTTCAATCTTGCCACTTCTTCTTCAAGCATTGATACCCGCTGATCTGTATCTGACCTAAAGTAACAATTATATTAATAATTGTTACATTTTGAAAACAAATTGTAAACTGACTCAGTCTGTGTTGAGACGTCAACGAATTTGCAGTTTTCGTGATCCGACACATTCGAAGCGCTAAGGCTTTCAACGATCATGGGAATGGCATCACTGCATAACTTCATCCTTTTCTGCACTGAGCCAGACACAAAATCAGCAGTGGAAAAATGAAGTGCACATATTTTTGCACCGGGCTGCAGAACGACGCCGCAAGATTCGGTCCACTTCTTTCTTTTCATGTCGTCTGAAGGGACATGAAAAAACTTGGTGCCTTCATGTGTCCAAGTTTTATGACACAATGCGCAACTTGCTTTCGGCATATTGTCAGCCTCAGCGATTTGCAGTAGCTGGAATAGAGAATGGTGGATCTAGGTATCCAGCGAATCAAATATTTCAACCAACCTTAAAAGCGTATGCGAGATTGAATGAAGGAGTTGGTTGCTCAAAAATTTGGCAACAAGACAGTAGCGCTTGGGCAGTTGTTCTGTGTATGTGCAGCTGAATTAGCCGCCAGTCTCAAGGTAGTTGATGGTAGAATTTTTGAAATACCGAAATTCGCAATTCAAATTCAAATAAAACGAGAATAGATTTGAATTTCAACGAAAAGAATCAAAACAAACAGCGTGAAATTCAACGAAAAGAATCAAAACAAACAGCGTGAAATGGTTCAGTAATCCCTTTTTTTTTTCTTAGAGAATGTTACTATTTGTAAGTACTTTTTTCAAATTTGCTTCTAAATAAAAAAGGACTTTTTCAAAGAAGCATTACTGATTTGCTAAGGGAGCCAACATTGTCAAATTAGAACGAGACGGGTGTCTACGTACATCACCTTTAATAATTGCATCATGTATTATGGGATGTCAATGTCAAACGGAAAAAATTAGAGGTGCTTATGAATGGGAGTCGTGCGCAGGGCTGCACAGAAAATACTGAAAAGCATACAGTTTTTACAATACACAGAAACACTTTTAAAGGTATCTTTTTTTTGCAAAAAGTATAAAAATGCTCATATTTCTGCCAAAATTAAGTTTCGAACGTAAATTACATGTCCGGTACCAGCTACTCGCGAAAAATTTGAAACAAATTAGTTATGTTACTGTCTTCATCAGTTTTTTTTTATTAGAAGTTTTTTTTTAAATTCATTTTCTTTAAGGTTTTTGTTTAAAAGAGCTGAAAAGCTGAAGCCATTTCGCTAATGACAGCCGCCGTTTTTAATTGAGCCTCAATATTTCGCTCTTCTATACGTTGGCGTTGAGCAACAGCTTCTCGTAAAAGTGACAGAACTTCGGCATCCATGTCAACGCGCTTTCGTTTTGCCATTGAAGATTCCGGCAGCGTCAGAGGTGATGATGCCGAATTCTCTATTGACAAAGTCTCCGGCCTTGTCACCTGTGCGGATGCTGAAGTCTCCACCGATGAAGATTCCGTCATCGTCACAGGTGGCGTTGCCAAAATCTCCGGCAGTAAAGGCTCCAGCATTATGACAGGTGACGATGCCGAACTCTCCGCCAATGCGGAATCCAGCCTTGTAACCTGTGGCGATGCCGAATTCTCCATAAACCCCATTGTCGGCACTTTAGTTCGGCCAACAACAGCAGCTACCCCGAAGACACACACTGCCCTTTCCTCGAGATGGCTCAATGTAGCCGCTGTTCGTGGCCCACCACCCGTCGCTTTTGAGTCGACCGCGGCTTGCCGTGCATGCGATCGCACCATATTCCTCCAATGCCCCAATGTCTAGAATTGAGAATGGGATAAGATAAACAAAAATAAGAAAATTAGAACAACTTACATCTTTCCACTGCGCGGCCGTTTTGGTTGGCCCTCTCATAGCGTTGAGAGCGCCACCCAACTCGTCCCATAAGTGCTGAATTCCCTTACGCGCCCGCGGATTGTTGCGCCCGATCGTCATTAAAGGGTTTTCAGCACAAAACTCCACCTAGTACTTCAATTGCTCGGGAGTCGTCCGCTCAACCTTTGTATGCCTATGAAATATATACATATGTACATATTTTATAAAAGAATGCAATTACTTTTTTAATATATTTTGAATTTTTACTCACTTCAGCTTGATTTCTTCGGCCATTGATTGAAATTTAAGAAATTTTATTATTGTTTGATTTGTTTGATATTTTTGAAATTTTTGAAATTTTGTTTGAATTTTTGTCAAACAGTTTTTCAACTTGAGTGGTGAATTTCAGAGCTTTTTCCGAAAGATTTTTTCGTTGGAATAGCTAAAATCTTTTATTCAGTCTTTCGAACTATCTTTCAATAATCTTCGAAAGATTGAAGCGAGTTGAAAGATAGTCGCCAGAATAGCCCTGTAAATATCCACAGTATGATACCTAGTTTACTTGTGCAATAAAACTCCAACAGGTGATACGTTTCTCATCAATTTGGTTTATACTACCCATCGATTAATTAAATGCAATATGCTTTACAAACTCTACGCTGAAACTGAGTGATATGTGAGATATTTGCAGGGAAAGAAAGCAGTAAGGGCGCGTCAATATCTTCTTGCTTTGTATTCCGGTAGTAGCTTAAGATATATCTAAGCATAAAAGCATTTGCACTTGTGTCGAATCTAAATGTGCTGGTAGTGTATATTAAGTGTCCAGTGTATTTTATTGTCGAAACAATATTATTGAGAAATTTCTCTTTTTGTCATACAAAAAAAGAGGCCAACATTCTATCTGGTTCACTTAAATAATTTCACTATAGGCTGGACAAAATGCGGAGAACACAAATATAGAGAGAATAAAATACAGGCGAAAAAAATGCTGAGGACAAAAATTTTATCAAATTAGCCAATGCTCAATGAGGGTTAGATCTTGTTATATAAAAACCCAAAAATTGAAATCGTGTGCGAATTCGAGGGCAAATATCTTACAACAACACATTTTCAAGTTGAGTTTACTGAAAATAAGGAAATTATATTGAGAATATGTAAATCAAATATGAAGTGTATAGAAGGCGCATCTGAGCTCAAAAATTCAAATTTTTGTTTGCGAGTTTCATAGAGCGGGGGGAAGCCACAAAAGGGAAAGAACGGTGCCAGCAGGAGAGCGAGCGCTTCAGTTTGCGCTCATTGGCTGTGCAAGCTGAAGCACACTCACCCAACAAACACACATGAAATGAAAGTGCCGCTTCACCTGTGTACACATGGGCGTATCCGTGTAGGGGAGCGGATCGGTATTTGAAATTCAATGTTCTGTAAATATATAGAATTCTATATTCTATTCTCTTTGTATTCTATATTATGAATTTTCAAATGTAGTTATGCTCCTCTCTAAATTTGTTTCTGAGTACGCCCATGTGTGTACATTGACTTGTTGGTGGCTGCTTTTGTCGCTCAATCATTTTTTGTGTGAATTTCTGCATTTATTTGTCGCCAGCAAAAGGACGCCACTTAGCCAGCGTAATGATCGCCGTTTCAGCGAACGTGATTCAAAACAGCGCTAATGATTTTTGTTCTTGTAGTTTTTATGTGTATGCTTTTTTGTGTTGCTGATTGGTTTTGCTTCAAAATCTTTTAGTCGGAGCCCGAAAAATCGGTATTGAGGCATATATCCGACCACTGCAAAAATTTTAGTTCAGAATGATTCAGTAACGAATACTGGGACAATAAATTTAAAATCCTAGATTTTCCTATTTTAGTTCTTTTTCGCAAGCATTGTACACTGCGGGACACTTGATTACCCTTTACTTTACTTTGTTAGCTAATATTTTTGTTATGAAGTCAAAAACTTTTTTTTTAATGTCAAAATTTTCTGGATACGCAGTTGCATGTGTTCCTGTTTTTGAACTGAAAAAATTGTATGCAAAATTAGAATGAACCAAATTTTTGCCCTTTTAAGCCTATTTCAAGTGGGACACTTGATTACCCTCATTGCAGTTTTAGATCTGTAACAAGTGTAAGAAAGTAGGATTAGTGTAAATCGGTTTGAAAAACTGAATTGAAAGTATTATATAATTTTTGCGAAATTTACAAACGGCAGAAGCAATGGTTCGCGGTAAAACCTTAACAGAATTGGAGAAGGGACGCTTTTCGGCGTATAAGGAGGAAAACATAAGTAACCGCCAAATCGATCGCGATCCGTTGGTAGTATACCATTTTCTTAAAACACCCACAACTTATGGCAAAAACCGCAAAGGTCGCACCGCAACAGCTACTTCTCTTAGAGAGAGAAGACCGATTCTTCGTAAAGCGTCCAATTCCTCTGCGTCTGCGGGTCACATACGAGGTCTAACCGGGACGACAGCCAGTGTCGGCACTGTCCGCAGAGGAATTAATAAGCAGTGTCCTTACATCAAACGCAAAAGGCTGCAAAAAAAAAAAACGTTTACTGCAACGTCACAAAACGATACGCTTAGAGTTCGCGCGAGCTCATCTCAGCTGGCAGCAGGAGTGGAAGTCAGTCGTCTTTTCCGATGAAAAAAAATTTAATTTGGACGGACCCAATGGCTTCCAACACTATTTTCACGATCTAAGAAAATCTGAACGATTTCTGTCGCGGCGTCATTCAGCAGCATTCTCAGTTATGTTGTGGGCAGCAATCTCGGCTCAAGGCGCTATTAATTGAACTATATTGGAAGGGCGCCAAAGTTCACAGAATTATATGGCAATGTCGGAAATTGAATTTGTAATGATAACGCTGCCATTCACACCGCAAGTCGCGTGAAGTATTGGTTTGAAGCGAAAAAAGATAATGAAATAGATTGGCCTGCATTCTCTTCCGACCTAAACATAATCGAAAATATTTGGGGATGGTTGACACGTAAATTTATGCAGATGGCAGGCAATTTAACAAAAAAAGCACACTTATAGAAGCAATTGAAAATGCATTTTCCCAAATCCCTGAAAATTATCTTACATCGTTGTACAACTCTTCGCTTACTCGACTTTTTGAGGTTATATGCAATAATGGTGGCCATACAAAATATTAGTAATAAAAAATTAATGAATGTAATAAAGACTAACCTCTTTTTCTTTGTTTTCTTTAAGTGAGGGTAATCAAGTGTCCCACTTGAAATAGGCTTAAAAGGGCAAAAATGTGGTTCATCCTAATTTTGCATACAATTTTGGCAGTTCAAAAACAGGAACACATGTAACTAAGTATCCAGAAAATTTTGACATTAAAAAAAAAGTTTTTGACTTCATAACAAAAATCTTAGCTAGCAAAGTAAAGTGAGGGTAATCAAGTGTCCCGCAGTGTATGTGGGCCGTAAACAAAATTTAATATAATTTATAAATTATTGCGGGCTAATAACAAAGTTCTTTCTTTCCTTTCATTTTCCTTTATAATTGTCATTGTTGATTACATATTTGTTTTTTTATTGCTTGTAGCGATTATATAAGTCGCCATGCCAACCATATTTTATTTTCTTTTCTATGATTTTGCGCACACTACAGTCGACAATGAGTTCACGAGCAATATGCGACGACGTGCAGGCTTATAGAAGAAGAACAAAAGCCAGCCAGAAAATAGAAATTGTTTTACAATTTCAGCTTTTCGCCAGCGCAACAACAACAACAACACCAGCACATCGTCTTCACCTCTCAATCATCCCACGCCGCACAGTGGCTCAATTTGTCATTTCAGGTTGCAAAATTAATAACTCCTGAACGAATAGAGATAATTGGAAAATTTTTCAAAAATAAACTCAATCGAGGTACAGGGTGCTACGTAATACTTTGTCAAAGTTCGGCTTACTGTAAATAAGAATAACAATGATAAGTTTTAGTTGCAAAATTAATGAAAATGCATTAAAAAAGATGAAAAGTTATAAGAAATTTAAGAAATAAGCTGAAAGAGTCAATTTTAAAGATACAAATTTACTTATTTGCTTTCAAAATGAGAACCAGAATTCGGGAAATTTACGTAAAAAGTCAATGTAACTTACCTTGAAATTACCTTTCACCTTGTGTTTATTTATTGTAAATTATTTTAATAGTAATAGTTTTAGTAATAGTAGTTCTAGTAGTAAAATCAGCACTAGTATTATATTATTAACAAAAATACTTATATCTGAGTTATGATGATATTTTCCTCTTATTAAATAATATGAAATTTAATTTTTTTCAAAATAATTGTCAGTACTTGGGCTTGTATCTAATAAACTAAACATCTCTGGAGAGTAATATTTTTGTAATTCTTTTCTTCGCTTAACATATCTTAAAGATGAAATTAGTGGGTCTGATGAAGCTAAAAGCATATTAAATAAATCCTCATTTTGACGCAGACGCGTAGTCTTGCAGGTATTCATGTACCTAAACTTTTTGTATTCCTTATTTTTGGACTCTTGGGCTTCTTCTGTCAGCCCTCCAATGGGCAATGGCTGGTACTCATTACACTTTTGCCGTGAGCTAATATTTTATGCCCAGTGGGTGTTAATTTTTTCCAAGGATACTTTTGCTGCAATAAGTTGGTAGTCGTTAAAACATATTCTCCATATTTGTCAGCATTTACATTTTCTCTACAGCATAAAACATTAACTTGAAGTCTCTTAATTATTTCGTGGTCGACTCCAGTTAACCTAGCTGTTGTTTCGTCTTTGCCAAAAAATGTCCTAGATGTGTTTCCATCATTACTGCTACCATAACCTTGTTTTGGCTGGTCCAGTCTTAACCCCATCTCATTGTAGAAAGCATCTTGTATCCTCTTCTTTCTAGCTGCTATTATCTCTTTTGTTAGAGTGGTTTCATTACTATGGGGGAGTGTATATGCTAGCTTCAAAATAAACTCCATAGTTTTTATTCTAGCATGTAATGGCGACAGTCCATATTCATAATTATGTTCATCAGTTATGGATTCATCTAGTGTTTGGAAATTTTTTTGCGCTCTCTTGCATATGGGACACGACTGCGTTGATTTCGTGTTTGTTATTTCATTTAAAACTTTTCCGTCAACCATCGTCAAGTAAAATGTATGCTGAATCGCAATTGTCAAGTCGTTGTTAATTTTATATTCAGTCGGCCTAATTGCAGCAATTTGATCTCGTATGCTACTAACTGTCGATCTAATGAGATCTGAAGTTTCCTTTGCATATTGAAATAGTATTGGTCGGCAGAAATGTACTGATGAAGGGCTAGGATTCCCCCAATGTTCTGCAAGTTCGCTCTTTAACCTTAGGGGAACAACGGATGCCATGAACATATTAGAATCCGTAATATTTTCGCCATCAGCTGTTTTTATCGCTTGCTTATATGTACTTTGACCAGAGGATCCATCGCAACCCCACTTACTTAGTAAGGTTAGATTCTTTAGAAGCTCCTGTTCACTTTTGCTGCTCAAAATTCGTTTCGCAGTATGGTCCATGAGGCTTTGCAGTTCGACTTGAGCTGACACTTCGGTAATTTCGCAGTTATAAGGAACGGCCTCTTTTTTTGCTGACGTAATGTTGTGATATGCTGGTAGAACATCTGCATTATGTTTTTGCAAGGAACTTCTCAAAATAAAATATTTTTCCTTGGACAATCCTAAGTCCAAAAACAATGCTAAAGCTTCATTAGGACTATATTTGGTTGGCACCATATTGGGTGGGGTGGGAATACTGTTCTTTATTCTTTGAACTCGATTCGGGCTTGCTAGTGAAACTGCTTTCACTATAATGCCTTTAATTTTATCCTGATCCTTATTATATTTCATAGTCAAAGCTTCTGACAGGTGGGTGGTAGTTATTTTTCCCGTTGCCTCCATAAGCTTCCTTTTTTTAGTGAATTACATACAGTCCTGAATTTACTTTTTCGGCCTTCCTATTGCCGCCTTTCATCGCTTATGCTACATGCATCTCCTGCATCGAAGTAAGTTGTTTTTTCCAACCACTCCTCATTATTCTGGACAAAATTGAATTGGGTACGGTTTGCCGCAATCCATTTCCACTTTATAGTACGATAAGTCCTGGATATCTTCTCTTTAGTCGTAGATATGTTGGCTGCAGGCAAACTTCCTTCGACGTAACCAATTTCTTTAGTGACAGCCACAACAAACTTCTCCTTTGTCTTCGAAATAGTAAATATTTCAAACAGCTCGAATTTTTAAAAAACATCTTTGTGCTTCTTCTTCGGTTTAGTTGCAGTGGCGGAGTTGAAGTGATGTTTAGTTCAAATTAAATTCGAAACTAACTTCACTTACTCTAAACTCCTTTATTTATAAGTAGGATTTGCATATGCATTCAAATAGCAGGTACCAAAGACAATTAAACTATAAGATGTCTTACGTTGATACAAATCAGTGGCGCTTCAAAAATTTGCCGTGGCTTTTTAAATAAAGCAACGTGAGAGTGGTTTTTACAGCAGCGCCACATCCGGAGAACAACGATGAAGCCACGCAAGCAACTCTCTCTGCTTGCAGTCGGCAGAGATATGAATATGCGTGTGATCTCTATGGGCTCTTGTGTTGATTTTTTTGGTGGTTGATTGTTTTAATCAGTAGCGCACGCGGGACGGGAACGTTTGGGGATTCAAACCCCCTCAAATACAAAGATTAATAGAGTATTTATCCCTCCAAAAAGAAGTCCTGCCTGCGCCACTGACTTCAACTCATGTAAAGTGAGCGCACACAATTTTGCTTTTGCTTGGCAGCGATCAAAGCCGTTGTGCTTTGTGTGAGCAAAACAAAGAGCGTTAATATTATTACGCTCTCACTGTACCGACGCTTGCTTGCTCTCGATAATGAAAATTTTGCAAACTCGAGCTCGCCCTATGCCATTCGGTTGTATGGCCGTAAGACATCTTATTGTTTAATTGTCTTTGCAGGTACTAAGCTTCTAGTACTAGCAGGTACCTAAACAGTTGTTAGGTTTTCCCGCGTTGTGGGTTTTAGACAGTGCACATAGATATAAGTCTGCTTTTTGTTTTCAATAACTAATTGTTTCATTGGCGCGGTTCAACTCAAAGACTAATGGCGACTGACTGAGTTTTGCTCAAATTAAAAAAAAAAATTGTATGTCAGACACAGTGTTAGTATTTTGTTAAAAACAAAAGCATTACATGAAAGGATACATGATAGCTGATTGCCGGAAATGAAAGCCAACTTGTTTTTCGTACGTGCGAACTGCGCATCCAGCAAAAGTACTCTTTACTTCAAGCTTACAGCAATATACGCCAAAAAAAAAGTCGACTTAATATGGAGTTGCAAGCTTGTATCACATCTTAAATGAAGCCAAAATCCAAATTTGCATGCCCTGGTAACGATTATAATCGCGTGTAATTGATTAAATATCAAAATCTTGACGAACTTGTTCGAACGCACGCACCCGAAAGCACAAAATTGCGCGAGGTGGCCACAGAAAAATCGCTGTAAAATCCAGTCGGGCAAAATCGGGCACCCGATCTCTTCAGGGCAGTACTCACAGAAAACTAGTGAACAATTTTCCCAAAGACGGAACCGTGGCAAGTATGGCCTTTTTTTTGAAAGTCTATAGAAAGTTCAAAAAGAGTAATAAAAACAGTGCTTCAAGTGAGTGCCTACGAAAAGACAACAACAACAACCAATTTTTTTTTCTATATTTAATTATTTACTACAAATGCCTTCTTTTACGATGCTGGTGAAAAAAGTTTCAATTAATTTGCTCCTTTCCGTATTTTAAAACTTCAGTTTTGCCGAAAAAGTGCAAATTGCTGATATTATTTCACACTAAAAATTGCTCAACTTTGACGGGCTCTACAAGCAAAACTATTTGTCCAATTTAGTTAAGGTTTTCGGATTTCTTAGGTCCAAGCATTTATCTATCGGACAAGTATAACAGTTTCCCCCAAATCGAACATGACAAAATCGACTTTTGCAACCTACGTCGGCAGAATCAGCCACTGTGCAACGCAGACTCACTGCAGTGAGCGCAACCAAAGAGCGCAACACATAAAACTACGTTCTCGCTTGTAAAGCAACGCTCTCACCACATACGTGATCTGTGCGAGCAGAGCGCGGGTTCCAATGTTAGAACCCGCCATACAAAATTTTTGCTTGTATGACATGCGCATTCTGTATGTTTATTTTCTTTTATGTAAATTCATAATAAGATATAATTTAAAATGGGAATACTTCAATTGATAGTGAGAAATATAAAATCATTATTCGGAAAGTAGTAAAACCAAAATGAGAATATATACATTGAATTTGACAAACTCAAATTCGTATGCCAAAATTCAAAATGGAAAAAGGAAAATTCAAAAACTTTAAAATGTTTCAAGTCGAATGCAACCAGACGAAGCAAAATGGAGTACAAGCATAATTTGTCGTAATGTACAACAGTGCACAAAGACCTGCAAACTCCACAATTACTAATATGTATTCCACTCGCAATTTGTGGAAATCTTGAAGTTGGTGTATCTAGTTGCCCTATTTATAGAGCAGATATTGTTGGTAAGAAAACTTGGCATAAATGCAGTATAGCGAACCCTCGTGAAAAAAATAAATGAGTATGCTTTTATATAGAGGGTTGGCTCCTGAATCTAAAAAACTAAAACTGTTGCCTGGGAAACGCCCATAAAAGGCGTGGCTCGGGGTCAAAGTTCAAAGTTTTTATCAAAAAATCTCAATTAATCTCCAACCGATTTACACGATATGGGTATCAAACGAAAGGTCTTTCATACCTTTCTTCTGATGTGCAACATTAGATACAAAAGATGTACTAATAAAAAGTTTTAAGCGAAACAAATGTTTTTGTATTAAAAATTTTTTAAAAACGGATTTTTTTCTCGAAAAATCCATTACTAAGGTACAATAAGTTTGTTACCATATTGTAGCCTGTGAAATTCCCTTTACAACGAAATATAAAACATTTGATATTTTTTTGATTTCGCATTTATATTTAAATTTAAATTGAGTTAAAAGTATCTGCCTGCAATATTGAAATGGCGTTTATGAAAGTAATTGCTTAGGCGCGATCTTTTACAATCATAAGATTTGAATACAAAAATACTGTAAGCACTTTACTGATCCCGAAGCCCTAGTTATACCCATGAGGGTTATTTTTTTGAAGCCCGGCCGAAGGCCGGCCACACAAAAGGTACTTGAATGCCGGAATACTTTTGGCCGCGAAGCCGAAGTTACGATTATAAAAGTTATTGCTTAGGAGCGACCGACCGTGCATCAAGGTTTTGAATACAAAAATACTGTAAACACTTTATTTATTCCTGATGCCTTAGTTTACTCCCATGAGGGTTATTTTTTTGAAGCCCGGCCGAAGGCCGGCCCCACAAAGGTATTTGAATACAGAAAAACTGCAGTTTACTACCACCCTCCATATAATGGAAAAATATAACCACACACAAAATATTCAATGCCACAATACCATAAAAGCAAAAAGGGTTTTAATGGCTATTTGGCGAAATTTAAGCTTTTTAAATAATGCAAAGCTAGAAATCTAGATCTTTTCAAATCTTTTTTAATATGGCAGGTACTTTGTACAACCCCCTTCAGCTGTCATTGCCCGAAAGTGATGGCGAAGGTGAATTTGAAATGGCTTTGGACCCAGAGTCAAGTTAGAAAACATTTAAAAAATATATTCAGAAAAAACAAAAGTATACATTTTTATACTTCGTTGTAAAGGACATTTCACAAGCTACAATATGGTATCAAACTTATTATACCTTAATAATGGATTTTTGCAAAAAAAAAATCCGTTTTTGAAAAATTAAAAAAAAAATTTGTTTCGCTTAAAACTTTTTCTTAGTACATACTACGTATGTAATGTTGTACATTAATAGAAAAGTATGAAAAGAGCTTTCGTTTGATACCCATATCGTATAAATCAGTTGGAGATTAATTGAGTTTTTTGATAAAAACTTCGAACTTTGACCCGAGCCACGCCTTTTGTGGGCGTTTCCCAGGCAACGTTTTAAGTTTGTTAGATGGTCCAATTTTCGGTTTTTTTTTCATGATGGTTCGCTATACTGCATTTGTTCCAAAAACTTTCGCATTTTATAATGTATACTGGTGGCAATTCCCATAAACTCACCTAAATCTGCTTGGATTTTGTTACATTATCCTTAAAAATGTGATTCAGTTAAAATAGTAAAATATCTATATCTGAAAGTAGTCCATTTGGAGTGCCTGGCGTCTTACTCCGGCGGAGCCTCGGCACTTATTCGGGACGAACAAGTCTAAGTAGTGGGCAGTGTAACGATGAGGCACCCTGTCGCTGTGCTATGCGTGAATGCTTTTACGGGCATACTTTTAGGCATGCACTTTAGAGTACGACCGGCTTGCTATAATTCCGATATGGAAAGATGGTCCGCGATGGAAATAGGATGTGCGAGAACGGTCGATAGTCCAATTGGAATGTGCGAGAACAATCGGCGTGATAAGCAGCCAAGTATAAAAGGCAGCCGGTTGCAGCGCAGAGAAACGAGTCTGATTTGAGCAAGTAAAGGGGAAACATGCAATAGTCTAATAAGTAGTAGCAAGTGTAAAGATAAGCAAAGTGTAAATTTGTAAATAAAGTGATTGCTGGTTTTGGAATGCGTTTTGCGTTGAGTAATTGAAGTGGTTTTATTTTTCAAGCACAATCCAGAGAGACGAAAGCCTATAGAGAACTCATTTTCGTAACAGTATATAAAAATAAATCTTGGTCCTTTCGGATGCTTAAAACTTGAAAACGACTGGACCAAATTGGATACTTCCTTCGGCGGGTTTGTTCGTAATTGCTACGCGAAGGTTTAGGAAAAAGAAAAGTTGGGAAAACGGGGCGTGGCACCACCAACATACATTTTTAGACAATAACTTTGGATCCATAAATCACACATCAATTAACCCATTCGAGACCGATTGCCCACCGTGTGTGCAATGGATTTCCGAGGCTATAAGACAGCCTGCACACCGTGTGTGCAATAACAGTAATGTGCAATTATCAGTTATTCTGAGTAAACTAGTCGTCGAAATAAGATTTTTCTGGAACTCATGAAATCTGTAAAGTACAGGAAAACAAAATTTGGCATTGGTTTTACTGTATACCAAAAAATCTAAAAATTATCTTAAGCCTTTCTTACATGAACAATACAAAGGAAAAAAATTTCGCTCCTGGGGACCGTGTTCGAAAAAAATCGTCGACTCGAATCGGTTAAATTTGGTACAAACTTACTATTTAGCCATGTCCTTCGATAGAGGGAATGGGGCGGGTAGTGAACGAGGGGGTGTGGCACCTCCCATACAACTCAAATTTTTTATATGGAATAGCTTCGGAATTGTAAGTCGCATAGCATTGAAATTTGGTATATCTTCCTATAGATCATTCTACTATTAAAATTTGATGGGCGTTGGACAAGGGGCGTGGCACATTTGTTTCACACAAACTTTCCGCATAATTTTGGAACAGTTAGTCGCACATCAATGAAACTTAGTGTAGTGGTACCACTTGGCACCCACACCGACACTATCCATTTGATCGTACAATTGCATATGCCGTTATCCACTAGTGTCAGGTTGCCACTCGACACGCGCGCCGAACTTGTAAGCAAAGCAAGTCAGCACTTGTGGCAGCTGCCGAGCGAGTTCAACGCTACCTACCGCAGCGCACTGTTCCTAACGGAAATATGCAAGATCAGCTATTTTGGAATAGTGCTCTGGAATGATGGGCAAAGTACTAGAAATTCTGTTCAAATATAACAGTCATGTTTTTAATATATAAGCAACTCATTTTCGAAATAAAGCAACTTCTTCTCTTGCGACAAGCAAACCTTGTGTTTTAATTGCGCAAAGAAAAGGTCGGCTCATTTAGCCTCAACATTGGCGTGGCTCGCCTTTCAATTAGCCAACCCTAACTGCCCATACGGACCGAACTTCTCTCTTAACTGCTACACGACTTCCCACAAAGTACATCAGTACGAACCTACCATTTAGTCATATCTTTCGACAGAGGGAATGGGGCGGGATTTAACAAGGGGGCGTGGCAATCTTTTATATGATGATTATATATAAACGTCCCCGTTTATCTCATGGCCAAAAATAGTAAACGTGGTTTAATTTTCACGAAATTTGGCATCCGCTCATTTTTTAGCCTAATTACGAAAAATACGAAAACTTGTGAAATTTGGACTACTGCCACGCCCACCCCCCTATTGAAAAAATATTTTTAATTCGATAACTTGATCACTATTAACACTAGAAAGATAAATTTTATACAAAATATCATTAGGGTATAATCTATAATTCTGCCAAAAATGGGCAGTCTACCACGCCTACTTTAAAAGTTCGTATAAGCCTCAAATGAATTAATCGCTACATGTGTATATTTTGCCATTTTTTTAAGTTTTCGAACTTTTTCATGTTGGCCCCCTTTCAATGTAGTGCCAGCCAGTCGAGTTAAAATACGTGACGGCAGCTTCACATAAAACAGCTCACGAATTTATACAAGAGGTGCCACCCAATAAAATAATGAATTACATGTGGATCTGCAAGCCTCTGCAGCTGAAACTTTGCAAATGTGTTCTACATACTTGTAGTTCAGTGGAACAATTGAATTTGGAAAGCCTCCTTAGGCCTTTTTGAGATATTTGCTTTTGAAGTTTGCACTTAAACTTTTGCTTGGGCTCAAAATGTCAAACGACAGTTAGCGAAAAGTAATAACCAAAACAAAAACGAAAGCACTAACGGACTGTAAAAACCTAAAACATAAAATAAAAAATCAGGTATATTAAAATAAAAACCCTGCAATATACCCAAGTTCATTGATTCCCAACCCAAGTTACTCCTATCCCACGCAATAGTACGCGCAATTATGCGCTGTGCAGCTGTAAAAAAAGAAAACAAATTTACAGTTACACGGTGCATTAGTGAAGTCTGCAAGGGGAAGCGGACAATTGCGAAAAAACAGCGCAGACAGACACAGACACATGTTTCTCATTATTTTTAAAATCGAAATCTAACTGGATCAACGACGGGTTAAAAGTATGTATGGAGAAACAAAGGTTTTTGAGCCTTTCGACTTCAAACTTGGTTAAAGTACTTCAAATGTAAAATAACTCGATATGTTAACAGGTTAACAGTTTGTATGGAGAAACAAGATTTATCGGGCCTTTTGACTTCAAACTTAGCAAAAGCACTTCAAAGGGGAAATATTTAGAAAGTGTTTTTCTGAAAATCGAAATCTACCATGGTAAACCAAGGGTTAAAAATTTGTTTAGAGTTAATGTGAAAACACATGATTTAATGGGCCTTTTGACTTCAAAATTTTTGAAAACACTTGAAAACAAAGATAATTATACACATGTTTTGCTTTGATCAAAATCTGACCGGGTCAACAATGGGTTAAGAATTTGTATCGGGGGGAAACAAGAGAGATTGCGTGCAAAGCCGCGGGGTCCAGCTAGTAGTCCATAAGAACTGAAAAAAGAAATAGTATTTAATGAACTGTTCCACCAATTTATTTATTGTTTTCATAAAAATAGCACAATTTGAGGTGGCAATTCACATAAATTCAGTAGATAAAAAATAGAAAATTGCGTAAAGTAAAAATTTTTTCATAGCTCGAGGTACTCTAAATAGTTTTATGAATAATTTGTCCATTTCCCGTTATGGTTTAAGATATTTTAGGCACACATAAAATGAGATTCTGAAGAGTTTGTGCCGGTATGCAAGCTTCAACCTATTTAATCGCAGTTTTAAAGTCAATCTTTGAATAAAACCGTCGTTCTTTTGAGCAAAAACCTCGAGCAAGAGCCCAAAGGTGCTCGATGTGATTTAAGTTAGGACTTCGAACGGGCCAATCAAAAACTTAAATATTTTTGTCCTTGAAAAGCCCTTTGTTTTTCTAGAACTGTGAATTGCAACGTTATCCCGCTGAAAAATAAATGCAGGCCCACAAAGTTCTTCTGATTATTCAAATATCATTACGTTTAAAAGTTCGCAGTATATTTAGAAGTTAATTTTTTCAGAAACCCACGCAAATTAAGTCGTACCATACATGGCAATACCGGCCCACACCTGATAATGTCCGGCTCATACAGACTTCCTTTTCAACCAACTTATCGAGCTAAAAGTATTAAAAGCCGTCAGTACTATCTAAAATGAACCGTTTTTGTAACTAAACAAAACAGTTTACAACTGTTCGCGCCTCTAAATAGCTTCTCCGCGAATTCCATTTTTCTTGGTTTATGACCATCAGTCAAAGGGGGTTTTTGAGGCGTTTAGTGTAAACAGCGGTTTGAATTTTGAAAAATTTGTCGAACATTTCGGGTCTTTGCAGACAGATCGATTCTGCGAACGAACTCCGTCGACATCAGGTTTTCTTTGATTCCCAATGCCATTATCACACGTTTTTGGCTTACGATAATTTTCGTGTTTTGGTCATATCTTACGTTTTTCCCCATAAGATCCGCGTCATTTTAAATAACGACACACTGGTGTCTCAGACCTGCCTATTTTATCCGCTATTTCCCGTCTCGAAAACTCTTATTGATTGAAAGCATCAATTTTTTCCTTTTTCTTCAGGTGGCAATTACTTTCCTCTTGGCATTATCACAGGTCTGAAGAAAATAGAAATTTTACTTGTTTAACAGTACAAAAATCGACTAAATTAGCTTATAAAGGCATAACTTACCTCAAATGACTTATAGTTCACTGATCAATTTAAATCGCTGAGTTTATGTGAACTGCCACATTTCAACTCTGAGAAAACACTAGTCGCAGTGTGCATAATGGTACACCTGCCGTTACTTACAGCAAACTATGGAAATGTAAACTAAAACCTTTATTTGTTTTTTAAATTATCTCCTCTACTCCCACAAAACTTTTCATACCTCAGCCACAGACAACTCATCAAGTAGATGTCCACTCTCATGCGACGAAAATGGCACCAATATTTCAAGCTCTGAATTACAGATTTTTTCCGCAAAGCTATTTTACGAACACAGCTGCATGTGCTCATCCAGAACTTTTGCCGGATTGAATTATTTTGGAATTTCTTTTCTTGCTTGCTGATATTCTTTTCTGCAACATACATTTATGATTTTAGCTACAACGATCATGCACTATATTTCGTGTAACAGGTGGACAGCATATCAGATATTCGTAATTTTTTTTCTTCGTAAATTTCGCCTCGGGTTCGAGGCTGGGCGAGGAAGCAACATTTTTTAACATTTAACGCTTTATTTTGTAAACATTTTTAATCGGGTACACCTAAAATTAATAATGTACTAAAAAATATTGATATAAATGAATCGACTCTAACAATACTTCAGCGTACAAATTATTCTTGTGTACTACTGTGGGCAAAAAATAGTAAGACTTTGTTCATAATTTTAAAATTCTTTATTTATTCTTCCAAATCTATTTCCTCCCCCTCAAAGTAATCCCCCCCGGCCCCAATACACTTGTGCCAACGTTTTTTCCAATCCTCGAAACAGTTGTTAAAGTCAATTTCCGGAATAGCCTTCAATGCGCGTAGCGATTCACGTTTAATGTCTTCAATTGACTCAAAACGGTTTTCCCGGAGCGGTCGTTTGAGTTTGCTGAACAGGTTTTTTAGGGTTAACCTCTTACTTCCGGCGATTCATCGAGGGTTATGCGTCAATAGCTAGACCGCTATTCAACTTATTGAGGAAAAAAGTAAAGTACGTATTAGGGGATGAGCAGCTAGCTGCATTTCAGCAGCTAAAGCTAGCGTTAGTCAACGCACCCGTGCTCAAACTATATAATCCAAAGTCGGTGACGGAAGTCCACACCGATGCTAGTATGTACGGATATGGGGCAGTGTTGCTCCAAAAAGACGCAGAGGACCAACAGTTACATCCTGTTCAGTTCATGAGCCGCACAACGAAGCCATACGAAGAAAAATACCATTCCTACGATCTGGAAGCATTGGCAGTAGTTAACGCGTTGAAAAGTTGGCGGGTGTACCTGATGGGGATAAAGTTTAAAATAGTGACCGACTGTAACGCTTTCGCAATGACTCTACAGAACAAAGAGATTCCATTAAGAGTCTCTCGCTGGGCGATGTTTTTAGAAGACTTCGAAGTGCGAGCACCGAAGTGGTCCCAGGATGAAGCATGTTGACGCGTTGAGTCGTGTGCACTTTCTATTATTGGAAGACACCCTGAAACACCGACTGAGATTGGCTCAGCTAGAAGACGACTGGACTCTGGCAGTGCGGAAAGCGTTACAGGCCGCTCCATACGAGAACTTCCTCATCGAACACGACGTGTTGTATAAAGACCCAGATCAGGAGCGAGTCGTTTTTCCTTCTCAGATAGAAGAAGAGATAATCAAGATGACACATAGACAAGGTCACTTTTCCGCTAAAAGAACACAAGACGTAGTCGAGAAATCGTTTTTCATACCTCACTTACGGAGGAAAGTAGAGAGAGTATTGCGGGGATGCGTCGAATTCATCATCACGGAGAAAAAGGTAGGGAAGAAGGAAGAGTTCCTAACTCCAATTCATAAGGAGGACAAACCGCTGTGCACTTACCATCCAGACCACGTTGGGCCAATGGAGTTATCCAAGAAAAAATATAATTATATCCTCGCAATAGTCGACGCGTTTTCAAAATTCACTTGGTTATATCCAACCAAAACCACCAGAGCAGCTGAGGTAGAAGATAAATTACAAGGACAGTCTTCAGTGTCTCAAGACAGTGTCATAACAGACCGTGGTGCAGCTTTTACGTCAAACGTTTTCGACGAATACTGCAAATCGGAGAACATACAACATTTAGTGATAGCGTCGTGAGTTTCGCGGGGAAACGATCAAGGGGAGCGTATCCACAAAATTGTTGTTCCCATGTTGTCGAAATTGTGTAGTTCAGATCCTGATTGTTGGTACAAGCACGTAGGTAAAGTGCAGCAGGTTTTAAACAGTACCCCACCGAGAAGTACGAAACATACCCCTTTCAGATTGCTAACAGGGTTTGAGATGAGGGTATCAGGTATCCCCAAGCTAGATCAACTAATAGAATCCGCAACCATCGAAGAGATGGACGCGCAACGCGAACAAGCCGGTCAAGACGCACAGAAAAATGTTGCGAAAATCTAACAAGAAAATAAGAAAAACTCTAGTAAATACCGTAAGGCTGCCGCAGAATATCAAGTAGGCAAACTAGTAGCAACCAAGCGCACACAGTTCGGGGCGGGACTGAAACTCAAACCAAAGTTTCTAGGCCCCCACACCGTTATGAAAAAGTTGAACCACGACAGGTACGATGTCGAAAAGTTAGGGGACTCCGAGGGGCCTGCGCGTACCACCACCGTGGCTGAGTTCATGAAACCTTGGGACCCGTCGTTCGGGCCGAACGACCAGTCAGGATGGCCGAATGTGGGGAAAAGGAAACAACCCTGTACGGACGGATTCGGATAACGACAACCCTGTACGGACGGACTCAGACAACGGCAACCCTATACGGACGGACTTATAGGCAACGGCAACTCTTACAGACGGACAAAAGGGAAGGGGAAAAACCGACGCCGGACAGAACAGTACAGAACGCATCGTCAAGCCGAGCGCATCAAAAATAAGAATTTGTAAAAATAGATAATAATTATATATGAATATAAGATAAAATAAAACTGTACTTGAACTTGAACTAATAAAAGTGAAAAGAACGTGTGAAAAAAGATAGCCAACATATATGCCTTAATTATTTTTTCTATATCCTATATTCGTATAGTAGAATTTTATGGCGAATATTTTCGTGGTACATTTTGTCCTTAAAAAATCCTGTTTTGCAGGACATTTTTGCCATTTTAGAAAAAAGGGTAAAATCCACCCATACAAATAGGAGCTACAGGGTTAACATGCTCCACAAAAATGTTCATCGTAGTATTTTACACCAAATGGCTGTACACATCATATACCTAAAATGTGAGTTTACATGGTTTTCGTATGCCGATTCACCAGAAGAATGTGCAATAAGGGGAAAACTTTGACCCCCCCTAAACAAAATTCAGACGTGAACTTTCAAAACGCCGATACACGTATATTTTTTTTGGCCCCCTCTAGCAGAATCCGTTCTCAGAACCTTGTTATTTAAAAACAAATTTGAATATATTTAGGAGGGAATACACAACTACATTTGAAAATTCATTATATAGAATTCTTTATATTTATAGAACATAGTATTTCGAATTTTAGGGGCGCAATTGCCGATACGTCTCCCCTACCCGGATACGCCCATGGGGGCACAGGTGAAGCGCCCTCTTTAAATAGAAAGTTTTGGTTTCGGCCAAATATGAAAAAAAACTGAAATTCGGTTTCGACTCAAAAAAGTTGTTTCGGTCGGACATTACTTTTTACATAAATTTTCCATATTCTCGTACTCATTTTGAAAGCAAAATTAATGAATTTTTATCTTTAAATTTGACTTTTTCAGTTTATTTCTTACATTTTTTATTATTTTTCATCTTTTTAACGTATTTTCATTACATAATTTTGCAACTAAAACTCAACATATTTGCTCTCATTATTCTTATTTACAGTAAGCCATATTTTGACATATTGACATTTGACATATTTGACATTACGTAGCACCCTATATCTCGATTGAATTTTTTTTACACTATACCGTCCGGCGACACCACAGTGGTGTCGTGCGCAAACTAGCGGCCCACAACCGGCGACACCACAGTGGTGTCGTGCGCGAATTATATAAAACAAACAAATTTTGTATTTATTTACGTATGTACTACTGTGTACAAAGAATACCCGGAATTCGATTTCTTCGATTATCGTGGTGTTGTGCATTATGATTTCCTTCCGCCGGGCCAAACTGTCAACAAGGAATATTACTTGAGCGTTATGCGTCGTTTGCGTGAAGCTATTCGCAAAAAGAGGCCGGATTTATGGAGAGACAACTCTTGGTTTTTGCATCACGATAATGCACCATCTCACACGGCATTGGTTCTTCGTGAGCATTTCGCCTGATTTAGCTCCTTGTGACTTCTGGCTATTCTCCAAACTCAAAAGACCACTTCGAGGACACCGTTTTGAATCGATTGAAGAGATTCAACGTGAATCGCCGCGCGCATTGAAGGCCATACCGGAAGGTGACTATTTGGCATGCTTCGAAGATTGGAAAGTCCGTTGGCATAAGTGCATTGCATCGGGGGGGGACTACTTTGAAGGCGATGAAATTGATTTGGAAGAATAAATAAAGATTTTTTGAATTATAAACAAATTCCGGGTATTCTTTGTACACAGTAGTATATCTTCGAAATTTCATGAAAGTAGGGGAACAAGGTTGAGAACTTATGAGAACTAACGATGAGATTAGTAAAACTTAACAATTCATAATCTCACATTTCAAATGGGTGGAATTTGTGGCATCACAATGGGTCATATATAGGCGAGTATGTCTCTTACAGAGACAGCCACCATAACATAGTAGGGAACATCAAATCGTAGTACAATGGACGCATCTGTCTGAGTGCTACGCTTGCTAGGCTGTTCTGACAAAGGAAAAAATAAATTACGGAAATCCGGCTTTCTAGACTTTTTAATGGGCTATTTCACGAAAGCAATTCTCTGCTCCTTGTTAATAAGCTAAATGAGGAATTTTTACATGCTGTTGTGTAGGAAAAATTCTAGTTTTTTCTGTGCTTTTCTTATGCAGTCATTGCTACCAGGTTTTAGTAAATATTTCTGTAGATGGCGTTGAAACTCACCCAGCCGCTATAGAGCATTTATAAAATTGATCAAAATAATATTTGTAAGTTGTGCAACCTAAATACACTTGAACCCTACAACATTTTCTCCTAGAGTGTCCGAGTTTCCTTGCAATTAGAAGGCGATACGTACAGAGCTATCTTGCCCAAACAAATGACCACTTAAATGCATTGGCAAATTGCCATGACCCGTACCCGATCAAAATGTTGTACTATTATATTGTAAACAGCCTTAGATTAAGAGCAACCTTGTTAAATGAATAACATTACACAAACATCTATTTTATGCCAAACCATATTGTTGTAAATACGACTACCATATTGTTGTACCATATATTCACTTTGTTGTATATATACCTTGTAAAGTACTTCATAACATGTAAATTATTTCATAGCTTATTGTTCCGACATATTTTTCCACTATACCTGCTTAATAGTTCTTTAAGTGAAACTCCTGCTACAAACGATACGTTTAAAGCAGTAAATGAAATAAAATTCTCTTAAGAATTCTCTTAAGAAATATTTCTGTACATTTCTGGAGATATTGGATACAACTAGCCTAAGATTTCGGTGCACCTAATGCAAAACTATCTATTTCTCTGGCTCGGGTAGCTTAAGAAAATTACCAGATCGTAGCAACGAAGGAAAGGTTTTTTTTCTAATTTTAGACGGCTTTTTGAACGGACGAATGTGCTCATCCAACGGTTTTCCTAATTTTACCAAAATTTTGGTCAACTTTCGAAAGATTTAGTTAGCTTATCTTTTTATCCGTTTTTAATTATTTGCTCTTGGGTGCTATAGCTGTATACGGTGGCGGGCAAAGCACGAGGCTTGAGGCAAATGCCTAGGGCGGCATATTGGGAGGGGCGGCGAGCGAAGCCAGCAATTTTGTACGTGAAGAAAAAAATATTTGAAATGGGTGCCAAATCTCCGAAACATTTTATCATCAAGTTGCATTTACATAAATATTCGCAGTATCGATGGATTTGTATGAAAAAAATTGAATTGTGAACAGATCACATGTGGTTGATAATTTTCGTAAGTATTTTAATAAATACTTACAAAAAATAGGCGCGGCACTCTGGCGATTTGCCTCGGGCGGCATATAAGCTTTGTCCGCCACCGGTTGTATATATGTACATATAATTGTCAAGCACATATACGTTTAACAACAGTTTACAACAGTTAACAGTTTACAAGTCCGTTTACTGCTCTGTTTGCAGCAACTGTGACTCCTTTGTGTTTGTTAACTATGTCAGGAAAAGTTTTTTGGAACAATCGCACACCTCAATCCGTAAGATTCTGTAGACACTGTAGATTCTCTAAAATCGGAATACGTAAAAAAACAAAAAATATTTATATTTTAAAAGAAGAGTTGTCCATTAAACAACAGATTGAAGAGCTAGAATCATTCATTATAAAAGTAGCTAAAGATAAAGCAAAAGATGGTAAATGTAAACTTTTTTTGACGGTTATAGATGGGAAAGTCTTGAATGTTCTTACAAGTACAAACTCAAATCAAAAATGTCCTATTTGTGGAGCTACACCACGCCATTTCATGAGCATTAAAAATTTTAAATCGGAAATATTTCATGCAAAGGAAGGTCGGCTTAAATATGGAATAAGTCTATTGCACTGTTGGATATGGTTGTTTGAATTTATTTTACATATCTATACATATTGTTACGAAAATGACTTCTCTAAGTTCGTTTTGGATTGTGCTTGAAAATAAAACCACTTCAATTACTCAGCGCAAAACGCAGTCAGAAACCAACAATCGCTTTATTTACAGATTTACACTTTGCTTGTATCTACACTTGTTACTACTTTGCTTGTTCAAATCAGACTTGACCCTCTGCGCTGCACACTGCTGCCTTTTATACCTGTCTGGTTATCGCGCCGACTGTTCTAGCACATTCCAATTGGACAATGCTCGATCATTCTCGCACAGCCCATCACCTTCGCGAACCATCCTTGCCATATCGGAATTATAGCAAGTTTGCCGTACTCTAGAGTGCGTGCCTAAAAGTATGCCCGTAAAAGCATTCATGCATAGCACAGCGGCAGAGTGCCTCATCGTTACACTGCCCATCACTTAGACTTGTTCGTCCCGAACAAGTGCCGAGGCTCCGCCGGAGTAAGGCGCAAGGCGCTCCAAATGCACTACTGTCAACCTCGCGTTTCTGTTGCTGCAGCGTTGAACCCTGTACACCACGTCATTAATCCTGGTCACGACCTTGTACGGTCCTTCCCATGACGTTTGAAGTTTTGGAGACAAACCTTTCCTCCGCTGCGGGTTGTAAAGCATTACCAGGTCGCCTTCGTGAAACCCTGCTGTTTTAGCCCGTACATCATATCTGGCTTTCATCTTATCGCTGACCAGTTGGATACGGTCCCTTATAAACTGGTGGATTTCTTCCAGTTCCGACCGCTTATTGACCGCGTAATCAGTCCTAGCGCCTTCCGTCGTGCTGACCACTCCGAACTTCAAGTCAGCAGGCAACCTCAGCTATGAGGTCGTATCGTGCGGGGCTGACCTATACGCCATCAGGAACAGTGGGATATGCGTGTCCCAATCCTTTTGATTCCTGCCTACTACTTTCCGCAGATATTCTTCCAGCGTCCGATTGAATCGTTCCACCATACCGTCGGACTGGGGATGCAAAGGACAGGTGCGAGTTTTCCTTATTCCTCACACACTTCCTTGAATACCACAGACTTGAAATTCCGGCCTTGATCCGAGTGCAGCTCCAGCGGAACTCCAAATCTAGCAACCCAGTTATTTACCAGCATTTCCGCGACCGTGGTGGCTTCCTGGTTAGGAATAGGATACACTTCGGGCCATTTACTAAAATAGTCCATTACCACCAGCACATATTTGTTGCCTTGAGTGCTAAGTTGGAACGGGCCGGCGACGTCCATGGCAAGTCGCTCGAAGGGCGCTCCCACGTTGTACTGCTGCATGCGGCCCCGAGATCTTCTTGTCGGCCCTTTCGCAGCCGAACATCGGTCACAGCTCTTAATCCAATCGGCTACAGACTCCTGGCATCCTACCCAGTAGAATCGTCTATTTTGGCGACAGTTTTAGTGATGCCTAGGTGCCCTCCGCTGGAGTCGTTATGGTATGCTTCGATGACCTCGTTGATCCTGCATTTCGGGACTACAATTAGGGAATTGCTGGTCCGGCCATCCTCACTCTCCCACTCGCGGTATAGGCAGCCATCAGACAGCCGCAGACTTTGCCACTGTGCCCAGTAAGCTTTCGCGATCGGGCTTTCACCGGTCATCTCTTGCCAGTCCGGACGTGCGCCTTGCTCCTTGCCTTCGACGATTTTTGCGAGATCCGTATCCTCGCGCTGGTACTTTTGTAGCCTCTCCGCAGACCACTCTTCCTCTGGCATAACGCTTACCAATCGGACGTCCACTATCTGCTCTTTGCTTTCGGCTCGCGAACAATACCTGCATTCGGTTTTGCACGGACGGCGTGACAAGGCATCGGCATTTCCATGGCTGCTACCCTTGCGATGCTCTACCGTGTAATCGTAGCTCTGCAACCGCTCGATCCACCGCGCCAATTGGCCTTCCGGATCTTTAAAGTTCAGGAGCCATTTCAATGCAGCATGATCTGTGCGGAAGGAAACTGGAAACAGGAAACTGCGGAGTTCGTGTAGATTGCGTGGCCGGGGCCACTCCTTCACCGCCGTAATCTTGCCTTCATCCGTATGTACTCCGCGGGCGGAAACCGTGTGACCCAGATACTTGACCTCTTTTTGGAACAGCGAGAACTTCTTCGGGTTGAGCTTAAGCCCGGCTTTTTGTATTCGCTCAAATACCTCCTTCAGCTTTTCCAGGTGGTCGTCGAAGCTTTTACCCATCACGATTATGTCGTCGAGGTATACCAGACACGTCCGCCAATGTAGCCCTTTTAGCACACGTTCAATTAGTCGCTCGAATGTTGCTGGTGCGTTGCAGAGTCCAAACAGCATGACGGTGAACTGCCACAACCCATCGCCAACACTGAAAGCCGTTTTCTCCTTGTCCTTGTCCGCAAGCTCCACCTGCCTGCGTGGAAAACCACTGTGTGCCTGACAGTGTGTCCAGGGTGTCATCGATTCGAGGTAGTGGATAACTGTCCTTTTTGGTTACGTCATTGAGCTTCCGATAGTCTACACAAAACCGGGTACTGCCATCCTTTTTCTTGACTAGCACGACCGGCGAACACCAAGGGCGTGACGAAGGCTCTATGAACTTTTCTTTACCCATGTTTTCGATCAAAGTTGTGACCTCTTCCCTCTTGGCCAAAAGAACTCGTCTTGGCGGTTGACGAATCGATTTCGCAATTCCGCTGTCGATGTTGTGCTTCACTATGGCTGTTCTTCCGCCCGCTTCTGCTGCAAATATTGACCCATAGCGCTGTAGGAGTGACCGCGCCTTCTGTTTCTGCCTGGCTGTCAATTCGCTGCTCCACTGGTTCTCCTGCGGTATGGCGTCCATGTTAGAACCGCTTTTCTTACTTCCTCCGGGTGGACTGCTTTCGCAATTGACAACTGCTTCAGCCTCTCTACACTCGCCAATGACCGCATCTTTTCCGGCATATCTGGGTATGTTAAGTGGGTTGAGTATCCTGACTGGTATTTTGCCATTTTTGGGCTCCACTAATGTACGTCCGATAATTATGTTGTCGTATCCTTGTTTTGGCGCTTCTACAACCCACAGCCGACTTGTCCCATCGTCCTCGTCCACTTTTGCCCACACAATCGCCCCGGAATTCGCTGGTATCTTCTGGTGTTGACACGAGACAACCTTCCTTACCGCCACGCTTCGCTCATAGCCGGTGTACAGCGGGAATTCAACGTTGGCATACCTCAGCACACTTTCTTTCAGGTCCAGCGTAAAACCGTGCCTAATCCTGAAATCCACGCCGATAATCACGTCGTCCATTATATCCGCGACGATGAACTCATGTTCCAGGCGGCTGGTGCCGATAGCAATTGTTTTTGTTACTTTTCCTCTTACCGGCGCACGCTCGCCAGTCGCAGTCCTCAGCTGTATGCCATGCAGTGGTTCCCAATTCCTCAGAAGCTTCCTTTTTATGATCGAATATGACGCTCCAGTATCCAGTGTCAACACAAACAACTTTCCATCTATCTTTCCTTCAATCGTCAAGCTACTGGGTTGTCGTTTCAACTGCGAGACAAGGACGGTGGGGCGGCAGATTGTGGGGATCAGCTCACGCCCCTTTGGGCTGACCCTTTTTAGTTTAACGACTCCTCGTCCTCAGCCCTGCGCTTGTTGGCTGAGCCTCAATTGACAGTATTCCTCGCTTCAGGCGATTCCGATCGAGAACGGGAACGCCTCTTTCGTTGACGGCAGTCTCGTGCTATGTGACCCTGCTTGCCACATACCCAGCAAACAACTTTAGAGGAGACCACCCGTGGCCTGACCGGTGTCTCAGAGCTTATGGCCTGGATCGAAATGTCGTTGTCCGGCTGGATTTGGCTTATCCTTGCAGGCGCATACCGAGTGCCCCCAATCCATGTCGCCTCATGTCATCGCGCTGGTCACCGTCTCCTTAAATGTCGGCTTGCCCATCATCAACGAACTGTGACCTGTCTCCGGATCATGAAGACCTTCAATAAACGACTCAATCTTCATCCTCTCGAGATCATCAGCGCCGAATTTCGGGTAGCACAACTGTACGAGCCGCTCAGTGTCTGCTGCATATGTCTGCAGCGCCTCATTGCCTACGGTTCTTCAGCTCACAGTAGTACAGCGTTTTGTTGTGCTAGTTGCTGTACTTCGCTGCCAACGCTCTCATGATGGCCTCGTAATCACTTCTCGAACATTCCGGAACTGATTTAATTACCTCAGCCGCAGCACCTTTCAACGCCAGTGCCAATCTCCTTGCCTGATATCGGTCCAATGATTTTCCAGAGCAGTCAAGTCGAATTGCAGTTTAAATGTATCGAACGGCGTAACACCATCATAAGTAGGCACTTCTGTTCGGGTGGCAAAACTTTCCAGATCCGGCGGCAAACATTCTCCTGGCTGTACCTCTCTAAACCGTTCGTCTATCTTTCTGTGCGTCGAATCTTCCAGACTGTAAACTCGTTTGTTTAAGGACTCATCCAGGTCGTCAACTCGTCTGTTCAGGGAATCATCCAGGCCGTCGACTCGTTTATCCAAGTGTTCCACTTGAGCTCCCAGGTGCTCTACCTTCACATTTAGCTTGTTGGAGATTTCTTCGACTTTCTGCTCCAAGCGCGCAGAATTTTCCTGAATCTTGCTGGACAACTCGCAATTTGCACTTTCGAGTTTCGCTGACACTTGCGCCTAAGAACTATTAACAGCAAGTAATATTTTTTACATCGCCAATAATTTATATTTTGGGAGAAATACTTTTTGCGTCATCGCATAACTGTTATGAGTGAAAAATATTTTTTGCGTCGTTTACATATTCCAGGGACCCAAAATAAAAGTTATGAATTTTTAAAAATTCGAAAACGTTTTCCATTTTTAAGAGATATTTATAAATGTTGGACAATAACTATTATGAGGAAAAAATACTTTTTTCGTCATTTCGTAACTAACATATTATTCGTAACAAATATTTTTTCTGTTGCCTAATAACTATTATCAGCAAGTAATATTTTTTACATCGCCGATAATTTATATTTTGAAATACTTTTAGCGTCATCGCATAACTGTTATGAGTGAAAAATATTTTTTACGTTGCTCGGTAACGTTTATTTTTTGAGAAATATTTTTTCCGTTGCCCGTAATTATTATGAATGGGAAATATTTATTTTATGTTGAGTGATAAGTGTTATTTTGAAATATATATTTTTTACTGGCACACAAGAGAAACAATTGTTTAAACTGTGAATGTGATGTCTTATCGGTGAATGCGACTGTAAATTTTCTATGGAATTTGGGTCGCTTTGGTGAGTTCAATGTCAGAGTTAGGTATCCACCATGTTTAAGGACTTCCCTAAGTCTGCTTGGTATGGACATTTTAAAGGACACAACCTCAACAACTTCGGCTGTGTGTTTGGGGCCGATGTTTAGTTGAAAGTAATACTCATTTTGCGGCCCCAATTTGGCAACGCTTTGTCATAATCTTTTACAATGTCCAAATTTGCCTACCTGTCCATAGTGGATTCAATAAATTGTAAATTTCCAACACCACCAACTGTCATACACCACACCACACCATTACTCTTTCACCACCATGTTTTTTTAGCGCCGTGCCCGATTTTCTCCATACAATTTTTCGTCCTTTTATTTCAAATATGCAAACTTGCTTTCATCAGAAAATAAAATCGTCTTCCAAAGGTTTGTTTACATACTTATTTGCAAACGTAATACGTGACACTGTTCAAGCATCTTCATATTTTCGATTTAGCTTAAGAACTTAAAGTCACACGACAGTAAAACTCATGGAATTATTATATACTTGGTTACGCCTTCTACCCGGACGGGTACTGGACAAGGGCTTGGCACCTACCACCCGCACAACAAAAAGTTTAATCATTGATTAGATTTTAGATTCGCGATTTTTTCCAAAAATGATGGGTTATGGTGTTAGTCTGACATCAAATTCATGATCAGCGGACCAATTTCCATAGAAAATTTACAGTCGCATTCGACGATCAGACATTTGTTTCTCTTGTGTACCGGTATTTTAAAGTAAAAAATATATATTTCAAAATAACACTTATCACTCAAAGTAAAAAAATATTTCCCATTCATAATAGATACTGGCAACGGAAAAAATATTTCTCAAAAAAAAACCTCGATGACGGCAACGGAAAAAATTTGTTTAAAAAAATTAACATTACCGAGCAACGGAAAACTTATTTTAAAAAAATAAACGTTACCAAGCAACGAAAAAAATATTTTTCACTCATAATAGTTATGCGATAATGCAAAAAGTATTTCTCTCAAAATATAAATTATCAACGACGTAAAAAATATTACTTGCAACAGAAAAAAAATTTGTCACTAATAATAGTTATACATGGATGTAAAAATAATTATTCCAAAATAATAATTATAAGTAACAATTAAAATATTTGTTACAACAGTGATTTGCAGTGATTTGCCAACAAAGATTTGCCAACGTTTTTCTAAAAACGTTATATTTGTTATGTCCCTGACGTATTCTTATTTTAGGGTAGAAACGTGTAGTGTATGGGTCGAAACGATATTGACAGCGTAAAAGCGGGAGTTCATAAATTGAACTACAGCAATTACCCGACAGAGCTGTCGAAAATGTGCAGCAGTTTCCAAGCGGACCACTACAGAAGTTTAAATGTGACCTACAAAGTATGGCGAGCTATTGTTCAGCATTGCTTAACCCTAATTCCCAGAAGTGAGCCTCACAGTCTCACTAAAGATTTCAAATGGTGACAAATACTATACCAAAAGATTTTCGATTCCAATATTTTATGTAGTCCTCTATGGAATGTATAAATTTAACATTTTAGACAGTTTTTGTACTTTAAAAAAAAAAAAAGTTTTTTAATTTTAACGAAACTTCAGAAGTGAGCTTCAGCAGCTCATTTGAACAAAAAACTTAAATTTACTCAGAATTTCTTGACTTTTTGTCCACCGTATGGAAGAATAGTTTTATTTTTCATGTTTAGACGCATTTTTATCGTGTCAAGTTTATAGTTTTTGAGTCTAGCACTCATCTAGTCGAGTGGCGAGGGTGGCTGTCTTGGCATGGGACTTGCCGAAAGACACACTTAGGCCACCGAATGGGCCCGTTGTGATACCACAGGTTGAGGGTCTGTCTTACTGCAAGTCGAGAAGCCTATTCAAGCCATTTTGACTTGTGGATGAACTCAAGCAAGTATTTAATGTAAGCTGAACTGAGGTCATTCAAGTTGTCAAAGAAAGGAGAGCCTAGGGTTTTCCATCTTCGTCTTCGGCATGGGATGAAGTCAATGAAAATTTTTTCAAATACTACAATATACGACATATTATGAAGAATTTATGCTATGATGTTAGTTCATACAGTTTACGTCTTTCAATCCCGATAAATATGTAATCAGAATATGAAAGTGCTATGGTGCTAATCCTTCCTAAAATGCCATACAACTGCAAAGACGGTAATCAAGGAGCTGTGGGTCTTGCGAAAAGGGTGTTGAATAACTGTGTGAGCCTTACAAACACAAATATAATCATGACCAACTAGTTCACCAGTTAGGAATTAACCGATAGTTTATTGGATGCGAGGTTCGTACTCAGAAAAAAAACAAATTTGTAGGATGGGTATATTAAAAAACGCAAACCTGCCTCTAGCTTTCTTTATACATTTGATTGATGCTGCTGGTATTGCGACATATGTCATATGGCTCAAAACACGTCCTTACTGGAATGAGGGTACAGATAGCAAAATATACTTGTTTTTATGATATCTGGGAAATTGTTTTTTGTATAGCCGAGCGATAACTCAGGCAACAATAGATGCTGTATTACTGCAAAAGATCAGTTCGCAGCGTCAACTTCTGCCACACGTAAACAAAGTCGGTGTCATATTTATCCACTAGCCATCCCCAAAAAGCAGGAACATGTTTACAATAAACTACACAAATCTCCATTCCACTTCCACCCAAATTTGACAAAGATGTGAATATCTGGATTAATTAATTATACTTTTACAGTAGCAATTGTTATATGAGCCTGACAGTCTCACTTCTGGGTTTACGTTACTTTTAAAATTCTGGGAATTAGGATTAAAGAGAAATAACTGGTCTTTGAAGAAAGTTTTTTTTTTTGAATAAAAGGAACTTTCGATCCATGCATTCGAAATGCAAATCGAATATGTTTACCTGTAAACCCCACCGCCAGTGGGGCCTGCAGCACGGTGATTCGTGTTACTGTTAGCATTAACTGAATGAGAATTAATTTGCTGTTGCTGCTGTTGCCGTATGGTGATTTTTTTAGCTGCTTCCGGATCCTCCATTAGCTCTCTAAACTGTTCTTGCCGAATGTCATCGTGTTTGTCCGGTATTAAATAACGACGGATTTCCGCTAGGGCGTAAGCAATGCGAGCATACGCTTCAGCTGGCGGTGCTATTGTTGAGACCTCTACATGGAGTGGTAGATTCAGATGAGCGTACTTAGCGTCGGCAGAATTGCGCAATTCCTCCTCGCGGACGCGATCCTTCATCGAAAAACGACCAAGAATAACAATCTTGCACTGCGTCTCCTCTTGGAGACGACGCAGTGAATTCCCTTTGGGCCCCAGTAATTTTCCCACATAATTAAACTGTGCCAAAACAAGAAAAACAGAAACACTGAAAATAATTAGCATACATTTGACGCTATACACTCGACAAACTTAAACCTTTTTATCCTTAATGGGCACATGCACCTTCTGTGACAGTTTTATGGTGCGTTGTTGATACACATCAGCATACTGCTCACGTGTTGGGATTCGCCCGTTCAGCTGTAAACGTTCTAGCGCTATGAAGAAATGGGCTGTGATACAAATTCCCACCAGTCTTCAACAGGCTAGCAACTAACCTTCATCAATCAGCTTTATCGCCAACGGAAAGTGATTCTCCATTCTGGTCCGCTCGGCCAGTAGCTCCTGCATGTACTTCTGCGCGGCCTCGTTCAGCCGCGAAGGGTTTTTACCGGCCTCCTGAGCCAACTCGTGCTCGTGACTTCCATTGTTGTATTCGCCGACCTCGCCAACACTCGTGCCAATGCCACCACGCACACCATTTTCCGCCATTCCTTTTTTCGCTTCTGCACTACTTTTCTTTAAGAAATTCAAGCAACACTTAGCCTTGCTGGGCGTTATTCTACTTCATTCACTACTAACTAATCCACTCTTATAATGCAATTTAAACTAATCAGAAAAAAATTAGAAATATGCCTCTCCCCAGAAACCTATCAACACTTCACAGGCTAATTTTTCTTTCCCAGAAGCAGCGAAAATTTTTGACAGTTCGATGCATTCGCCGCAGCTGTTTTTTTCGCTCGGTCTCTTTGCGATTTATTTCTTTCTTTTTTCTAATCAGACACAAAGAGAACAAGAATGCACTGCTTGACAACATTTCTACTTTAGGCAGTGTTGCCACATGGTTTAAAGCACTTCCCCGAAAATTAGGTCACTGAAAAAAAAAATTTCCTCCCAAACTTAGAATGCAAACATAAAATACATATTTAACCCCTCTGTTACCCTAAGAAAAACTCGCACATTTGACCCTTCGGTTCATAAAATGACCCCGATTTATTTCTTTGTATTTTGTACAAAAAAGTTTAGACAATGTGATTTTAACAATTAGTTATTACTAATAATTGATAATTGACTGGCACGACAGCTTGCTTACGCGAGACTAAAGCCTAGCTTCCCGCAACCACCCGTGTTGTGCGTGTGAATTTGTACGCGGGTGGAAGGGACCTACAGTTTTATGCCGGTTCCGAACGGCAGGTTGGGAGCTTTTTCATAAGCAATTTTTACTCTCAGAGGTTTGCCATTTCCAGCTGAGAGGACAGTCACCGAAAGAGAAAACGAGTTTTCCCGTTATTTTTTTAGGTGTTACTACAGGCAGTATTTGAACCTGAGGTTGCTGCCTTCGACTCGCGGTCCAACGCACTAACCAACTGAGCCACAGCGGCCGCCGTGTTAGTTATTACTTCTATTACTAAAAAGCGATTATTTGGCCTTACTGGAGTCAAATATGTTTGACATGCAGACCATGTCCATGTTCGTGATTTTCTTCTCGGGCACTTTAATTCTTGCGATTTCTTCAGAAGCAATATCTAGCTATATCGTAACTAATTTTTGGACAATTATATTATATATAACAGGTAAAAATCATTGATCTTTAATCGCCCTAAAACAAATGATTTCGCAAGAAGACCTGTTCCCGTGGCCCACAAAAAAGTACTCAGTTTAGACGTTTAATTTATAAAAAATATGCCAAAATATTGAAGTTATGCTAGATATTGACACCAATGAACCAATCAAAATTATATTATATATTAATTAACATTATTCGATTTCCCGAAGAAGAAAATGAATATATTCGGCTGACCCAGATTGCGGCCCATCGTTTCCTTTCACTGAGTATCTTCTTCTTTGGTGAAGGTACTGCTGAGGATAACTCACACAATTCTATTATTGGCTTCCTTACTTTTCGCAAAATCAGAAGCCCACGAAGTAACTTTTCCAATTCTTTATAGAATAAATGGCGTTACGTTATCATTCCAGGGATGGATTTCACACCACATATGCAATGGTGACGCAAGGGATAATAGAGAGAAACTTAAACTAAGAAACTTAAAAGCTCTTATAGTGCTCATTGAGATCTGTGGGCGAAATTACGCCCTTTATTAAATGCCCTTATCTCCTTCCTCCCTTTTCCCCTGTCGAAAACCATGACCCAATAGTAAGTTCGACCATAGTGTCATTGATGTGCGACTTATAGTTCCGAACTTATATACAAAATTTGGATCGTTAAAAGAGTGCCACGCCCATTATTAAAGGCCCATAAAACATTTCCCGTGGAACAATATGTTTACATGGGACACTGCACAAAATTTCAATGTTGTAGTAGAAAGGGTTGAATAGCTAGCGCCACGCCCTCTTACCAACACAAAACAAAACAAAAATGCCAGAAACATTTATCCACGACACTTTGAAACCAAATCTAATAAAATTCAGATCGCATCGACCAATTTCATGCGTTCAGTACTATGGGTCATAAAATGACCCCAAGGTCAAATTTGTATAGTTGCTCATTTGCACGTAAACCAGTGTTGCAAATAAGATGAAATTTAGCGTATATTCAAATGACATAAAATTAGTCACTGAGTCCAAAGGAAAACAATTCTTCACCAGAAATAAGGAAGTTAGGGCACTTTAAAGTTAATTTTTCATCAAAAATTACCCCAAGATAACAGAAGTGTTAATCCTTAAACTGTTTATCTGGAGTATATTTGTCAGAGCGACATGAAAATTGTTCGCATAATGTCGAGTATACTGGTCATAAAGATTAAAAACAATAACATTCGTTTTACTATTAACACTAATTCCCAGAAGTGAGCCTCACGGTCTCACTAAAGATTTCAAATGGTGACAAATACCAAAAGATTTTCGATTCCATTATTTTATGTAATCATCTAATGGAATGAATTACATTGCATTTATAAATTTAACATTTTAGACAGTTTTTGTACTTTTTAAACAAATGTTTTCAGTAATTTAGCGCATATAAGCCTGACAGTCTCACTTCTGGGTTTACGTTACTTTTAAAATTCTGGGAATTAGGGTTAAACGAATCAACCGTAATTTGTGTCCTGTAAAAGAGCAAATAAACATTTTTAACGAAGTTTACATTGTATTATATTTATTATTTCTGTTTGAAAACGTTTCCAGTAAAAATTAATTAATGCAACTATTAAAAGAAATAAAGAAGCAGAAATTTTTAAAATTTGCAAGCTTTTAACTTTTGTTTTCACCAACATTCACAATGCACAGAATTTCCGACATATTTCCAAAGCAATGGAAAGCATTGTTAATTTCAACCTTGTGAACAACAAGTGACCGCCAATCGGCTTTCGAAGGCAGCGATCGACGAGAGACCTGTCGGTCGTGTCAAAACTGATTGCATATGAAAAAAAGGAAGAAGAAGAATTGTGTTTGGACGTGTAATTTTGAGCTGCGAATTAACTTGTTTAATTATCAAAAACATTTATCACATCATTCTAAAAGTTGTTAAAACAGAGACAGTGACTCATTTTTCTTTTGAAATTGGGCTGAAATGCCCGAGTGTGCTAAGTGCAAGGGCGCGATACGTGGTGAATCGGGTGTGCGGTGTGTAGGAGTGTGTGGCAAAATATATCACTCCGCTTCAAAATGCTGTGCACTAGACCAATGTAGCCTTAGGATGCTGGATGAATGTGCAAAAATCAAATTTATGTGTGATGACTGTGTCCTTTACATCCATAATGTTGACTTGGTGCTCCAACGGGTAAACGAAATTGTGGAAAGAAATGCAAATCAGCTCAAGGAGTATAAAACTGAGTTTGTGCGTGCTCTTGAAAGAAATGAAGCTGAAATCATGAGTTTGCTTCAGGCGATCGAGGCTCGGTACTCTGAACGAGTGGAATATGTTAAGGCAGTTCAACAAAAATGTGAAATTAATGTGGCTGACCTGGGTACAACAAGGGATCAGGTGGACATTTTGGTAAAGCAAGCCAAAATGGTTCAAAACGAACACGAAAGAATACGTGAGGTGTCCAAAGAAATACAACAACATGCTGAAATAATAAAGAAAGAAAGCGAACGAGTAATGAGTGCTGCGAAAACTGTAAACAATAATAGTGGGTCAATCAGTAGTGCCAACCCATCATTTGCGGATGTGGTGCGAAGTGAACAAAGAGCACAAGTGAATAGAGTATTGCCAGAATTAAAAAATGAACTAAAGTTAATTATTAAGCCTAAGAATAAGCAAGCGGGTGAGAGGACCAAAGTGGAACTGGCTGCAAAAGTAGACCCTGTGAACTTGCAATTTTCGAATGTAAAAGCTAATCGCAATGGCGTTGTAGTAATAGAAAGCAACACTGAAATGGATCGGGAGAAAATCAAAGGAGTGTTATCTGAAAAACTGGGAGCTGAGTACGAAATTAAAATACCGACGGTCATCAAACCAAAAGTACTTGTAGTGGGCATAAAGCAGAGATTGGATAAGGAAAATCTAGTCGGTGGGATCAAAAGGCAAAATCAAAGCATCAGTTCGTGTGAGATGGCTGTGGTGAAAATTTTCGAGGTGAAACGAGGAACCGGAAATTACTTCAATGCCTTAATTGAAACGGATGCAGAGTCGTTTCCGAAACTCCTTGCGGCTGGAAGACTGTATGTAGGGTGGGAAACCTGCAAGATTTATGATGGCGTGGATGTCCTGAGTTGTTTTAAGTGCAAGGGCTTTAATCATAAGGCGGCAGATTGTAAAAACAAGGAAACATGTTCAAAATGCTTGGGTGAACACAAAACTAGTGATTGCAGTAAAGAGGCGATTAATAAATGCATTAATTGTATTCGCGCGAATCAAACTCGGCGCTTAGGTCTTGATGAAAATCACTCTTCAACAAGTAGAGAATGCCCTGTGTATCTTAATCAGCTAGAGGCGAGAAAACGGAAGATAGGGTACCGATTATAGAAATGTGGGACTACGCGTTGTTAAACATGGGTACTTTTTGGTCGAGATGTGCCTTACAATTAAACATATATTATATTTATTTATTATTGCACTCTACTTTAGTTGTAATTTTAACCTTAATTCTGCCTACTCTTACTGTCTATCTTTTTTTTGCTCTCTCTCATACTCTCTTCGTCTTTCTCTTTTTCTTTTTCAACCTATTTGTACACCTTTCCTTCTCTACAATCTTAGAGCTGTCTATATTTCCCAATCTGGATGCTTTTAGTTCAATCACCTGTTGTGCAACTTATATTTATTATTATTATGCTTAATATTAATAGTTCCGACTCTGGCGCAAGCGATAATTATAAAACGTTAATCAATGTTTTGTGCAAGCAGCATTCGGGGCTAAAAACCGTTCATTTTAATGCACGCAGTTTAAACGATTTCAAACTTGACTGCGTTAGGTACACCTTTGAGAACTCCTCTGTTGATGTTATTTGTGTCTCCGAAACTTGGTTTCAGAATGATGTGAATGATTCTTACCTAATGTTAAAAAATTTTAAACTTTTTCGCAATGATAGATCTGCCAAGAGAGGAGGAGGAGTTGCCATATATTGCAAAGCTGACTTGAAGGTCAATGTACTGAGTAAGTCTTCTGGATCGGAGGTGGAGTTTTTGAACATTGAAATCTTTGACAATAAAACTAAAGTGTTTCTTTCTTGTGTCTACAATCCTAGCCGTAACTGTAGCTTGGACCCTTTGTTTGCTTCATTATCCTGTTATGCGATTGACTATGATCATTTTGTTTTATGTGGTGATTTTAATGTTAATACTCTTGCCAATGACAGCCTTGCCTGCAAGTTTCTTGATAGCGTGGCTGAAGTAGGCCTTAGTGTAGTTAATACTATGATGCCAACCAGGTTTGCGGCCAATGCCTGTCCTAGCCTGTTGGATATGTTTGTTGTCTCTGATACTTCTTCGCTGTTGTTGTTCGACCAAATATCATTTATCTCGGATCATGATTTAATTTTCTGTACTCTGAATATTATGTTTAATACTGTTACTGTTGAAAATACTCTCTCCTTCCGTGATTATAGGTCCGTTGATCCTGTTTGTTTGTTGAATGACTTGTCACTTGTAAATTGGTCTGAATGCTGGTGGTACTCTTCAGTTGATGATAAATTGAATATCCTGATTGATAAGATTTCCAAATTGTTTGACACTCATGTGCCAATACGTACACGTCGCGTCATCAATAGCAGCTGTCCTTGGTTTACTGCTGCAGTGAAACTGGCCCTCAAGAAGCGTCATAAAACCTATAGCAAATGGAAGAGAAATCCAACTGACTACAATTGGGAGATGCACCGTAGGGCTAGGAATGAAGCTGTTTCTATATTCAGAAAGTCCAAAAAGAATTTCTTTAGCTCTAAGCTACGTCCTTCTCTACCGCCCAAGCAGCTTTGGAATAACCTGAAAAGTGTCGGAGTGTGCAGTAAAAATTCGGATACCTGTTGTCTTGACCCTGATGTACTAAATGATTACTTTGTTGCCAGTTCTGTGTCTAGCTCGTCTTGCACGCCCAACCTGTGTTCGTTAGATAGACTTGCCGTCTCCCCTTGTAGTTTTCAGTTTGAAACTGTTAGTGAACTTGATGTGATTCGCTGCATCAGTAAAATAAAATCAAATGCTGTTGGTGAGGATGGGATTGCCATCAAATTTATTAAGCTTATTCTTCCCTATGTGCTTGGTCCCCTCACGCATATAATAAATCACTGCTTCACAAGTTCGTGTTTCCCGGATATTTGGAAGGTGGCTACAATTGTTCCTGTAGCAAAGAAATCAGTGGCTTCACATCCGGGTGACTTCCGACCTATCAGCATATTGTCCTCACTCTCCAAAGTCTTCGAATCTCTCATGGCTGAGCAGATCTCTAGTCACATTGACATGTTTGCACTAATGTCACCCCATCAATCCGGTTTCCGTCCGGCGCATAGTTGTTCCACAGCTATTATTAAAGTCCTGGATGACATAAGAATACCTTACGACCTTGGTAAAGTTACCTTACTGTGTTTGTTGGATTTTTCTAAGGCATTTGACTGCGTAAATCATTCAATTTTGTGTCAAAAGCTCAAATGTTACTTTGGGTTTGCGGATAGTGCGGTAAAACTTTTGGAAAGTTATCTACATGGCCGATCTCAGAGGGTTAGGGTTGGGTGTAACTTTTCCTCTTATAATTTAGTGAATACAGGGGTCCCTCAAGGCTCAGTACTTGGTCCACTCCTTTTCACTATGTTTATAAATGACATTTTCAGTGTTTGTAGCCATGTGTCTATGCATGCATATGCGGATGACATCCAACTTTATCTGTCTAGGCCTGTAGGTCTTGTTGAGGACTTATGTGTGAGGGTAAATGAAGACCTATGTGCCATTTATAGATGGGCCTGCAAGAACCAACTCAAGCTTAATCCACTAAAGTCCTATGTTCTCCCGATCTCCAAATCACCGCTCTCCTTTTGTGATGTTCCTCAAATCTATCTCAATGGATCTCAGCTGCAGTTCGTGGATCGGATCACTAATCTTGGCTTCAGGATCAATTCCTCGTTGTCTTGTGAGGACCACATAAACTCGGTCGTTAGCAAAATATACCTAACGTTACGAAATCTTAGAATGACTGCTGCATTCGTACCATGTGAGACAAGACGAAAATTGATTTCACAGCTAATTTTACCCATAATTACATATTCAGAAGTTGTTTACAGCAAACTTGATTCTAGGTCGGAACATAAACTGCTTATTGCCTACAACAATGCTGCACGTTACGTCTATGGCTTAAAGAAAGGGGATCACGTTTCTTCTTATAGTAGACAGTTGCTTGGTCTTGACCTCAAAAGCTACTTAGAAGCACGGAACTGTATGTTTTTACATAAACTTATACATACGAAGCGTCCCTGCTACCTTTTTGAAAAACTTTTGTTTTGCAAGTCAAGTCGAAACTACAATCTCCTAATTCCTAACCATAATTTCAAAAATTCCAGTAGGCTATTTTTCGTTAGCGCCATAAGGTCTTGGAACTCGCTTCCTAGTGCCATCAAATGTATTTCGGGTAGTGGTAACTTTAAGCATCTACTCTTCAAACATTTCTCATAACAATTCAAACTTTTCTCTCACTCTTTACCCTACTTCTCTACTTTCACTTACTCATAGTTAAGATTTTTCTTTGTAAATTATTAAACATTGTAATAATATTGTATTTATTGTGTAATGCTTAAAATGAATGTGTTCCTAATTGGCATGCAAAAGATTGTATCTTATATGCCTCTATTATCTGTTAAATAAATAAATAAAATAAATAAATAAATAAATAATAATATTAAATAATATGGCGTTGGTAGTGTCTTCTCTCGTTGGATTACAAGCTTCCTCTATGATCGCTCTATTCGTGTTGTGTTAGACAGTGCTCGGTGCTCTCTCCAACCCTTTTCCTTATCTTTATCAAAGACCAGTGGTCGTCGACGAAGAATTCTATCTACTCGTTTGCTGAAGACATTTATACATTTATACATTCATACATTTGTCATTCATACTCCATCACAAAGCCCCCCCCCCCGCTCTGTGGGGATTGAGAGAGAACGGCGCCATATGAATGACACACTTAACAGCGACTTACAAACAATCTCCAAGTGGGGTAAGGTGAACAGGGTCGATTTTAATCCTCGCAAGATCCAATGTTGCCTGTTATCCCACAAACGAGTCTCCCCACATCCAACACATCCCTGGTTATGGGTGGTGTAAGTATTTCGGAATCGGCAGCTCTTCATGTTCTGGGCATTTATTCCGGTTTCCATGGAATTATGGTAGTGTGCTTACGCATAGGTTCCGAGTATCTTGTCCTCGGCTTGTATACACCAATTCCGGTACCTTACTCCGTTAAGGAGCCATCCGTGTACCAGGCTATCATGAACTGATCTATCGGATATGCTTCTGAAATCCCTACCCAGCTCTTTTTGTTACTAAGTTCGGTTTGGAATCTTTTAACAAAACTGAACTGTGGTATGATCGTGTCCCTCGGTATTGCAATCTCAGGATATTGGTTCGTAAAATATCGATCTTCTTTCGACTCAAAGATCCTTCAGCCCCGATATTAATGTCAGCCATCCGTAGGAGAGCCCTCCTTGCCTGGGGTTCTATGTGTTAATGAAGAGGTGTAAGTTCAACACTGTTACCTGAACACTTGTTATCGCACATTCTCAAAAACATTTAATACTACTTCGAACTCGCTTTTGTATACGTTTTCTTAACCTTCTGCCTGTCCCTTGGGGTCTATTTGATCCCAGGCGGAATTAAAAAACGGTTGAGCGGTTTTGTGCGCTCATCTACTTGTGTTATTTAGTGTTTAGCGCTTACAACCCAATAACAAAATCGAGAAAAACACTTTTCGGGGCTTTCCACTTTTCTTTTGTGATTTATGTGTAAGATTTCTTCATGTTTTGTCAGTAAATTATATAACCGTTTGGTTGGGGTCATCCTGACCCCAAAGGACAGCGAACGTAATTTTGAGCAAGGGACAGGCAGTAGGTTCATTGAACATTTCAATCATTTCTTGCCCTGTTTCAAAACCAGTACAAGTTTTCTTGAGCATCTTTATTCTTAGAATTCAGATGGCGAAGATTCGATTGCGAAGATTATTTTTTACAATGCTCGTATTGGAAAATGTCCCTTCGATAGGTGCACTAGAAGAAGACAATATTTGAAATATGGAGTACCGGCAGTATCGCTCCACATCTTACATCATTTTCTATCATCATAATACAATCAGTTCCAGAATGTTTACGAAGTGAGTACGAGACCGTCATAAGGGCGCTGGCAGCCAAATACAGCGACGAGCACAACAGAACGCTGTACTACTGTGAGCTGAAGAATCGCAGGCAAAGGGCCAACGAGGCGCTGCAGGCATATGCAGCAGACATTGAGCGGCTCGTACAGTTGTGCTACCCGTCCTTCGGCGCTGATGATCTCGAGAGGATGAAGATCGAGGCGTTTATTGAAGGTCTTCATGATCCGGAGACACGTCGCAGTGCGTTGATGATGGGCAAGCCGACATTTAGGGAGACGGTGACCAGCGCGATGACACACGAGGCGACATGGATTGGGAGCACTCGGTATGCACCTGCAAGGATACGCCAGATCCAGCCGGACAACGACATTACGATCCAGGCCATAAGCTCTGAGCCACCGGACACGCCACGGGTGGTCTCCTCTAAAGTTGTTTGCTGGGTATGTGGCAAGCAGGGCCACATATCACGAGACTGCCGCCAACGAAAGAGGCGTTCCCGTTCTCGATCGCAATCGCCTGAAGCGAGGAATACTGACAATCGAGGCCCAGCCAACAAGCGCAGGGCTGAGGACGGCGAGTCGTTAAACTAAAACGGGTCAGCCCAAAGGGGCGTGAGCTGATCCCCACAATCTGCCGCCCCACCGTCCTTGTCTCACAGCTGAAACGACAGCCCAGCAGCTTGACAATTGAAGGAAGGATAGATGGAAAGTTGTTCGTGTTGACACTGGATACTGGAGCGTCATATTCGATCATAAAAAGGAAGCTGCTGAAGAACTGGGAACCGCTGCATGGCATACAGCTGCGGACTGCGACTGGCGAGCGCGCGCCGGTAAGAGGGAAAGTTACAAAAACGATTACTATCGGCACCAGCAGCCTGGAACATGAGTTCATCGTCGCGGATATAATGGACGACGTGATTATCGGCGTGGATTTCATGATTAGGCACGGTTTTACGCTGGACCTGAAGGAAAATGTGCTGAGATATGCCAACGTTGAATTCCCGCTGCACACCGGCTATGAGCGAAGCGTGGCGGTAAGGAAGGTTGTATCGTGTCAACACCGGAGGATACCAGCGAATTCTGAGGCGATTGTGTGGGCAAAGGTGGACGAGGACGATGGGACGAGTCGGCTGTGGGTTGTAGAAGCACCGAAACAAGGACACGACAACATCATCATCGGACGTACATTAGTGGAACCTAAGAATGGCAGAATACCGGTCAGAATACTGAACCCTCTGAAAGCACCCAGATATGTCGGGAAAGATGAGGTAATTGGCGAGTGTAAGGAAGCTGTAGCAGTGGTCAATTGAGAGAAGAGCCCGCCTGGAGATAATAAGAAGAGCGGTTTTAACATGGACGCCATACCGCAGGAGAATTAGTGGAGCAGCGAGTTGACGGCCAAGCAGAAACAGAAGGCGAGGTCACTCCTGCAGCACTATGGGTCAATATTTGCGGCAGAAGCAGGCGGAAGAACAGCCATAGTGAAGCACAACATCGACACCGGAAGTGCAAAACCGATTCGCCAACCGCCAAGACGAGTTCCTCTGGCCAAGAGGGAAGAGGTCACAAATTTGATCGAAAACATGCGGAAAGAAAAGGTCATAGAGCCTTCTTCGGGCCCCTGGTGCTCGCCGGTCGTGCTAGTCAAGAAAAAGGATGGCAGTACCCGGAAGCTCAATGATGTGACCAAGAAGTACAGTTATCCACTACCGCGGATCGATGACACCCTGGACACGCTGTCAGGCACACAGTGGTTCTCCACGCTCGACTTACGCAGCGGCTATTGGCAGGTAGAGCTTGCAGACAAGGACAAGGAGAAAACGGCTTTCAGTGTTGGCGATGGTTTGTGGCAGTTCACCGTCATGCCGTTTGGACTCTGCAACGCACCAGCAACATTCGAGCGGCTAATGGAACGAGTGCTAAAGGGGCTGCATTGGCGGACGTGCCTGGTGTACCTCGACGACATAATCGTGATGGGTAAAAGCTTCGACGACCACCTGGGAAAGCTGAAGGAGGTATTCGAGCGGATACAAAAAGCTGGGCTTAAACTCAACCCGAAGAAGTGCTCGCTGTTCCAAAAAGAGGTCAAGTATCTGGGTCATACGGTTTCCGCCCGCGGAGTACATACGGATGAAGGCAAAATCACGGCGGTGAAGGAGTGGCCCCGGCCACGCAATCTATACGAACTCCGCAGTTTCCTGGGCCTGTGCACATACTACCGCCGATTTGTTCCGGGAAAAAGAGCCAAGCTTTCGAGTGGAACGAAGAGCAGGAGCAGGCTTTTGCGCGTCTGAAGGAAAAACTGTGCAGTGCTCCAATTCTGGCCTTCCCCGTGCCTGGGGAGATGTTTGTGCTGGATACAGATGCAAGCGGGAATAGTATTGGCGGTGTGCTATCACAGATAATAGACGGCCAGGAACAAGTGATAGCGTACTACAGTAGGATTTTATCGAAACCGGAACGCAACTACTGTGTGACACAAAGAGAGTTGCTGGCGGTATTGGACTGCGTAAAACACTTCCACAAATATCTGTATGGACAAAGGGTTCGCCTGCGCACAGATCATGCGGCATTGAGATGGCTCCTGAACTTTAAGGATCCTGAAGGGCAATTGGCGCGGTGGATCGAGCGACTGCAGAGCTACGACTACACGATAGAGCATCGAAAGGGCAGTAGCCATGGAAATGCCGATGCCTTGTCACGCCGTCCGTGCAAAGTCGAATGCAGGCAGTGTTCGCGAGCCGAAAGCAAAGAACAGATAGTGGACGTCCGGTTGGTAAGCGTTATGCCAGAGGAAGAGTGGTCTGCGGAGAGGCTACAAAAGGGCCAGCGTGAGGATGCGGATCTTGCAAAAATCGTCGAAGGCAAGGAGCAAGGCGCACGTCCAGACTGGCAGGAGATGGCCGGTGAAAGCCCGATCGCTAAGGCTTACTGGGCACAGTGGGAAAGTCTGCGGCTGAAAGAAGGATGCCTGTACCGCGAATGGGAGAGCGCGGATGGTCGGACCAGCAACTCCCTAATGGTAGTGCCGGAATGCAGAATCAACGAGGTCATCGAGGCATACCATAACGACTCCAGTGGAGGGCACCTGGGAATCACCAAAACCGTCGCCAAAATAAAACGACGGTTCTACTGGGTAGGATGTCAGGAGTCTGTAACCGAGTGGATTAAGAGCTGCGACCGATGTTCAGCCGCGAAAGGGCCGACAAGAAGATCTCGAGGCCGCATGCAGCAGTACAACGTGGGAGCGCCCTTCGAGCGGATTGCTATGGACGTCGCCGGCCCATTCCCAACTAGCACTCAAGGCAACAAATATGTGCTGGTGGTAATGGATTACTTCAGCAAATGGCCCGAAGTGTACCCTATTCCTAACCAGGAGGCCACTACGATCTCGGAAAAGCTGGTAAACAACTGGGTAGCCAGGTTCGGAGTTCCGTTGGAGTTGCACTCGGATCAAGGCCGGAATTTCGAGTCTGCGGTATTCAAGGAAGTGTGTGAGCTGCTGGGGATAAAGAAAACGCGTACCACTCCTTTGCACCCACAATCCGACGGCATGGTGGAACGCTTTAACCGGACACTGGAGGAATACCTGCGGAAAGTGGTAGGCAGGAATCAAAAGGATTGGCACACGCATATCCCCCTGTTCCTGATGGCGTATAGGTCAGCCCCGCACGACACGACATCACTCACCCCAGCCCGAGCAGTGTTCGGCACAGAGTTGCGGTTACCTGCTGACTTGAAGTTCGGGGTAGTCAGCACGACGCACTATGGCCCGGTTTGCCATTTTTCGTTGCAAAAATCATAACTTCTGAACCAATAAAGATATTTAAAAAATTTAAACTGCATCTGAAAGTGTAATATCTAAGCTTTAAAATGGGCAAAAAACAGGGTGCCACAGTAACAGGGGGCTTTAAAATTCGTTGCCAAAGTTAAGATTTAGTAAAACTTCATACTACAATGAAATTACTTATTTGTTTGCATTAAAAAATTATTTTTTTTATATATTTTTTCTAATAAATTAATATAATTTATTGATTCATATGTAATTTAAAAAAAAAAAAAAATTTGTTTGAAAGTTAGATTTTTTCAAAATCGCTATCTACGCTGGAAGGAATGTCTAATAATGAAATCATTTCTAAGCTATAAGTATCTGTAAGTTCTTTTTGTGATCTTACAGATCTCAAAGATGAAATAGCTGGATCAGAAGAGACTGCTAACATATTGAAAAGGTCTTCATTTTGTCTAGTTCGTGATATTTTGCAAGTGTTCATACATCTATACCTTTTGTAGTCCTTATTTTTGCATTCTTGAGCTTCTTCAGACAATTCCCCTATTGGTAAGCACTGGTATTCTATTAAATCCTTTCCATGTGCTAAAATTTTATGAACCGTAGGAGTAAGTTTCTTCTCAGGATACTTCTGAAGCAGCAGTTCGGCAGTTTTGGATGCATATTCACCAAATTTAGGTCCATTAACTATTTCCTTGCAATTCAAAATATTCAAAATTACTCCCAATCTTCGCACAATATCTTTATCAACTTCAGTTATTCGAGCAGTCACTTCATCGTTTTCAAAAAACCTGCGTGAAGAGTTGCCATCATTTGTATTCCCATACCCATACTTTGGAGGGTCTACTTTCAGCCCAAGCTCTTTGAAGAATACATCTTGAATTATTTTTTTCCTGATATTCTGCTTTTCTTTGGGTGTTGCGTTGTCCTCGAAAACTTCCCCATGTCGTGGTAGCATATACGCCAACTTCAAGACAAATTCCATACATCTTATCCGTGCATGCAAAGGAGATATTCCATACTCATAATTATGTTCGTCACTTGTTGATTCATCCAATTTTTGGAAGTCTTTTTGATTTTTTTTACAGATTGCACATTTCATTGTCGATGAAGTATTAGTTAATTGATTTAAAACTTTCCCGTCGATCATAGTCAGGAGAAAATCATACTTTATAGTAATAGATTTCCCTTCGTCGATTTCAAGTACTGTTGGTTTTAATTCGGCAATTTGTTTTTTTACATCACTGACTGTGGCTTTTATGATGAATTTTACTGATGAAGGCCGTGGGTTTTTCCAATATTCTGAAGCCTCACCTTTTAGTCGTAGGGGAACAACAGAAGCCATAAACATATTAGCATCTGTAACAGTTGTATCGTCCGTATTTATTGTTTGTTTATAGGCGCTCTGTCCTGATGAGATTTCAACTTTCTGGAAGAGATTTCAACTTGTCTTCAGGGAAAGTCTCCAAGAGTCGTCTAGAAGTATGTTCCATCAGGTCTTTGAGGTTCACTTCGGCTGATACTTCGGTAATTTTGGGATTAAGAGGTACTGCTTCCTTCTTGGCTTGACTTATGTGTCCGTATCCAGGAAGAAGATTGGCATTATGTTGTAATAATGACTCACGCAGCATTATATATTTTCCCTTCGACAATCCAAGATCCATAAACAGCGCCAAAGCCTCCTCAGAAGTGAATTGTCGAGGCAATGCATTTTGTGGAGTGGAAATACTATTTTTTATCCTCATGATTCGCTTTGGACTTGCTAACCCAACTGCTTCTGTTATATGAGCCTTAGTCTTTTCTTCGTCCTTTTTGTATTTCATGGACAATGCTTCAGAAAGATGACCCGTCGCGATATCTTGAGTAGCATCTAACAACTTCCTTTTCCTTGTGAAGGTCGAACACTCGGCTATAGTTTTTGTTGGTCTCCCTCTAGTTCGCTCGGTTGATGTATGGGGCTTTTGTTCGTCAAATCTACTAACATCTGTTAGCCACTTCTCATACTTTTTTTCGAACACTTTCGCGCAACGACTCGCGGCTTGCCAATTGGTTTTAATTTTGGTGTAAATAAAATGAAGTTGGCCTGTTATGTCCTCGTATTCTTCTATGTTATGTATTTTAGTACTTAATTCTTTCAAAATAGCCGCAACGAAATCTTGCTCAGTTTGTGAAGCTCTAAACACCTCAAATAATTTGGAATTTGCTAGAGACATTACACTCGAAATGTACACTCGTATCATTCAATAAGATTTACTGCGAATTACAGAACTTTTCACTTAAAGCGAACTTCGAGGGACTGGGCAAAATGGTTCGTTTTAACCGAAAGTACGCTTCAAAAGGGGTCCGCAATAACCGAAAACATAAAGCGCGTACTTGAAATTGGTTCGTTTTAAGCGGGTTCGTTATAAACGAAACGCACTGTATATTTGAAAATACTATTCACGGCTAATTCAAGCTTCAGAATACTTGCGATAAGCTTTACACTCGTATGACTCAATAAAAAATATACTGCGAATTATATTTAAAAATACTATTCACGGCTAATTCAAGCTGCACAGAATACTTGCGATAAGCTTTAAAGTCAAAGAACGACTGTGACAAGACAACGAAATATAGGTTTATCAGGCATGTGCTGCAAATAGTTTTCGGAAACAATTCGCACTGAAAACGTGATGGGATTTCCCTTTAACGATTTGAAGCAGGTAGCTGCATCTAAGAGAATTTGCCGTTTTTTCAGCGTTTTTGTTCAAATATTGAATATGACTAAGCTGTTCGTGGAAATGTAAGTATTATGATGGAAAAAACATTGTTTTAAGCTGTAAAAACCATGGGACGTGGAATTTCAGAGGAAACTCTGCCTAGGAACAAATCTTCCTTCAGTATATGGAGCGCCACCCAAATATTGCGAAAAAATTCACAACTGCTTGTTAGGAAACACTTTTCTAAATAAAATAAGCAAAACATGGATAGCAAATGTATTATGCCATTCGTAACCAAAAAATATAACTTTATGTACAAATGCCAGCAACACAAAATGGGTTGTCGACCGAACTAAATGTGAGTGATTTTTTGTATACCTGCGTGTTTTTCGACCCGAGGTTGCTTCACTTTTATTGCTCTGGAAAGTAAAGTTGCAAAAAGTTGCAGCTGAGTTTTGGAAGTTAGGTAAATAATTTAATAGCAAATAACCTCCCTCAATTTCGCGGAGGTCATTTTTGGTCTTTTTTTTTATTTTCGATCAAAGTTGAAAAAAAGGTCGAAATTTAGACTTTTCGAGCAATCGGTAGATCGAACAACTTTTAAAACAAAATAAACATTTTTTATTTTTCTTATATTAACAATTAACGTACCTTTTAGAAAAAACCAACAAGTTACCGATTGGTCGCTTCATTTACATACAAATCAAATGAGGAAAAAAAAAGAGGAAAAAAAAACCAAAAAATACACATTTTTCTCGATGTGGAAAAATTGTCAACTTTGAGCGGCTCTACCTCCCAAACTACTAATCTGAATTTAATGAAAGTTACATATTCGTAATCCCTGGAAAATTCTCAATAAGATGCGTGTATTCATTTTATCGAACTCTTTCATGAAATTTTTGATTTTTGCAACGTTTTACCGACCGTTGGGCCATAGTGCGTCGGTTGGTCCACACTCAAATGCTCAGAGTGCACCTTTATGAGAGAATCGCAGAGGCCTCGTAATTCACTCAACTTGTCCAGCAATAACGGCGCAATGGATAGGCATGTTAGGCGTGGAGTGGAGATGCAGGAATCACATCCGAAAATTAAATTGCGCTTAGTTTTTAATAACTCGGCTTAATCGCTGATCTTGGCACATTTGAAATGCCACTAAACAAACAGGTACCACACGGCACCGAGTCAGTAGTGGAGCAGTGCAGCTTGCACTTTGCACAATTGACCATTATAATCAGCGAAAGCAAAACACGAAAGCACTTGACGAGCTCAATCAGATGAGTGATGACTCGGTATATATAAGAGTTTCCGACCAGATTCAATTACTTTAAAATCCAACAAAGCAAAACGTGTTCACACAAAACTAAGCAACAAAGAGCCTATTTACACGAAGGCTTTTCCCCTGCGTTAAAACTTATGCGTGACGAGTTTTTGGGCGAGAAGTGGTGAGAAGTCAGCGGGGTAGGCAAACACGCACGGTCAGCGAATTCCAGGGGTTTTTTGACGTTTTGCTTTGCTCTTTTTCGCACTTTTCTTCAAATTTCAAGCCGGCCGGACGTTTTGCTTACAATTATATTCACACCTTTCCTATTATTTAAATTTGAGCAGTTAATAGCCATTTCAGTGACTTCTAAAATATTTTCAATAATTTCTTCTTTGTTTAAATCCATTTTTCATTAAATAATGAGAATATAAAAAACTAGGCGAAAATATGAATGAAAGAAGATTGGCCGCTTTAACGTCAAAAAAAGTCAAGCAAAGTTGCAACTAAAAAGTCTTCATGTAAATGCATGAAGATTTTCGCAGCCACTTCAAAAGAGAATTGAAAAAAACGCAGGGGGAAAGCCTTCGCGTAAATACGCTCAAACTCATTGTCTACCCCTAAGGCAATTCCGTGAGTAGTTCCATTTTTTACAATATTTTATCGCGACCGGATGGATTCCCTTTGCCTGTATATCATCTATATACAGAACCCACTCGTGAAGGTCACAAGGCCGTTTTTCATACGTACATACATGTACTTCTTATGTGCTAATGTGATTAGTACCACTGATATCTCAGAGCAGCTGTGCTTTGCTGAATTCTTCCAACATCTTTGGAAGTAACATAACGTAAACCTAAACATAATTTATCCCCTACTTCACTCAGTCTTCTTTGGGGTGATGCACAAAGAAAATTTTCCGAATCTTCTAATATTCTGCGCCACACGTTGGCCGGTTTTCGTGCTTTTTCCCCCTGTTTGGTATTTTGCTGTACTATATCTTCATGTTTCTTGTTGGACAATTCGTGTGGTCTATTTCTTATCGTGTCATATATTTCCCGAATCACTTTTCATCCTTGGTTGTGACAACTATCGTTTCAAATTTTAACCTAAAAACAAGACAACATGCCAGTTAATCGTTCCCCCGATAGATCCACCAGCAATAAAGCTGAGTCGGATCCATTCTCGATACCGTCAGAGCTAGCATCTAAATCCATTAGAACGCCTGACCCGAGGCCCGAGTCGGAAGGCCTTGGTGCAGATGTATTAGGTGCGATTCACAAAAAGCGTACCACAAGAGCACAAACAGTCGAGATTCTCAAAAAGAAATGGCTCATGATCCCTCCATGAATGCCTTCATTTTTGAAGTGGACAATCTAGTCCACTTTTGCACACAATTTTCTTTGCGTGCAATCGAAGACTTAACTGTGCCAATGCTCAAGCCAACTTTAGCTGATCTGAACAGCTACTATGAAGACGTAAAGATAGGATATAGAAAAGCCGGTATTACCTCTGATGATGACCTGTCAAGTAACTTCATGCTTATTGCTCGCAGCAAAATGGAGCAATCCCGATATCGAGCTCAACAACCTCTCCCCGCTGAAATTCCGCGTCCAGCTGAAAATTCTCCTCCTTCAGCGTCTGAGCAGGCAAATAATTCCATTTGCCTATATGTCCCACTTTGCAACACTGATATCTTTTCCGGTGGTAATGAAGGGTGGCCGTCCTTCCGTGACATGTTTACGGCGGTTTACATAAACCACCCTAAACTCACCTTTGCCCAGAAACTTTATCACCTCAGATACAAGACAGCCGGAAAAGCTGGCGCGATAGTCAAGCAGTACGCACTAAGCGGTACTAATTTCGAATTGTAATGGAATGCGTCGATAACCCGATTTGAAAATCGGCGCATTTTAGTTGAGAAACAAGTCAAAACGCTCTTGAGCTTCCTTCAAGTGGCGAATGAAAACAGTGAAGCGCTCCAAACGCTTCAGTCAACCATCAACAATTCTCTGTCTGTCTTATTATCTCAAGGCGTCTCGACAGAGAATTGGGACCCGATCCTGGTCTGCATCTGCTCCTCGAAGCTTTCAGAGGAGACTCTATCACTATGGGAACAGTCCCTTAGTTCCAGTAAAGAGCTCGCAATTTGGGAGCAAATGGATGATTTCCTGACCAGGAGATACGAAGTCGTGAAACGGCTCAATACCGTTATGCCAGTCAAGTCCGGTTTACCCCAAAACTGGGGTTTCAACACCCAAAACTTTTTAGTAGAGGGCGAGCGGCCTTTTTTACGTTCAATCTGCACGCTCCTCACGCGCTCAAATTCTGCGCAACTTTTAAAAATGTATCTGTTCGAGATCGAGTGAAGGCAGTACACATTTTTTTACGAAAACTGCCTCTCCTACACTCACTTGTTCGCAGTGTCAGAAAAAGCATCACTCGCTACTTCACATCCTCACTGACAAAAACTCGCCTAGGTAACAAAACGTCGTCGCACAAGTCTCCACGACCAAACATCAAAGTCCACAGACCAGAACGTCACCCGTGAGAATGTCTCGGAGTTCTCGGGATGAGTCAAATTCGGATGAGCAGCACTCACCAGGAACAACAAAGAATCGGCCTGTGCAGTCTCTTAGCACAACGATCGAAGAGAAAACTCTTCTCCCTATTGCTCTCGTTTCCTTATAGCATCTCGGCGAACGTCATACGGTTCGAGCACTTATCGACCAAGGTTGGCAAAAGACATTTATCTCGTCCAAAGGGCCGAATCGACTGGGAATCCCTATTCAGAGGACTTAGATCGAAATCTCTGGAATGGGCGGAAAGACTATCCAAAACAGTGGTCGGCAAAGCTTACTCAATTGAGCAGTACGCTCAGCACACGCATTCTTACGCTCTCTCAATCAGTCGTTGTTCAGGTATCGGGTGATTTTTTAAGAGCTTTTGGATTTGATTAAAAAAAAACATAAAATTTAGAGAAATGTATGACATCTTTATTTGAGTCGATAGAACGATCTATATAATTCAATGTTTAAAGATGATTTTATGTAAATGTTGACCACGGCTGCGCCTCAAATGGTTCATACGCTGGGTCCAATTTTGGCATACTCTCTCCAACATATCGGCCGGTATCTCACGAATAAATTCTTCAATATTGGCTTCCAGTGCGTCAACCGTTGCGGGCTTGTCGCTATAGACATGAGCCTTAACATAGCCCCACAAAAAATGGTCTAAAGGCGGTAATCGCACGATCTATGCGGCCAATTGACCGGCCCCAAACGTGAAATAAACTGTTCAACGAACTCGCCTCCCAATTGGGCCATTGTTTCGCGTGCTGTGAAACGAAAACAGTGTTGCCAAAAAGAAAGTTGCTAAAAAATCACCCTATATAATTGTATACAGTGTAGAGAAATTACACTGCGCTCACTAACACCACATCATTGTCAATTTTGCCGACCACTGATCCAAAACTCAAACCAGATCTGCACAATAACACTAGCCGCTCCTAAAACTAGCACAAAAATTACAACCCAGGCAATTGTACTCCCACAATTAACTAAACTCCTTCCCACTTTCAATATGGGTTTAGAGGACTGGGAACACGTTGCCATGTTGGACCTAGCAGACCCCAACTGCTTCAATCAAGCCCAGGTCGACATGATTATCGCAAGACCGCGGCGAATGGAGAACATCGACGCGCACGACCAAGGAAGCCGGATGCCAGACGGCAAACCAGCAAACCCCATCACGCCACTCATACTTTCGCACATTCCTCAAACCAACGTCCACGCTCTCCTCTTTCCCACGCTCTCCTCTACCCTTAGCGCAACTCTCGCACAGCCGTCAGAGATCCGTTCGCTCAGAAGCATTAAATGCACGAGTGCATCCGGTCCCAGGATGTTACACGTTTTGCTTTTTTGGACTTTATTTTCGGACTGTCTTCACTCGATCTCGAACAGATAACTTTTTAAAAGTTGCGCAGAATTTGAGCGCGTGATGAGCGTTCAGATTGGACATAAAAACGGCCGCTCGCCCTCTACTAAAAAGTTTTGGGCTCTGTTGAAGCCCCTGTTTTAGGGTAAACCGGACTTGACTGGCCTAACGGTATTGAGCCGTTCCACGACTTCGTATCTCCTGGTCAGGAAAGCATCCATTTGCTCCCAAATTGGGAGCTCTTTACTGGAACTAAGAGATTGTTCCCATAATGATAAAGTCTCCTCTGAAAGCTTCGAGTAGATGTAGACCAGGATCGGGTCCAATTTTCTGTCGAGACGCCTTGAGATAATAAGACAGACAGAGAATTGTTCTTGGTTGACTAAAGCTTTTGGAGCGATTTTTAACAAAAGGTGTATGAAATTCATAAAAATTGCAAACCAAATTACAATAGGTCTGTTTGGCCAGATTTCTTACTGGCTAAAAGTTACTGGACAAAATTTCTCCAGTAAAAACTTTCAGTTCTCACGAAATGAACTGTCACTTTACGCTCTCAGTTTCTGTCTAGTTACTGGAGATTTGGCGTCAGCAAACAGGATCCAGTAAAAATTTGTACAAATTCGTACAAATTATTATCTGCCAAGCAGACCTAATAATGCAATACTTTCCATTTCCAGCAAATTTTTATGTCAAACGAAAAATATAATTTTCGGTAAAAATAGGTCTGCTTGGCTACGGATAATTTGTAAAAATGTTTACTGGATCCTGTTTCATCTCGTGAGAACTTGCAAGTTTTTATTGGAGAAATTTTGTCCAGTAACTTTTAGCCAGTAAGAATAAGAACAAGAAAAGCATATGACTGGCTGCCATATGATCGACCTTTTGCATTAAATGTCGGGTTTAACTTAAGTTTCCCTACTGCTTCAAACCTCAAATGAAACGTTTAGATCAACTGTTTCTTTCTTTAACCCTTCTGTTTACACCCTTTTTCCCAGTATATTGTGAAGTCCCACTGGTGTAACTAAGAGTTAAAACTTGCAAAATCTTACAAATTTCTGTTTGTTTACTTTTTGGATCGTTTTGTTTTTGGGAGCCTAAGCTGGCTTACTCTCCTGATATTTTTTCCCAAACAGACCTAATTTCAATTATGCCAAGAAAAAGTAAGTGAGGAAAATTCTGGATTATTTGGTGGAAAACAACGCAACTTTTGTTTGGCTGCCTCTTTAGAATTCACATACTTTTAAAATCTAATCTAATCTTGTGAAATTGTCAATTTTTACCAAATTTAAAATTCAAATGCCACATTTTAATTTTGAAAGAAGTGAAATGCTAGGGCAAATTTGCACCTGAGCTATGGGTTTTCGACATGGTGGAATATTTGACACACCCTTAGCTCAATGATGTATTTTTAAGAATGGAAAATGGGAAAATTTCAATAAAAGGTATTAAAACTATTACCAACATATATCCAACCGGAGCTCATGCATTCTGCATTGATCCAATATTGCAGAGTACTTCGTAATACGTTTTTAAGCACCAAAATGTAAACTTTGAAATGAAATAATAAACATTTATTTTTTAATGCAATCGTTCGGTTAACTTCATCTACTTCGACTTTATCACATTTTTTAATTCAGTGCATTAATAACTTGGAAAAAATTTTCTAAAGATTTGAATTTATCCAAAAAGTTGTGTGATGGTTTAATCAACTCCCCCTTCAACAACACTTCTTCTTCTTCTTGACTGGCACGACAGCCCGATTACGAGACTAAGGCCTTGCTACCCGCAACCATCCGTGTTGTGCGAGCGAATTTGTACAAGGTTGGAAGGGACCTACAGTTTTATGCCGATTCCGAACGGCGAGTTGGGAGCTTTTTCATAGGCAATATTACTCTCAGAGGTTTGCCATTTCCTGCTGAGAGGACAGCCGCCGAAAGAAAAATTGTTGTTTTTCTTTCTCGGTGTTAGCAGCAACGGAGTCTTGAACCTGGGTTCGAGCGTCGCATTTGACTCGCGGCCCAACGCACTAGCCAGCTAAGCTACGGCGGCTTCAACAACACTACTCGACAAAAAATGGGTTAATCAAGTGCACCTAAAAACAAAAGTATTTCCTAGACTAATTTTGGGCCACTGAACACGAAACTGAAAATCAAAACATTTTTTAAGAAGCGTTTTCGAAAAATCTTTGAAAAACCAGTGTTTCCCCATTACCCCATTGTTTCAGTTATGATCACATATCTTGTAAACAAATGATCCGACTAACATAAACCTCCGTCGTAATACCTTAGCCGTTCTAACGATATATAGATTGTCCAAATCAAATGAGATTTGGTAAACTTACTGATGGTGAAAATTTAAAAATAGTGAATTTTTCGACCATTTAAAAAATTAGAAATTTTAGAATGATTTTTTATAGCTAAAATGAATTACCTCCTCTGCTATTAAAATCTAAGATGAAAGATATGTTCTTTATATCATATTTGCGATTGTGAAATGATGAAGATATGGGTATCAAACGAAAGAGGAAAAATTTCTCCTTTTAACTAAATTTTCTATTTTGGACTTTCAGGACCAAAATATTTCAGGTAAGGGAAACATACATATTTTGGATCTCAGTCTGTAGATTCATACATCTAAATTTTATTCTATTTTGGCCCTGAAAGTAAGTAAGTAAGGCAGCGAATCTTGTCAAAACAGAAAGAAACAGCGTTTAACGTGCATCACCTTTTATTATTGCATCATGGTTTACTTTGAGGTACAAAATAATTTGGACATAGGGTGATATTTTCACGGTAGTATATATTAGGTTAAGTTCATAACATTTGAAAGAGCAGAAGTTATTAACACATTGACGGACAGTAGGAACAAGTGAAGTTCGAAAATTGACACTATTAGAAGTATAGTTTTACTTTTTCTGCTTAAATAAACTTAATTTTGATTAATTCAAAAAATTGTTTCCAAAACATGACACTACCACAAAACATGCTTCTACTTGTACGCCGGTAAATGCAAATTTGTGCCGCTATAGCCGCAGTGTCCAAAAACGACCGTTTCGTTTTAGACGGCTATTGCCGTCATGCCACATAGTCAACTTCGCTTTGACGGCTATAGACGCAAGTGTCCGTCAACGTGTTAAAAACAAAAAATTCACTTAAATGCTCGATTCTTTGTAGTGTAAAACAACTATAAACACCAATGATATTATTAGTTGTAATTATTTTTTTTTGCTGAATTTTGAATATTCATTAATTTTATCATTTCAAAAATTCATATTTTAATACAATATATAATTTCAAATAATCGGCAAAAATATCCATTAAATATTATTGATCAATACAATTGAGTGCTGCCAAGCCCCAACAACAAAATGGCTTGCAATTGGTGCATACAACACTGCGGCTGAAGAGGAGGAATCTATTTTTTCTGTAAACTTATATGTGCTGTAAAACGAATTACTAAAAAATTGGTGGTAAGGAATTTTTGTCGGTAAAAGGAATTTAAACTTTGTAAATATATTTTCCAAGTGCATTTACGAATGTTGTACAATAATTGTGCTTTTATAATAGAGTGCGAAAAGGTAGGAAATATTTTATCGCTTGCTCAAGTCGGTACCTGTGAACCCTGCTTTCTCCATTTTTATTTTTCCCCACAAGAAAGAAGAGATCGGACAAACATTTAATTGATTTAAAGAAAAGGAATAAATCGTATTAAATTGGGAAAATGCCGCGAGATTACGATCGCGATTATAGTGAAGAGACGAGTGATTATAAACGGAAGAGACGAAATGAGGAGGAGGCTGGAAGCAACAGTGGCTGTGCCGCTGGCGGTAGTGGTGACGTTGATGGGCATCAGAATCATGGACATCAGTTACAACTGCACGATGCGCCGCAACTTAACGAGAAAACGAACGCCTACCTGGAAGAATGTGTGCAGGAAAAAAAATCGCTCAATAAGGAGTTCACGGTGTGCAAGCGACTGTTGGATGATGGTACGTTATGAACCGGAGTTGAGTTGCAATTTTTACATATTTGCTTTACAATGTTTTAGAAATTGAAAAGATTCTGGTAAGCGGGCGTATACCAAAGCCCGAGATATATGCCAATGTGTACAGCGAGAAACCGATACGCGTAGCACAGAAAGTACTATTCCCTATAAAGGAATATCCCAAGTTTAACTTTGTGGGCAAAATATTGGGGCCGAAGGGAAATACGCTGCGCCAGTTGCAAGAGGAAACATTCTGCAAAATGGTGGTGATGGGGCGGAACTCTATGCGAGATCAAGCCAAAGAGGAAGAACTCAGGAACTCTGGCAATCCGAAATACGCACATCTTAGCCGAGACTTGCATGTGGAGATATCGACAGTTGCGCCGCCATCGGAGGCATATCACCGCTTGGCGTATGCTTTAGCAGAAATCCGCAAGTTTATGATTCCGGACGCAAATGATGATATCCGAATGGAGCAGTTGCGCGAAATGGACGGCAAAGACCGCCTATATAAAAAGACGCATTACTCGAAATCTTACGGTGAACACGCTGTTTATAGTTGTCGGTAAGTCCATGTGTCCTAATGGGCATTTCAGAAATAGCAAATTTCAGGTTCGACACTGGCCGAACATTTTGATTGTTGTAAATCTTCTTGAAATCAATTACTTCCGTAACCCCACAGTACTCCCCCACCACCGTCATTCGACAAATCGTCAAAACCAAAAGTGTATTCTATTTTGGAAAAGGCACGCTACGTAATGGAGGAGCCTGGTTACAGTATTGTAAAGTCGCACAGGTAATTCGTCAACTGATATGTTGTGTGGGATGATTATAATATGCAAATATCGTAGGTCGCGGGATCACGAATTGTACGAGCACCCCAGTGAGTACGACCGCTACACCACGCCGCCGCCGGCCAAGCATTCAAGCAGCCACCACACGCCCTACGAGAGCGGCTCATACGAACGCGATTATCGACGCGATTACCATCCTCATTCGTCGTCATATGCTACAGCGTACGCAGGTAAGCGCATTAAAACTATGTTACACAAAAACAGTGTCTCGATCCATTTACAACTGCAAAGATTCGTAACGTCAAACTGCCACCTACGTAATTAAAAGAAGAAAAACCCAAATACCCACGTGGTGCCCTGCATCAAACTGAATTTGCGTTCGTTTCGCTTTTTTCGCATAACAACTCGGAGAACAACCAAAAACGAATTTAAATAAAGTGACAGGAAGATAATTATCATTTAATTTAGACGCCAAAGTCCATATATAAAATGCGCTTCAAAAATTATATTAAATTTAAACCTCAAGTCAACTAATTTCGAACTTGCGTCACCGCAAAGAGTACAAAAGAAGTATTAAACAATTAAGAGATGTTAACACTAGCCTGAAGGGGAAACAATCGAATCAACCGAAACTAGAATAATACACCTCGGTCCGTTCGCATATACTCTGACCTCAGTAAAAACCAACATTCCTAAATAAATCAACATTATTTAAATTCGTTGACTTTCCAATAAAATTGTAAAGAGCCACCAACAACAACAATACCCAGAACAAAATGCAAAGCAAAAAAATTCAATCAACAAACCCTTAACCTTTTGAAATCGCAAAAAAAACTAAATATTACAACCCAAAAACAAACTTTTCTCCAAATTAGCCAAACCAAGCAATGGTCGTTCCTCATCGTCATATCGACCAGCAGCATCGGGCTCGCACTCTTCGTCGCACTACGAAACTGGATCACGCTCCCGGGAAAATGTTCGCTATCGCTCGGCGCCGTATCCAAAAATGCGTTAAAGCCAAGCCAACAAACAAGAGCGGAATAGCGCCACTCAAAACATATATCCATAAACAAAACAGCTGTTAGATTAATACATATATTATGATGCAGACAAGATCAGACGAAATAAAAATTTTAGGGCTGCAAATAAATAAAATCTAATTGCAGACAAATTTAACAATCGCAACATCCAAATATACACATTCGTATAAAAATAATCTGTTTTATCACGTGCGAAAAGTTTACAAAAAGATACAAATAAAATCTCCAAATAGACACTGATTCAATAATCGTCAAATTGAAAACAGAATACAACTAAATAAACTTAATAATAACGATCATTAAAAAATAACGATAAAGCATCAACAAACGTAAATTAAACGCTTTGTAAAACTTCATTATGAACAAAACGTTAAGTCGATAATAGACGGCTTAAAACATTTTAACAACAATTAATCCGTAGACGTTAAGCAAGATCTTACGTAAGGAAGTTGGGAATGTTAAGAAACGTAAGTATGTATGTTGAATAATTTTCAATCGAATCAATCATGTAACAATTTGCGGCAGAGTAAAATAAATTCACCATTGCATGCACTCCCGCTACAGCAGCTGCAGATTTGGCAAACGATATTTACATAAAACTATTCATATTCTCATGTAGGGCTTGTTATAAATACAGACATAAATAAATCAAGCAAGCACCATGTTTCAATGCGTTTTCATTGTCAATAATTGACTCCGGCCATTTCGACGTGGTCAAGATCAACAGGTAAGAAAAGTCAGCGGTCGAAGTCCCAAGTTCAGCGTGATATTGACTTTTAGGGTGCGTATTGTATCGAGCATTTAATTGGAATTGTATTTCCATTTCAAATGCTGTGTAAACGGAAAAGACTTCTTGATTTTAAATCTTGCATTACTTAAGCAAACACGAGTTTGGAACTCAGTGACAAACGAAAGTACCTGCAGAAAAGTACTCGAGAGAAATTTTTGATCCTAATAATTAAGATCCTAAGTAAGCTGTTGTGCTGTCAAGCCTGCTTGTAAGTACCAAAAAATCATGCTCAACAAAAGAAATTTCAGCTAAAGGCCATCTTTACTAGATATTTCTATTTTGCGAAGTGTCGCACACAGCGCGACGCAGGTTTACAGTTTGAATGAATTGCGTAAGATCGCTTGGCGAATGAGAAAATCCCTACTTCATACACAACAATTACCATTCTAAGCTTTCGAGAGTGTCTTAAAGGATTTGGTAAGTTCAAGGTAGATATTAACCCTTATTGGTTCAGTAATATAAATATGTACTTTGTCGAAATTTCGTTATCTACATACCACCGACAGCCGCCGTAGCTCAGCTGGCTAGTGCGTTGGGCCGCGAGTCAAAGTTCCAGTTGAACTTTCTTACAGTTCGGACGTGTCTGTTTACGCTCGCGCTTATTTATTCTATTTTTCATCATACATGGCATTCTGTGCTAATTGTTCGGCACCGCTCACTCCGGATTCTGGAACTATATCAAAAATTCAGGAGGCGTTGGCTGACATTGTTTGCATTAAAGTATTCCTTTCATCTTTAATTAATTCGGCTAATATTAATAGCTCGCCGCTTGTTGTTGGTACCAATGTCGTGACTCGCTCTAAAGCCAAAGCGCTGGATGTTGTTGGTGCAATTGCTTCCAAGGCGCCAAGTTGCTCTCAATTGCGCGCTGATGCTGTTGTTGGAAACGTAGATGGCCTCCGCTCTACCGTTATTCGTGATGATGGAAAGGCTGCCGCTGCCGTCAACTCGACCAGGGCTGCTCTCTCTTATGCTGAGATAGCTACGCCTGTTGTTGCTGTTTCTTCTGCCACTCGTTCGTCAGCGGCTGTCGTTTCAAGTGCTGCTTGTTCGCTGTCAGCTGTTGCTTGCTCGCCGCTAGTTGCAATCGCCGCTGTTCCAACTGCCAGTCGTTCATCATCAGCTACGGCTGCTTCCAATGCTGCTTGCTCCCTCTCATCCGCTGCTCGCCCGCCGACTAGTACTGCCGTCGCAGGTTCCATTGCCGACCGTCCGTTTTCTGCTGCTACTGCTTCTTCCGTGGCTTGCTCGCCTGTAGTTGCTGCCGCTGCTGTTTCGTCACCTGCTCTCGCTGCCGCTGTCGCTCATTCCATTCCCACTGCTGTTTCTGCATCTGCACCGAATACTGCACAGTGGACTACTGTGGGGAAATTTAAACGTCAAAAACTATTCATTGTGGGTACGAATTCGACCCTGGATTTGGAAGTTGCGATCAGACATAAGTGGCTACATTTATCTTCTTTTCTACCTTCCGTTAATGAGGAGAATATAATGGACTATGTGGCTAACCATGTTGGATTGGATAAAAGCACTTTGGCCTGTTATAAATTAGTCAAGAAGGATACTGCTCTGCAAACTTTGAAACGTGTGAATTTCAAGCTGGGTGTTCCCGAGGCTTCTTTTGACAAAATGCTGAATTCGGATATTTGGCCTATGAATGTCACCGTGCGACCGTTTCGTTTTTTCCAAAAGGACGTGCTGCCGCGGCTAGCTGCTTAGCATCACCATCTCTGGCCGAGCCGTCAGCTTCTCGCCCCATCAACAAGAATATTAAATTATATTTCCAGAACACTTCGGGCCTCAGAACGAAATCTGAAGATGTGTTATTGTTTAGTTCCCTTTGCGAGTTTGACATTTTCATCATCATTGAAACCTGGCTTAACAACAAATTCTTCGATGCCGAGTTTTTTAATCCTAAATTCTTTGATGTTTTCCGGAAGGACCGTGACTGTATCAAAACAGGATGCAATAGAGGAGGTGGAGTGCTTATCGCGTCTCGGACTAAGTTTCATGCGTCATTAATCCCGCTGAATAATGTTGACACTCTCTTGGACCAAATTTGTGTGCGAGTCCAAGGGGCTTGTGGTCCGCTCTACATTTGCGCGTCTTATATCCCACCAGCAAGTCACGAATCTATCTACAAGGCGCACGTGGATAATATTGTGGCTCTCAAGATTCGAATTGGGGCGCATCACCTGTGTGTTTTTGGGGATTTCAACCTGAGTAATTTGATGTGGTCTTATTTGGACAACGATACATTTCTTACTCCTTCAAATGTAACCAGTTCTTCGGAGTCCTACCTGGTGGATAATTTTGTGGGCAGTGACTTGGCGCAGATTAATGGATTTAAGAATAGTCTAAATCGTATTCTAGATCTTATCTTTGTAAGTTATAATATCAATTTCAAATTGTATTATCCCTCCTCTTCAATTTCTCCGTCTAACTCACATCATTCCGCTTTAGTGTTGGATATAGATTTCATTGAATTTCTTCCTGTGCCTAAGTTGAACCATAAAATATCGTTTGATTACAATTCTTGTGATTTTGGAGTTCTGAACTCAGTCTTCTCTAATATAATTTGGGATGATTTACTTGTTTCCAATGATGTTGCTGTAAGCTTTGATATATTTAAAGATACTGTTTATAACGAATGTTCAAAGTTTGTTCCTATTTTTGCTAACCTATGTCATAAGCTCCCCTGGTATTCGAGAAATCTAAAACATCTGAAGAATTTAAGGAACAAGTACTTTAAAAAGTTCAAATCAACTAATGATCAAAAGTATTACGACTTATATTTAACTCACAAAATTGAATTCAATAAGTTAAACAAGTTTTGCTACAATAATTACATTCGTAATTTTGAAACTAATATCAAGCATAATCCAAAAAATTTTTGGCGCTACATAAAGTCTAAGAAAAGTGTCTCAAATATTCCAACTTCGGTCTTTTATAATGACGTACCCGCTAATTCAATTTTTAATGCTGCAAACCTCTGCCGATTTCTTCTCTTCGAACTTTGTTTCTGATGATGTCAATGTAGAATCATCCCTAATCGATTTCGGGGTTGGGTTTTCGACATTTGAATTTGGTTCGCTGGTTCTTTCAGACGATGATGTCCTTGAAGGAGTTAGAAACCTCAAACCGTCCTCACAGACTGACGTCGATGGGCTCTCTGTGGTGTTGCTAAAAAATTGTCCATCCTTAGTGGGTCCTTTACGTGCTATTTTCAATATGTCACTTGCCTCTGGTACTTTCATTGATGCATGGAAGTTAACTTCAATTACCCCGATTTTTAAAAGTGGTAATAAAAGTGATGTCTGTAACTATAGACCTATTTCCAAGCTCTCCTCGGTTTCTAAATTATTTGAATGTATCATTAAATCTAAACTGCTTTTCAACATTAACCACTTATTAAGGGAGCACCAGCACGGATTTGTGTCAGGTAGATCTACAGTCTCTAATCTTGCAGTTTTTTCTGATGACTGCTATGCCGCGCTTCAGAAGGGTATTCAGGTTGATGCTATCTACACAGATTTTTCAAAAGCTTTCGATAGGATTTCTCACAACATTTTGTTAGCTAAACTTTCGCGTTTGGGTTTCCATTCCATTTTCCTTAAATGGATCACTTCGTACTTGAGTCATAGGCGTAGTTCTGTGCTATTAGAAGGGGCTAGCTCCAATTCATTTGAGCCAACTTCTGGTGTTCCGCAGGGGAGCATTCTAGGCCCACTGTTATTCATTTTGTTTATTAATGACATTGGGTCTTGTTTCTCGACTGCTAAGTACCTGTTGTATGCAGATGATTTAAAAATCTATTCGGATATTAATGGTTCTAGTGATTCGCGGTTTCTGCAAGCTGAGCTAGATAATTTGTCTTTATGGTGCTCTAGAAACAGACTTTTCCTAAACGTTAAAAAGTGTCATCATATTACTTTTTCAAGATTGTCAAATCCTATACATACGTCTTACAACATTGCTGGAACTGTGCTAGTCTCGAAATGAAGTTAAGGACTTAGAGGTGTACTTTGACTCAAAGCTTACGTTTGTCCCTCATATTAACTACACTATCTCTAAATCATTTTCCATGCTTGCTTTTGTACGCCGTAATAGCTCGGCTTTCACAGACCCAATTACTTTCAAAACTCTTTACTCTGCTTTTGTGCGATCGAATTTGGAGTACGCTACATTTATTTGGAGGCCTTATCATTTAATTCATATACATCGTCTTGAGTCGGTTCAGAAAGTGTTTATTCGACATGCTCTTCGTTCGCTAAATTTTGCCGAACCTTTACCTTCATATAGCTCTCGCTGTCAGTTACTTAACCTTATGTCGTTGCGCAATAGAAGGACGTTCTTGTCCATTTCTTTTATTTTTGATGTTATTAATGGGAGGGTGGATTGCCCCGCCCTTCTTAGTAAAATTAACTTCTACGTTCCGGGCAGAATTCTACGCCGCTCCGTTTTGTTTAATGTTGGTTTCAGCAAAACTCTGTTTGGCTTGAATGCTCCTATTAATAGAGTGTTGGCTGAGTTTAACCTCATTCTTAATTCTTTAGACTTAGATATCTCGTCTACCAGGAACATTTTTCGCAATGCCTTGAAAGGCTACTTAGCTCTTAATCCTTAGTGTTAAGACTTTAATGTACATTACTTATGAATTCTGTCACTCCTATGGTCTGTAAGGTTTTCTCCGTAGACTCGATAAATAAATAAATAAAAAATGCGAAGCTCGAACCCAGGTTCAAGACTCCGTTGCTGCTAACACCGAAAAAAGAAAAACAACAGTTTCTTTCGGCGGCTGCCCTCTCAGCAGGAAATGGCAAACCTCTGAGAGTAAAATTGCCTATGAAAAAGCTCCCAACTCGCCGTTCGGAATCGGCATAAAACTGTAGGTCCCTTCCAACCTTGTAAAAATTCGCACGCACAACACGGATGGTTGCGGGTAGCTAAGCCTTAGTAGCGGTATCTGGCTGTCGTGCCAGTCAATTATTAATTATTACATATGTATCACCGAAATGGTAACATAACAAGAAATACTGGTAAACATGCAAGATTAATATAGCCATGAAAAAAAATCCATTTGCTATAGAAAATGTAAACAAATTCGAAAATTTATTTTGTTTGAGTACCTACACATCGCTTATTTTCTGCCAGCGTACTATCCTTAAGCAGGGTATAGACGATACAACATGTGCGCACACTTGGTGTGCAAACTTGAAATTCGTTTTGCTATACACTTCACAACAAGTGTGCACACATCAGTTCAAGCTGAATTTTCATAGAGTGCAGATCGCAATGGGGAACGATATACTTTCCTTATTTGATAAGTAGCATCCTGTGAGCACGATGCTGAAACGTTGAATGGTGTTGAGGTATAGGACGCGGGCAATCTTCGTGTGCTAACTTGAGCCTATAGCCAAAGAGCCTATTCCTTCGTTTGATTTTGTTTGTATTTGGGTTGATTGCAAGTTTAGGTTCCCTAATTGTCCTTGGAACAACAGCTCTTCAATGCCCCGTTTCGCATACATTTGCTGATCTTGTGTCAGCTTGCGGAACATCGTAGCCCAAGATTCTGCAAATGTGTCCGCATCGTCTCTTTCACGCTTTCGTTTCGCTTCTTCCAGGTGTTGTATCGCCTTTTCTAGAAATTTTGTATTGCTACTAGGTTTCTTTCGTTTTTGTGCTTCAATTGAAATAACCTGCAAACCAATTATTGCTATTATTTTCAGTTTCCAAAATCAGAAAATGATTGGAAATCAATCGCTGAAGATTTCAAAACTACATGGAACTTTCCAAACTGTATAGGGGCTATTGATGGCATGCACGTAGAAATCAAAAAACCACCAGGCTCAGGATCTTACTACTTCAATTACAAAAAGACGTTCAGTGTAGTTATGATGGCTATAGTAAATGCTAATTATGAGTTCATTGCTGTTGAAGTTGGAGCAAACGGAAGAGCATCTGATGCTGGAATATTTGTCCAAACCAAATTCAAACAAAAATATGATGACAACAATCTTGCACTTCCAAATGCGAACAATATACCCCTGAGTGAAGAAACCTTTCCGTATGTCTTCGTTGGCGAAGACGCATTCCCTTTAATGGAAAACTTAATGAAACCATATAGTCATTTGCAATTAAGAAAAGATGTAAGTATTTTTAATTATAGATTATCGAGAGCAAGGCGAGTTGTAGAAAATGCTTTCGGTATTCTAACAAGCCGATTTCGTGTCCTCGCAAACAAAATTAATTTGGTACCCCAAAAGTATCAATAATAGTTTTAGCCTGTTGCTATTTACACAATTTTTTAAAGCGAAAAAATCCAAACCATTACTTAAAAGACTGTTGACGTTTAACTGGTATAAACCGGAGAGATTCGACCTGCAACTTGGCGAGCACTAAACCAAATTCCAAAATTACAGCCATTGAGAGGTGGAAACTCTACAAATAACGCCAAAGATGTTCGCAACAAGTTTAAAAACTACTTCAAAAGAGTAGGAGCAGTTCCATGGCAAGAAAGAATGTAATTGTCAAAACCAAATAACTACACAGATCGATCTTGGCTCAGTATTAGTCCATCATACCAAAAATCCGAATTATTGACTGCCATTATTTATTAGAACGATGCGTCCTCGATCGATGAAAATTTTTCAAGTATGAAAAATGTGTGCACACTTGGCTACACACTTGCAAACATGTTTTAAAACCAAACAAAAAACTGAAATTTTTCAATTTTCTTCGCACTTGTGCGCACACCAGAAATTCGGTGCGCAAACCTAGCTATATACGGTCAAACTTCACTCGCACCGCACCAAGTGTGCGCACATGTTGTATCGTCTATACCCTGCTTTAGAAACTTCGTGCACGTGTGTTTGAGAAACGCTACTCTAAAGTACAACTAGCTTCAATTACTAATTCTGATGTCTCGCTTAATTTTTCGGGACCCACCAGCGTCAAACATTTTGAAACTACAATTCACGCAAATGTCTGCCATAAAAATAAATATTCTAAATAGCTTTAAGTCGCATTATTAAAAAACTGGAGCAGTATTTAATTAAGTAGGAGCTCGAGGCACCTAGACTTGTGATTCTGTTTATGTATTGATGGTCATTAAATGATACAGAATTCTACAAAATTCATTTTCTTAAAAACTCATGGCGCCATCCAAAAACAGAAGACTGTCAACGGAGGAAATGGCTAATTCTATGTCGCGCTTTTGTACAGTTCTTTTTTTAGCCTGTGTTGTGTAGAAAAACGCTTCCCGCGCTAAAGACTCGATGAAGTATTCGGTTGAGCGCGCCACTAAAAACACGGCCTCGTTGGAAGAGACACTTACTTCAGGGTCCAATTTCATAATGTTGCGAATACGCGTCAGAGGAAGATGAGGTAATTTTGCCACTTCCTGCCCAAGTTCTCCTGTTCCTAGTATGTTACCACTTTTATCTGTAATTATGGTTGATTAATTAAATATGTCAAATACTATTCCCTCATGAATTACTTTTTCCCGCAGGCTCGTTACTTGCTATATCATTGGCGATGCCAGTAGGTTCTCCCACGACATGAAAAGTTTCTTTCCCTGCAATATCCTCTGTACAATCATAATCCAACCCATTTCTTACGCCCTCCGAAAACTCCGCCTCAAACAATTCCTCACTAGCCATTTCAATCTTCGCGCACTAGTAGTAAACAAACCCTTGCCAAGGCAAATTGATAAGGTAGTGGTAGCACCACAGCTGATTAAACTTTTTTCTTTTGATTAAATATCAAAATGGCTGAAAGAACTCATATCTATTCGGCCGTGGAAGGGAAATGAGATTCGGTGAGGGGATGGGGGGAGTTCCCCATATACTCCCCTTGAAAGGAAAACCGCCGGAAATGTTTAGTTGTTTTTTAATGAATTTTTTAAATTTTACCTTCGAAACGAGTAAAATTGTAATTACCTGCCGATTAGGTGGAAAAGCAAGGGAGACGGACAGTAATCCTCTTAAGTGCAAGTAGGGCTTTAGATTGAGTAACTATTTACAGTATTTCTGTGTTCAAACTCCTTTTGTGTGGCCGGGCTGCTAAAAAATAACCCTCATTCATGGCACAATAAACAAGGTAGTGTTACGGGCGGACACAAGGTGAATTGATACAGGTGATAGCGTAAGGGCAACAACAAAATTTCAATGAATTTTGTTTTCTGGGTTTAGATTGTCAAAATCAGCCAATCAGACCAAAGCTTGCTTTTTTCATTTTTAAACTGTCAAAGATTTACACAGGCATTTTGACAATCTAGACCTTTTCCACCAAAAAAAATCAATTCGCCTCATTCAACGAGGTCACCTGTATTAATTCGCTTTGGGCGGACAGGCTTTTATTTTTTCTCGTCAGAGTTCGGAAGGTTGTCAAAAATTGTTGTTGGTTTTGTTTACATTAGGCGAACAGCATTGCCAGCCAACTGTTTTTCTGTGCAATTTGAGGCATTTTTGCAATGATGAAAAGATTATTATTTTTCCAAATTTCGTTATGATTTTCTTTTTTAATTACAGATGTGTTTATCAGGATTATTTTGCAGTTACGTAAAAGGTGAATTCTAAGTAATCATCGCAAAGCGAATATCGCTGGAATTTGGATTCAATAATGTCTTCTTCGTGTATCTTTAAATTTATGAATGCAAATGTAATGGAAACAATATTTGAATATTTCGGCTTAGAGTAAAAGGGTGCCAAGTCCAGTTTTCTACATTTTTCAGGAAAGACAAAAAAACGGTATAAAAATAGAAATTAAAATTAATTGTTTTATATTTTATGTGGTGTTATCAGATTTCACCTTAAGGTAATGAAGAGCATCCGAGTGTGTCTCTTATAGAGGAGCCACCATAACCTAACCTAATGAAGAGCATATGAAGATGTATAACAAACATTTTCTGCCAATTTATATTAACTTTTATGAATTATCGCAAAATAAGCGAACTATGCTTATTGCTGCTGTTAATTTATTAATTAATTAACTTATCGCCCTAACTGGCTCCCCTTTTTTTGTAGACACCTCATAGTTTCGTGAAATTTCACTATTTGAATTTGGAATCTCCTGATTGTGCACAATAACCTACAAATAACAACATATTTGAATGTTATTATTATGTATACGTTTATTCGATGCTGGCAATGCCGTTGGCAAGTGAACCATCCGTCCGATTTTGACAATGAACCGAACGAAAACACTAACAAAATACATGTAAATTTTGTTGCTTTTGCTATTGCGCATCTGACACTAAAGGTCTTTTTGACGTTCTTCTTTGAAAATGTGCTACCGTACTGTTGTTAGAAAATCCCTTGAACATTTTTTTAATACTGCAATATATTATCTGCTGTTGAATGTGCATTCACATTTTGAAACTTTCGCCCAAAATGTATTAGTCACAGTGAAATGTCTATTTGCCGTGTGCCGTGTTTATTTTAAAAAAGATCTTAAAATTCCAAGAACCTTAAATATTTCTAATTTAATATTACATCGAAGTGGCATCACGGCTCAAGCTTTTGACAAATACGAAAAACGTCAATAAGCACGTTTAGTGTCAAAACAATTGACAGCGGTTCTACCTTCTATTATTGTATCATGGTAGCAACTAGGGCCGAAGAATCAGTAAAGTGTTCACAGTATTTCTGCATTATCGTTGGAATTGTGTCGTCGGCCTTAAATCAAAATAAATACAACTAATACAAAAAGAATTAAGTTTGCTCAAACTCGAATTAAATGGCAATACTGTCGATATTTCTTCAGCTTTTTGTATTGTATCTTTAGTATTGTATTCCGAAAAAAAGGCAGAATGACAATGCCTTATACGGAGTGTTGCTTGTAATGAGGGAGACATTTTCACAATTAGGGGGACAATTTTCCCCAGCAACAAAAAGGTTCAGGGCCGACAAAGGGTGTGGAATCTCCCTTCCTTGCCAGCTCGTCAGCCCGTTCGTTCCCTTTAATGCCGGTGTGGCCCGGAACCCAAAGTACCCAGACCTTGTTGTAACGGCCAAGTTCATTCAGCTTCTCAAGGCACTCCAATACCAGTTTCGAGGACACCTGGTAGGATCTAAGAGCTTTGATAGCCGCTTGGCTGTCAGAAAGGATGGCAATTTTCGGGTTCCGGTAATTCTTCACCAGATTGAAGTGAGCACACCTTTCAATGGCGTATATTTTCGCCTGGAAGATAGTGGTGTGCTTTCCCGTAGGTTCCGAGTATCGTATCCTCGGCCCATATACTCCTATCCCGGTACCTTCCTCCGTTAAGGAGCCATCTGTGTACCAGGATATCATGTGCTGGTCTATCCGATATGTTTCAGATATACCTACCCATTTCCTTTTGTTACTAAGTTCAGTTTTGAACCGTTTAACAAAGCTGAACTTCGGTGAGATTGTGTCCCGTGCATGAGAGTATCAATCCTCTTACGACTCAGGAATCCCTCAGCCCCGATATTAACATCAGTCATCCGTAGGAGAGCCCTCTTCGCCTGGGTCTGTATGTATAAGTGAAGAGGTGTAAGTTCAAGAAGAACCTCCAAGGATGCTGTTGGACACGTTCTCATAGCCCCTGTTATGCAAACGCATGCCAGTCTTTGTAGCTTACTAAGCGCCTTGATAGTGGTAGCCTGGCTGGTCTTGCTTACCCAAGCAGCTGAACCATACGTTATCATGGGTCTTACAATCGCCGTGTAAATCCATCTCAGTATAGTCGGAGTGCAACCCCAACTTTTACCTGATATGGACCTACAGGCCATGAAACCCTTCGTGGCCTTCCTTATCGTTGCCTCTAAGTGTCCTTTCCAGAAATGTTTCTGATCTAGTATAACGCCTAGATATTTCACCTCCTTCTGGAATTCTATCTCTGCCCCATCCAAACGTATAGGTCTAAGAGCATCAAGTTTATATTTTCTTGTGAAGGGTACAACGGTAGTCATCGCCGGATTTGTATTCAGCCCCACCTATGTGCACAATTTCTTGGTTAACCTTAGTCCTAAGGTTATCCTTTCCCGCAGGGTATCTACAAATTTCCCCCTGTATAGGATTACAATATCATCCGCATAACCCTGTACCGTTAGGCCAGCGTTAGTTAGCTCCTGTAAAAGTTCATCAACCACGAGGCTCCACAGAAGAGGTGAGGTCCCCCCTGCGGAAAGCCTCGGGTTGTGTTTGCTAATACTAGGCCACCCGTACTAGTCTGTATCTCCACCGACCTAGTAGCGAGCATACTATGTATCCAGCCTCTTAGGGTGTTAGTCAGGCCCCTGCTGGTTAAAGAATTTTCTATGACTTCATGAGAGGTATTGTCAAAGGCCCCCTCTATATCCAGGAAGGTACATAGTGCCATTTCCTTCTCTTCTAGACTTTCCTGTAACACACTCGTCAGCTGGTACAGAGCAGTCTCGGTGGAACGACCTGCCCTATAAGCATGTTGGCAAGTATGCAGAGGGTTGTCTAATAGGATTGTCGTCCTTATGTTGTTGTCCACAACTTTCTCTAGAGTTTTCAGTACAAATGAAGTTAGGCAAATTGGCCTGAAAGATTTCGGATGAAGTGGATCCTTCTTCCCGGCCTTTGGTATAAAAACTACCTTTGCCCTCCTCCAGGCTTCTGGTATATAACCCAGTGCCAGACTGGCTCTAGTTATTTTCAGGAGATGGTGTTTGAAAAGACCCATCCCTTTCTGTAGTAGGGCCGGAAAAATGCCGTCGGGTCCAGGTGATTTGAGTGGTTTGAAGGTGTTAACCGCCCACTGTACCCTTTCCTCCGTGCAGATTTCCTTTGCCACTCTCCAGTCTCTTTTAGAGATCCTGTATAGAGCCTCAGCCTGTCCTGCCCCTCCCCAAGCAATGGAGCCCGGGAAGTGAGTATCTAGAAGTAGCTGAACCTTCTCTTCCTCACTCTCGGTAAATTCCCCATTGCTTTTCCTGAGGTTGGTAGAGGTCAGGTTGTGGCTCCTTGCCATAACCTTGTAGAGTCTGGATGCCTCACAGGTTTGTTCTATGTTTTCGCAGAAATTTCTGAAATTTCTTCGCTTGGATTCCCTGATCTCCTTATTATAGAGTGTCAGAGTACTCCTATACTCGGACCAGTTCCCGGTTCGTTTAGCCCGGTTGAATAACCTGCGAACCTTGCTTCGCAGTATGCTAAGGTCCCTATTCCACCAGGGTACGTCCCTGAGGAAGCAATTTTGCTGACCGGGCAGCTGTCCTCATACGCATCGATGACTACCTTATTAAAGCAGTTCACCATAGTATCTAGTTCCATAGAGTTCCTGATATTATCCCCCAACCCAAGGTTGGCGGAGTTGAGGCTCAGTGTTTCCTGGAACTTTTCCCAGTCTGTTTTCCTGGGATTTCTCAGAATTTTCCTAACTGAAGCAGAGCCTTCAATGTCAAAACGTATTATTCTATGATCCGACATTGAAAGCTCCCCAGACACCCTCCAGTTTTTAACCAGCTCGGAGCTTAGAGTATTTCCTAGGGTAATGTCTAGGACCTACTCTCTCGAACTGATTACAAACGTTGGTATATTTCCCACGTTAAAAATGTCTAATTTATTACTAATAATAAATTCTAAAAGGTACTCACCCCTTTGATTCGTATCGCTGCTTCCCCAGGCCTCGCTGTGCGCATTCGCATCGCAACCTAGTATAAGTGGCAGCTTCTTCTGCTCACAGTACTTCACCAGTCTAGAGACTGCCTCTGGCGGAGCCAGGGTGTCCTCTCCTGGGAAGTAACCTGTGGCCATCACTATGTCCTGCGCGGTCCCGTTTATTTCTACCGGTATCTGTACCGCAACCAAATCCCTAGAAAGGAAATCTGGAAGACATATAAAGTTCAACCCATTGGTTACAAACATCAAAGAAAATAAACATACAGAATGCGCATGTCATACAAGCAAAAATTTTGTATGGCGGGTTCTAACATTGGAACCCGCGCTCTGCTCGCACAGATCACGTATGTGGTGAGAGCGTTGCTTTACAAGCGAGAGCGTAGTTTTATGTGTTGTGCTCTTTGGTTGCGCTCACTGCAGCGGGTCTGCGGCGTGGGATGATTCGGAGATGAAGACGACGCGCTGTTGTTGTTGTTGTTGCGCTGGCGAAAAGCTGAAATTGTAAAACTATTTCTATTTTCTGGCTGGCTTTTGTTCTTCTTCTATAAGCCTGCACGGCGTCGCATATTGCTCCTGAACTCATTGCCGACTGTACGTGCGCAAAATCATAGAAAAGAAAATAAAATATGGTTGGCATAGCGACTTATATGATCGCTATAAACAAAGTTCCTAAAGAATTTATCAAAAAAGTAGACCCAATATTTGATTGCATGAATAGGGCAATCGCATAATTGCTTTAGATCGGCTTTACAATTAAATAATGAGTCGTACAAATTTATAAAGACTTTTTTAAATTATTTGAAAGATGTTAAATGTATGGATGATAAATGTCTTTTTTAGAACAAAAATCTGTTTTTTAATCACTGATGAAATTAAGCAAAATAAATAAATACATAAATACATAGAAATACTAAGAAATGATGACGTTTTCACTGCGCTAAGTGAAACATGTTCCATAAAAATTGTAATAAAAATTATCAATCGATTAGAGACTTTTGTTATAACCTATTTGCTCCTTCAGATTCCCTGATGAATGCTGCGATAGTAAATTAAAAAAAGGAAGTTCCAAACGATGCAAAACATAAACAATAAAAAAACAACAAAGGAAGAGCTGTTTTATTGACCCGCAATAATTTTTAACTTCCGTTGTTTGGAGCTTCCTTTTTGTATGGCCCACATACAATGTTTGCGTAAAAGAACTAAAATAAGAAAATCTAGGATTTTCAATTTACTGTCACAGCATTTATCACTGAACCATTCGGGAGTAGAATTCTTGTATAAGTCGGATATATATGCCAATAATACAAATTTTTTCAGGCTCCGACTCAAAAATTTTGTGAAACACCAGAATGTGTTTTTTGCTTGCTTCCATAAGGGAATCCGAAGGAGCTAATAGGTTACCAAAGTCTGTAACCGATTGATAACACAGCACAACAAAAAACACTTTTTTTCGGTTACATGGAGTTTTTCTACTGTTTCTTACTAATTTGGGTGCGCTGATTTCGAATCTATCCTCAGATTTTTTCTAGCAGCTCTAGTTAGTGAGATATAGGTACCGTGTCATGTTTTCAGTTTTTCCTCTACGTTTTCCATATTTTTGATCGTAATTTCTAAACAAAAAAACCGATTGACATGATTTTTACCTTGTTGCATTAACTACACCGCACGGCTTCTTTTCCGATGCAAATTATTTTTATAAGTTTTAAAATGCCGCGGTAATTGGACCTCAAAGTCGGGAAAAAAATGGAATTTTAAGGCGTTTTCTTTGATGGTCAAAAACATACAAATTTTTTGTAAATCAATTAACGATTTTGGTGTATAATGAAAGCCGACACATCAAGAAATACAACACAGCCAAATTATTTGGCGGAATACACTTTCGCATCGAAATAATAGCAAAAATGTACCATAGTAATTTTCATCACTTTTCATACTTTTTCCTTAAAAAAGTAGGGGCCTCAAAATATGCTCTTTTATATGTTCCATTTATAGTCTGAAATACAAGCAAAAAACAAAAAGATTTTGAATTGCTCGAAACAAAAAAAATTAAAAACTTTGCATATTTTGAGGCCCCTAATTTTTTTAAGGAAAAAGTATGAAAAGTGATACAAATGGCTATGGCACATGTTTGCTATTATTTCGATGCGAATGTGTATTCCGCCAAATAATCTGCCTGTGTTGTATTGCTTGATGTTTCTTCTTAAGATATTCATATACTTCGTAACTTGATTTATGAAACATTTGTACAATTTTCGCCATCAGAAAAAACGCGTTGAAATTCAATATTTTCCAACTGTGAAACCTTATTACAACGCCAATATAGAACGCATAAAATTGATTAAAGTCAGAAAAGATGGCGTGAGATGTTGTTAGTGCAACTATATAAAAATCATGTCGATAGGATTATTGGTTCAGAAATTACAGTCGAAAACGAGAAAACAGCCGAGGAAAATTCGAAAAAGTGACACGCCCATTTTTTGCGAAAACTAGAGCTGTTACACAAAAACGGAGTATGGTTTTGAAAACAGCGTGGAAAAACGATTCAGATTCATGTAAAAAACTCCATGCAACAGACATGCTGTTGTGCAGTGTCATTTTTATGGAAAATAGATATTTCACTTGGCGCAGTTAAAACTTCATCTTCCTTTCTAAAATTTTGGAAACATTTGTTTGTCACAATTAATTTTTGAGAGAATTTTGATTTGATTGATAATGGCAGTAAACATTCTGTTCAATATTGACGTCACATTTTTCTCGAACTGTGTTGCAAAACCAATCGCCAACACAAAAAAGCATACACACAAAAACTACAACAACAAAAAGCATTGGCGTCGTTGAAACGACGATCATTGCGCTGGCTGATGTGTTGCTGTAAGAAATTTGCACAAAAAATGATTGAGAAACCAAAACAACAACCAACACCTCAAAGTACACAGGAGAAGCGGTACCTTCACTTCATGTATGTTTGTGGCGGCGTGTGCTTCAGTTCGCACAGTCAATGAGCGTAAACTGAAGCGCTTGCTCTCCTTGCACCGCTCTTTCCCTTTTGTGGCTTCCCCCCGCTCTATGAAGCTCGCAAACAAAAATTTGAATTTTTGAGCTCAGATGCGCCTTCTATACACTTCATATTCTTTGCTAACATGCAGGCTCTTGGATTATTACATCTGATATCCCAAATTACCTGTATGTTCCTTTCTGCCAAACCTTTGATTTGGCTCCTGCACACCCAGGGTTCTTGGACCAGCACCACGCTCAGTTTATTCCTGAGGGTTGCCCTCGCGATGACCGCAGAAGCGGCCTTTGCGTGGTGCAGATTAATCTGCGCAACTGCGGTGCTGGTCATGGCGGCCTTAGGGTTTTTCGGCGCCGCCTTCATCCTCCGTCAGACCGCTCTCCTTGTCTAGGTCCGACAGGGTGTCTCTATCGGAGTCTTCGTCATCAGCGGCCATGCTCAGCATCGAGAGGTAGATCGCATCGATCCCCTCGACTTCATGAGGTAGGAGGCTAATTTCCTCGACGCCTTCACTGCTAGCGGCCTCTGTCTCTACAAGAGTAGCCACCTCCTTCGGAATTTCGGCTACGCCTTCCGAAGGAGTATCTGTTACTGGCGTGTCAGCCACCTCCGGCTGCTCACGGCGCTTGTGCACGTGTACTGGTACAGTGCCAAACCTGTACCGCAGGACACACTTGCACTTCTTGATGGCCTCTATCGATCGGTCGTCGACCCCGATTGTCAGGACCTTGCCATCCTTCTCGTCCCTTGAACGGAAGATTCTCCACAAATTTGTGTGCAGCCCCTCGTTTTGAGCGATGAGCAAATCGAGGAGCTGTTTGTTATCCTTCCCTACAGCCTTCGGGAGGTAGACAGTTAACAGATGTACGCCGGGTATGAGGTCCCCGTCGAACGTTGCCAGCTTTACCCCCTTCCAGCCAGGTAGAATGGGGACTAGGCCCTTAAGCCATTCTGCTGTGTCAGCATTTGCACAGTCAACCAGTATGAGTCCTGGCCGAAAGTCTATGCCATCGAACTGGAGTTTAGCCCTCCAGCCCTTACACATTTCTGCCACAAGTGCCTCTTCAATCTGACCCTGTTCCTCTCTTGAGAGTATGTTAACAGGGAAAGATGCCGGAAGTATTGCCAGTCTAACGCCCTTAGCGGCACTAGCATAGGTTGTTCCTGGCCTCCTGACTCCCGCCTTCTGCCTTGGTACAGTCCGAGTTGGCACCTCAGTCTTCGTTTTCTTGGCCACATTGCTAAGGGCTAATCTCGGCAGCGCCCCTCTTCTTCGCGTCAAGCGAGGTAGGTTTTGCGCGGTCCAAGACCTTCTGTTTGGCCTGGTCTGGCGTTAAGCCCTGGTGTCCTGGATATGCTCCACCTGACGCGCCAGTTGTGTTGCGGTATAAGAACCCGCTGCTGAGTTTAAATTCCTCAATTGCTTCTCCATATTTGTTCCCACGAGTGTGGGGGTCTGGAGGTCCGCCGTGCCATAGCCCCCGATAGCACGGTAAGCCCACAGTTACTCTCTGGGGCGGGCAGGTATCAGAGAGGCTCCGTAAGAATACAGCCGGTATTACCCCCTGGCTGCAAACCAATCCAATAGGCACGGGTCGCGTGACACCTTGGATTAGCGGGGGGAGAGAGGAAAAAGGATAAAATAAAGAAATAGTGGGATGTGGGAGATTAAAGGGGAATTAACTAGTTAGCCAGCCAGTAACGGGCAGAGACAAGACCCTACCGGAAGTGGCTGTTACCGGTGGCCACCACGAGGAGGTCTAGTCTAGTTTCCGCTCTAGTTCTTCCCCCCCACCAACCGGTATGAGGACCCGATTGATGGTGGAGAAGAGCAGTCGGCAGACGACCCCAAACAACAACAAAAGCTAACATGGAATATGATTTGGAGATGGTAGAGTTAATATGTGCAGAAAAGGAAAATTTGGAATCAAAATAAACACCCAGATCTTTAATTATATTGACTACGTTTAAAACGGAGTTAGAAATACAGTGTACAGATGTACTGTGCTGTCTTCAGTGATCCGTCGATCCCATCTCCAATCCCAATCTGTCCTTCTCCTTTTGTACTCATGTTCCCCCTATTTTCTTCTCCCCGGCTTCGGCCATTCGTATCGTTTAATGTTTATTGTATTCTCTGTCACTTATTATTCGCCCATCGTCTAATAAACACACGAAACCCGAAATAACTCGACTTCTTATTTATCCGCTCCGCCGCGAAACGAACATGGTCCTTCGAGCCAACGCGAACCCGCGCCGCGTATTACAAAATTAAACAATTAGAAAATTAAACAATTACAAAACAATAAACATTAGTGAACAAAAAACAATTTCAAAAACAAAACGATCAACAATCACAAACAATTCACAACAACAACAATTTCAAATGCAAAAACTAAAAGTGAAAAGACACTCACAATAAAAAAAAAAAACAAACATAGTTACAACAACAAATAAAATTACAAGGGAACAAGTGACAAACCCAAAGAAAACAAACAGTGACAACTCTTCACAAACCAACGAAATACATTTACAAAAACAAAACAGTGCACAAATTCAAGAAATTAAAACAAAAAAGTGCAACGAAACATTGGACAGTGCAGTGTAGTGCAGTGCCACTAACAACAGCAGAAACACGGGCAAAAACAACAACAAAACACGCACCCACAACGCAGAGCAAAAAAGGGAAACAGCAGAGAACAGCACAAACAACAACAGCACAAGCACCAGTATCACAACACAGGAGCGGACCACAGCAATAGAGGATATCCCCATTCTCGGGCACGGGTCCCAACAACAGATAAGCGGAACATTTTAATAAATATATATCTACCCTAAATATATACCCACTCCCCAAAATCCAGAATAAAAATTTTCATTCTGGTACCCCGCTTATCGTGTGCATATTTCCCGTAGTACAAAACAGCGCAGTGCAGTAAGCAATTCCGCTACTGCACATAATTCGGCGCTTTGTACATTTTCGCCGTCTCTTTTATGCGACCTTCGCTGCCGAAGCAGCAAAAACTCCGCTGTAGCCAACAAATACGCACTGTTCTTGTGCAGTAAATAGGCACGCAGCATTTCTCCCGCTGCATTCCCACACTCCCACTTGTACGCTTTTTCGTGCTTTGTTTTTGTGCGACATAAGCAAGCACTGAGCAGCGAGCACTCCCGCTGCTGCTTCTAAGTGCAATTGCACATTCTTACTTCTGCCTAAGCAATTTACCCACTCTCGCTGGCAGAAGTAAGCAAACGCAAATACAGTGGGACGAGTAGCCTATTTTCGCAGCACATTGAACAATTTTCTGAGACTTAGAAAATTTTCAATAGTGCTGCACATACACATTCACTGCACAGCTGTCGTCACCCCAAGTAAATACAGTGGGACAAAAACACCCCACCTGTACCCAAAAAATTTTAATCGTTCACCCCATTATTATTTGGTTCTCCTTATACCAAAAATAATAAGAATAAATTATTATTACCCATTAACACTAATACACTAATATACATATATATTATCAAACACTGACTCTTCACATACAAACATTTATTCACGTTTGCACACAAATAAAGACACATTTACATACACCTATATATTAAGAAATTTGTTGTTTAATAATAATTTTTCCCAATTCTCGTTTACATATTCTTGTTTATTCCTAATATTTACCATACCAATACCAATTTCTCGACGCGTTTACACACACAATTGTAAACTTTGATCCTCAACAGAAATACAAATTCGTATTGAAAATTTTTTACACTTTCGTGTACACTTCTCCATTTTTATATTATCGTTCGCGCGGACGCGGTAATAGTTCCGATTTATTTCCCATAAGCCTTGTATTTATATTCAATCGAATTTTACTCCCCCTTTCGAGCTTTTTTAAGCCATTCAAATGCCTGTTGAGCGATCCCCCAAGCGTCAAATAAACAAAATGGAGTCTCCTTCTCCAAGATGTTCAAAGTCGACTGAGGCACATTTGACAGTTCCTGTCACTCGCGAGGCACTCAAAACTCGCTCCAAGCCTCCTAGTCCCAAAGCAACCGATCCCAGTGTTGCCACATTTGGTTTTGAGTCCGAGAGACTCGTGCAATTATGCACACAATTTGCATCGGCTCCCATTGAGGATTTGACCACATCACTGGTCCAAATTAAGCAGAAAAATCTGCAAGCCCAATGGGAGAGGCTAATGCGCGCACATCAGGCAGTCTTCCTTGCTGAGGACAACAGCCAGCCCGACGGTTTTAAAGAGTCGGCTAGGCAAAAGATCGACGCCTGCACAGACCAATACGAGTTGTGCATGGCAAAGATGTTGGACATCATTAAGATGCTCCAATCTCAGTCCCCCCAGCCTGCTACGCGTATGGAACCGGTTCAACCCCTAGAACCAGCAAATACTTCCTACATTTGCCTCCAAGTTCCTCCTTGCGACACCGAAACATTTTTCGGGGGCTATGAGCAGTGGCCGTCCTTTCGGGACATGTTTACTGCGGTATACATTAGCCACCCCCAGCTCACTCCAGCCCAAAAATTGTATCACCTCCGATACAAAACGCAAGGCCAAGCCGGTGCTATTGTTAAACAATACGCACTAACCGATGAGAATTTCGGACTCGCGTGGGAAGCCCTCAGATCCCGCTATGAGAACAAACGCATCCTCGTTGACAACCAAATTCGTACTCTATTGAATATCACTCCTGCCCACACCGAAAATAGTGAGGCACTACAGCGGATCCAGAATTCTGTAAACAATTGTCTGTCTATTCTCAAGTCTCAGGCCGTAGACACTGACAATTGGGATCCGCTGCTGGTATATATATGCTCTACCAAATTGCCTGAAGCAACCTTAGCTTTATGGGAGCAGTCATTGACATCCCGGAAGGATCTGCCCCCCTGGTCACAAATGAATGAGTTTCTGACCTGCAGATACGAGGTAATGGAACGGCTGAATCTCTTTCGGCCCAAGTCGAAACCACAATCCTCATCTTCTAATGTTCGACCCCCCAGATCCCTAAATTTTCACACTGAAGTGAAAAAGGACTTCGCGTGCAAGCTCTGCAACGCAAATCATTCCGTACGGACTTGCCAAAGCTTTAAAAGGCTCACCCCCCAGTGTCGGTTAACATATGTGAAGAAGCACAAGTTCTGTGTAAATTGCCTTGCTACATCTCACCAAATTCATGACTGTACAAGCAATTTCACATGCGTATATTGCCAGAAAAAGCATCATTCCTTACTTCATCTCCCCAAAGGCAATGCGCAACCCACTCACTCCCCCAAGCGATCACCTTCGACCACTTCTCTGGTTTCAACGGTTATCCAACAACCGAGCAACAACTCCACCACTAATTCTCCCCTCTCCGATGCGCACCTCAGCACATCTTCAAGGCAAAGTACGCTCCCAGTACCAGCTCTTCACTCAAATAATGGCACCCAATCCCTTCTGCCTACGGCACTGGTGTCCATTATGCATTTAGGAAAGTTGTTCAGAGTTCGAGCGTTGATCGATCAAGGCTCTCAGCGCACCTTCATTTCCTCGAAGATCCAGAGACGCCTAAAATTGCCAATCGAGAAATCTAACCTCCAGATCTCGGGCATAGGCGGACAGATTGTGAAAACCGCCAAACATATATGCTTCTTGACATTGGCAGTCCCTAAAACGAGCACAAACTTCCCCGTGCAAGCAATCGTGCTTCCAAAATTAACGGAATGTCTCCCCCCTTCCAAAATAAACTCCCCAAATTTGAACGATTGCGCCACGCTAGATCTCGCTGATCCCAACCCCTTCGAGGCAGCGCAGATCGATATAGTGATTGGCAGTGATCTCATCCCGCAGATCATGCTTGAAGGTTTCCACCGAAATGTATGTGGCAGCTTACTCGCTCAACACACAGTATTCGGTTGGATATTAAGCGGTCCAGTACCCCTGTTATCACCTTTGACAACTGTCGCCGCGGTGCCAAGTCACCATACGCACACTGGTCCCGCCCTTCGAAAAAACCTTCCTACTCCAAAGGAAGCCCTTTCTGATGTGAGTGCCGCCCTCAATCCCGTAGGGTTTCCACCCAAGGAAATAAAGGCAAATCACGCGGAACCCACCATCCCTGCACACTCAAATTCAAAATGGCAAACACCCCCATTCGTTGCCAAGCGTTTCGCCCCCCGCAGGATGGCTATCGCCCCCAATGAGACCGCGAAAAAGGGTAAAACACAAGCATTGGCTCGACCCCACGCATCAATATGCACAGCAATTGATGGAAACTGCAGCCCCTCGCATTTCCACATTGCATCCCCCCCATACAACAAAACTCGAGCGCACCCATTCCGGGTCCGAGTCAGTCGCCATTCCCGTGCGACCTGTTCCAAGCGCCTTCACTCCTCTGACGGCAACTCAAGCGAACCCCATCGCTTGACAAACCGTTCACACCAACCAACGATGTCAACATCATCATTTATAACATCTGACCTCTCTTTTGCAGATCCAGTGCTAGCGACCCTCGCAGCAGGTGCCCCCTTGACGGCCCCGCACGTCCGCACCGAGCCTAGGCAGCAGAGAGGCCCTCAGCGCACTCCCCAGCGCTCCGGCATCGTGAAACGGCGACAAACCCCCAGCCGTCAGCCCAACCTACAGCCAGGCAGCCGCGCATCACCGCCAAATCATCACCAGCCAGCCGTGCGCCGTAACCCTGAGCGTGACCCCGGCACCCCTATATAATTGCAATATGCAATGGCGGGCGCGATGTACAGATGTACTGTGCTGTCTTCAGTGATCCGTCGATCCCATCTCCAATCCCAATCTGTCCTTCTCCTTTTGTACTCATGTTCCCCCTATTTTCTTCTCCCCGGCTTCGGCCATTCGTATCGTTTAATGTTTATTGTATTCTCTGTCACTTATTATTCGCCCATCGTCTAATAAACACACGAAACCCGAACTAACTCGACTTCTTATTTATCCGCTCCGCCGCGAAACGAACATACAGTATGAAGAGGGAAAGGGATTTAACTTTTTGCAATAGGTTATATGGAAACATTTCTTGATGTTAAGATGAAGACGATTAATGACACACCAGTCATATAAGTTATTAAGTTCAACTTGAAGCAGAGAAGAGACCTCAGGGGATCTAATCTCAGAGTAAACTTTGAGATCATCCGCATATAATAAAAATTTTGAATTCGAAAAACAAGAACTGACGTCATTAACAAAGAGCACAAATAAAAGCGGACCTAGGATACTTCCTTGGGGAACACCAGAGGTCGCCGTAAAGGGTTGAGAGGATGTATTATCAAAGGTCACAACACAGAGACGGTCACTAAGATAGTGTTACGAATATGAGTTTTAGTGGGCTAATACGTATCTCTGGATTGCGTAATTTGAAAATAAAACACACTTAGTTTCTCAAACGCAGTCAATAAAATAAACCAACAACCACTTTATTTACTAATTTACACTTGTTTGTCTTTACACTTAAGTATTTGCTCAATTACTCCGTGTGGCACCTTCACTAGTCAAAATCCGACTGACTCGCTGCGCCGTACCCGGCTGTCTTTTATACCTGTCCGGCCATCGCGCAGATCGTTCTCGCACATTCCGGAGTGGACTAAAGGTTTCCATGATGATCGCGGCCATCATTGCCAGATTGGACTAAAAGTTGCCATCATTGTCGCGGCCGTCGTTGCCAGATTGAATTATAGCACGGCGCGTAGCGACAGGGTTGCTTTGCACAGCGACAAACTGTCTTATCGTTACACTGCCCACCACTTAGACTTGTTCGTCCCGAACAAGTGCCGAGGTTCCGCTGTGATAAGGCGCCAGGCGCTGCAAATGGACTACCTTCAGCTTAGCGCCTTTATTGCTGCAACGTTGAATCCTGTATACCACGTCGTTTATCCTAGTCACGACTTCGTAAGGTCCTTCCCATGACGCTTGAAGTTTCGGAGACAAACCTTTCCTCCGCTGCGGGTTGTAGAGCATTACCAGATCGCCTTCTTGGAACCCTGCTGAGTTGGCCCGTAGATCATATCTGGCTTTCGCCTTATCGCTGACCAGTTTGGTGCGGCTCCTTATAAACTGGTGAATCTCCTCCAGTTCCGCCCGCTTATTGGCCACGTAGTCCGTCTTAGCGCCTCCCGTCGTGCTGACTACCCCCCACTTCAAGTCAGCGGGTAACCGTAATTCTGTGCCGAATACTGCTCGGGCTGGAGTGAGTGATGTCGTGTCGTGCGGGGCTGACCTATACGCCATTAGGAACAAGGGGATATACGTGTCCCAATCCTTTTGATTCCTGCCTACCACTTTCCGCAGGTATTCCTCTAGTGTCCGGTTAAAGCGTGCCACCATGCCGTCGGACTGTGGGTGCAAAGGGGTGGTACGCGTTTTCTTTATCCCCAGCAGCTCACACACTTCCTTGAATACCGCAGACTCGAAATTCCGGCCTTGATCCGAGTGCAACTCCAACGGAACTCCGAACCTGGCTACCCAGTTGTTTACCAGCTTTTCCGAGATCGTAGTGGCCTCCTGGTTAGGAATTGGGTACACTTCGGGCCATTTGCTGAAGTAATCCATTACCACCAGCACATATTTGTTGCCTTGAGTACTAGTTGGGAATGGGCCGGCGACGTCCATAGCAATCCGCTCGAAGGGCGCTCCCACGTTGTACTGCTGCATGCGGCCTCGAGATCTTCTTGTTGGCCCTTTCGCTGCTGAACATCGGTCGCAGCTCTTAATCCACTCGGCTACAGACTCCTGACATCCTACCCAGTAGAATCGTCTTTTTATTTTGGCGACGGTTTTGGTGATGCCTAGGTGCCCTCCACTGGAGTCGTTATGGTATGCCTGGATGACCTCGTTGATTCTGCATTTCGGCACTACCATTAGGGAGTTGCTGGTCCGTCCATCCGCGCTCTCCCATTCGCGGTACAGGCATCCTTCCTTCAGCCGCAGACTTGTCCACTGTGCCCAGTAAGCCTTGGCGATCGGGCTTTCACCGGCCATCTCCTGCCAGTCTGGACGTGCGCCTTGCTCTTTGCCTTCGTCGATTTTTGCAAGATCCGCATCCTAACGCTGGTCCTTTTGTAGCCTCTCCGCAGACCACTCTTCCTCTGGCATAACGCTCACCAACCGGACGTCCACTATCTGTTCTTTGCTTTCGGCTCGCGAACACTGCCTGCATTCGACTTTGCACGGACGGCGTGATAGCGCGTCAGCACATCTTGGTGACGCCTGTTCTCCGGAACGATTCTCTCGCAGATGGCAGTCTCGTGAAATGTGGCCTTGCTTGCCACATCGCCAGCAACTGATCCTAGATTCCATTGCCCGCAGCCTCGTTGGTACCTCTGAGCTCACTGGCTGGCTTTGCGTGGCACGTCCAGATTGGACTCGACGCCTTTCCGCAGATGAATGTCTAAAACTTCCCCTCCAGGCAGCTTCATACATCAATGCACTTGTCACCGTCTCCTGGAACGTCGGCTTCATCATCATCAAGGTACTCACACGAGTCTCCGGGTCAAGAATGCCTTCGATAAACGCCTCGATCTTCAGCCTTTCCAAAACTTCCATGCTGAATTCTGGGTAGGTCAGCGGTACCAGCCGCTCAATATCTGCCGCATACGCCTGCAGCGCCTCGTTGGCTCTTTGTCTACGGTTCTTCAGCTCGCAGTAATACACCATTTTGTTGTGCTCGTCACTGTATTTGGCTGCCAGCGCCCTTATGACGGTCTCGTAATCACCTCTCAAACTTTCCGGCACTGTTTTTATTACCTCAGCCGCAGGACCTCTTAGAGCCAGTATCAGTCTCCGACCTTTCCTGATATCGGTCCACTGATTTTCCAGAGCAGCCAGGTCGAACTGTAGTTTGAATGTGTCGAACGACGTAGTACCATCATAAGTAGGCACTTCTATGGCAAAACTTTCCTCAACAGACCGCACCCTTGCTCGCAGCTGAATCTCTCTAAGCCGCTCGTCCATTTTTCGGTTCATCGAGTCTTCCAGACTATCAACTCGTTTGTTCAGGGAATCATCCAGATCGCCAACACGTTTGTTCAGGGAATCATCCAGGTCGTCGACTCATTTATCCAAGTGTTCCACTCGAGTTCCCAGGTGCTCCACCTTCACATTTAGCTGGTTGGCGATTTCTTCCACTTTCTGCTCCCAGCGCGCAGAATTTTTCTGAAGCTTGTTTTCCATTCGCTCTGCCATTTCCCGATTCGCAGTCTCGACTTTTGCCGAAATTTCGAGATGCGCAGTCCAATCAATGCCTCGTGATTCACACGCCTCTCGCAAGCGCAGCTGCAACTCCACCTTTCCGCCAGCAGTCGGCAAATTCCAAGCGGCCAGCTCCTTCTTCAGCTGGTCCACCTTCAGTTGCTCCAGTCTAACCATGTCTGCGTTTTATAATTAATTTTTATTTTTTTTACTTTCAGTAACACAATCCCACTTCTGACACCAAATGTTACGAATATGAGTTTTAGTGGGCTAATACGTATCTCTGGATTGCGTAATTTGAAAATAAAACACACTTAGTTTCTCAAACGCAGTCAATAAAATAAACCAACAACCACTTTATTTACTAATTTACACTTGTTTGTCTTTACACTTAAGTATTTGCTCAATTACTCCGTGTGGCACCTTCACTAAACACAGATCGCGACCATCATTGCCAGATTGGACTAAAGTTGCCATCATTGTCGCGGCCGTCGTTGCCAGATTGAATTATGGCACGGCGCGTAGCGACAGGGTTGCTTTGCACAGCGACAAACTGTCTTATCGTTACAATAGGATTTTAACCATTTGAGAAAGACAGAGTGAAATCCCATACCAGCAAGCTTAGATACTAGACACTTATGAGAGACACTGTCAAATGCCTTAGAGAAGTCAGTATAGACCGCATCAATTTGATAACCTTTCTGGAAAGCCGAAATGCAGTCTTCAGAGAAGACAGCCAAATTAGTAACGGTGGATCGACCAGACACAAAGCCATGTTGATATGGGCAAATAAGATTTTTTACCGCAAAATACACCTTTTTATTAACAATGGATTCAAAAAGTTTCGAAACCGAAGATAACTTAGAAATTGGCCTGTAGTCAGTCACATCATTTTTGTTACCACTTTTAAAAATCGGAGTAATTAAGGCTCTTTTCCAGTCATTAACAAAAACTCCCGAGGAAAGAGACTTATTAAAGATAGTTGTGAGAGGTTCAGCGAGGGAGGGACAGCATTTAAGCAGGCGAGAAGAGAGGCCATCAATATCCGTCTGCGAGGAAAACTTTAAATCGCGAATACCGTTCAATACATCGTCAGAAGATACCTCTAAAGAGCCAAAATCTAGCGATGTATTACTACCATTAATGGACTCATTGACTTCATCACAAGTATCCAAGACAAAATTAGAACAAAAGAATTCCGCAAAAAGGTTGGCAGCATCTTCCATTGACTTAGCAGGTGTCCCATTAAAGAAGACAGAGGAAGGAATATTTTTTGCGTCTAAATATTGTTCCCGAGTCTTTAAATAAATTGTACGATATATCGTACAAATGACCACAAGAGTTGCAAAGCTTTGTACGATATATCGTACAAATGGAAAGCAAAGGTTGCAAGTTATGTTTGCATTTTTTTAAAGTTATGGGTAAATTGCGAGACGATTTTTGTGATTTTAAAAATTAATAACTATAAAACTATACAACTCCGACGACTAAAAATTGTAAATTCCTCTTTTACAGTCGAACCTAAATTGGAGCGTTGAGCGTTGCGTTTTCTGACGCAACGCTCTCGCTCAGTGCGGCATACCGAAATTGAAGCGTTGCGTTGGGATTGTAAAAATCATGAAATCTAAAAAAATATCTGTCTAGTTGCCAAAAAAACAACAAATTATTATTGTTTTGCAAAACTTAGCTCTTATTTGAATAAATTCCCCACAATTTAAATCAAATCAAATATAAATTACAGGCGTTTTTGTTAGTCGCAGCCAACTTCAACCGCTAACGCCTTGTCAAAATTGGAAATTCGAATAGCTCAGTGTCAGAGCGTTTCAATTGCGGTTTGCCCCATACATTTTGTATGGGCATGAAGCAATTTTGACAGTTGCTTGCCGCTAACGCTCCAATTTAGGTTTGACTGTTAATAGTGAATACGTCCTACCGTAAAAATTTCAGCGCTCTAGCTGACCGAACAGATACAAGAGACTAGCCAAATGGCCTCCCACTTGCTGTGGGTTGTGATTTGATTTTGACAATGAGCATGCCAAAAAGAACTAACAAAATAACTGGGGATTTGGTTGGTGCCGTAGTGCTACCACCTTAATTATACACCTTGACCAAAGACAAACTATAAGATGTCTTACGTTTATACAAATCAGAGGCGCTTCAAAAATTTGCCGAGGCTTTTTCAATAAAGCCACGTGAGAGTGGTTTTTACAGCAGCGCCACATACGGAGAGCAACGATGAAGCCACGCAAGCAACCAGCGATTAAGCGATGTGAAACTGGGAGAGTAAGCTGATTTTTGTGCGTTTTTTGCAATTCACGTACACAGTCTGTGTGTGCTGGCAGTGATCAGCTCTTCACTGTTTCCGCTCTTATCCCGATATTAGGGATTATTGTGCAAACTAAAATTCCGCCAGTTTCCTTTCAATTATTTGCTTTTTTCTGCATCAAATACACAACATATCAACTTTTTGGTTTCATTACGTAGATATTATTGAAAAATATACCAAAGAACACAAAGCTTAATGCGTTGAATACGACAGGGTCAATTGCCGCCCTTTTTATTTCGCAGTTCTTCATTTAGCGAATCTCTAACGATCAGATCAGAACAGGTATGCTTTTGGTGATAAATGCTCTAGTTCGAACGCAGGACTGTTTTTTTTTATGCAGCTTATGAAACCTTAATTCAATAAAAAGAATACCAAACGGTTCTTTTGGGCAATAATATATTTTTATAGTTAGTTCTATACAAACGTATTACGAAATTGCACCAAAAAAAAAATACAAATAAAAAGAAATATTTCTTTGGTCACAAAAAATGACTCACACCAGCAACACTGGAAATTGAAATGAACTAGAACAGCAACCCCGTTTTAGAAATTTATATGGAGGAAAAAGTACGTTCCTGATCAAGCTTGGGGCCTACTATTAGGCCCCAAGGTTGCAATTTTGCAATAATAGTGAAATTCTGTGCATGTATTTCTACCGGCTCTCCCACTTTCACATCGCTTAATCGCTGCAAGCAACTCTCTCTGCTTGCAGTCTGCAGAGACATGAATATGCGTGTGATCTCTATGTGCTCTTGTGTTGATTTTTTTGTTGGTTGATTTTTTTAATCAATAGCGCACACGGGACGGGAACGTTTGGGGATTCAAACCCCCTCAAATACAAAAATTAGTAGTAAAATATCCCTCCAAAAAGATGTCCTGCCTGCGCCACTGACTTCAACGCATGTAAAGTGAGCGCACACAATTTTGCTTTTGCTTGGCAGTGATCAAAGCCGTTGTGCTTTGTGTGAGCAAAGCAAAAAGCGTTAATATTATTACGCTCTCACTGTACCGACGCTTGCTTGCTCTCGATAATGAAAATTTTGCAAATTCGAGCTCGCCCTATGCCATTCGGTTGTATGGCCGTAAGACATCTTATTGTTTAATTGTCTTTGCCTTGACCATTGCCTAACACAATTTCACATTATCAAAGTGTATGCAATATTACATACTTTCAGGAAAGTAAAAGAGGAAAATACATGAAGTGGTTATCAAATAATTCGAACATAAAATATTGCAAGGGTTGAAATATTTTATTGAAATTTTTCAATTATTAATAGCTCTGTTTGGGTACTTTTCCAGTAAACATTTACCAGTAACTAAAACCAGTAAATCTAAATCGAATTTAGAGTACAGCTTGCGCTACCAAAAATTAAAACTATCGAAAAACTAACTACTACTACGTTTACATTGAGCTCAAATGCGTGATTTGACATTAGCTGCCAAACAAAATGCAAATGAGGCAATGCAAACACTTTGAAATGACTCATTTGAAATTACGCATTTGGGCTCAATGTAAACGTAGTATAGCTAAAAGAAGCAAACATACAGAAATTTAGAATTTGCATATTTAATTCTTGTTTACACCAGTGCGACTTATCACATCCATAATACACAGGGAAAAGGGGGTAAAAATGAAACTGTAAATTTTAAAGTTAACTTTGAGATGTGAAGCTAAAATGAACTAATTTTAATCAGACATTTTATGCAAACGGAAAATACGTTCTAGTGCTTCTTACTGGCTGGAAGTTACTGCCAAAATTCTTCGGTAAAATCTTGCATGTTCTCACAAAATGAACTGTCACTTTACGCTCTCAGTTTCTCTCTCGTTGCAAAAGGTTAGGCCTACAAAAACGAGATCCAGTAAAAGTATTTAAAATATATCCGCACACAAATATACCTAATATCTAGCAGGCGCTTTCAATAATCGATATCAATATTTACTGTCTAAAAAAATTGTCACTGGCTTGGCAACGCCAAACCTTCTTCCCAACAGTACATTAACCCAGCCGAAATGACTTTATCATATTGTTACATACAAAGGAAAGAACGCATTAAAAAAAGCGAACAGATAATAACATACTAAATACATAACATACTAAAAAATATTGCCACATGCGTTATCATATTTGCAGTTAGTCAAGTGAAAATTGTAACGAGTTTAGTTCGATGGGTAACATATGTCACCCATGCCATGCACAGGCTTTATAGCACCCTGTCGGAATTCGGACTGGTCCAAATGTAGCTTTTCAACTGGTCAGTCATAGCTGACTTTAGAAACGATTCGTTTCTTTGGAGCAAACTCACCCTTTTAGCATGGCCGTGTCCTAGGCGACAGTCAATTGTCCCGTCTGCATCCATTTGCAACTAGTCCTAAGTCAGTCCTAAGTAAAACAGTTTCTAAACCAGTTGCGTAGCGAGTAGTTTGCGAAATAGTTTATTCTGGATTAGTTTTCTAACCAGTTGAATTTTATAAAGGAAAATAAAACACTGCAATTTTTAAATATTCATTTTATTTTAAAAATATTTTTAAAATAACTAACACTGCACAACAGCATGTTTGTTGCATGGAGTTTTTTACATGAATCTGAATCATTTTTCCACGCTTTTTTCAAAACCATACTCCGTTTTTATGTAATAGCTCTAGTTTTCGCAAAAAATGGGCGTGCCACTTTTTCGAATTTTCCTCGGCTTTTTTCTCGTTTTCGACTGTAATTTCCTAACCAATAATCCTATCGACATATAGTTGCACTAACAACATTTCACGCCATCTTTTCTGACATTAATCAATTTTATGCGTTCTAAATTGGCGTTGTAATAAGGTTTCAAAGTAGGAATATATTGAATTTCAACGCGTTTTTTCTGATGGCGAAAATTGTACAAATGTTTCATAAATCAAGTTACGAAGTATATGAATATCTTAAGAAGAAACATCAAGCAATACAACACAGGCAGATTATTTGGCGGAATACACATTCGCATCGAAATAATAGCAAACATGTGCCATAGCCATTTGTATCACTTTTCATACTTTTTCCTTAAAAAAATTAGGGGCCTCAAAATATGCAAAGTTTTTAATTTTTTTTGTTTCGAGCAATTCAAAATCTTTTTGTTTTTTGCTTGTATTTCAGACTATAAATGGAACATATAAAAGAGCATATTTTGAGGCCCCTACTTTTTTAAGGAAAAAGTATGAAAAGTGATGAAAATTACTATGGTACATTTTTGCTATTATTTCGATGCGAAAGTGTATTCCGCCAAATAATTTGGCTGTGTTGTATTTCTTGATGTGTCGGCTTTCATTATACACCAAAATCGTTAATTGATTTACAAAAAATTTGTATGTTTTTGACCATCAAAGAAAACGCCTTAAAATTCCATTTTTCCCCGACTTTGAGGTCCAATTACCGCGGCATTTTAAAACTTATAAAAATAATTTGCATCGGAAAAGAAGCCGTGCGGTGTAGTTAATGCAACAAGGTAAAAATCATGTCAATCGGTTTTTTTGTTTAGAAATTACGATAAAAATATGGAAAAAGTAGAGGAAAAACTGAAAAAATGACACGGTACCTATGTCTCGCTAACTAGAGCTGCTAGAAAAAAATCTGAAGATAGATTCGAAATCAGCGCACCCAAATTAGTAAGAAACAGTAGAAAAACTCCATGCAAGAGAAAAAAGTGTTTTTTTTTATTGTGCTGTGTAATTCATCGGGAATGAAAAACAAAATATACATACGAGCACCAAAAAATTGCAGCTCTACAAGAAGATGAACTTGGACTTGACTTCTGCCGAAAATGTTTGGGACCTGCCGCAATCCAATATCCTCATCATTATTGACTACGCCTGCAATATTTAAACAAATTAATTAATTCATAAAAATTAAAAAACAAACAAATTAATTAAGAAATACCTTTCAACTGCCGCTTCAACTTGTTGCTTCACTCAACCACGCAACATTCCAACTGAAAGCATTCAAGGCATATATGTAATACTTCTATATTGGCAGCAACCTATCTTCACAATGTGTTTTCATTCGGAAATCAAAGGGAGACAAGCGATGAGACAGAAAACACGAAATTTTGGGAATGTATTTCTATGCGTGTATACATGAGCACTTCTAGACATGAACAACTGTCAAACTGCTTCAGGGGCGGTTAAAGAAATTTCAGTTAATTTCGACAAATTTCAATTTTTTTCCAGTCAATTTTTTTCCCGCCTGAACGCACCTGACTTTTTGCCACTTTTGACAGCTGTCAAGGTACATTCGTTTATACGCTTTCTCGCTCATATTTCACTATTGCTGTACTGTGATGTTGGCGAATGTACCTTGAGCTTACTGCCAATATAGAAGTATTACATATATGATTCAAGGCAAAACGTGCAAATCGAGCAAATCGAGTGGAGCAGACATGTCCAAAAATGCAAACATTTCTACGTTGTTGCAACAAAAGTATCGTAATGCGGCCCATACACGTTGCGATTCGTTGTACAACTGGACAAGGTTGTACAAAAAATCGCATCGTGTGTAGCGCAGTTGTACGTGTCGCACAACTGCTTGTATGAAAATCAAAATATTTTGATATTTCGGTCGTGTTGTGTGAGCGGTCGCAACGTGTATAGGTATGTTGCATGGTGGAATTATACAGGTGGGGTAACCTGATGACAGTTTTTGTGATTATGACAGTTCATGCTGCCTTGAAGAAACAATGTTGTTTGTTTGCAAAAGTAAGATTTTTGTTCTAAGAAAAAAAAAATAAACATATCGAAGGATACTACTTTATTTCAGAAACATAAAGAGATCAACATCGTTGATATAACATGCATATATTGACATGTTTACAGTTACTTTTCAAATATATATTTGAACCGTGCGTAACTGAACTTTTTCAACGTAACTGAACTATTTCGTAACTTGTACTACAATATTTGAACTTTGAATTTGAATATTTGATTTTGAGTTATTTGAACTATTACGAAGTCGACCTGCAGTTTTTGCCACCGCACTTCGAAAAGGTACCCCTTTTCCACGTACCGCAGCATGACGAGGAATTGATGTTCCGGTATCTTTCGAAGATTTTCCACCTCCGTCAGAAAACAAAAAAAAATGCAACAACAATAACAACATCCTGCAAGAATCCTAACACGAAGCCAAGTCGACACAGTTAAGGAAGAGAAGGGAAAAACTGATGGAGAAAGCCAGAAGCATTGTGAAATCAATAAAATGTACCAGGTATATGACGTACACTTATTTCTCTGAGTAGCAATTGTCAAAGTGTCAATTTATTTGTGTCAGTTCGATTAACCTTTATTGTTGTTGTCGCTAAAATAGCAAAAATTGCTAAAATTGACTTTCAGATGTATATTTCCAGATATATATTTTCGTAATGCATTTTATGTTAGAAAAACATAGAAACTGCATTGCCGGTCGTTTTTTTCAGAGATAGCTCGTTTTTCCTGGCATGTAATTGCGTTTCTTGTGTCGGTTTTGGTGCAGAACGTATTTTCAGAAAACAATTTACTTTGAAATTTTTTCATACAGCACAGAAGGGTTATGAACTCTGACATTTGTCAGCATAATGACAATAACTGTCAGAAAATAAGTGTACGATGAAGAGAGAGTTCCTGCTATCTGGCACACTTTATTAATTTCACTATGGCCAGAAGCGTGAAATACACTCGGTGTTCGTTTTAATATTATGCTCATTTGCTGAGCGTTTGCTCGTTGTTGTACACACTAATGAGTTTGCTCTGCCTTCAGTCACTCAATCGATAACTTTGTTGTTGATGGAATAGATAATGCACATAAATGTGCTTTTGAATTTCAGAACTATTTGAAATAATTATTAGCGCCATCTAGTGGAAAAGGCCGAATTATTTCCCTTTTCTTGCTACCTTTTAATGCAACTTTTAAATAAGGCAGTGTCAAATACAAACTGTCAATTATTACTCCACCTGTATAATTCCACTATGGGTATGTTGTACAATTTCGTGCCATTTTCTGAGTTCATTCGTGTTTCAGCTTTTGTGCGTTGCGAACGAAATGGACGAGCGTAACGAAAACTGGAGCAATTTTATCGAAGCTTATCGAAATTTGCCGGAACTATGGAACAGCAAATGTGGAAAATACAAAAATAAAAGTTTTCGTCATACCGCACATGAAAAACTTTTGACAGCCTATAAAAAAATTGATCTCAATGCACAGTGATTCGACTCTATACAACCGCGGGACAAAATTAGAAGGAGTAGTCCATTCTTCATAAAATTTGGTATACTAGTTAATCATGGTCTGCTGAATTGAAATCTCCATTTTGTTTTTCTTAAACTTTTGTAGTTTGGCAATGTCTGAGACTTAAATTTGCAATTTTGGTAATTTTTGGTAAGCTATAGCAACGAGTGTGTTGGCTAGATTTTTCAGATTTTACATTTAATCGGTAACGTCAACATTGATAATTGCAAAGAGTAACAGAAATTGTTTTAGGACCCTTTAGTTTTGCAATAAAAACGATAATAATAGACGTATGTTTTGCAGTTTTCTCAATTTTTCATGCTGATTGCATACTTTCAGGGATGAAAAAAATAAATTTTGTCGAAAAATAGGTGTTTAGACCACTTTTCGGAACAAGTGCAGAATACCACACCCTCTTAAAAAAAATTTTTTTTTTTGTCGGAAAGAGAGGAATTTTCTTACTCTAAAAAACTTAAAATTTTGCCCCGGAAACATTCACAGAGGGCGTGATCCGCCCCCAAAGTCCCAGTTATATATCCGAATTTCTCAATAAATAATCAACCGATTCTAACGATATAGGTGTCATATGAAAGGTATTTTCTTCCTCTATCGATTAATGTATAACATTAGATATGTAATTTGTACTAATAATGAGTTATAAGCGAAAATTTGTTTTTTTTACAAAAATTTTTTAAAAACGGAGCTATGCTAAACCATTATTAAGCTATTATAAGTTTGTAAGTAAGTTTGTAGCCTGTGAAATTTCCTTTACAATGAAATATAAAAATGTACAGTTTTTTGTGTTTTAAATTTTTTTTTTTAATTTTTTCTAACTTGACTTTTGGTCCAAAACAATTTCACAGTCACCTTCGTCATCAAATTCAGACAGTGATGGCAGAAGGGGGTTGTACAAAGTACCTATATACAAAGTATATAACTGTAAATTTACCGTTATGTGCAATCTTACCAGATCCGCGCTTTTTTTCGCGATCCCAGAGGTGCATACAGTTTTCCCGAAAGCCAAAGTTTTCTTGGCAATAAGTTTCTCCCAGGTGGCCGGCCTTCGGCCCGGCGCTAAAAAAATAACCCTCATGGGAGTCACCACCACATCAGGCAACAGTCAGGTGTGCACAGTATTTTTTGTTCAAATCCATAGTTCCAAGCCATAGTTTTCTTGGCAATAAGTTTCTCCCAGGTGGCCGGCCTTCGGCCCGGCGCTAAAAAAATAACCCTCATGGGAGTCACCACCACATCAGGCAACAGTCAGGTGTGCACAGTATTTTTTGTTCAAATCCATAGTTCCAAGCCATAGTTTTCTTGGCAATAAGTTGCTCCCAGGTGGCCGGCCTTCGGCCGGGCGCTAAAAAAATAACCCTCATGGGAGTCACCACCACATCAGGCAACAGTGAGGTGTGCACAATACTTTTGTTCAAATCCTTTCATAGCAGAAGATCGTTCTTAAGCAAAACCTTCATAAGCGCTTTTTCAATACGGTGCTTTTACCTCAACTTAAATTTTATTATTAAAGCAAAATTACAGTTTCTAAATGTTTTATATTTCGTTGTAAAGGAAATTTCACAGGCTATAATATGGTTACAAACTTATAATAGCTTAATAATAGATTTTTTCGAGAAAAAAATCCGTTTTTAAAAAATTTTTGTAAAAAAGATTTCGCATATAACTCATTATTAGTACAAATTACATATCTAATGTTATACATTAATCGAAAGAGGAAGAAAATACCTTTCATATGACACCTATATCGTTAGAATCGGTTGATTATTTATTGAGAAATTCGGATATATAACTGGGACTTTGGGGGCGGACCACGCCCTCTGTGAATGTTTCCGGGGCAAAATTTTAAGTTTGTTAGAATAAGAAAATGCCCCTCTTTCCGATAAAAGGGAAAAATAATTTTTTTAAGAGGGTGTGGTATTCTGCATTTAAGCCCACTTTTCAAATTGAATTATTTTCTGTGATCGGAAGATATCGGAGGATGTAATTACATGGGGATATTACGGTTTCCGCGGCGCCGCCATTTGATCATGTTTTTAGATAGACTGACCGAAAATAAATCGAAAATGAAGAATACAATTTTTCGATATCTCGCTTCGTTTTCGAGATATCGAGGTTCAAAGTTTTTATATACAGATAAGCGAGAAAGTATACTGGACTGAAAAAATCGTCTCGCAATTTGACACTTCTTCTTCCACTCCATATAACTGGCATTCACAATAGCAAAAAAGCTGAAAAATATTGACAACATTGCCATATTGAAATGTTTAAATTCGGTATAAATGTACATTTTATTCATGAATTTATGCAGAAATACTGTTAGCACTTTACTGATACTCCGGCACACTAGTTACTCCTATGAGGGTTATTTTTCAAGCGCCCGGCCGAAGGCCGACCACACGGAAGGAATTTGAATGCAGAAATACTGTTAGCACTTTACTGATGCTCCGGCGCACTAGTTGCTCCTATGAGGGTTATTTTTCAAGCGCCGGGCCGAAGGCCGTCCACACGGAAGGAATTTGAATGCAGAAATACTGTTAGCACTTTATTGATGCTCCGGCGCACTAGTTGCTCCCATGAGGGTTATTTTTAAAGCGACCGGCCGAAGGCCGGCCACACAAATAGAGTTTGGATGCAGAAGTACTGTAAATATTTTACTGAATCTGAAGCCCTACTTGATCTTAAGAGGGTTATTACCCCTCTCCCTCTTTTTACATCTAATCGCTCCACCTTATTGGCAGGTAATTACAATTTTTCTGGTTCCGAAGGTAAAATTAAAAAAATTCATTAAAAATTACTATACATTTCCGACGGTTTTCCTTTCAAGGGGGGTATATGGGGAACCCCCCTACCCACTCACAAAATTGTATCCCCCTCCTCGACCGCCCAGATATGTATCCTATAATATACGTGTTTCGAAATTTTAAACTTTGAACCTCGATATCTCGAAAACGAAGCGAGATATCGAAAAATTTTATTCTTGATTTTCGACTTATTTTTGGTCGATCTATCTAAAGACACCCTCAAATGGCGGCGACACGGAAACCGTAATCGTGCTAATTACATTATCCGACAAAAAAAGAATGCTTCTTAAAATAACAAAAAATCCACGAACATACTTTCACATACTTTTTAGATATTTTCCTCTGAGTTTAGCCAATTTTCAGATTTTTAATTTTGAAAAATATTTTGAATTAAAAGTGATGTAAAAGCCTCAGCTTTGCAAATTTTGAGAAAACATTAAAAGCGAAAATGGCCACATCATTTCTTAATATATATTGAAAGTTTTAGCAACTTCTTGGTAACCATGTATTTTTACAATTTTTTTTATTCAATAGACTAAAAAACAGAAAATATGTGTTTAAATTTTTTTGTGAAAAAAGTTTCAACGTTGAGCCGCTCTTGCACGCACACTAATTCATTTTTGGCACAGATTTTTTGGGGTTTTATCAGTTGGAGTTTTACCTTTCAAATGACATCAAAATCATTAAATTCTGAGACTATAAATTTTTTGAATTTTGTCTATGGAACGAATCACTGTGCAATGGTACTACTGCGTTGGAATTTTGAATTTCCACTGCTCTTTTCCTCTTCTATAATTTCATTGATGATCAGAAGCGCAATTATTTTGCTTGTCATTTCGTCTGCCCTCAACAAAATTTATGAGAAAAATGAAGTTGGGCGAACGAGTTGTGGCGGAAATCGCAACGTGCGTGTCCTAACGACCAACCTTTCGCACGACCGGTCGCACGACCAGATTGTATCGTGTATGGGCCGCTTTACTGTTTATTCTGTGCTTAGAGCTAGTCTCTATTTCGTAGGCGCCAAAACCAAATCAATTGGTATCACTGCTTAAATTGGCAACATCGGTTGCATGTTAGTATACTTAGAGCTAGTCTCTATTTCGTAGGCGCCAAAACCGAAACAATTGTTATCACTGCTTAAATTGGCAACCAATGATAATTGGTTGCCAATTGGTAATAATTATCATTGTTGGCAACATCGATTGCATGTTTGTATACTTTGCTCAGCTGCTTCATTTTTTATTTGTTATTTTGGTAATTGTGTTAGCAAAATTAACGAAGAACTTTAAATTATACATTGTTCAACTTCAACACTTCCAAACACATACGGACTTGTGAAAACTGCAGCATCATAAAACATATGATTGTTGTGCTGCTGCTGCCGCCATCATTGTAATCACGTTGCCAACTACACTGCGACCATTGAAACCAACGCCATCTTGCGGTCGCAAGGCCGTGTCGCTGCCATCGTCTATGGGTTCGGGGTATAACTTCTGGGAAAATTAGGGGCCGCTTACGTTTTCGCCGGGCGTAACAAGCAAGATGTCACCGCTGCCTTTGCGGCAATCGAAAGAGAATCTGCCAAAATGGGTCTGGTGGTAAATGAGGGCAAGACGAAGTATATGCTATCTACACGCAGGGACTCGCAGCGGCTAGGGTCTCACGTCGAGGCTGACAGGTATACTTTTGAAGTTGTCAAGGATTTCGTTTGCCTTGGCAGCGCCATAAACAGCAGTAATGATGCCAGCCTGGAAATAAAGCGAAGGATTACTCTTGCCAATAGGTGCTACCACACTCTCGGTAAGCAACTGAGTAACATAGACCTCTCTTGACCGACAAAACTTACACTCTATAGGACGCTTATTGTGCCCATGCTCCTCTATGGCGCAGAAGCATGGACACTGTCGCGTAACGACACAGCGGCCCTTGGGGTGTTCGAGAGGAAGATACTTCGCAAAATCTTCGGCCCTGTTTGTATTCGCGACGACTATCGTATACGAACCAACGAGCTGTATAAAGACGTAGACGTAGCTCAACGAATTAACATCCAGCGGCTACGCTGGCTTGGCCATGTCTGCCGAATAGACAATGAAGCTCCGGCGAAAAAGATGTTCAATGCGATAGTTGGTGGTCGACGGTGGTGGTGTCTCCTGTGGAAGGACCAATTTGAGGACGCCCTATCTTCTTTGGTGTGACCAACTGGAGAAGGCGCGCGCAAAGCAAAAGCGCCTGGAGAGTGCTTTTGCGGCAGGCCGTAACCCGGTAACTGGTTGTTATGGCCAGTTAAGTAAGTAAGTTGCGTTTTCGCCAAAAATGGACGTGTCACTTTTGGATTTTCCGTTATTTTTTCACGTTTTCGATTGTTATTTGTAAGCCAATAAATTAGTTGACGTTAATTTCTCTTTGTAGCATTTACGTAACCTCACAGCTCCTTTTTCACTAAAACTCTTTGCAAATTCGAAAAAGTGACACACCCATTTTTTACAAAAACGTCAACTAAGTTTTAAAATAATTTAAGGATTCGAAGTCAGCGGCCCCTCATTGCCCAAGAAGTGGTGTCAAAACCAGAAATGGCGACAAAAAGTTGAAATTTTTTGACCTGTGTAACACTGATCAACAGCAAAATGGCTTTCCTGGTTTTGACATCATTTCTAGGGTAATTAGGGACCGCTGATTTCGAGTCCGCAAACCGTTTTTGAAATTCAGTTGACATGTTTTTCACTTTGTGTCATTTACAACACCTCACAGCTTCTTTTACAATGCAATTTATTTTTATGTCTTAAAATTCTGCGGTAATTGGACCTCAAAGCCGGAAAATATGGAATTTTAAGGCGTTTTCTTTGATGTTGAAAAACATGTGTATTTTTCGTAAATCAATTGACGAGTTAGGTGTTAAATGAAAGCGGAAACATCAAGTAATACAACACAGCCAAATTATTTGGTGTGATTCCCATTCTCATCGAAATAATAGCAAAAATGTACCATAGTCATTTTCATCACTTTTAATACTTTTTCCTTAAAAAATTAGGTGCCTCAAAGATTTTGGTTAATGCAGTTTTTCAACTTGAAACTTGTTGTATAAAGCACTACACGATAAAGCATTTTTTTTGTCATGAAATGTTTACGTTTACGAAAAATAGTCTACTAGTCTTGAAATTTCGCTGAAACGGCCAATCTGTAAAAAAATTTTGTACATATGGTTATCTTTGCGTATTTAGATAATAAAAGTGAGAGAGGAACCAAAGCAGTTGTTCGCTATTTGCCCGCTGAAATGAATTTTTGGTACAATTGATTTCTACTAAAAAGGACTAGTAAATACGATTTTCTGCTCATTAATCAATTTCAAATTCGTTTTCATTCGCATGTGATGCGACCCCTTGCATTTTTGTTGTTTTCTTGTTGTTGTACAAAATTCTTTGGTAATTTTTCATACAAATTTAATTTTGCTCTCTCTACGAAAAAATGGTGAATAAATACACAGCTGTTTTTGTAGATACATTTCGGCGCCAAAAATTTATCCAAAGACTAATAAGACATTGCACTTGCTCATTTTGCCAAAAACAGCTGAAATTTCCTATTCGTGTGATTATCTAGATAACCAAGATAAAAACTCTTTGAGAGCAAGGAAATCAGCTGTTTGCAATTTGGTTGCCGGGGAAAAAATTGAAAGCGTTTGGTTTTATAAGAAAAGGCTTGCCGAAATATATGTTTTTCACTCTGAACATCTCAGATAGTACATAGATGTGGTTCGCGTGCCCTACAATGTCTTAGAATGTGTCGATTGTGTGTTATTTTACGTAAAACTTTCGCCTTCTGCCATACAAATTTCCTTTTTATTTTGCATTCAATTCATGGTGAATTGGTGCTCAGCTGGTTTTTCTATTTATCTATTGTCCGGAGCAGCTCACGGACTTATTTTGCTGCCGGAAAATGATAATTAGTTTTCTAATAAAACAGCAATCGGAAGCATCTTACTGTATATTAATCAATAAATTATTCATATCTAAGAAAAACGCGATCATAAAATTGCTTATAGGTCATTAAATTTTGCTATTATTTTGCATTGCTTATTGGCTATTTTTCATACAAATTTCAATCTAGCAATGCGTTTACAATTTTTCGGGCATGGATGTTTATGCACAAAATTATGATTTACAGTAAAATCGCTGCCGGAACACGAATATGTGTTCATTCTGTAATCTAAATGTGATGTCAAAAAGGTTGCCAGTAATCAAAATTGTTTTGGTTCGTTCATATTGTTCATATATGTAATACTTCTAGATATATTGGCAGTAACTTATCTTCACAATGTGTTTTCATTCGGACATCAAAGGGAGACAAGCGATGAGACAGAAAACACGAAATTTTGCGAATGTATTTCTATGCGTGTATACATGTGCACTTCTACACATGGACAACTGTCAAACTGCTCCAGGGGCGGTTGAAGAAAAAGGTAGGCTTTTCAGTCAATTTCGACAAATTTTTATTTATTTCCAGTAAATTTTCACCGCACCTGACTTTTGACATATGTCAAGGTACATTCGTTTATACGCTTTCTCGCTCATATTTCACTATTGCTGTACTGTGATGTTGGCGAATGTACTTTGAGCTTAGTGCCAATATAGAAGTATTACATATATGCTATTGTTATATTTTTGCATTATTCTGCCTCCCTTTTGCATAGAAATTTTGTGCTGCCAATTGGTAAAAGTTGTGGTGAAAAAATATCAGCTGTTGGATTTGATATTTCATCGTCAACCTGATGCCGCCCAGGGTAATTTCGAAAAACAAAAAATTGAGAAGTATTGTGCTAAGTTTTGATATATTGTAATTTTTTGTTTTGCAAATGTGTACAATCCAAACAACAAATATTTTAAGATTCCTCTTATTGCAAGTAACTAATGTATTGCACCAATAAACAGAAAATCAAAAATTCATATTTATAAAACAATAACATGCAAACAAAAGATACAAAATGTGCCCAAAAAAATGTAAAAAAAGCAATTCATATGCATATAAGTGAGAAGGTGTAACAACGTAACAATTATATATAAGTACAAGTGCATATACATAAGTACAATACATTTGTGTAATACCAGCACCAAAAATATTTACATGTTTCACATTTTATACATGTCATATATAAATACATTGAGAATTTATAAATTATAGAAGTATCATACATAAAACAACAATAAATCTTTCGGCGGCTGTCCTCAGCAGAAAATGGCAAACCTCTGAGAGTAAAATTGCCTATGAAAAAGCTCCCAACTCGCCGTTCGGAATCGGCATAAAACTGTAGGTCCCTTCCAACCTTGTAAAAAAAAAATTCGCACGCACAACACGGATGGTTGCGGGTAGCTAGGCCTTAGTCGCGGTATCGGGCTGTCGTGCCAGTCAATTTTTATTTATTATTAGAAGTATCAAAAACTGCACTGAAAATGTATGGGTTTTTAAAATGATAGTAGCATTACCAACATTAGTGTTAGTGTTAGTTCTACCTTTATCAAAAAAAATTATTTGAAAAACTACAAATGCGATACACGCAAAATCTTATCTTTGAACTTAGGAATAGAGAGAGGGTTCGATATCGTGGAGTGCATCAAAAAGAAGTATACCAAAAATCACTTCTTCAACTCAATTTTATAATCCAATTGGCCATTTATTTTATTTTTAAATTTCCGATGTCCTCTGCGTAGTCTGCTGCACAATAAACAAACGATAAGAATTCAAATTTTATTCACCATGAAGTATGGTAGCAAGTTTATTTGGCAGCACCAGTAAAGCAATGTCGTATGTAGAAATGACTTCTATGATACATACTACATTCAATTTTTCGGGTACGCATGGGTACTAATGTACACACCACGAAATGTATCTATATGGCTCGGGTATTTATGTGACGGCGGGGATTTATTTGACAGCAAGAAATGAGTCTGTATAAGTGAGAACAAACCGAAGTGTAAAGTCTTTATAGTCTTTGATTTATCTATCAGACTTGGCAGCTTGCGGACTTATAAAAATGCAAAATAATGAACATTGGTTTTTCATTTACATATGACCCGGAAGAAAGTTTTTACTATTGAGGAAGTTCCACACCAAGTTATTAGCAATTTGCAATCTACAAATATTGTTCATTTTAGTTTTTGTCGCTACAGTCTTGCATTATATACGAACAAATTTTCATATCAATTTCCTTTGATGCTCCTGCTGAAATGCGAGGTGAAAAATAATCAGCTGTTCATTTTGCCGGCATCACCGCCTTTGACAAACAATATTATTTTATATGAAAAACCCCGGAACAAGGATTTATATGCTGTTTCGATTCTAACTGAATATTTAAATGATTTGCCATCATAAAATCATATTCGTAGTTGCTTTTGTTGATACTTTTTTGGCATTATTTTGCCGTCACTTTCTACGTAATTGTTGTGCGTCCAGTAAGAAAACCCTTGGTGTACCTATTTCAGCTGTTTCTTTGTTGTGAAAATTTCTGCGATTGGAAGTTGGATCACAGATTTAACTTTCATGCTGGAGTCTGGAGTTGCTCGGGATAAATTAAAAATAGCTCAACTTTATAACAATGAAGTCTGATATTATATAAGTAAACTTTATTATATGCTAAAAATTCCTTTTTGTAAACATCAGATATGTCCATATATTGTTTGATTCTATGACTGAATCAATTTCAAGAGTTTTCTATCAATAAACTGTCTCTCATGTGCAGAAATGGCTTTTTATTCAGTTCTGAGGTAAAAGATAACACTGGACAACAGCATGTCTATTGCATGAAGTATTTTACATGAATCTGAATAGTTTTTTCACGCTGATTTCAAAAACAATTTTCCGTTTTTATGTAGCAGCTCTAGTTTTCGCAAAAAATGGGCGTGTCACTTTTTCGAATTTTCCTCGACTTTTTTTCTGACATTAATCAATTTTATGCGTTCTAAATTGGCGTTGTAATAAGGTTTCAAAGTAGGAAAATATTGAATTTCAAGGCGTTTTTTCTGATGGCGAAAATTGTACAGATGTTTCATAATCAAGTTACGAAGTATATGAATATCTTAAGAAGAAACATCAAGCAATACAACACAGGCAGATTATTTGGCGGAATACACATTCGCATCGAAATAATAGCAAAAATGTACCATAGCCATTTTGCCACTTTTTCCTTAAAAAATTAGGTGCCTCAAAATATGCAAAGTTTTTAATTTTTTTTTTGTTTCGAGCAATTCAAAATCTTTTTGTTTTTGCTTGTATTTCAGACTATAAATGGAACATATAAAAGAGCATATTTTGAGGTCCCTAATTTTTTAAGGAAAAAGTATGAAAAGTGATGAAAATGACTATGGTACATTTTTGCTATTATTTCGATGCGAAAGTGTATTCCGCCAAATAATTTGGCTGTGTTGTATTTCTTGATGTGTCGGCTTTCATTATACACCTAACTCGTTTATTAATTTACAAAAAATTTGTATGTTTTTGACCATCAAAGAAAACGCCTTAAAATTCCATATTGTCCGACTTTGAGGTCCAATTACCGCGGAATTTTAAAACTTATAAAAATAAATTGCATTGCAAAAGAAGCCATGCGGTGTTGTTAATGCAACAAGGTGAAAATTATGACCACCGGTTTATTGGTTTTGAAATTACGATAAAAATATGGAAAAAGTAGAGGAAAATCTAAAAAAGTGACACGGTTCCTGTATCTCACTAACTAGAGCTGAAAATTTATAGAAATTAGCTAGAAATTTTTCGGGATCTATATGGCTTCAGGAAACAAAGTCGTATGTTCTATTGACTTTTCGAGAACATACAACAAAAGCTTTCTCATACAACGCAAGGCGAATTCATACAGGTGATACCGTTAGGGCAGCAACAAAATTTCAATGTATTTTGTTTTTGTTTTCTGGGCTTAGATTGTCAAAATCAGCCAATCAAAACAAAGCTTGATTTCTTCATTTGTAAACTGTCACAGTTTTAAACAGGCATTTTGACAATCTAGACCCTTTCCACCACAAAAAAATCAAATCAGCTGATTCAACGAGGTCACCTGTATTAATTCGCCTTGCATACAACGTTATCTGCGCAGTATCTTTCGTGGTGGGAAAGATGTTGCCCGCCGGGTCCTGATGTGACAAGAAGGGTCCTGATATTGACAGGTTGATATGAGTGCTGCCAATTCATTTTACAGATGTTTCAAGACTAGTATAGACTCTGGTAGTCTACTTAAAAACAAATGTATTAATTCCCAACGCTCCTTAGTCAGCAGTGAGCGCTCCCCCGTTCCTTATGGCCTTCCTTGTGTTTTATCATTGCATGTCATTGGAGCGAAGCGCTCCCTTTGTGCTCCCTTAGAAGCACTCGGTGAGCACTCCATCCATAAGGAATGAAAAGCGCTCTCCTTGTGCTCCGGTTAAAGCGCTCGATAAGCGTTCCATACATAAGGATCAATAAGCGCTCATTTTGATTTTTCCGTTTTTATAAAAAAACAAAAACTGTAATTTGCAATGTTCGAGTATTTGAGGGTATTGGGAGCATTTCTGGTCGATCTATATACCTATATTTATTTATTTTTTATCATTATCATTTTTATTTTGATACATAAGCGTCAGAAAATCCTTTCACGTATGCCCCTTTTATTTATTTTACGATTGAAAATACAATTTTTTGAATTTCTTAACTTTGTTTGTTCAGTATACTGAAATTTATTTTTTTTCAAATGCTCCTCAGGGAGCACGCTCCCTTTGCTTCCCGTTGCGAATCTAGAATGCGATATCTACACATATTTCTCAAATATTGTGTAGCCATTATTGCTGTACCTAAACATTTTGATGTGTCGGCAGTTGGTGAACCTGGCAGCACCGGAGGCCCAGCTTTCGTTTATTCGTTTTGAATGCATTCACTCCATTGCTTTTGGAAAAATCGAAGCACTAGTTTTACTGCAGTTTTTAGAAATTGCAATTTGCGGAGTTGTAAATGGTTATATTTGTGTTAAAGGTAAATATGTGAATCGAAAGTGTACAAGCTGTTATTCCGTGCTTAGAGTTAAATTCGGCGGGGAACAGAATGCACTTCCACCTCTACGGTCGTGTCTGCAGCCAAATGCATACAAAAAACATAAATTGCAGCGTCGAGGAAAAGTAACCGTCTGTGCTCGATAGAAAAGTGAAAGTATTGGACAGTTGGTAATTAAAAGAAATATTAATTTGGTTCAAAGCATTTTAAGTAAAGTGGCTTCCGCACAATAAATGTATGTAGATATACTGATGTATTTCTGTATGTATAAAAAAAATGCGCAGACAAGTCTGCGGGAAACGCTGGTCCATGCTGAAATCAGACTTTATTTCTCATAAAAACGAATTCGATGTTGGTAGAGAGTATTTTAAATCTTAAATTTGCACAAAAATAAGAGTCGGGAGAAAATAGCAAACGTACAAAGTACAGTAAACCCCGCTTTAATGCCGTGAATATTTTTGGGTGAAGAATTTAGTTGTTAGAACCACGCTTGGTGTGTTTAAAATACTACATATCTACATATAATGCATACATGTATGTGTTTAACCTTCTGCTTGTCCCTTGGAGTCTATTTGACCCCAGGCGGAATTAAAAAAACGGTTGGGCGGCTTTGTGCGCTCGTCTACTTGTGTTATTTAGTGTTAATCCCACCCCACAACCCAATAACAATCTGAGAAAAACACTTTTCGGGGCTTTCCCCTTTTCTTTTGTGATTTGTTTTCATGTTTTGTCAGTAAATTATATAACCGTTTGGTTGGGGTCATCCTGACCCCAAAGGACAGCGAATGCAATTTTGAGCAAGGGACGGACAGAAGGTTAACATGGTTTAAATAACGACGGTAATCAAGTCAAAGTGTAGCTAGCTCGGCTTTACTAGATATTACTAGACTATTAATTGCGATTTATTCATAGAGCGGACATTTTTAATAAATACAGGGTTTTCCAATAAGAGGTGTTATTTTGGTATTCAAAGAAAAATGCCATTTTTTGAGATAAATGATCGGATGTTTCTTTCAAAATAAAGAGGAAGGTATGCCGTTAATAATGAAAAACAACATCAGCCAAATGGCCACCACGACCACGCTTACAGGACCATATCCTTTTCATGAAATTTTCCATAACCATATAATACGAACGACTATGTTATAGTAAAACTAACTTTTAACTTGTTTTAAGGAACAGAGCTCTTATTTCTAGTTTTGTTTAAAAGGGATTTAATGATAATAATTAAGCAAATCACATTCGCAATAAAATGTGTACATTCCTTAAAAGCTTAAAATTTTACTTTTCAGATTTACTTTCATATTCAGCTTTTCACTACTCAAGACTGAGTGGCTTCCTTTCGTAGTTTGGTAATTCTATTTTGTCATCTGCACTTGGCCGTGAACTATAATTACTGGCCCCAGGATGACAGACACATATGATGGTAATGGCGACTATGCATACAATGACGACGACAATGATTATAGCAAACAACGCAAAGGTGGAGTTACGAATGAGGATCCTCATAATGGCGATAATTTAAATCACGATCTTCACCACCATGTAGGTGGGCCGGGCGAAGGCAGCCAATTAAACGACAAGGCGAGTGAATACATACGCGACTGCCTAGCGGAGAAGACTCGAATGGATAGAAAGTACCCCATTGCCGAAAAGTTATTGGACTGTGGTAAGTAGAAACTGATAAAACGATTTTATACCTATTTGACATGAAAGAGATAAATTATGTAATGCTAAAACGATTATTACCAACAGTAAAATAGAAAATGTATTGATTGCATTAGCTGGCTTGAAGTGATTATGTCTACAACTTTTCTGAATTTTATTTCTAGAAATTGAAAAAGTGCAGACAATGGGCCGGATACCGTCACGGGAGCAGAAATATGCAGACATTTATCGTGAAAAACCACTTCGAGTATCGCAAAAAGTCTTAGTCCCTATACGAGAACATCCTAAGGTAAAACTTTTCATATTAAAAAGTGGTATTTTTGTCTGTTGAATGAACTTGCCAAAGGCGGGTAATAAAACTATTTAAAACACCTATTGGTAATTATTACAATAACAGCTATCGTATGTACCCTATTTCAGTTCAACTTTGTGGGTAAATTGCTTGGTCCCAAGGGCAATTCATTGCGTCGCTTGCAGGAGGAAACTCTGTGCAAGATGACCGTGCTTGGACGTAATTCAATGCGTGATCGAGCTAAGGAGGAAGAATTGCGCATCTCTAAGGACCCGAAATACGCGCACTTGAATAGTGATTTGCATGTTGAAATATCGACGATTGCGCCGCCTGCAGAGGCTTATGCGCGCATTGCGTATGCTATGGCTGAGCTGCGTAAGTATTTAATACCCGATAGCAATGACGTCATACGACAAGAACAATTACGTGAACTAATGGACAATACGAGCATTACCGATGAAGGTGCAACGTCGAAATTTAAGAAAATTCCGCATCAAACTGGCATTGGTGGGGTAGGAGCGGCTGCAGGTTTGAGTGGATCCACTACAGCAACAGCTGCAAATACCTCAGTTGTTGGCAAGAACATTCAACATCATGGATATAGGTGGGTGAAGTCAATCTACTGTGTAAGTTTTGTGTTTTAGCTGGTATTGAATTGTTATTTGTATGTGTGTTGTTCATTTTTTGAGCATTTTGTTTGATAAACATTTCTTTAGAGTACCGCAGCCTCAACCGCTGCCATTTGGAAAAAACTCTGTTCCTCCCAAGCAAAAAGTTCTGTCGATACTAGAAAAAGCAAGGACTGCTATGGATGATACTTATGGGTATATTAGTAAAATTAAATCGTTACAAATTATTTTAAGAATTTACAAACTGTGTTGCAGACGTGGGTATGATGAACACATGGGCTACGAACCACCGTCCTATGATTCTTACTCCTATGGACACACTTCTGTCAGTCACGCACACGCTGCACATGTGCCGTCTTCTACAGGAATGGGCGTGACCAACATGTCGTCTCGTGCCCCCTATGAAGTCTCTGATTATGATCCCGATTATAACCGGCGGGATTATTACCAAAACTCCCCAAATTACGGAGGTATGATTTATACGTTTTGCAACCATTACTTTTTGTACCAAATAAATGTTTTGTATGTGTATTGTAAATTGGGTAGAGCAATGATGTCTTTTTTAAAATTGCTATCTACTTTTTTTAAATGCGGCGTTATGAAATTTGTGTCACATTTATAATTAGTTCAAATAACATTTCTTTGATTCTTTGTCTTTGTATGTCTTTGCTCTACCGAAATGTGCAAATATGTATGTGTTATGTGTTCAAAAAGAGGTGTTATTTTAAAATTTGTTATTTTAATTTTTCATTCAATTTTTGAACTGTCATTGCGATGACATTTAATAAGTTAAAACTAGGAGGTTTTCATATAAGAACAACGTATTAAAAATTGTGAAAATATCGCGGTTATGGTTCGTAGTGTTTGTACTGCTTGTGGTCATCTTCAAGTGCCTTTTCATTAGGCTATAGTGAAATTAATTAATAAATTCGAACGTCTAGGACAAGTTAGTGTTGTAAAGGCTCCAACTCGTCCGGCCAGATAAGCTGAAAATATCGCCACTTCAGCTGAGACTGTTTCTGAAAACTGCCGTTTATCCATTTTTACGCCAGCTAGTTTGCTCGCAGTGACATTTTAGTGTGAATGGGCTGGCGGTGTAATTGGGCCAAATTTTTTCGAGAAAAGGAAAGGCAGACCACAGAGTTTATACTTTCGATTAAAATAAAAAAAATTGTTCTCTTAATTTAAAATGACACCTCGTTGTATATGCCGATGTTACATTGAAACAGATATTGGGCATAGTATTAACAAAAATTGTTTATATTTTCTTTAATATAAAAGTGTTGGCATATCGGAGTACTCAATAGAGAGTTATTAGACAAGACAGACATTAATAAATATAATAAGGGCTCCTTTGTACACTAGCGAGCAGGTGAGTAGGTAGCAGATTTATTCAACAGGGGAGGAGTTTTTAATGCACTACCGAATTTAAATTCAAAGAAACGTCACGAACATTGCCTAAATTATAAAAACTACTACAAAACTTAAACGGCATAAGTCCAGTTTTTTAGTCACAAATTTGTAATGAATTTGCGAATTCTAAAGTACCATACAATTTTGAAAATCTCATAGGAATGGGCGCAAACGGCCTACAATTTTTGGCGACTAAATCTGAAGAATATTGCATTAATATCACGTACGTACGCCAAATAATGATCCTTAAAGGTGAAATCCAAATTTCCGTTTTAGTTTATTTGTATGGTTTGTAATTATAAACAATATATTAACTCTTAGAAAGGCAAAAAGCGGCAAAAGCCAGCGTTTTTGTTAGTGTGACATAGTTACTGGTCTTCGCTTTGTTCTGGTATGCCAACACTGGTAGACATCCAAACCAGAAATGATAAACTGAAATCTATTACAGGTGGCGCTGCAGTGGTTCCATCGAGCATGAGCGTCGGCTTAAATCCAAATCACAATCGAAGCCATGTTAACAGGTGAAATATGTTCCAGGTTGGAAACTCAAATTCAAGTCTTGTTGCGTCGCACAGTACCACAACCATTACATCCACCAAAGCCAGCAATAACTGCTCCACTACACTTCCCTCGCAGCAGCATTTGACACCAACATGTTTGGGGGGAGGTAATATTGGTGCGAAGGCCATAAAATCTGTATCTGGCTTAACGATTAAAATGCAACACTATATAAATTCCAAAAATAATCATGGTCCTCTTCCATCAAATCAGCAGCCGTCGGCAGCCACAATACTACATCAAAAGCAACAACACCAGTATCAGCAGCAACAAAACCTCCCACCGCCTCCACAACCCTACGTCCAAAATAATAATATGAACATAAATGTGTCTACTTTAGCGTCTAGCTTACAAAGTGATGTAGCAGGTCACCCTCCTTTAAATCACATTAACTCGCTGCCTACAATAACTTCTCAAAAAACGCAACAATCACAATCGTCCGTTGGCGTCAACAGTCACATTAACAGCCCGGCTACATCGGCAACAAATTTGCTTTTTGTAAGGTACTAACTAACGAAAATTGGCAAAATACTTAATTATACTGACACAACTTTCACCAGTACCATTAAAACGAATACATTTTACGTTTTTTGTGATTATGATTTGAGCTTCATATAGTTTAATTGTTACATCTGCATCCAAACATTATTAAAACATTTGAACGACTTCTCTATAAACATAATAACCTGTACTATCAAAGTACAATTCTTAATTTAACTTTCTTAAAGTTGTTACGAATTAACATTTGCTGACGTTTAGTTAACTATGTTCTCCAAGATTGGGGCAAAGTAAACCGTTGCAAGTGAGAAATTGAATCGTGTTAGGCGTTTCTTTTCGTATGTCTGACTGTTAACAGGAATTTTTGGCCAAAACCTTTAATATAGTGAATTAAATTTGGTTAATTACTTACTTCTTTATAATTTTCCAATGACATTTGCCAAATTCGGTTTTATTTTATAGCACCATTTATCAGATCATTGCGTCTACTGTGGTTTTCAGGTTTTTAGTTATGTACAAATATCAAGGACTTATATTCAATAATCAGTTTTCACAAAAACGTGTTTTTGGTGGCAAACTCTTTAGTGATATATCATCTATGATATTGATTTAAAACAAAAAAGTCTATCAAAGATATTTTTTTGCATTTTAAATATTATTAGTCTATAATATCATAATCTCTATCCACGTGATTTCGTTCTTCCGAACTGCTGTCTGACGAACTATGTTTAACGCGAAAAGTTAGAATGAGTAAAAATAACACGTTCAGATGTCAGGAGCATGTACCGTAGTTAAAATGGATGAGGTACGTCCGTTTTTATATGGAGTTTCCTTATCAAGCAATTTTTTAAATGTGAAAATCTGAATATTCACAGAAATAATTGGTTCACTAATAGGAAATTTTATAATTTTAGCTTCTGATATTGAATTGTCATATTTCAAAAATTTAAAAATTGAATAAAACCATGTAGAGTACATAATAGTGTAGTAGTAGTAGGTAGAAGGTAGTTTTTTGGCCGTAGCCGAATATTGGGCATAACTAAAATCTTAGGCCGAAGCCCAATACGAATAATATATCTTTTAAGGAAATAAAATTGATCAAATTCTTCTTTATTTATTCATTCTTTGTTTCACCTAATTTAAGTAAAAACCAAGGTTTATAGAAAACAAGGTTACGACATCAATGACAGGAAAATTGAAGTTTTCACCAGTGACGTAGTACGAATTGTTTCAAACTGTGAAGGAACAGTGGGACGAGTACGACCTTTTACAAAATTAATATTTCCCAAAAAAAAAGATTATATGAAAATGTATATAAAGTTATTTATTTCGTTTCATTGTATTTAATATTTACATACTTTCTTATCAATTGCTTAGAGCGACTTAGAGGTTAGGCAGATTTGGCCTCTCTGTTTTACCAATATAAAACTCTTGCTATTTAATATATCTAATTATATATATTTTATTAAAAATTTCTATTTTTCAATTTTTTATATCAATTCATATTTTAATTGTTTAATCAAAAATTAAAAACGATCAGGTTTTCTGTATACGATGAAGGAAAATCGCCCTCCTCGTCACATTCTTTTAGTAATGAAAATGATACTGTCGCGTCCACAAATGTACTCAAATGCTTCTCTGTAGTGCGTAGGAATATACGCACGCATAATAAAAATAAAGTAATATACTCTGAAATGGTCACCTTATAAATTTTCACCAGTGACGTCATCAGCGGGATGTCGTAATCTTTATTTTATCATTCTTGAGTAAAAACAGTCTTAGAGTTCAGTGTCTAACAAAAACAAAAAACTTAATTAAATTGACATAAATAGATTATTAGAGATAATTTTTATTATTTTATAATTTTTATAAATTTTATTTTATTTCGTTAATTTTTATTAATCGAAGATTTGAAATTGGCAGAAGCCGAAGACGAATATTCGGTCACACACTAGTATCACTAAGCAAATAAACACGTAGAGGTGTCAACTCGCACAAATTTGTGTACTAGCGCAGCAGGTCCCATACGCACTTCGGCTGTTCGAAAATATTCGCGATGACTTCGGCACACCTCAATTCGAAATCAGCTTTCATAATTTGCTTTATGTTGATGTGATCAGTCGCACATCAACTGTGAGCTGTGATTCACTGCGCACAAGTTGTCGCGCTGACTTCACACGCAATGAAATAATCAACCACAAAAAAAGCCAACAAAAGCAAAAACACAATTTCACTTGTTCGCGCTAATTTTTTGTGTGTATACTTATTTTCGTTGACGATCGCTTTCGCTTCAACAAATTTGCTGAGAACAGCTCATTATCAATCTAATCGTTGCGCTGTCTGGTTGCGTGTTTTCGTATGCCTTGCGTTAACTGATTTGAAAACATTTTGACGTGGATGAATCCAAATGAAATTTGTTTGAATTGAAAAATTTAAACGAATTCTGACGTGGTTGAATCCCCAAAAAATTTTGTTGACGACCCTTTTTTGAAACTTGACTTGATTTTACTCGTATTAACGTCATCAAGTTTTTGTCATTAATATAAGTAATTGCAAGGTTTATTGAATATAAGGTTACGACATCCGAGACAGATAATTTGACGGCGGCACTCATGACGTCACTGAAATTATGCCGTCAAATTTTTTGTAGGAACAGTGGGACCAACAGCACACTAAACTACAAAAAATTAAAATTCGTGAAATTGTTTTTTTTTATATTTATATTTTGTTTATATTTATTATATTTTTATATTAAGTTATCATACTTGTAACTTATTATGTTAGTGTTTTTTTTCGCTTTCTACTGATAGTTTTTTCATACATTTCAGCGTTAAGGGTCCTTATCTTAAAGTAAATTCTTGCTCTAAAGAATAACTTTTTCACCTTATCGTCAATATCAATTTCGTTTACTTCTTTTAGATGCATTTGAAGACATCTATCCGTAATTAGGATATCGTTGCCATTCAGCCGTCTAAAGTCATTATCACACTCGGTTAGTTGGCGCATCGTATTTTTAGAAGGTTTGATTAATCCGCCTTCACTGAGATGGTTTACCCAAGTGAAATCGTCGTCCGCTGCCGTCAGAGATATGTTTTCTCTTTGCATCCTTTTGCAAATATATCCTGCTAGATTTTCTAATCCATCATATTCTAAAGCAGCTAAATCTGCTTCATCTTCTGTCACTTCCGGGGACTGCTCAACGCTTAGACTGTTGAGAATTGCGCCTATAAAAACAGTTTACAGTCATATTATGTGCGTAAATACATAGTACCATATGCTATATATACGGTATGTAATTAAATATAATTTCAAGTAAAACAGTTACCTGTAAGCAGATCACCTCCTTCTAAATCAGGCGTGTCGTCGATTTCGGTGTTAGCTGAATCCGATAGCACACCTTCATTTTGTTCTAGTCAAGTAATGCACTTCCTTGCAGCCTAGAAAATATGCGTTTTGTTAATATTTCTCCTATGTGATTCAATACCACAACATTTTCAAAATAAGAGATACTTAAGTTCCTGTTGTTTTGCCCACTGCACAACGCATTTTGACAGAAATTTGTATTTTCTATTTTGGAAAAAAAAACACGTTTTCACACCAAATTTTTGCAGGAAATGCACTTCAATACTTACGTAAATCGCGAAAAATTCAAAAGAAACCGTCGGCCAATCAAAATTTGCTGTTCCAATCGTTTCTAAATAGAGCTGCCGAGTGACATTTTTTGAAATTGAAAGTCGTTTCTTTTTTATTTTGAAATTTCTAACTAGGTGCAAAAAGTTCTTGTTTTGCGTGAAATTGGACTTTCCTTCAAAGTATTTGCATAGATTAAGATACTTATCAAACAATTTGGTATCAGAACAGATTTAATTGACCATATATTACGATAATTAACTACGTTTAGAACTAAAATTTTTTGAAGGTGGGGTGGTAACTCTAGCAATGAGCACGCGTGACGTCAGCACTCGGATGTCGTAATCTTGTATTTCTTTCATGAAGTAATTGCGAGAAAAAGCGTAAAAATAACAGAAATGCGCTATTTTTTTCTGTCAAAGGAGCTATAGGAATGATTTCGGGTCCCTTAAAGTTCGGCTTTTTAAATTTCAGAAAAATGAATATTTCAGAAATAAATGGATCGCAAAATTGCAATCTCAAAAAAGATGAAAATATCGACAAGGCATTTATTTGTGATAACCATTTTGAACCTAAGTTTATTGGTAACAGATTTCTGAAAAAAAACGCGATACCCACTCTCAACCTGGACCTAAAAAAATAGCTCACCCAATTTATTTGATTTCAATGAAATAGAGGATGAAATCGATCAATATGTTCCGATTCAACGTTAAGCACTTCCTTTCGTTTTGAGTTATTACGCTTCTTCTACCGGCTTGACGTCAAATGAACTTAAAGAAATTAGAAAAAATAATGTACAAATTTCTCAAAAACTGAGTATAAACGTAAGAGCAATTGCGTGTGATCAAGGGTCAAACAACAGATCTTCATTCCCTTCATAAGGAAACCCCTCATTCCTCCAATATAAAAAAGCTTTTGTACAATTTGTGTGTTGCACACGTAACAGAAGTAGATGAATACAAAATGTGGTTTTCAGAACCGTCTACTTGTAGGGAACATAAGCAATTTATATTAGATTACTTTTTAATAATTTTGCTAAGAAAAAATTGCAAGTATAACGAAAAATAAGAATAAAATAAAAATACTAAAGAACACATAAAATTACTAAATAATATAAATTTTAAGAAAATAATAATAATAATAAATAAAAGAAATAAATAATGAAGAAGAAATATGAAGAAGAATGAAGAAATACCAACTAAATAATAATAACAATAACAATAAATAACTATAAATAACAATAATTAATAATTAATAATAATAATAACAAATACCAATAATTAATTTCATGTTTTGTTTTGTTAATTTAATTAACAAAAAATTTCAATTTGTAAGCTATTGTCAATAGCATTCACACTTTTGACAATTTATCAAGGAAAGAGCTTTTATTTTTAGAAATAGAATGCCAATTCTTGACAAATAGTAAAAACTTGGCAAATAGTCAATATGGTGAATTTATTAAGTGTACAGAATTGGGCTGTTAAGGTATCATGGCACGTTAGAAAGGGAAATTTTTAATGATGTACAAAATTATTTCTTTTTCAGCTTCTTTATTATCAATCTTTTTGAAAATTTTTTACATTATATTGAAGGTTTAAGGAACATAAACAAAATTTTATTTTTTTGTTTTTTTTTGTTTTTTTTTAGCATATTGTCTCTTATATAGGTGGAGCTGAAGTCGCGTAGAAAAACAAAAAAACATCCTCCATTTCGGACACTTAATCTCCGGATTGGCTAATCTGAAACAAAAAACCGAAAAATATTCATAGTTATTAAGCTTTCGGACACAGGAATTCACCAGAAAAATTAAAAAAACGCTAAAAATAAAAGGATAGGAGCTTTTTGAAAAAAAGTGTCAAAAATTTACTGCGTTTTTCACCTTTTTTCCCCAGAAAAAGTACTTTAAATAATTTTTTTTTAAATCGGTCGAGCCAATCGAGATTAAGTGTCCGTAGTGGAGGATGTGGTTTTTTCTACGCGACTTCAGCTCCACCTATATAAGAGACAATATGCTAAAAAAAATTTTTTTGTGTTCTTAAACCTTCAATATATTGTAAAAAAATTTTCAAAAAGATTGATAATAAAGGAGCTGAAAAATAAATAATTTTGTTAGTCATTAAAAATTCCCCTTTCTAACGTGCCATGATACCTTAATATATCGAGCCATTGTCGCCAAATTATCGTAAGCGCCAAATATTCGTAATTTTACAGGAGATGGTTTTTTGTGTTTTCCTTTTATTATTATTCCTTTTATTATTATATTATTAAATGTTTCCATTTTGTGCATGCATTACACTGATCAACAGCAAAATGGCTTTTCTGGTTCTGACATCAGTTCTAAGGTAATTAGGGACCGCTGATTTCGAATCCGCAAACCGTTTTTAAAATTTAGTTTCCGTTTTCGCAAAAAAATGGGCGTCATTTTTTCGGAATTTCCCTGACTTTTTCACGTTTGGGATTGTAATTTCTAAACCAATAAACCGGTTGACATGAATTTCACTTTGTGGCATTTACAACACCTCACGGCTTCTTTTCCAATGTAATTTATTTTTATAAGTTTTACAATTCCGCGGTAATTGGACCTCAAAGTCGGAAAACATGGAACTTCATGGCGTTTGCTGTTATGTTGAAAAACATGCACATTTTTCGTAAATCAACTAACGAGTTAGGTGTTAAACGAAAAGCGAAAACAACAAGTTATACAACACAGCCAAATTATTTGGTGTGATTCCCATTCTCATCGAAATAATAGCAAAAATGTACCATAGTCATTTTCATAATTTTTCATACTTTTCCTTAAAAAATTAGGGGCCTCAAAATATGCTCTTATGTTCCATTTACAGTCTGAAATACAAGCAAAAAAACAAAAAAAATTTTGAATTGCTCGAAACAAAAAAAAATTAAAATCTTTGCATATTCTAGTTAGTTTGCATATTCTACTAAAAAACAGTAGGAAATAGTGGGTAATTTTAACCCCAAAAAGAAGTATCGAAAGTAATAATAATGCCAAATAACATTTCAAGTTCAAATTACATTTCAGCTTAAAAGCTTAAAAATTTAACAATCCAAAGTAAATGAAAAAGTACCCCCCGGGGTTGCCCACAGGGGGGGGGGGGGGAGGGGCGGTACTATCCCATTGCTGTGGAGGAAACGCGATAATCAATAGGAATCAATACTGGGACAACCAACCAGGACTAGAACATTCCAAGGCGATTATCGGGACGTATAATAGGAAAAGATTCGAGGAATGCATGAGCTTTTCAAAGAATAATCTAAGGTTTATTACAGGTATCCTTACAGGGCATTGTAGATTAAACTAACTAAACTAGGAATTCGCGAAAACGAATACTGCAGGTTCTGCTTGCAGGAAAATGCAACCGCAATGCATATACTAGGAGAATTCCCTGTACTTATGCACAAACGAAAGAAACACCTGGGGGACTTTATTATACCAGGTACGAACTGGGTTTCCAAAGGTTTAGGTAACATATTAAAATTTCTCTCGGATACTGGACTTACGGACGAACTATAGGTCCACGAAGGGGGCACAACAGATCCGTTAATAATAATAATAAATTAAAAAGTCTAAGTATTTAAAATTGTTTTGAATTTTTTTCTCTTTAGTCTTCAATGTCAGTCTCTGCTAAGGTATCTTGAGCTTGCTGATTTCAGTTCATATCCAGGTTTTCTTTATGATACCTTTCGTTTATTATCCCTTTTTCACATATACTTTTTAGATCCCACACATTTGGCACATTTTTGGTATTATTTCTATGCGAATGTTGTTGTTGTGCACCACAACTGTTGCCTCGGTTGTATTGAATAAAACGTCTTCTTCGTTACTTGATTAAAGAAAAGTCTGTATTATTTTCGCCATCAAAGGAAACACCTTGAAATTCAAAATTTTCTGACTTTGGAGCCCTATTACCACGGAATTTTAGAACGCATAAGAATGAGTAGTATCAGAAAAGAAGCCATGAGATGTTGTAATTGCAACAACATAAAAATCATGTTAATAGGTTTATTGGTTTAGAAGTTACGGTCTGAAGTGTCAAGGAGAAGTCAAGGAAAATTCAAAAAAGTGACACGCCCACTTTTTGCCAAAACGCAAACTAAGTTTCAAAAACGGTTTGCGGATTCGAATTTAGCGACCCCTTATTAGCCTAGAACTGATGTCAAAACCAGAAATGGCGAAATTTGTGGTCTTGTGTTATTTACCACAATTGTTGCTTATAAGCACTTCTCACAGGACTTTGTAGGAAGGACATTAGCTTTTCAAATTTTTAAAATAGCTTATTTAGGTCTAAAATAGTTTACGAGGGCGGGTCAATAAGTCCGTGACTTTTTGAATGAAACACAGGTTTTTAGATAAAAAGTTATTTTATTTTTCAACGTAGTCTCCTTTGAGATCTATACACTTAGCCCAACGTTTCTCCAGTTTTTTTATCCCTTCCGAAAAATATGATTTGTCGAGGTCTTCAAAATAGGCATTTGTTTGTGAGATGACCTCGTCATTGGAGGCAAATCTCTTTCCGCCGAGCCATTTCTTCAAGTTTGGGAACAAGAAATAGTCACTTGGGGCTAGATCGGGTGAATAGGCGGGATGAGGGAGCAATTCGTAGCCCAATTCATGGATTTTTGCCATGGAAACTGCACATGTGTGCACCCGTGCGTTTGTGGTCGATTGTGAGCAAACACGGCACCCATCTTGCGGAAAGCTTTCTCATACCCAAATGATCATTCAAAACTGAAACGACTGAGCCAAGTGAGATGCCTATGGCTTCCACAATCTCTCTCACTTTTAATCGCCGATCGGCTAAAACCATATCGTGGATTTTTTCAATTGTTTCGGATGTGGAGCCTCAACTGGGCGTCCAGAACGTTCGGCATCTTCCGTGCTTGTACGGCCACATCGGAATTCAGTAAACCACATTTTTACCATGGAAATGGATGGTGCAGAGTCCCCCTAATATTTATCAAGCTTAGCCTTGGTTTGCGTAATGGATTTTTTCCGCAAAAAATAATGCTTAATGAGCACACGAAATTCACTTTTTTCCATTTTCTTCTCAGTCAACGCGGTAGTCTGATATTAACGGCTGTCAAAAACAAACTAAATGTCGCAGCTTGTTCAATTTTTGACAAGAGTCAACTGACAGATGACTGTTGACGGGAGCAGTGTTGCCATTTCAATTAAGAGGCGGGAAATTCAAAAAGTCACGGACTTATTGACCCGCCCTCGTAATAACGAAATTTTGTACTTTTTGCATAACCGGGTTATCTGTCCGAAAAGGGTTAAAACATAATACCTTTGCAGCCAAAGATTCCATGATTTACGTGGATGTTTTCTCTACCAAAATTAACAAAACTTTTGTAACCACGTATAAAATAGAATATGTGTATAAGGAGAAATAAAAAATTACAGTTATTTCCATATCACTTGCGGAGCTGTTTGTCTTGACAAGGTTGAAGTTGGAAGCTGCTTGTTTGCATAGTGGCGCTTACGATAATTTTGCAACTATGCAAACAAGTAAACAATTCAGACGATAAAATTGACGACTCATTTTCTCGGGTGTTATTCATTATTGAGATTTGAAATTTTGCAGACACATTCGTCTGATGTCAAACTTGTATTCTCGATCAAAAAAAAAATTTCCGAAAAAATGGTGCTTACGATAATCTGGCGACCATGGCTCGATATGAATTTGAAAAATGTATCGGTATGAATTTTATTAGGCCAGAAGGCAACGTAGCCTACATGAATGCCAACATTGCACAACAGAAATTCATGGTATTGTTTTTTGTATCAATAAGAATACTGTACGCCTTTGCGAATTCACATGGTTCATTATTCATAGCAGAACCGAAAGCCATGGAAATTCAATTTGCTTTTCATCTTGTGCAGTTGCTCGTATTGTTTTCATTCGCCTCAGCGCATACACAAGCAACACGCACATTTATTTTCACACGGACACACACCCTTGCATATTCAAATTTGCAAACGGTGCGCCGTCCGTGCCCATCAGCACAGCACAATTGATGTTCCTTGTCGAACATCCCAACAGAGAATGAAGGTGAACTTCGAAAATTTAAGTTTGCCGTAGCCAGCGACAAAACTTCGTATAGCCGAAGTACGTGTGGGACCTGCTGTGCTAAATTTTCGTGACCGAAAAATTGTGTACTGCGTGACACCTCTATGTGTTTATTTGCTTAGTGCAAGTACAGAATAAAGCCATATTTCGTAATTGCACAGTAGCCACTATCTGCTCAATTTCAGAATTTGAGTTGCAATACTCTGAGTTCTACTTAGCAACGGAAATACTAGACTTTTAAATATAAACTCTCCATATATAAATAAGTGGTAGTTGATATATTTTTGTTTACTTGCCTTAAATCTTGCTATGAAAAGAGTTAAATTTGTCGTACAGTGTTGCGAGTCCGTAGTACCAATGGAACAAAAATAGAAGGAATAGTGGTCCGACAATAACATTTTGTATGTTGTGTGATTTTTTTATAGAGAAGTTAATACGAGAAAAACTACTTAAATCGCCTCACGGGCAAGCCCACCTCCCCTTCCCCTCGTCCTTCGACAATTAATTGAGAGTGTTTTGGAAACTGTAAAAGATATATTGATGAAATTTGGTATAGCAACTTATACAACTAATATAAAGCTATATCCCCTGATTTTGATTTACCAACAAATACGCTTACCATAAAAAGGAAAATATTGAAACAGCTACAAATATAAGTGCGGCTCTATACCCGGAAATCACACTGAAAAATATTATTTATATTGAAACCTCTTACCAAGACCATAGCATAATAATAAAGTTTTCTAATAAAAACTCTCCCGCTCAAAGAAAACAAAAATGTTTGAAATCACGTAAATTTTGATGTCTCAAATTTGTCAGTTCAAAAAATTTTCAACCACAGTCTCATTTTCATTCAAATAAAATCGTACTAAAACCAAAAGGAAAATGCTTACAAGGGAAAATGTTTACACTGTACATAATTTTAAGACCCTGCTGATGACTTTTTTGACAAATTTGTCAGTCAAAATAGAGGGGTACTATCTCTTATTACACTACTTCATTCTTATAATATGACCGAGACCACTATTTTTTTCTTTCACATATACATATATTTGTATTTTAAGAAAAAAAACAATACAAATAACAGCGCAGCCGAAGCCCTTTAGTTTTGATATGTACGTATGCCTATTATTCGATATTGAGATTTTAGTGTCTTGTTGCACTGTAGCTCTATGTCGAATTTTAATGCTATGCAACTTGTAATTCCGAAGTTATTCCAAATTAAAAATTGTATTTGTATGGGCGGTGTCACGCCTCCCATGTTCAAGGCCCCCCCCCCCTATTTTCCCTGTCGACGGGTGCGACTACATGGAAGTTGACACCGAGTGTCATTGATTTGCAACTTGTTTAAAAGTCTTATCGAAAATATAGGTCGCAAAATATTGCCAGACCCCTTGTCCAAGGCCCATAAAATATCATCAGTAGAAAGGTAGGCGATATAGCAAATTTTAATGCTGTGTGACGTTATTACTACTAGCAACGCCCGGTAGCTTTGCACGCAAGTTTGAAGTCAATGGGCCCAATAAGTCAATTTTCTCTCAACTCTGTGTTCGACCGTTAGATTAATAAGAAAAATTCAATTAAATCATGTTTCCCCCTACAAACTCTTAACCCATTGCCAACCCTGTCAGATTTAGATTTTCGAAAAAATGAGAAACATGTTGGTTTATTTATCATTTGGAGCACGTCCATCAAGTTTGAAGTTGAAAAATCCATTAAATCATCCATACAAACTTTTAACTCTTGGTTTACCCCGTTAAATTTCGATTTTCAAAAAATTAGAAACACGTGTCAAAATATTTCTCGATTGAAGTGCTTTTACTAAGTTTGAAGTAAAAAACCCATTAAATCATGTGCCTCTATATAAACTTTTAACTCTTAGTTTACCCAGTTAGATTTAGATTTTCAGAAAAATGAAAAACACAAAACGCCATGTTCGGTTCATGTTTTTCCGTAGTCTCCCCATATACGAACCTTAACCCGTTAAATTTTGATTTTCGAAAAACTGAAAAATAAGCGTCGAATTATTTTTGATTTGGTGTAATTTTATCAAAATTTAAATTAATGAACCTAATGATTTTAAATCACGTTTCTTCATACAACATCTAAACTCATGTTTTTCCCCTTTAGACCCCGAATTTCATTTTCTAAAGTGAACCTACAGTTCAAATTTCATGTTCAGCTTCAGTGGTTTGGGCTGGGCGTTGATGAATCAATCAGGACAAAGAATTATATGTATATAGATTAACGATTTGGGTTGTATGTAGGCTTCCCAACCGTCCTCCTTTGAGGAGGACAGTCCTCCTTGAACAGAAAATGTCCTCCGTCCTCCTCAAAGGCCAAAAAGTCCTCAAGCTCAAATTAAATTTAAATTTTTTTTTATTTTTTTTATTCAAATGTGGCAACTTAATCAATTAATGAGGAAAATTTTTCCAAGTTGTGTCCAATATTTCGATGCTGCTTTGGGCATTCAAAATAAAATTATAGACTTCGTTGAAAATCCGGATGAGTCAGCTGCTGGAATGTTCAACATGATTAAGGCCGCATTGGAAAAATTAGACTTAAAAATAAAAAATGTTGTGTGCCGATAATACGAATGCTGATAATACGAATGCAAACTTTGGTAAAAATCGTTGGTAAAAATCGTTAATCTTAAGAATTCAAACCAAAACATATTAAAAGGCAATTGTCACGCGCACATATGTACATGTCATAGTAATACACAATGCATTAAAAAAGCATTGTGTGATCTCGATGTTGATATTGAAAATATTGTTTGATATTGTTGATTACAGTCGCACAAATATGCGTTTTGTTTTATTTTTTAAAGTGGTTAAAAAGTTAAAATTTACTTGTATTTTCTAAAAACATTGTGAAATATTGAAGGAATGTGATGTCCTCCTGAAACAAAGAAGTTCCCATATAAAGTCCTCCTCAAGCCAAATTTTGTCCTCCCTAAACCGTTTTAATAGTTGGGAAGCCTAGTTGTATGGGTGGTACCGCGGCCCATAGTTCAATGCCCACCACATTCTTCCAGTCGAATGTCGCGAGTAAGTAGAAAGTTTGTACCGATTGTCATTGATGTGCCAATTATAGTTCCAAACTTATGTGGAAAATTTGGGTCGCAAAAATAGTGACACGCCCCTTATCCAACGCTCATCAAACTCCAATTTTTGTGTGTTTAGACTACCCCCTATTGAAGACGAACAAAACCCCCCAAAAAAAATTATGCAAATCAGTCGAGTTTTAATGAGACAAAAGCACGGCAATATTTCTATGATCTTAACGCTAGCCCTATCATCGCTCTACTATCGTTGGAGTTGCCTGTTGTTGTTGTTGCTCCGCTGTCGTTGCAGGTGTTGTTTATAAATGTGGAGCTAGACGCGTTGTCAGCAAAAACGTGTGGGAACGGAACTTGAGATTTTGGAGTTGTGAAGCACGTACATAAATTTGTACACTGTTAACTACTCCTCGCCGGCCTCGATAGCTCAGCGGGTAGCGCGCTGGCTTCTCATACCGAGCGCCCCGGGTTCGATTCCTGGCTTGGGCTGGAAAAAACACTCATATACTTCTATCGCTATCCACATGAAGGGAATGAATCGCACAAGTGCGCTCTTGGCAGGCAATGGCAAAACCTCCAAGTGTGAACGAAAAACTGCCAATCGCCGCACTGTGGCTCGGTTTGCCATTTTTCGTTGCAAAAATCATAACTTCTGAACCAATAAAGATATTTAAAAAATTTAAATTGCATCTGAAAGTGTAATATCCAAGCTTTAAAATTAGCATACAAACAGGGTGCCACAGTAACAGGGGGCTTTAAAATTCGTTGCCAAAGTTAAGATTTACTAAAACTTCATACTACAATGAAATTACTTTTTTGTTTGCATTAAAAAATTAATTTTTTAATATATTTTTTCTAATAAATTAATATAATTTCTTGATTCATACGTAATTTTTTCCCAAAAAAAATTTTTTTTTTAAAGTTACTTTTTTTCAAAATCGCTATCTACGCTGGAAGGAATGTCTAATAGTGAAGCCATTTCTAAGCTATAAGTATCTGTAAGTTCTTTTTGTGATCTTACAGATCTCATAGATGAAATAACTGGATCAGAAGAAACTGCTAACATGTTGAAAAGGTCTTCATTTTGTCTAGCTCGTGATATTTTGCAAGTGTTCATACATCTATACCTTTTGTAGTTATTATTTTTGCATTCTTGAGCTTCTTCAGACAATTTCCCTATTGGTAAGCACTGGTATTCTATTAAATCCTTTCCTTGCTGCAATCGAGACTGCTAAGTTTCAGTAAAGAAATGGACTGCGCTTGAACTAGATTTAAATTATATGAGCGGTGCCACGCCCCCTTACTCAATACCCGCACCTCTCGCTTTTTCGAAAGATATGAATAAATGGTAGGTTCGTACTAAGTTTCATTGCTGTGCGACTTATAGTTCAGCGGAATATTTTGGTCACAAAAATGTGCCACGCCCCTTTGGCTTTTATGGGCGGTGCCACACCCCACTGTCCAATAACCGCCCCATTCCCTCTGTCGAAGGACATGACTAAATAGTAAGTTCGTAGTGAATTTAATTGATGTGTGACTTATGGTTCCAACGTTATCGTCTGAAAATTTTCAGAATTCACGGTCAAAAATGAGAGGGATTTTCCGACTTTTCCAATAGATTTTCCGGAATTTTCTTTTCGCACAAACCTGAACTGACTCAATCGAATCCAACAAAGGAAACTTCATTGAAATCGGACAGTCCGTTTGAGCGTGATTAGATATATAGATTTAGATAGATGCCAGCAACACAAAATGGGTTGTCGACCGTACTAAATGTGCGCGATTTTTCGTATACTTGCGTGTTTTTCGACCCGAGGTTGTTTCACTTTTATTGCTCTAGAATGTAAAGCGGCAAAAAGCGGCAGCTGAGTTTTGGAAGTTAGGTAAATAATTTAATAATAAATAACCACCCTCAATTTCGCGGAGGTTATTTTTGGTATATTTTTTTTATTTTCGATCAAAGTTGAAAAAAGGTCGAAATATAGACTTCTCGAGCAATCGGTAGATCGAACAACTTTTAAGACAAAACAAAAATTTTTATTTTTATTATATTAACAATTAACGTACCTTTTAGAAAAACCCAACAAGTTACCGATTGGTCGCTTCATTTACATACAAATCAATCTTAAAGTTAAAAAAAAATCAAAAAATACACATTTTTCTCGATGTGGAAAAATTGTCAACTTTGAGCGGCTCTACCTCCCAAACTACTAATCCGAATTTAATGAAAGTTACATATTCGTAACCCCTGGAAATAAGATGCGTGTATTCATTTTATCGAACGCTTTCATGAAATTTTTAATTTTTGCAACGTTTTGCCGACCGTTGGGCCATAGTGCGCCGTTCGGATTCGGCGTTAAACTGTAGGTCCCCTCCCCTCCCTTTCCCCATCCGTTTGAAATGTGTGTTGTATCACATGTTGGAAAAAAACAGTGTTGCATACGCATTTCAAACGGGTTGAATCTGTGGTATCACAACGGGCCCGTTAAGAGGCCTAAGTGTGTCTCATACAGAGGCAGCCACCGCAACCTAACCTAACCTAACCTAACTACTCCTCCCCTAAAAAAAATCAAACGTCCTCGTTTGATGTTGCAGGTTTATTAAAAATTGTATTTAATCCTTCGATCGAAGCTTCTGTTAGTTCGATTTGGCTATCCTTGTGAGCCTTTCTGGTGAGTAGGACATTTTTCCCGAAAATTATTAGTATTACTGCTATTGCAATTAGTATAATAGAATTGATGGCGTATTTGATCTCATTGGTTGTTTTCAGTCGGTTTATGTGTTTTGTATTGTTGTCGTTTAGCTGTTGTAACATTTTTAGGGAGAGTACTTCTTCAACGTTGTTTGATGCTGACGAAGGTTGCAGTATTGCTGGCAGTGGTTTACTTGCGGATATCTCTGCGTTAGTGAAGATGTTCTCCTTGATTTTGATAGTTGCGTTGTGGTAGTGGATTATGAATGTTCCGTTCAGAGTTATGGGTTCTTCGTCAATAAATGCGTGACCATTGAATTTATTTAGAAATATTTTTCCAGGTAGTACTTCTTCCATAATTGGTATGTGTTGGCTGTTCTCGGTACAGTTAGGCGACTTTTAAGTAAATTGCTTAAACATGTATCGTTATCTAGGCTAGTTAAACTATTTGTTGAGCGTATTTCTAGAGAATTATAGCTTTTACATTGTTTTGTTATTGCATACATTTCTTCTTTACATAATAAAATTGAAATGAAGTTTATCTAATTAATTCTTTCGTGTTTTCTTACTGCTCTAATTTCTAGTGTTTTACAAATGTGGTTTCCAACGGTTGGTAGACTTAATACGTAAATAATTAGATTGTTATTAGTTGCGATCTTTATTTCTGAGAACTCCAGTGCTTCATCTAAATTTACAAAGGGGATATTTTCTTTATTTATTATTTTCTTTGCTATATCAATTTCTTCATTTGATAGGATATACGAATTTATTATATCAGCTTTCGCCCAATGTATGGCATAAGCGATGTTAACAATTTCCTCTTTTATAATTTCCAATTTATATTTCAATTTTAAAAATACTTAAATTTCTAGTTCTTTATCGTTTTTTAGTCGTTCTGTAATTTTATTTGTAATACTCGTAATTTTATTAATTTTTTCAATTGTAAGCTTATTGATTACCATTTGATTATTGTTATTTTCTAGAACATTATTTATTTTGTTGGTTAATATTTCGTGGCCGTGGCGGTCGGGGCTTCCCGCAATCCATTTCCACGCACTGCCTAAGAAATCGAGTGATCTCTTGGGTCTCCTATTGATTTTCAGGTTATTTAAGTGGGATCGTATTTGGGATATTTGTAAGGATATGAAGGGAGAATGGGGATTCTTGTTAAGGGCATATTTTTTTATTGTTGATTCTATACTTTCGATTACTCCAGTGTATTTGTCAATGTCAATCTCATGTATTATTTTGTAGGTTCCTGTCTGTATTCGCGATGTTCCTCTTTCTATGGTGACCAGTTGGGAGTTCATATAGTCTAAAATTTGCACGTCCGCGATGCACAACGGTATAAGGAATCTGAAAAATACATTTATTAGGAATAGAGGATACTAGTTGCGTATTCGACTTTTATGTATTAGTTGTCCTTTTTCAGTTAACACGGTACTGTTCCTGTCTTCTTTAACTATTTCCTTCCGGTAGGGTTTTTAAAGTTTGGTTCCTATCCTTTTGTTTTGTTTTACAAAAATAATTTGTCCTGATAAATAAGCTTTGGGTTCTTCCTTGTTCTTGTTATGGTATTGTATGTCTTTTTGCTGCTTTTGTGCTAGTTTATCTAAATTGTTTCGTCCCGTTCTTTCTATGTCATCTGGGTTCGATGTGACGGTTCGTCCGAAATGTAAATCAACCGGTCGTTTTTGTGTGGCAGAGTGAATAGTGTGGTTGTATTCAGAGACTGCTCGCTCTAATAATTGCTCAAAGTTTCTCTCTCTACCATTTTCTTTAAGACATCGCATTATCTCCGTAAGGGTTGAGTGAAATCTCTCCACTTGTCCATTTGCTTGATTTTTATAAGGGGGTGTCGTGTAAATTTCGATGCCTAGTTCGTCTTGTAACATAAATTTTATCGTAGCCGAATTCAATGATGGTTCGTTATCCATTACTATTGCTTTAAGTACTCCGAAGTAAAATACAAAATCTCTCAACGGTCTCCTAACGTCTTCAATTGATCTGCTGTCTAAAATATTGGTTTGTGCGTATTTTGTGAACTTATCTAGCGGTGTCATTACCTTTTTTTCCTTCTGTCAAAAATATATCGATATGAATGGTATGTCCTGGATATGTGGGAAGTGGGGTTTGTCCTAATTTGGGTTGGTTTGGGTGTCTCTCGTATTTTTTTTCTTTACATATTGTGCAATTGGCGACCAAAATCTGGGTATTGTTTTCCGTAGCATTCCTATGGGCTCGTTGGTGAGTTTCTACAATTATATTTTCCTGATCCTGTTCGTTAGTGATATCGTCGACTATTTTTTGCGTGTAACGAGATTTATAGTTACCGAAATGTTGTGGGTAAAAGGTCTGTATGATGCCCATGGTTCTTCTGTATCAATTCCGTTAATAACCGAAGGATTCGTTATTAAAATGTGGCTCCGTTATTATATGACGGTGCATCGTTGGAAAAATAATTTTAAATTGATATGAGGTGGTTTCGGCTTGTTTGAAAAATATCTGGTTTTTAAATACGTTAATAGGGGCTTCGGTGCATGGGATCAGATTGTGGTTAGAGCTCTCATCACTGTGAATGGTAGGCGTAAGGGAGTTTATTTGGTTAGGAATTCTTGATAAGGCGTCCGCTACGACATTAGCGCTGCCGGGTTTATATTTTAGTTCGTAATTGTATTCCTCTAAGATGGCTTCTCATCTTTTCATTTTGCTGTTGGAATTTTTTGAGTTTAAGGCATAGGTAAGGGGTTGGTGATCTGTAAATATGTTTATCTTCTTTGAACCGTAAAGATAGTTTTTTAGAGAGTGGAGTACCCAGCTAATTGCGAGCATCTCTTTCTCATTTGTCGCGTAACTCTCTTCGGTTTTGCTTAAGGTTCTTGAAATAAAGGTTATTGGTCTATTATTTTGGGATAGAACAGCTCCTATCGCAAAGTCAGAAGCGTCGGTAGTCAATTCGAAGTCTTTCTCAAAATCGGGGTGAGAAAGAATGACGTCTCTTGATATCAGTATGCTTTTAATTTTATTAAAAGAGTCTAATGCTTCTTGATCCTTCTTGATAGTAGCCTGCCATTCCAAGGAATGAAAGGAGCTCCTTTAGGTTTCCGGGGCGGGTAATTTCGCTAATGATTCGATTTTTTTGGAGTTCGTTTTAATTCCATCTGGACCTATTACGTATCCTAAGAACTCTACTTCTTCTTTAAAATTTCGGATTTATCTAGCTGAATTTTTATGTTTGCTTCTTCTAATGTTCTGAATACTAATTCTAAATTCTTTATGTGTTCCTCTTCGTTTTTTCCGAATATAATTATGTCATCAATATAAATGTAACATCTTTTCCCAATATGTTGTCTGAGGATGTCGTCCAAAGCCCTTTGAAATTTCGAAGGCGCGTTTTTGAGGCCAAACGGTAAGCGGAGAAACTCATATTTTCCGTTATTAATGGAAAATGCAGTTTTTTCTATATCTGATTCGCGAAGGGGTATTTGATGGAACCCGCTTTTTAGATCTATTACCGTGAATAATTTGTTTTCGCCGAGGTTGGCGAGTATTAACTTCGTTATTTCCGGAATTGGGTATCGTTATTCGTTAATTTCCGGAATTGGGTATCGATCGGGAATAGTTATGGAGTTAAGTTTTCGGAAGTCGATTACCATGCGATACTTCTTTTCGCCAGAAGCATCCATTTTCTTGTCGACGATCCAGACGGGTGAGTTATAGGGGGATTTCGAAGGTCTTATTATACCGTTAGCAAGAAGCTCTTCAACTTGACGTTCCACTTCTTTCTTCAATGCCATGGGATATGGATATGGTCTAGAATAAACAGGACCGTCTGTAGTTGTGCGAATTTCGCTCTTAACCATGGTTGTAAATGCAAGTTTTTCATCTGGGTCTGAGAATAAGTGTTAGAATGAGAATAAGTATTTTGTAGTTCGACAGAAAAGTGCGGTGTTCTCGTTATGACGTTATTAACTTCTTGAAATGATCGTTGCTTTAAGGGAATAATTATGTTTGGATGTATGGTCATAAAGTTCTTGTCGGTATGAATGGTGACTTTCAGTTCTTTTAGGGTATCGTTTCCTATTATTCCATGAAACGAAGTCAATGTCGGTAGAATATAGAATTTTCTTTTTTCGGTTCGCGGTCCAAAAATATTTACGAAGGTATGGTGTGTTATCTCTATGCTGCCAGCGATTGAACTTACCCGAAAGGGGTTTTCGTTCGGAATTGGATCTCTGATTCGAGTTGATTGCATATAATTTTTATTGGAGCCTGTGTCTATGAGGAAATTCAGAGAGTCTCCACTTCTTGCCGTGAATTCGAAGTACGGAAGTGAAGACGGCGTAAATCTAAAAAAATGAATTGTGTCTTCTTGTTCGTCATAGACAGGGTTTTCCGGTATTTGATCGGTGTTTCCTTGTTCGATTGTCTGGTTCAGCTTGTATTCTATACATTGTTTATGGAATGTATTCATACATGTCAATTTATTCGGCGGGTGTGTTCGTTGTGTCGGGAAGGGTCTTTTTTGAGCGTAATCCTTCTGGTGGAGGTTGGGTCTATTCTGATAGTTCACCTATCTCGAATGCAACGACGTGTCCACTTCCATAGGGATTGGTGGCTTGGGAGGAAAGTTCGGGCGGTTGTTGAATCCGGATGGATTCGGTCTTTGGAATTGGTTCTGCTGAGAGTAATTATTGTTTGGGTTGAATCTATTAGGTGGGCTGCAAAAAGGTTGTTGTCTTGGCGCGAAGGCAAAGGTTGTTGTCTTGGCGCGTAGGCAAAAGGTTGTTGTCTTGGGGTAGGATTAAAACGTTGCATAGGAAGAGGCATATAAGCCAATTGGGGATAAAAGGGTTGTCTATTCGTCCCCTGTGGGTATAAATTACGCGAAGGTCTAGGGGGTGGTGTGTCTGGGTTGTACCTTTGAGCGTAATTCATTTGGTATACCATATTGTCGAGTTTCTGACACATATGTAGTGCTTGTGGTAGAGTAGCCGGTTCGCGGATACTCAAAAGTCGAGGCTTTTTCTCGATATGAATTTGTCATGGCGTCGATTGCTTCCTCTCTTATATGGAGACAATCGATTTTATCTAAAATCAGCGAGAGATGCTGATATACTTTTTGATAAAAAGTGGCTATGTCATCTTGACGTTGAGTCAGTGTTGTCATTTGGTAGTCGAGAGTACCAATGTCACGCTTATCGGAATAGTGCATCATGAGGCACTTCCTTATTTTAGGCCAGTCGAGTGGTGTCCTGTAGGATTCTAAAGTGGTATCTGCATCGCCGATAATTTTATGTCGTATTGTGTGTAGAATGGCGTAATATTTAGGAGATTGTTTTAGGTTTGCGTAAACCTGAAAATTTCTGTCCACAGATTTCCTCCAGGAATTGAATTCGCCTGGTCGCCCAGAGAATTCTCTAAGGCATTTGACCATGTCCGGAATTCTGTCAAGTTCGTTCATATTAGCAGGCGTCACTGTAACAACATGGTCGTCACCACTACTTGACGAAAAATTGCCTATCCTGTTCACAACTAATTGTGTCACCTCTCGGATGAGTGTGTCGTTTACCGGTACGGTATTTAATGGGGCGGTAGGTTGGGGAGTTGATTGAGGAGTTGAGGGAACCTCTGATATCCCTAATCTATTTATTCTTTCTAAGATTTCGTCTTCCATTTTGTATGCAAAGTTTTCCGATTAATATTTTATTATTTAATTAATATTTCCGACCTTTCCTTTAAAATTAGATCTTTCTTCCTATATTTGATTCAATTTTTAGTTAATCAGTTCACCTTTTTATTTACTTCCTTTAATATTCCTGATTTTCTCTTTTAAATTTTAGTTTTTCCTACATTCTATTCACTTTTTAAATTATTCAATTCATTTTCTTATTTACTTTCTTTAATATTTCTAATTTTCTCTTTTAAATTTTACTTTTTCCTTAATTCGATTCACTTTTTAATTATTCAATTCACTTTCTTATTTACTTTGTTTAATATTTCTGATTTTCTCTTTTAAATTTTACTTTTTTCTACATTCGATTCACTTTTTAATTATTCAATTCACTTCCTTATTTATATAAAATTATGAACTATAGATTCCAATAAGATTATTCTACTAATCCCCAACGTTTTCCGCTTTTTTAACGTCTCGGGATGGTTATGTTCCTGTTGGTACTTGGGGCCCTCGTCGTCACTTTCGCAGAATCCTCCTAGCTGGAGTAGCCGCTGGTGTCCCTCGTTCAGCCTTAATTTTGCTGTTCAGGCTTTTGGTTGTTTTTGTTTTTGCACTTTGACACACGCGGAGCCTTACTTTTATTTTCCAGGCTATTCTACTTTCGCCACGCTGGTCCCTCGGGCGCCAGTTAACAAAAATTAAATTCTTGTTATTTAAACAAAATATTTTTCCGGAGCTATGCTCCTTTATTTGTCGAATCTCAACTTAAGACTGAAATACAATATTTCTATGATCTTAACGCTAGCCCTATCATCGCTCTACTATCGTTGGAGTTGCCTGTTGTTGTTGTTGCTCCGCTGACATTGCAGGTGTTGTTTATAAATGTGGAGCTAGACGCGTTGTCAGCAAAAACGTGTGGGAACGGAACTTGAGATTTTGGAGTTGTGAAGCACGTACATCAATTTGTACACTGTTAACTTATATACTTGTATATATGTAGAAGAAGTATATAGAAAATTTGCAACTAAGTATTTTTTCAGTTTTTTACTACATATGCCACTTTAAATTTCGAAGTTATTTAAAAATGTGCAAGTTTGTGCAGCAAAGTTTTAATACATACTTCTATTAATACTACTATTAACACATACTTCTTGCTATTTGGCACCATAAATCAGGGACCCAGAATAACAGTTATGAATTTTTAAAAATTCGAAAACGTTGCCCATTTTTAAGAGATATTTATAAATGTTGGACAATAACTATTATGAGGAAAAAAAAGACTTTTTTCGTCATTTCGTAACTATTATTCGTGACAAATATTTTGTCTGTTGCCTAATAACTATTATCAGTAAGAAATATTTTTTACGCCACCGATATCGTTAATTTTTTGAAAAAGATTTTTTCCGTCATCGCATAACTGTTATGAAAGAAAAATATTTTTCCCATTGCTCGGTAACGTTTATTTTTGGAAAAATATTTTTTCCGTTGCTCGGTAATGTTTATTTCATGGCTCAACAATAAGGTTGTAGCAAGCCACCGGCTGATTGTTTATCGCTTCTGTCAAAATCGTCGGTATCAGCAGTGGTGCTGTGTTGCCGCATCGGTTGGAATGAAAACACTTGACTGAAAACACCTGACCTGAGCACTTTTCCCGTTTTTTCACTCGAAATACAGCGCCGTCTGGCAACAATTACTTTTGTTTATTTTCAGTTTCTCCCTCTTTCGTAGAAAAATATCAGCTGATTTTGACAGTAGCGATAAACAATCCTACCAACAAAGTACATGGGGTTTTTGGTGTTGCCGGGATGCTACATTTTTATTATGGAGCCATGGTTTATTTTTTGAAAAATATTTTGCCCGTTGCCAGTAACTGTTGTGAATGGGAAATTTTTTTTTTACGTTGACTGATAACTATTATTTTGCAATATATATTTTTTACGTTGAAAACACCGGCACACAAAAGAAACATGTCTGATCGGTGAATGCGACTATAAATTTTCTATGGATTTAAGTTCGCTGGTCATGAACTCGACGTCAGACTAACACCATCACCCATCATTTTTGGAAAAATCGCGAATCTATATTTTAATCAATGATTACATTTTTTATTGTGTGGGTGGTGGGTGCCAAGCCCATTGTCCAGTACCCCTCTCGGTAGAAGGCGTATCCAAGTATATAATAATTTTATGAGTTTTACTGTCGTGTGACTTTAAGTTCTTAAGCTAAATCGAAAATATGAAGATGCTTGAACAGTGTCACGTATTACGTTTGCAAATAAGTATGTAAACAAACCTTTGGAAGACGATTTTATTTTCTGATGAAAGCAAGTTTGCATATTTAAAATAAAAGGACGAAAAATTGTATGGAGAAAATCGGGCACGGCGCTAAACAAACATGATGGTGAAAGAGTAATGATGTGGTGGTGTATGACAGTTGGTGGTGTTGGAAATTTAGAATTTATTGAATCCACTATGGACAGGTAGGCAAAGTTGGACATTGTAAAAGATTATTTATGACAAAGCGTTGCAAAATTGGGGTCGCGAAATGAGTATTACTTTCAACTAAACAACGACCCCAAACACACAGCCGAAGTTGTTGAGGTTGTGTCCTTTAAAATGTCCCTAAAATTCTGTCAACATCCCCACAATCACCGGATTTGAATCCAATAGTGCTTTATTGGGCGTTATTGGAACGTAATATCAGGAAATACGGTATTTCGAGCAAGTTAAGGTTAAAAGAAGTTATCAAAGAAGAGTGGAAAAAATTACTGCTGAAGAGACTGCCAATCTGGTAAATTCCATACCAAGAAGACTTAGGGAAGTCCTTAAACATGGTGGATACCAGAGATCTGCAACCGGTCATAATTTTATGACTTAATATGTATTCATGTAAAATTCGGTGCGAATATGTGCCACTACTCAAAAGAACGGATATGAGTATGTATCACCACCACGGTTGCCAACTTTTCATTTTCAGAAAGCACTAAAAACCGCGTTTTTCCACTCAGAAAGCACTGATGAGCAAAGAAAAAGCAAATGGTGGTAGTTGTCCTAATGTTCCGTGTAACATACTAATGCCCGTAATTTCAACAGCCAGATACCTGACCGTGTACAAACCTAACAGATATCTGATACCGATCAGGTAAGTTTATTTGGTAATTTCAACAATTTCTAACCAGCCGTGTATGTACCTGGAGATTTTAAATCAAATAGGGAAATTCTGGTTGTCAATTTGACACAATAAATGTAAATAAAAAAAAAACAAAATCAAAATAAACAAGGAAAATTTTAAATTTTGAATATAAAAACGTTCAAAATGAACAAAAACAAGCGAAAGGCAAATTTTACGCGAAGTGAAATAACAACGCTTTTACAACTAGCACATCAACTAGTGAACAACGAAAAAAAACATGGAACAAAACATGGAGTTTAATCTCTTGGCAGCGGAAAAAGACGATGATGTATAGTTGACTGAAGAAACCGATCCGCCAAATTCTTTTTTGCCCACATACGAACGACCAAAAACTAGAAAACGGAAGACAGTTGACCATAAACTGGACGATTTGATTGACGAATACGGTGAACTGAAAGAGGACAAACGACGATTTTTAAACGCACAGACGACACATTACAAAGACAAAAACGAACGCGAAAAAGAACTGCATGAAATTGAAATGAAAATAAAATCTGCAATTTTAAAAGAAAAACTTCTAGACATTGAAATAAAATTAAAATAAAATAAATGAAACTATATTTTTTATTTATAAAGAACTGAAATGATGGATTAATGCATTTCTTGTAATATTCCCAGAGTCTGTATTGGAATTTAGATTTCGTGGGGAAACTTCAATACTTCTCTCAAAATTTACTTGTTGTGCAGCATTATCAAATGGTGGAAGATCATCTGCATTTTTTCTACATATGTTATGAAGTATGGCTGTTGCAATAATCGTATCTTGAACTGTTGCCAAATTCGTTCTTATGCCCATAGAGAGAACCGGAAAGTTACCGGGCAAAAACACGATAGATATCGGTCGTGTAGAAATACACGCTACTTTACCTGCCGAATGTCGTGTATCTGAGCTTGAAATTACGAACAAAAACTTACTCGTCGTGTATCTATACACGGGCCGGTATCTGATCGTTGAAATTACGGGCATAAATAGGAAATCTATTGCAGATCAGTGGCAACCGTGACCTAAGTAGCAATTCAACTAAGGAGGATCACTTCAGTTGTCATGTAATATCGAAACAATGATTTTAGCCCAACATTCCAGTATTATATAGTTGTTAAATGAAATTTAGTGTTGTGTAACACTGCAGTTTAAGAAAAAAACCTAAATTTTTTTGTAATGAAGAATTAGTCTTGGCGTCTTTTAAATAAAATAAAAGCACTAAAAAACGCACCAAGCACCAAACTCAATATTTTCCGCGTTTTGATTTTCAAAAAGCACTAAATTTAGTGCGAAACGTACTAAGTTGGCAACAGTGATCACCACCGCAAACGAAGCATTCATTATGTATACCACTAAACCGAACAATCGAATCATCAGCTTGCAATACTAAACGAAAGCAAGCTATAGCATCTTCATTTCACTTCGGCTATGCGGTGGTGCCGATGATCCAAACGGATGTTTGCATAGTTCGTTTGAATCATCGGCGATGATCCAAACGAAATATGGAAACACCGCATACCACCGCATTCTCATATCACTTCGGCATGTGGTGGTGCGGTGGTTTCTCTGAGTTCGGTTTGTTGATTATTCGCTGGTGGATACAAAAATAGTGCCACCGTGTCCCATAGCTATACATACATTTTTCATCCATATATCGTCAATATTAAATATAATGTGACCCTTTAAAGCTAAAATGACCCTTTAAAGCTAATTTTAATAATAATAATAAATTTAGTTAATAAAATTAATAATAATAAATAATAATAAAATTTATTCAATGATTTCCAAAATGGCGTGAAAATGTAAAGTGACACCTTTTTTTCTTTGTAAAGTGCCACCCCTCTTTTTTCATTGTTTTGTGATCCTATATCGGTAAAATGAATTTTTATTGCTCGGAATCGTCATTAAAATAGATTTAAAGTGTTCTAAGCAGGGACCGTAAAAATTATGAGCTAAATATAAAAATCAAAATATAAAACTTTTTCGATTTTTATTTTCCGCTCACCGAATAATAATTATTTTTTGATTTTTTTTTTTCAATGAGAAAATAAAAATTATTTGTTGTTTTATTTTTTTGGGGAAAAATAAAAATTATGCGGTGAGTTTTATTTTTCACTTGCAGAATGAGAATTATTTTTCAGTTTTATTTTTTCAACACAAAATAAAAATTACGGGACGAGTTTTTGTTTTTGATTCAAAAATAAGCCTCATGTGGTAAGTTCAATTTTTCAAATTGTATTCTGAAAATTATTTTCTGAGTAATACTTTTCGCTCATGAAATAAAAATTCTACTATGAATTATATATTTTTTCTTTAAAGGAATGAATGCAAGAATGCGATTTTTCCCGATACCCACCCAATGTTATGAAAGTGTGTACTCTAGATCTCGCTCTGGAGTTCTGTATTGGTTACATTATTCTTTACGGAAAAAAGAGGATTCGATTTTGGGTCTCCTGAGCGCCGCTTTAGGCTTATAGTCGCGCGTAGCTGAGCCACGGCGGACACGTTATCTTACAGCCCATTTTAGAAGAAATGTGAGAAAAAAATTCAAAGCAGTAGCTGCTACCCAATTTATCCAGTCCTTTCACCAACGCTATAACTATTGCTGGCAAGAAAATTCCTCGCGTGGAAAGCAGTGATAATGCATTGCAGCGGCTCATTTGCAGAAGCGTATGATGTATCATTTGTGCATGCGGCTGGCTTCGCAACCAATATAGAACTTTTCAGAGCGAAATCTAGAGTACACACATTCATAACATTGGGTGGGTATCGGGAAAAATCGCATTCTTGCATTCATTCCTTTAAAGAAAAAATATATAATTCATAGTAGAATTTTTATTTCATGAGCGAAAAGTATTACTCAGAAAATAATTTTCAGAATACAATTTGAAAAATTGAACTTACCACATGAGGCTTATTTTTGAATCAAAAACAAAAACTCGTCCCGTAATTTTTATTTTGTGTTGAAAAAATAAAACTGAAAAATAATTCTCATTCTGCAAGTGAAAAATAAAACTCACCGTATAATTTTTATTTTTCCCCAAAAAAATAAAACTCAACAAATAATTTTTATTTTCTGATTGAAAAAAAAAAATCAAAAAATAATTATTATTCGGTGAGCGGAAAATAAAAATCAAGAAATTTTTTTGTATTGCTTTTTTGATAACTGCTTTCAAAAACAATCACTTTTTTGCACTACATGATATATCTGCAATGCTTCCTTCATCTTGATTTTTTTGATTAAAAATATTGCGATAATAATTATTTACGGTCCCTGGTTCTAAGTCAATTTTTCTCTAATCCTATCATGAGGAATAAATTAGTTCAGTTTTGGTTATTAATTTCCATATAATTACCGTTTTATTCGTTACCATTCAATTTTCATTTTGCGTTCGGTCATTTTTTATTCAATTCAAATTAAATTCAATAATGTTTCGTAAATTTTCTTAATCATGCATTTTTACTTGAGAATTCTACGTTTTCAGCAATTTTTTTAAGGGGTGGCACTTTACTTTAAAAAATTTTAGGGTGTCGATTTTTAAAACTTTGGAAAATTGGCTGTAAAATTAGTATTTACGAAAAATTCAACTGAGGTGTTTCCTTGGATCATAGCTCTTTAAACCCTCTTTCCAACGGTATATTAACATTGGCGATAAGTTAATTTTCTAACGTTAGTTATACGCAAAAAAGCCATGGGGTGGCACATTACAAAGAATTCCCCTACGTATACACTGCGGAACACTTGATTACCCTCACTTTACTTTGTTAGCTAAAATTTTTGTTATGAAGTCAACAACTTTTTTTTTTATGTCAAAATTTTTTTGGATACTCAGTTACATGTGTTCCCGTTTTTGAAATGCAAAAATTGTATACAAAATGATGATGAACCACATTTTTGCGCTTTTAAGCCTATTTCAAGTGGGACACTTGATTACCCTCACCCTTAGAAAACAAAGAAAAAAGAGGTAATTCTTCATTACATTCATTATTTTTTATTACTAATATTTTGTATGACCACCGTTATTGCGAACAACCTCAAAAAGTCGAGTAGACAAAGAGTTGTACAAAGATGTAAGATAATTTTTCGGAAAATGCATTTTCAATTGCTTCTATAACTGTTCTTCTGTTGTTAAATTGCCTGCCATCTGCATAAATTTTACTTGTCAGCCATCCCCAAACATTTTCGATTATGTTAAGGTCGGGAGAGGCTGCAGGCCAATCTATTACATTAACATTTTCCGCGGCAAGCCAGTCCTTCACGCATCTAGCAGTGTGAATGACAGCGTTATCAGCTGGAAAATCCAGCGTTCTCCCGCGAATATTTCATCAAAGCTTATGAATTCAATTTTAACATTGCCATGTAGTTCTGTGAATTTTTGCGCCCTTCCAATATAGTTAGAATTATAGCGCCATGAGCCGAGATTACTACCCACATCATAACTGAGCCCACTGCTGAATGACGCCGCGACAGAAATCGTTCAGATTTTGGAAGCCATCGGGTCCGTCCAAATTAAATTTCTTTTCGTCGGAAAGACAATTGACTTCCACTTCTGCTGCCAACTGAGATGAGCTCGCGCGAACTCTAAGCGTGCCGTTTTGTGACGTTGCAGTAAATGCGTTTGATGTAAGGACACTGCTTAATTACTCTGCGGACACTAGCTGTCGTCCCGGTTAGACCTCGTATGTGACCTGCAGACGCGGAGGAATTGGACGCTTCACCAAGAATTGCTCTTCTCTCTCTAAGAGAAGTTGCTGTTGCGGTGCGACCTTTGCGGTTTTTGCCATAAGTTGAGGGTGTTTTAAGAAAATGGTTAACTACCCATGGATCGCAACCGATTCTGCGAGCGATTTCGCGGTTACTTATGTTTTCCTCCTTGAACGCCGAAATTTGTCACCTTTCGATTTCTGTTAACTTTCACACTGTCACTATTAATTTTTTGAGCTAAGTTGGTAAGCAAAAACGTAAAATGGACTGTGCTTAAGAGATTTTAGGTTCAAATGTGGAAGGGGGAAAAGGGGTGAATGGGGTTTCAGCCCCCAAAATGTGGGCGAATTTGTTGCTTTTTTTAAAGAATTGCCATAAAAAGTACATTTTCAAAGATATTAGGTCTGTTTGGCAGAGAATAATTTGTACGAATTCGTACAAATTTGCACAAATTTTTACTGGATCCTGTTTGTTGACGCCAAATCTCCAGTAACGAGAGAGAAACTGAGAGCGTAAAGTGACAGTTCATTTCGTGAGAACTTGTTTTTACTGGAGAAATTTTGTCCAGTAACTTTTTGCCAGTAAGAAGAAGAACAAGAAAAACATATGACTGGCTGCCATATGATCGACTGCAAAGACAAATAATTTTTTTAAACATTTGGAGGCAAATGGAAACAGCAAAGAAATTGTGCGTTCGCAAGTCTGCTGACCCACAACCGTCTTGCTAAGCTATTCCTGCTGCAGCTGAAAAGGAAAAATCGCAGATTGAGCGCAACGAACCATTTGCTTTTTGCATTAAATGTCTGATTTAACTTAAGTTTCCCTTTAGCTTCAAATCTGAAAGGAAACTTTTTAATCAGCTGTTTCTTCCTTTAACCCTCCTGTTTTCACCCTTTTTCCTGTGTATTATGAATGTGCGAAGTCCCACTGGTGTAACCAAGAGTTAAAACTTGCAAATTCTTACAAATTGCTGTTTGTTCACTTTTTTTGGATAGTTTCATTTTTGGGATCGTAAGCTCGCTTACTCTCCTGATATCTTTTACTGGATAATTTTTACTGGAAATCTGGCCAAACAGACCTATTCTCACAAAATTTTGTATTTCAGATTTTTAGGTAATTCCACGTCACATATCCAAATTTGAACATTGAATTTTGAATATGTTAATCGTAAACAAAATAGGGGTAAAAATTTTCATTTGTAAAAAAAGATGGAAAAAATAAAATTTTTAGTTTTCTGATTACATATTTAGAAAAAGCTTGATAAAATGGCCACTGAGCCGAGGCCGCATGAAAATCGGAATTAAAACTAAAAAGTTATAGCAAAATCTAAATTGAAATATTAACAAAATGTTAATAGTGACAGTGTGAAGGTTAAGGTTTTACCGCGGCCCATTGCTTCTGCCGTCTCACTATGGCCCGGTTTGCCATTTTTCGTTGCAAAAATCATAACTTCTGAACCAACAAAGATATTTAAAAAATTTAAACTGCATCTGAAAGTGTAATATCTATCTAAGCTTTAAAATGGGCAAAAAACAGGGTGCCACAGTAACAGGGGGCTTTAAAATTCGTTGCCAAAGTTAAGATTTAGTAAAACTTCATACTACAATGAAATTACTTATTTGTTTGCATTAAAAAATTATTTTTTTATATATTTTTTCTAATACATTAATATAATTTATTGATTCATACGTAATTTTTTACAAAAAAAAAATTTTTTTTGAAAGTTAGATTTTTTCAAAATCGCTATCTATCTAGGAATGTCTAATAATGAAATCATTTCTAAGCTATAAGTATCTGTAAGTTCTTTTTGTGATCTTACAGATCTCATAGATGAAATAACTGGATCAGAAGAGACTGCTAACATATTGAAAAGGTCTTCATTTTGTCTAGTTCGTGATATTTTGCAAGTGTTCATACATCTATACCTTTTGTAGTCCTTATTTTTGCATTCTTGAGCTTCTTCAGACAATTCCCCTATTGGTAAGCACTGGTATTCTATTAAATCCTTTCCATGTGCTAAAATTTTATGAACCGTAGGAGTAAGTTTCTTCTCAGGATACTTCTGAAGCAGCAGTTCGGCAGTTTTGGATGCATATTCACCAAATTTAGGTCCATTAACCATTTCCTTGCAATTCAAAATATTCAAAATTACTCCCAATCTTCGCACAATATCTTTATCAACTCCAGTTATTCGAGCAGTCACTTCATCGTTTTCAAAAAACCTGCGTGAAGAGTTGCCATCATTTGTATTCCCATACCCATACTTTGGAGAGTCTACTTTCAGCCCAAGCTCTTTGAAGAATACATCTTGAATTATTTTTTTCCTGATATTCTGCTTTTCTTTGGGTGTTGCGTTGTCCTCGAAAACTTCCCCATGTCGTGGTAACATATACGCCAACTTCAAGACAAATTCCATGCATCTTATCCGTGCATGCAAAGGAGATATTCCATACTCATAATTCGTCACTTGTTGATTCATCCAATTTTTGGAAGTCTTTTTGATTTTTTTTACAGATTGCACATTTCATTGTCGATGAAGTATTAGTTAATTGATTTAAAACTTTCCCGTCGATCATAGTCAGGAGAAAATCATACTTTATAGTAATAGATTTCCCTTCGTCGATTTCAAGTACTGTTGGTTTTAATTCGGCAATTTGTTTTTTTACATCACTGACTGTGGCTTTTATGATGAATTTTACTGATGAAGGCCGTGGGTTTTTCCAATATTCTGAAGCCTCACCTTTTAGTCGTAGGGGAACAACAGAAGCCATAAACATATTAGCATCTGTAACAGTTGTATCGTCCGTATTTATTGTTTGTTTATAGGCGCTCTGTCCTGATGATCCATCACAGCCCCACTTGCTAACCAATGTTATGCTTTCTGGAAGAGATTTCAACTTGTCTTCAGGGAAAGTCTCCAAGAGTCGTCTAGAAGTATGTTCCATCAGGTCTTTGAGGTTCACTTCGGCTGATACTTCGGTAATTTTGGGATTAAGAGGTACTGCTTCCTTCTTGGCTTGACTTATGTGTCCGTATCCAGGAAGAAGATTGGCATTATGTTGTAATAATGACTCACGCAGCATTATATATTTTCCCTTCGACAATCCAAGATCCATAAACAGCGCCAAAGCCTCCTCAGAAGTGAATTGTCGAGGCAATGCATTTTGTGGAGTGGAAATACTATTTTTTATCCTCATGATTCGCTTTGGACTTGCTAACCCAACTGCTTCTGTTATATGAGCCTTAGTCTTTTCTTCGTCCTTTTTGTATTTCATGGACAATGCTTCAGAAAGATGACCCGTCGCGATATCTTGAGTAGCATCTAACAACTTCCTTTTCCTTGTGAAGGTCGAACACTCGGCTATAGTTTTTGTTGGTCTCCCTCTAGTTCGCTCGGTTGATGTATGGGGCTTTTGTTCGTCAAATCTACTAACATCTGTTAGCCACTTCTCATACTTTTTTTCGAACACTTTCGCGCAACGACTCGCGGCTTGCCAATTGGTTTTAATTTTGGTGTAAATAAAATGAAGTTGGCCTGTTATGTCCTCGTATTCTTCTATGTTATGTATTTTAGACTTAATTCTTTCAAAATAAACGAAATCTTGCTCAGTTTGTGAAGCTCTAAACACCTCAAATAATTTGGAATTTGCTAGAGACATTACACTCGAAATGTACACTCGTATCACTCAATAAGATTTACTGCGAATTACAGAACTTTTCACTTAAAGCGAACTTCGAGGGACTGGGCAAAATGGTTCGTTTTAACCGAAAGTACGCTTCAAAAGGGGTCCGCAATAACCGAAAACATAAAGCGCGTACTTGAAATTGGTTCGTTTTAAGCGGGTTCGTTATAAACGAAACGCACTGTATATTTGAAAATACTATTCACGGCTAATTCAAGCTTCAGAATACTTGCGATAAGCTTTAAAGTCAAAGAACGACTGTGACAAGACAACGAAATATAGGTTTATCAGGCATGTGCTGCAAATAGTTTTCGGAAACAATTCGCACTGAAAACGTGATGGGATTTCCCTTTAACGATTTGAAGCAGGTAGCTGCATCTAAGAGAATTTGCCGTTTTTTCAGCGTTTTTGTTCAAATATTGAATATGACTAAGCTGTTCGTGGAAATGTAAGTATTATGATGGAAAAAATATTGTTTTAAGCTGTAAAAACCATGGGACGTGGAATTTCAGAGGAAACTCTGCCTAGGAACAAATCTTCCTTCAGTATATGGAGCGCCACCCAAATATTGCGAAAAAATTCACAACTGCTTGTTAGGAAACACTTTTCTAAATAAAATAAGCAAAACATGGATAGCAAATGTATTATGCCATTCGTAACCAAAAAATATAACTTTATATACAACAAATGCCAGCAACACAAAATGGGTTGTCGACCGAACTAAATGTGAGTGATTTTTTGTATACCTGCGTGTTTTTCGACCCGAGGTTGCTTCACTTTTATTGCTCTGGAAAGTAAAGTTGCAAAAAGTTGCAGCTGAGTTTTGGAAGTTAGGTAAATAATTGAATAGCAAATAACCTCCCTCAATTTCGCGGAGGTCATTTTTGGTCTTTTTTTTTTATTTTCGATCAAAGTTGAAAAAAAGGTCGAAATATAGACTTTTCGAGCAATCGGTAGATCGAACAACTTTTAAGACAAAATAAACATTTTTTATTTTTATTATATTAACAATTAACGTACCTTTTAGAAAAAACAAACAAGTTACCGATTGGTCGCTTCATTTACATACAAATCAATCTTAAAGAGGAAAAAAAACCAAAAAATACACATTTTTCTCGATGTGGAAAAATTGTCAACTTTGAGCGGCTCTACCTCCCAAACTACTAATCTGAATTTAATGAAAGTTACATATTCGTAATCCCTGGAAAATTCTCAATAAGATGCGTGTATTCATTTTATCGAACTCTTTCATGAAATTTTTGATTTTTGCAACGTTTTACCGACCGTTGGGCCATAGTGCGTCTGTAAATTTCGCAAAAATTATATGCCTAATACTTTCAATTCGGGTTTTCAAACAAAATTACACTAATCCTACCTTCTAACACTTGTTACAGGTCTAAAACTGCAATGAGGGTAATCAAGTGTCGCACTTGCAGTTGTACGAAAATCATCAAAACAATATTTATTCACGCGATGTAAAAAGTTTGTGAAGTTTTGTGACTGTAAAATATGTAATGGAATGAAAAACAATCACTGACGTTTAAAAATGTGTTATAGTGATTATAACAAGAAAGTTAGCGAACAAAGTAAAGTGAGGGTAAAAAAGTGTCCCGTAGTGTATGTATATTAAGGTGGGTCGCACTCCATACAAAAAAAAATCACGTTTCAGTCACCACCTAAAAATAAAATTCAGAGTGTTTAATGACTATTTGGAAAATATTGCGATTCTGAGGTAAGCCAATTGTGAGCGGTTTTGCTTCAAAAATACCTCTAATTATCATGTTTTTTGGGTGTAACTTTTTTGTTGTTGGACATTTTCGAATAATTTTTTTTGGTTAGATAAACCTTCAGGAGTTCTTGGATTGCACATATTTTGTAAACATTTTTTTTGTTAATTTATTGAGTTCTGGAAGTTTTAATACCGTTTTTTAGTGCTTTTTCGTAAAGACTTCAAGAAATATTATTATAACTCCGCCAATTTTTCTCGTATGTCAACACATAATATGTCGTTTTGAAGGGTTTCCATACAGCTACTAAGCTCATTATTGTTCTTTGTAACCTTACTTTATAATATATATTTTTTTAAATTTTTGTGTTTAGTAATTCAAATATTTTTTAAAGTTACCATTTAAAACTATATTTATCGCCAAAATTTTTGCAAATTTTTACACTTATTAAAAAGCGCTAATCATTACCTTTCAAATGATATCAAAATTATGCATATCCGAAAGTTAGTTAGCCTCTATATTTGTATTTCTGTGAGACTCCACTACAAAATGACCATTGATTTTGATAACACTTAATACGGTGATCGAACTTTACATAGAGCTCTAATGACCAAATTTCAGTTATTTTTCACTACTTTTATCCCCTTTCATATCAGCAAATATTAGTTTTCATCATTGGATGCTTCAATAAAAATAAGCCAAGTTATTCCATAACATCAGAAGCATATCATAGCTCTTAATAAGAGACAGAATATAATCCGCTAAGCATTATTTTACATAATCTCGCCATAACAACTGCCCCTTCAGAAATGAATTCTTCAGTTTTTAAACTCCAGAAGCAAACTGCGTGCCAAACTAAATATTTCTTTCGATGCTTATCGATGGTATGTATATTGGTCGTTTTGAGTTTTTAAACTTCGTTTGTAATCTTTCTTCTCTACAATATAAAACTCAAAACCAGGTACTTACATATTTGATTAAAATAAAAAAAAAATGTTTATTACGGTTCATGCCCGATTTTCTGCCACATCTAGCTTTTATCTCAACCTTGGCGTTGTTGTTGTTATTTGCTCAAACTTTTTATATCATTGAACTTCCACATTCTTCTTATGAGCCATTAAGAATAAAAATGCATTTCCTTTGCCGAAGTTCGTTATTCTTTACTACCCATATTATAGCTGATCATGCAATATATACCAAAATTGTGCTTTCTGAAATGCTTCCAGATTTCAACTGAAGCAGTTTTTACAACCGTTAATAGCCTATTTCCACCGGGCCTTAAATGGATTTAACGCTTAAATGTATTTAACATCGCATTTTAATGCTCAAATTCCCATACAATTGTTTTTGTATCAAAGTGCGTAAACTCAATTTCAAAACTGCGTTAACTCAGTTTTGCCATTTACAGACATCTAACAGAAAATGTTATGTTAAAACCCAATAAACACCAAAAAAATATTTCTCCAACGTTTGAGATTTCTATGATTCTCAAGTTGATATTAAGCATAATTCTCAACTTGATTTCAAACATTTTCTCCAACATATGATTTCAACTTGAGAAGCAGTGGAGTTACATTTGAGAAAATATTTGAATATTTTGCATGTGGCAATGTTTGAGATTTCTATGATTCTCAAGTTGATAATCAACATAATTCTCAACTTAAATTCAAACATTTTCTCCAACATATGATTTCAACTTGAGTAGCAGTGGAGTTACATTTGAGAAAATTTTAAAACATTTCGTAAGTGGCAATGCTGCAGTTGGATTCGGGAAAATGTATGTCTGGTAATGCTAGTGAATCATATGTTTTAATTATTCGACAAAATTTTTGAAAAAGTGAAAGTGAAAAAACAAAAAGCAAAGCTGCAAAAAACAAATAATAAAAAGCTGTAAATAAATAAAAGGTAAGTTAAAAAGATGCAAAGGGAAGTGAGGCAGGTGATGGATCTGCTGTCGGAACGCCCAAGTGCTGGGGAAGCTTTGGCACCGGGGCCAAAATACCTACCTTTTGTAGCCTCAAAATACCTCAAAATAGTCGTCTGCATTTCTACTTTCATATGTGTTCACTTGTGGTAACTTTTCGATGCGGAATATGGAAGTGGTATGGTACCAGTTGATATTGACTTTTGACGCGATGAAAGAAAACTGGAGGCAGATTCGGAATCAGCAAAAAATTTTACATTAAAAGTAGTATAGAGATAAGAGATTTTTCCTGTAAACTAGTCATATATACCCCTATTAAATTTGTCTATTATTATTATGTTTGAATTGACTGAATATTTAAAATTTTATTTAATTTTATATTTTTTGTTATTTTCTTTTATATCCTTTAATTTTTAATCATTTCAATTTATCCTTGCTTTTTTTAAGTTTTTTAATTTTAATGTAAGTAAGTAAGTAATTATTATATTAAATTTAATTATAGTACAAATATTAAAAGCTAGTCTGCATCTGTGAAACCATATGAAATAAAATATTTGTTTTCAATACATTTGTTGTGTTTTACATTTTTGAGGCATGCTTTTAGGCAGTACTTTTGAGACCAATTGGAGAATCACCTTTAAATTCAAGTTGAGAATTATAATTTTCTCCAGTTGAGAATCAATCAATTTTCATACAAAAAAAATGCCCTTTTTGTTGAGAACGCTTTGATTCTCAAGTGGAGATGCTGTTGAGAATTAACGTTGGAGATTTGAGAAACACGTTTGATCTCAACTTAACCTCAAGTTGATTTTCAACCTAAATGTTTATTGGGAAGCGGGAGCAATACTCACAAATGTACAAATTTTGATAGCATGCTTTAAGGCGTTGCAAGACCCGTACGAACACAAACGAAAGAAGGGATGTGAATTGCGTTCGGTGTGGTCGATTTTTTGCCAAGACAATTACTTTTTACTGCATCTTTCGCAAAAATACATATTGTCTGTCATAATCAAAGTCAAAACTTCTATTATTTGCCAATAATAAATTCCGAAAAAGAAAATAAAAAACGAGGAATTTCTCATGAACCCTCTTAACATAAAAAAATTCAGACAGCTCTGATATCAATCAGCCGACAAATTTCACAAATGAAATAGACATTGACAAATGATAAATAAATTGATAAATAAATAAATAAATTGATAAATAAAAAAATTGATAAATAAATAAATAAATTGATAAATTTTCACAAGTATGAAAACGCAGACATTCCTAGACTGTTGAGAAGGAAAGCGGAGTGGTTTTCATGCAGTAGAGGGGCTACAAGAAACCACACATACGTATACAAGGAGATGGCGGCGATGGGTATAGCTGTGGCTGCCCAGAAATAAATGCAGAATTTGACTTGACCAAATGAAAATTTAAACAAAAACCAGCTGTTGGAGTTAACTCAGTTTCGGTGGAAACGCTTGACAGTTCTCAAGCTTAACAGAGCCCTTAAATGCATTTAAGCGCTCGGTGGAAATACAGTATAAAATGCAAAAAAGACTAAAGGCATACAAAATAAAAAAAAAATGTCCTCAATTTACAAAAGAAATACTTAAAAAATACTGTTGCTTGCGTAGCTGAGAAATACCTCTATCTATACCCGCCCGGAGGCTGTTAAGTTAAAACGTAAATCTTTTCGCATGTGGAAATTTTTGATTTATAAAAATATCTGCATTTTTCGTGTCTGCACTTTGTCTTCTCTGCATTATTTTTTTCTTCATTATGTTAAAAAAATAACCCTTATTATCGTCGGCTACGCAAGCCATAGTATATCTGAATTTTGTCTTGTCTTTATTTTGTCCTATCAATATTTATAAAATATGTCTGCATTATGGGGTGCTCCCTGCAATTATCTGCCAATAAAAAGAAGTAGTACCAAGTTTGTAAGGGAAAGAGGGGAATTATAAGAGAGATTTCGATTTTTTGGGTTTAGTAAAAATTAATAGTTTGCAATTGTTTAAAGTATGATATGTCATGTACCTAAATATACAACTATTGACTGTAACAATTTGTTGAAAATCATTGCGGTTGTGAAAATTTATATGGTCCGAATTCGATTTTTCAAAAATTGAAGAAAAGGTGATGTGATGTGAGGGTGGGCAAGAAGGCTACAAGCCTTCCATAGCACTCAGTCCATTTCGGACCATTGTACTATACCCATGGGGGATAGGGAAGGAAAATGAGAGTAATATCTCATATTTCACCCATTTTTGAAATGCGTATGCAACACTGTCTTTACAACATATGTTACAGCACACATTTCAAGCGGATGGGGAAAGGGAGGGGGAGGGGACCTACAGTTTAACGCCGAATCCGAACTGCGATTGGCAGTTTTTCTTTCACACTTGGAGGTTTTGCCATTGCCTGCCAAGAGCGCACTTGTGCGATTCTTGTAATTCTCATCTGCTTCATGTGGATAACAATAGAAGTAGATGAGCGTTTTTACCAGCCCGAGCCAGGAATCGAACATGGGGCCTCGGTATGAGGCGATTTCGATTTTTCAAAAATTGAAGAAAAGGGGATAATATTGTGATTAATCTCTATTTAAGTTTTACATAATTGAAAACTTATACATTTTCGAAAAAATATTTAACAAGCGAATAACACCACGACATCATTAAAATTACTCAAATTTAGATGCAAATTTCAAATTATGCATAAAACAACAGTGTGTTTTGCAACTCTCTATAATTGGTGTCTCATGACTCCCTATTTTCAACATATTCTGGTGGCCGCATCGTCAACGACACTCAATGCTCATTCTAACCGTATTTAAATATTTGGAATCCGTGTTGCAGCGACGAATGCTGATAGAAAACTGAGTTCATCTCAAAGAAAACATTTGACAATTGTTGGAATATTTCTTACTTTCCTAGTATGACAGAGAATGATATGTCTTACAATTCCCCACTTTTCCCACTACATAGAGTTTAGTAATACCCGTGACAGACATCTAGTACAAAAATCCTGCTAGTACAAAAAACCAATGTCTGTCATTGGTTTTTTAGCTTTTGTTCGAAAGCAACTGGATTTTTGTTCTATAATCATAGTAAAAAATCGAGTAGAATACCACGAACAGGAATGAGATTTTTCAGTATACTACAAAGGGAATCAACTGAATATACTTCAAAGCTTAAACCTCTTTGTCAAAGTCAAGGCGAATTAATACAGGTGACCTCGTTGAATCAGCTGATTTGATTTTTTTGTGGTGGAAAAGGTCTAGATTGTCAAAATGCCTGTGTAAAACTGTGGCAGTTTAAAAATGAAAAAAGAAAGCTTTGTTCTGATTGGCTGATTTTGACAATCTAAACCCAGAAAACAAAAACAAAATACACTGAAATTTTGTTGCTGCCCTTACGCTATCACCTGTATGAATTCGCCTTGGTCAAAGTCCTACATTGAACAAACTTTCGTTGACAGCCTCACTGCAGGAATAGAGAATAAAAAGAAAAATATTTCAGTTTTTTTTTTAATTCGTTTTCGCCACTGTCGAAATGTACTACGTAGTACAAAAACCAAATGTGTGTCAGCATGCTATGCTATGTAGTATAAGTTTTTAGAGCTTTCATTGTAGTACTCTTCGTAGCAAGGTACAAAAACCTTGTCTTCGTAGTACAAAAATCCTATGTCTGTCAGGGGTATAAATAAACGATATTCTGAAATATGTTGTAGCCCTGCTTCTGACAAACATCTTGAAGATATGAGTTAAGGAAATAGCCTTAAAGAAACATTCTACACCAATTTGTGCATTATGTGAATGCTCTGTTTTAGTCAGACTAAAGACTAAAAAGTTTTTGCACATACATATTTATCTGTGTTACGTGTGTTGCCAAATTATCATACTATTTATCTACTATTACACGAAAATATTTGAGGAATGTCTGTAATTAACTAACAATTGCTGATGTAAACATTTTGGTTCTTGTTGCAGACCAGCAAATTCTTCGCTACATGTCGGTAAATTACCTTTCCTGCCAGTGCAATTCCTCTAAAATTCAAGACTTCGTATAAATGGAAATGAAATTTGAAACACATGCAAAGCCCACATATAAATTCATTTGCTTCCACTGACAGCAAAAAAATATGGACTATTGCAATCGATATAATTCCATGCAGTTAAAGCTTGTTTTTCAACATTAATTACAACAAATATTGTAGGAAGCCTGATGTGAAACTGAATAGCAGCGTTGATCACCAAATGCAATGGACTTAAAGGCATAAGTAGACTACATGAACATGTTCAAAGGAATTTATGTTTCCATGTCAATCGTGTGGGAGAAACGAGACGACATAATGAAAGTGTTACAGTGTTATTTACTTATATTTACATAACACAAAACATAAAAATGAATATTTATATCATAAGCTCTTAAATAAAATAAAATAGTATTTATATATTTATATTCCAAATGAAGAGCGCAGTGAAAAATAAAATAATGCATTTGAAAAATTTTACGGAGGGGACACTAAAGCGGGAACACCGTCAAAATATTTTAATTGCAAAACGTAAAAGTTAATATGGATATAATAATACGGATATAATATGAAAAATGTGTTTAACAACAACAGAAATACGATATTTTACGCTCGAAAGATAACTTTAATAATTCAATAATACATACAAATTATACCAATAAATGTTAAACAACTAATATAAGGAAACGCGAGCAATCTATGTACTCGTATAAAAACTACTTAATGCACACTTAGTGTGAATTTTTTTTTAGTTTACTTTGTTAGTGGTTTCCTTGATTTGTTTCATTTGTAGTGAGTTACTTGAAGGGAGTTATTTTAACTTGAAAAACGAATAACTTCTACTTTTTATTTCTTAAACACATACGAATATTGTTATAAACAATAGAAAACATTTGTAGGCCAATACAAATCACCTAAGATTATTAAATCTTTTAAATTTTTAAAGAAACGCGCATTAAAGTCCAAAATACACAAATGATAACTGAATAAATACATTTGGGTTCATTTTCTTACATAATATAATAATAAAGGAAAAAACTATTACATCGGCAAATTATAATTAATACTGTATTCTGAAATGAATATTAATAAAAATATATTTAATTAATAGGCATCGGTGTATGTTTGGAATTTTTCCCAATACATTTGGTAGCAATTAAAGCAGATTTGTCATTCATTGTTAACGGTTATTATTTATATATCAATCACTTTTATAATTTAATCTCAGAGAAGCCCTGTGATTAGGAACTGTTGTAAATGAAATGTGGCGTATACCCTTTGTAGAAATCGAGCGCGGCGGAGCGGTTGAAATAAGTACACGGGTTGTGTTTCGGGTTATGGGTGTCTTTATTGCTTGGTGTACGAATAAAGAGTGACAAGAAGTACATGAAACATTGAACGAGACAAACGGCCAAAGCCGGGGAGCATAAATAGGGGGAACATCAGTACAAAAGGATAAGGAAAGGAAGGGATTAGAGGTGGGATCGACAGATCACTGAACGACCACAGCACTCATCTAGCCATCGCGGCCGCCATTGCAGAGTGCAATTAATGAAGTAGTGTCCGGGTGGAGAGTTGCCGAGACGCGGCTGAGGTCTGGCTGGTGGTGGTGCGGCTCGCGGCTGGCTGGCTGTGGGTGCGCTTAGGGGTGCGCCGATAACCTCTTTGCTGGGGATGATCGGTCCGTGCGGGGCAGTCTAGGAGACACCTGCTGCGATGGTCGGCTGATCTGCAAAAAGGTTAGATGTCAGAAGATTAAAAATTAAAATATGGACATCGTGGGAATGGGAAATAGTGGCTAAGCTGCAGGGTTTGCGTAAGCTACAGCCGAGGGAATAGGGATGGCCAAAAACTGTAATCACTGATTACAGATTAAGATTACAGAGTAATCAGTAATCAGTGATTACAATGATTAATCATTAATCATAAAATTCACCACGAAACAAAAAAATGATTACAGTAATCAAAGTAATCATCGCATGATTACTTCATGATTAATTTCATTAATCATGAGTATAATCAGTGTAATCAGATTAATGATTACTTTTGAATATTTGTCAAATGAAGTCTTTTAGTTTATTTTATAATTTTTTATTTGGACTCATTTGTGCAACATAACAATATTTCGATTATGTAAATAGAAAAGTTGAATAAAAAATAATGAATGCAATCTATTCAATTTTTGCATTAGCTTTGGCCAAAACTCGAATTTAAAAATTTTTGTCAGACAGACGGTTGTACCGTGGGAGGTTTACCATAGTGGCATAAGAGAATAACCTCTCCACGGGGGCCGATGATGGCAGAGTTGTATTATACAATAGAAACATTTCCTTAACCAAGGGATCTGCTTTTATTTGGTGCAAGTCTTTTGAACAAGGCTTATTAAGATATTCCAAAATGGCAATATCGGTGTCGATACTGATTGCTTGCGAATCATTGACGTTTGTGATGTTTTCAAACTCGTAAAAATCGTCAAGATTTTCATTTTGTATCCTTCGGCCTTCTGCACTTTTTATTTTTTTGACGGCTTGCAGGACAATCTCTTTTATTTTTTCGCGCAGTTCAACAGGGAAACTATTAAGCCATCGCAGTTTAAAGGATGGGTGAATAGCAGCAGCGACAGCAGCATCGCGACCACGTCCTTCGATTTCAAAAAAATCCGAAAACCTTTTTTGGATTGCTGTAAGCAATGCTGTATGCAGTGGTTTGCAATATATACAATCGCTTATTTCTACTTTTCGTATCTTAATACGCCAAGATATCAAAGCAGGAAGAAGGCAGCCATAATAACAATCAGTCTCTTCCTCAAGTTTTTCAATTGTATCAGCAATTGGTTTCATACACCTAATATACACTTCAATATAATCGAAATCTTGTTTGCGCAATTTGTGTCGTATATCGATACATAAGGAGGTATATAGTTTATGCTCGATACTGTTTTTATTAGTCAAAATATGTTGTAAGGCGTTATACTATATGTTGAATTCCACCGGGTTACTATAGGGCGAATTAATAAGCAACCTAAATTTTCTTTGATAATTTCGCATTGCTTCGGTGTTTTTTGTTTCTTCCATAAATAATTACATCGCTTAATTGTTTTCATGTCTGCTACGCAATTCTGATGCGTTAATAGCTTTCTGGGCATCTACGGTAGCCACCAAATTCAAAGTATGACTTACACATCTTACATGTTTAGGGAGCTGAAGTGTTGAATAACACAGTGCAACAAATTCAAAAAAAAATTCGAGGGACAAGGTCAAACATATCTCATTCGATAGAGGACCTCAGTAGGTAAAAACGTACCAAGGGATTTTTTCCGGGATGTTCGAGTTTTTTTTTTTATTCAGTTTAAAGATGGCGGCTTAGTGCCCCTTACTGAAACTTTTAAAACACCGTATCTTTTGACTCAAATGTCAGAAAGGAATAATTTTAACGTCAAATGAAAGCTAATGACATGAGGTCGAAGAAAAAATATCCCTTTTTGAAAATTTGTATGAAAAAGGACATAAAGGAAATGAAATTAAGGTTTATCCTTGAATATCCTGGAAACCATGCGAGCTAAATTTATATAAGTGACTTCTGGTAAAAAAGCATTCAAAGATCTATACTGCATATTAATTTCATTTCAATCACTTTCGCTGTTAAGCCACTACAGCGTTTCAAAAATTATACACTGCTACATTCAAGTGTTTATGTACAGAATATCTCGTAGCTTCTTACTAAAAACATCGAATGTAGTAAAGCACATTTTTTTAATCGGATATGTAAGGTCTACACATAACGGCACTTACATTCCACGAAATGCAACAAAGTCTCCTATTTTTGTAATTTGTTTAACCATCGGAGAACACACTTACTTTTTTCAAACATCGGGAACACTTTGGGTCAATTAGGTTCTATAATTCCACAACTTTTAAATCAAACTTAAAAAATCTGTGTTATATTTTGAATATTGTTGTAATAATTTTTAAACATGATAGGTACTTATGAATTGTGTAACATACTTTAAAAAAGTTCGTGGTGTATTTGATTATTGTCTTAGCAATTTGTAAATACTATAGGTACCTGTGAAGTTTATAACATACTTCAAAAAACTTGCGAGAAAAACAAGTTTTGGACCAGGTTTAATCGCTTAAAGTAGGAGTATGGTCTGCTTGACCAAGTGTGATCTCCAACGGTTAAACAATGCACCTTACGCCGAGCATGATACGATCAATACAGGTGTATTTACGATAGGTGTTCTCGCAAACGCTCTCGCTTCTATATAGGTTTTGATATGAAAACAGTGTTGCTTCTTTTTGGTTTACTTATTCTATTTTACATTTCTTGCGTGATTATACATTTGTGGACGCCGAGTTTATAGAGCAAATATTTATAAACCGACTGACTGATAAACCGTTGACAAACGAACAGACGGACGGACAGACAGCCAGATGGACGTACAAATCGGCAATCAAATAGACGGAAAATGCTAGATCAATATCCTTGTAGGCAATTATTCCTAAAAACAAAGCAGCGGCCATAATTGTAATCATTTATTACAGATTACTTGTAATCAAATTAATGATTACACAAAGTAATCATTAATCATTCAAAAATAATTACATGATTTTTTTATTCTAATCGGGTGATTACTGATTAATGATTACTTTTTTTTAATGATTACATTTACCAAAAAAGGCTGATTATTCAAAGTAATCATTTAATCATAAAAAAAAGATTACAGATTACGATTTATTTGTAATCAGAGTGTAATGATTACGCAAATGTAATGATTAATGGCCAACCCTACGAGGGAATATGAGAAAAATACATATAACAATTGGCCAAGTTGCCATTTACCTTTTTGAAGTGAGGGGGGATTTTTGGAGTATATATGGAGAATTTTAGGTGCACGTCGGGCTCGAGAGAGGCAGGAGAACCGAGCGAGAATATCGGTTTGCTCTTCGAGATGGTGGTGGCAGTCAACCGCTCTTTGATCCGGGCTTGGAACTGTGTGAGCATGACCGTTTGGCTCAGCATGGAAGAATTGCTGGAGCCGTTCCACCCAAGAGGGAGATCGTGTAGATCTTGGAGTTTATACCCGATCAGTCCGACGTCTGCGGGATTTGCAGCGCTTGGAGCAAGTCGCACTGGAGTGGCAACTGTCCTCTTTTCGGACCCGGGATGGAGGAGGTGCAATGAGGAACTGCGGGGGAATGCAATTTCCGTCAGTTGCTGTGAGTGCGGAACGAGTGGCGTGAAGCCAACGCTCTTGTCGAACCCTTTTTCTTTGTCTCATTAGAGGCGAAAGCCATCCTGCGGGGCCGAAATGGTTGGCAACGAAGGGGGGAATTTTCCGGTTTGGGAATGAGTTTGCAGGAGTGGTGGGTTCAGAGTGATTTTCCATTATTTCCGGGGGTGGAAACCCTACGGGATTGAGGGTGGCAATCACTTGTGAAAGGGCTTTCTTTAGGGCGGGAAGGTTATTTCGAAGGGCGGGACCAGTATGCATATGGCGATTTCGTACATCTGTGGTACATGTCAAATGCGAAGAAGGGGTTACTGCCAATGTCAAGAAGCATGTATGATTGGCATTTTGCACAATCTGACCGCCCATGCCCGAGATTTGGAAGGGGGATTTCTCGATTGGCAATTTGAGGCGTTTCTGGACCTTCGAGGAGATGAAGGTTCGCTGAGAGGCTTGGTCGATCAACGCTCGAACCTTAAACAACTTTCCTGAGTGCTCAATGGACACCAGTGCCGTAGGCAGAAGGGATTGGGTGCCAGTCGTGGAGTGTAGGGCTTGTACTTTGGGCGTACTTTGCCTGGAAGATGTGCGGGGTTGCGCATCCGAAAGGGGGGAATGAGTTGTGGAGTTGTTGTTCGTTGGTTTTGGAGCTGTTGCGACTTGTGAAATGGTCGAATGTGAGCGATTAGGAGATTGAGAGGGCTGCGCATTGCTTTTGGGGAAATGAAGCATAGAATGGTGCTTCATTTGGCAATATACGCACGTAAAATTGCTTGTACATTTCTCAACAAGGTGAGATGTAGCAAGACAATTTACGCAGAGATTGTGCTTCTTAACGTATTTAAGTCGACTCTGGGGGGTAAGTCTTTTGAAGCTCTGGCAAGTCCGTATGGGATGGTTTGCGTTGCAGAGTTTGCACGCGAAGTCCGTTTTCACTTGAGTGTGATAATTTAGGGATTTGTGTGGCCGATTTGGGAGGACATTGGAAGTAGAGGGTTGTGATTTCGGCTTAGCGGGGTGAATGCTTTGCAGCCGTTCAAGAACCTCGTATCTGCCGGTCAGGAACTCATCCATTTGCGACCAGGGTGGCAGATCCTTCCGGGATGTCAATGACTGCTCCCATAGAGCGAGTGTCTCTTGGGGCAATTTGGTACAACATATGTAAACTAGCAGCGGATCCCAATTGTCTGTATCTACGGCCTGGGAATTGAGAACAGATAGACAATTGTTTATAGTGTTTTGGATCCGCTGTAGTGCCTCACTATTTTCGGTGTGGGCAGGAGAGATATTTAGGAGGGATCGGATCTGAGTGTCAACGAGTATGCGTTTATTTTCGAAGTGGGATCTTAGGGCTTCCCACGCGAGTCCGAAATTCTCATCGGTTAATGCATATTGCTTTACAATAGCACCGGCTTTGCCTTGCGTTTTGTATCGGAGGTGATACAATTTTTGGGCTGGAGTGAGCTGGGGGTGGTTTATGTATACTGCCGTAAACATGTCCCGGAAGGACGGCCACTGCTCATAGCCCCCGAAGAAGGTTTCGGTATCGCAAGGTGGAACTTGTAGGCAAATGTAGGGGGTATTTTCTGGTTCTAGGGGTCGAACCGGTTCCATATGCGCAGCGGGCTGGGGGACTGAGTTTGGAGCATCTCAATGATGTCCAACATCTGAGCCATGCACAACTCATACTGGTCTGTGCAGGCGTCGATTTTTTGCCTAGCCGACTCTTTGAAACCGTCGGGCTGGCTGTTGTCTTCAGCAATGAAGACTGCCTCATGTGCGCACAAAAGCCTCTCCCATTGAGCTTGCAAATTTTTTTGCTTAATTTGGACCAGGGATTTGGTCCAATCCTCAATGGGAACCGATGAAAATTTTGTGCATAATTGCACGAGTCTATCGGACTCGAAAATAAATTTTGCAACACTAGGATCGGTTGCTTTGGGACTAGAGAGTTTGGAGCGAGTGTTTGGTGGCTCCCGAGTGACAGGAACTGTCAAACGTGCACTGGCTGACTTTGTGTGTCTGGAGGAAGGAGTCTCCATTGTGATAAGTTGGCGTTTAGGGGATCGCTCAACAGGCATTTTGTTTGAAAAAGCTCGACAAAGGGCAAAAGTTTGAATAAATATATGTGTATGTAAATGTAGGGTATTGGGGAAATAGACGTGTAGTCTAACCGCGTCCGCGCGAACGATATTTGAGAATGGGAAGAGTTGGGAATGGGACAATTCGTTAAAACGAATTTGTATTTAAGTCGAGCAAAAAAGTTTACAGCCGTGTGTGTAAACGTATAGGGAAATATATGTGTATGGGTAATAAATAGAAATGTGTATATGGGAGATAAGCAAATTTTTTTGTAAATGTGAGTAGGGAATGTATGTAAAAGAATGGGGAATGTATGTACTAGAATATAAATATAATATAAATGTGCAGTCAAATGTGTGTGAAAATATGTTTTTATTTGTGAAAAAGTTAATTTTATTTGTATGTGATCACGTGAATACGTAGGTGTATGTGTGTATATATATTTGTGTATAAATATATATATATTTGAATATATATATGTATGTGTATGTGATTATTTTTGTTAAATGGAAAATAAATATGTATGTGTATGAGTATAAATGTATGTGAGTATCAATATGTGTATGTATAAATATATATGTGTGTATATACATATGTGTATAAATATATATATTTGTATATATATATATGTATGTGTATGTGAGTTATTGTATTGGTGTGTGTATATGTAAGTTTAGAGAGTGCCCAAACTAATTTGTGTACAAAGGAACATTTTGTGTGCGAGTGAGGGAATTTGTCCCACTGTATGCACTTGGGATGGCAGCCGATGTGCAGTGTATGTATATGAGCAGCACTATAAAAATTTTGTAGGTCCAAGAAAATTTTTAAATGTGCTGCGAAAAAATAGTAACTCGTCCCACTGTGCTTGGGTTTATTTACTTCTGCTAGCGAGAGACGGTAAATGCTTAGGCAGAAGTACGAAAATGTGATTGCACTTGGAGGCAGCAGCGGGAGTGCTTGCTGCTGGTGCGTGCGTATATCGCACAAAGCGAAACGCGAAAATAAATGCAAGTGGGAGAGTGCAAGGGTATGGGAGATCAGCAGCTGGAGTGCTTGCTGCTGATCTGAAATATGCACAAAGCAAAATGAGGAGAAATTAGTGCAAATTAGAAAAGGAGTGGGAAGCAGGCTGCGCGGGATTTTTTGCTGCTTTGCCTGCGTAGGTCGCACAAAGGGAAATGTGCAAACAAAAAGCGCAAATTTATGTGCAGTAGCAGGATTGCTTACTGCAATAATCGCACAGTGGCGGGGTACCAGTATATAATTTTTTTTACTGGATTTTAGGGAATGGGAATATGTATAAAATTTTTTATAAATTGTATTTCGTGTTAGTGTATGTGAATGTAATTGTGTTAATTTGTAATACAAATTTTTGGGCTTATCTTATTGGGGGGCCCAGTGCCCGAGAATGGGGATCTCCGCTAATTGCTGTGTGTTTTTCCGCCGTTTGTATTCTGATATGTGTTGGCTGTTGTTGTTTGCCGTTGTTGCTGCCCTCTTCGTCTGCTTTGTGTTGTGTTGTTGTTGTTATTATGAGTTCTTCTGTAGTCCTCGTTTGCTATATGTTCTTCACAACACTGCACTGTCTATGTTTCGCTTTTTGCAATTTTTCGTTTGAAATAATTTGTTTTAGTTTGTGTATTGAAAATGTTTTTTGCACTGTTTTTCGATTTTGTTGTGTGTTTCACCTTTGTGTTTGTTTCACTGTTTGAATTTGTCACTGTTTGCTTTCTTGCAGTTTACGTCACTTGTTCACTTGTAATTAGTTTTGTTGTAAATTTGTTTGCTGTTTGAAATTTTTGTTTTGAGAAGTGTTATGATTTTAATTTTTTTGGTAATGTTTGTATTTCCGCGGCGCGAGTTCGCGGTTGGCTCGAAGGACCATGTAGAAATCGAGCGCGGCGGAGCGGTTGAAATAAGTACACGGGTTGTGTTTCGGGTTATGGGTGTCTTTATTGCTTGGTGTACGAATAAAGAGTGACAAGAAGTACATGAAACATTGAACGAGACAAACGGCCAAAGCCGGGGAGCATAAATAGGGGGAACATCAGTACAAAAGGATAAGGAAAGGAAGGGATTAGAGGTGGGATCGACAGATCACTGAACGACCACAGCACTCATCTAGCCATCGCCCCTCCACCCGGACACTACTTCAATTGCACTCTGCAATGGCGGCCGCGATGGCTAAATGAGTGCTGTGGTTGTTCAGTGATCTGTCAATCCCACCTCTAATCCCTTCCTTTCCTTATCCTCTTGTACTGATGTTCCCCCTATTTATGCTCCCCGGCTTCGGCCGTTTGTCTCGTTCAATGTTTCATGTATTCTTTGTCATTCGTCATCCAACAGTCGAACAATAAACCCCCTAAAACATAAACCCGAAAATAACCCCTTAGTTTTATTTACGCCGCTCCGCCGCGCTCGATTTCTACACCCTTCTATTAATTTAAAAGCCTCAGAGGTAGAATTGCTGGTTGTGCGAGTATTGGGATGTGAAAGAATATTAAAGGAAACGCAATTCTAAACATCTTTTTGAATTTATATTTAACTAAATGAAAATTACCAATTGACTTTGTTTCATACAAAAAAAATTAGGTGTTTGAGTTTAATTTTTCTTTTATATACATTTCTTCCACAAAGTTACTTTTTAGTGATACTTTTCCCCCGACATGGGGGTTTTGCACTAAATTCATACTGCACTATGCTTTCCACTACCACTACATGTAGTGGTTAATGAAAGAAGTTCTACTAATCACTAAGTTTATTTAGTGGTAGTGCAAATTTCTTCTTCTAAGTTACTTTTCAGAGGTACCTTTTTCCACTACCACTTTCCAGCAGACCTCGTAGTGGTAGTAGATTTTAGTGCAAAACCCCCATATCTGCTAAATTTGATCACTGACAAAAAGGTTGCACCAAAGTTAATATAAATAAAAAGGTGCCGCACGCCATACATTACAAAATTAACAACATTGTCTGACCGACACAGCATTTTTTTATTACAGCTGAGTGTCAACCTTCTTACGCTCTCGTAAATAAGAGCGTTAATCAGAAGTGCTTCAATTTGAAAATGTTGCGATTGCTGCAAGTTGTCAAGCATTGGTGCTTCATTTTGACAATACGCAATGTTGTTGTCCTCCACAACAAGCCAGCTTGAAATGGTGGTTGTTTTGGCAAAATCACGCGATTACTTTTCGTTCGCAAGTTTTGCTCGTCTGCTTTTGTTCTTGTTTGTAAAAACAAGCGAATTCAATAAACGAATTTTAAAATAAACAATCAAAAAGATCTGAACTTAACATTTTGCGCATAATTAAGATATTTAATATTTACTAAGTAATTGAGTTCTTAACGTATTGTATTATCTTTGGTTGCATCATTTTAATTTAATGCAACAGCAATTTCACGGTATCGGCGAGTGAAACTTCAATGTGAGCAACTTTAAAAATTAAATTAATATATGAAAATATGAGCTCTTATGTAACTTGAAAAGAAAACTTGTCAATATTTTTGGTAGTCGTTACTGATGCACCAATCTATAGACCTCGTGTTCCCGCTTTTAGATCTCGACGTGGGGTTCTAACTCAGTCAAACTTTACCTTATTTCCGATAAATCACAATGAGGACGTGAACTATGGATAAACTAATGTTTTTTTCATGGTGGAATAATAATGTTATTTCATCACCATATTTTTTATAAATCTGATTTACGGTTGCGTTTGGGAAATCACCGCACAGGTATATCGCCGCTGAGCACGAAAATACAAATGTCACTGTTATGTGCTAAGCTTCAGAACAGCTAAAAAATAAAAGGCAACAACGGTATTGTTCCAATAACCATAGTGAAATTATTCAAGTAATCCAGGTAGAATGACGTCCTCTTTTTTGTCTGACTAAAAGAGGGAAATTTAAAGAACCCCACCGAGTTTGACACTATTGTCTATGATTCAGGGTTAATTTTTTTGAGCGTTATGACAAATAATTAAAAAAATGTTCATAAAAAAGAGGCCGTCATTCTACCTGGTTTACTTGAATAATTTTACTATGGTAAATACTAAGTAACGAAACTCATTGCCAACAAGACGTAAATTTTCTATGACAGCACCAGTCAAATTGTTGTTATTCACGTGAAAGACTTTCACTGTGGGAAATAGGTATACCATGTGACAGTGTTACGTGCACGCGAAAAATACTGAAAAACTGCAGTTTTCATGACTTCGTTAAATGTAATTTAACACGATTTTACATATTGTTACAAAAATTAATTCTGTAGGCTTGTTTGTCTCTCTGAATTGTGTCTCAAAATAAAACAAACTTCAATTCTAAACGCAGTTAATAACCAGCAATCACTTTATTTACAAGTTCACACTTTACTGTCTTTACACTTATTCCTTATTGGAATACTCCGTGTTTCACCTTTGCTTGCTAAACCAAGACTGCCCCTCTGCGCTGTACCCGGCTGCCTTTTAGCGTATATTTAGACGCAGGACGCGCAGCACAGAACAGAGCATCGCAGCATAGATGAAACTGTGTGACCCAGAAAATATGTGAACTGCATATACGAATCTCGTAAACCAGTGCACGTGCTTCGTATTCATTCCATAGACCCAGCAATATGAGTTCTTTGTCTGAATCAGACTTTGAAATAGAACCTATATAACATAATATGGGCTGTCCACGCACTTTTTCAATTAGTTCTTCAATTCCTGCAAGAGAACGTATTAACTGTGCGCAGTAAACTGTACTTCAACGCGACGCAGGCCTATGCGCTTGTGTCGCTGTATACGCTGTCATATGGTACTGCATTATTTACAAAAAACTGAACTGCGTTGAGCTGTGCTGCTTGCGCGGCCTGCGTCTCCGTATACGCCTAGGCTTATACTTGTCTGCTTGTCGCGCAGATCGTTCTCGCACATTCCAATTGGACTCAAAATTTCCATTACCATTACAAGCCATCCTTGCCATAGCGAAATTATAGCAAGCCGGCCGTATTCTAAAAGTGCGTGCCTAAAGTATGCCCGTAAAAGTATTCTAGTTAATATGGTTACACTGCCCACCGCAGTGCCGAGACTCCGCCGTAGTAAGACGCCAGGCGCTCCACGTGGACTACCTTCAGCCTAGTGCCTCTATTGCTGCAACGTTGAATCCCTTATACCACGTCATTTATTCTGGTCACGACTTTGTAGGGTTCTTCCCATGACGTTTGAAGTTTTGGAGACAAACCTTTCCTCCGCTGCGGATTGTAGAGCTTTACCAGATCGCCTTCTTGGAACCCTGCTGTATTAGCCCGTAGATCATATTTGGCTTTCATCTTATCGCTGACCAGTGTTGACCGCTCCGAACTTCAAGTCAGCAGGCAACCTTAACTCCGTGCCGAACACTGCTCGGCATGCAAAGGAGTGGTGTGAGTTTTTCTTGTTCCCAGTAGCTCACACACTTCCTTGAATACCGCAGATCCGAAATTCCGGCCCTGATCCTAGTGCAACTCCAACGCATAGTGTGCTTATTTTCAAATCTTGGAGGACACAAATCAGTAGCGCGGCAAAATGGTACAAATTTTAATTTCATTTGCTATTAAAGAAGTAAAGATATTGGGATCAGTTTAGAAAAAAAATGATATGTAAAAATGTATTATGTAACAACAAAAATCATAAAAATAGTAAATAAGCAAGTAGACCTTTTAATATTATTCACTTTCACCGGTCTCGCTTGTTTCATCTTCTGAGGAAGCAGTAGAACTTGGTTGAGTTGATAGTAATTCCATTACGGCTGGAGAAAGATTTTTCTTTCGCTTACATATCAGTTTTCTTAAACTAGATATAACGGGATCCGACGTTACAAAAAGCATTTGGAACAAGTTCATATTTGTGTCTTTGCGTGACATTTTTCTTGTATTATGTTCCCGAAAGTATTTTATGTCCTTATGACGGGCTTCTTGGACTTCCTCCGAAAGTTGACCGATGGGCAACAAACAACTGCTAATGATTTCGCGTCCATGACATCGAACTTTATGTACAGTTACTGGCATATAGTACCATGGATAATTTTGAATATGAATATTATATGTTTCCTTACAATACATTTCCAAAGCAGCAACGTAAATTGCACGGCCACACGAAATTGCTTGGAGAATAACTGAACAATTTTGAATCAGATTTAAATTAACGCAACTTATTCTTGATGCTTTTTCTGGATCTTTAAAAAATGTCCTGGCAGTGTTCCCATCATTATTATTGGCAGTATCTTGCTTAGGATAGTCAACAAGAAGACCCATTTCCGATCGAAATGCCTTTTGTAGCTCCTTTTTTCTTAACTGCATTCTGTGTTTTTCTTCTCCAGAAACGCGCCATTTTTTTATATCCAAACGGTATGAAATATGCAGCACACATTCAAAAAATCTTATTAATGCATGTAAAGGAGACATTCCAAATTGTAAGGCATTTTCGTTTATGGTTTTGCTTGCCAATTTTTCCGGATCGTTCATTTCTTTAGGGGAAGCTCCGCAAATGTAGCATATTTGATATGACTTATATGATATTTTCGGTGCTCTCTATTCCATCGAAGGCTCATTTTATGGCTCATGGTAACGGCTTCCCTTCTGAGCAGCTTTCGGAATTCGGAACAGCAAATTTTTTTCTTACAGGCACTAACCAGAACATCAAATATTGCATCTAATTGATTTGCTTTCGTCGCTTTCACCCATTCTGTGAAAATGTCTTGAATTTTCAATTCGGCTTCATGCGCTAAAATTGAAAAGTTTGTTAGAAGGCCGCAAAAATCCGCAATGGACCTTTTTTAATATCGACAAAGGACACTTCAAAGATTTTAAAGATATTTCATTTTTAAGTGAATATCGGTGAATATATACTATATACTTTTTTATCTTTTAAAATTAGTATAAGACGAAAAATAAATATTTTTTAATCTGTATATTGAAATCAATATCCCAGTTGAAATACAGCAAATTAAAGCAATTGATTGATTAAAAACAAAATTACATACCTGATCGCATGTTTTCACTATATGACAAAAAATTTAAACAATCTGCCATACAACCAAACTCGTACTAGATTGTGCTTCGATATGAGTAAAAAATAAAAAAAAAATGTCAGTTTAAGAAAAGGTAAAGTTTGAAGACCCTGTGTACCTTTGTGCACAACACCATGGTCATAAAATCAACCTTTATAGACAGTATGATGTATTGACAGTTGATCCATGGTGTTTTTTCATTAAAAAATTGTATTTCAAAATTTGACTTTTGTCCTAGATTTAAAAAATAGCACACTGTGCAACGGAACTCCGAACCTGGCCACCCAGTTGTTAACCAGCATTTCCGCGACCGTAGTGGCCTCCTGGTAGTGTCCGACCGAATATTCGGTTTCGGCCCAAATAAGTAGTTTCAGTTTCGGCCAAAAAATGCCCGAACGGCCAAAACCGAAACTTTCTAGAATATTTTTTACATTTTATTGTGTAGATAGTGAACAGCTAGTTAGTGCAGCCGAGCAGATATGTAGTGAAAGAATGAGAAGGAGAATTTAGATGCCACCAATGTAAATAAACTTTTTTTTGTAGATTATAATATTGAATTATTTAATTTTGAATATTAGCGAGTAAGGTACGAAAGCTGATTTTTTTATGTTTATGTTTTTAAAAAATAAATGGTGTTTATTAATAAGTATTTTTTTATTTATGTTATGTTTTTTTCTTTGTTCTTTATTTACTTAAAGTAAAATTCGTTTGTTGAAAAATGGAGATTTTGATGCTTGATGTGGTGATTTTTATTTCAACTAAAAAGTTTCCGTTTCGGCCGGATATTAAAAAAAAATCGAAATTCGGTTTCGGCCCAAAAAAGTGGTTTCGGTCGGACACTACCTCCTGGTTAGGAATAGGATACACTTCAGGTCATTTGCTAAAATAATCCATATCCACCAGTACATATTTGTTGCCTTGAGTGCTAATTGGGAATGGCCCGGCGACGTCCACGGCAATTCGCTCGAAGGGCGCTCCCACGTTGTACTGCTGCATGCGGCCCCGAGATCTTCTTTTCGGCCCTTTCGCAGCCGAACATCGATCACAGCTCTTGATCCAGTCGGCTACAGACTCCTGGCATTCTTCAGAAACCATTTCAATGCCGCATGATCTGTGCGCAAGGTATTTGTGGAAGTGTTTGACGCATTCCAATACTGCCAGCAACTCTCTCCTTGTTACACAGTAGTTGTGTTCGGGTTTCGACAGATTTGTGCTGTGGTATGCTATCACTTGTTTTTGACCAGGGGTGCCCAAAACCTTCTTATGGAAGAGCAAACACCAATACATATAAACGAATTCATACGCTAGACAACAACAAAACCTACGTTGAAGATAACTGTCGCCAATGTGTACCAACAAAGCATACTGTGCAGTGCGTGTAACCTATTTAGAATGCTCAGCCTATGCCGAAGAGCATTTACAAAAACAAATGAGCAACAAGAGCATAGGGCATGGGCACCTCTGTTCTTGACCATCTATTACCTGTGATAGAACACCGCCAATACTATGTCCGCTTGCATCTAGATCCAGCACAAACATCTCTCCGGGCACAGGGAACGCCAGAATTCGACCAGTGCACAATTTTTCCTTCAGTCGTGCAAAAGCCTGCTCATTTTCTTCGCTCCACTCGAAGGCTTGATTCTTCTTCGTCAGTTCGTGCAAGCTGCTGGCTATGTTCGCAAATCCATTGCGTGGTCGGGGCCACTCCTTCACCGGAAACCGTGTGACCCAGATACTTGACCTCTTTCTGGAACAGCGAGCATTTTGGATTGAGTTTAATCCCGGCTTCTTGTATTCGCTCGAATACCTCCTTCAGCTTTTCCAGGTGGTCGTCAAAGCTTTTACCCATCACGATTATGCCATCGAGGTACACCAGACACGTCCGCCAATGTAGCCCTTTTAGCATACGTTCCATTAGCCGCTCGAATGTTGCTGGTGCGTTGCAGAGTCCAAACGGCATGACGGTGAACTGCCACAAACCATCATCAACACTGAAAGCCGTTTTCGCCTTGTCTTTGTCCGCAATCTCTACTTGCCAATAGCCGCTGCACAAGTCGATCGTGGAAAACCACTGCGTGCCTGACAGTGTCCAGAGTGTCATCGAACGGAGGTAGTGGATAGCTGTCCTTCTTGGTCACGTCGTTGAGTTTCCGATAGTCCACACCAAACCGGGTACTGCCATCCTTTTTCTTGACTAGCACGACCGGCGAGCACCAAGAGCCTGACGAGGGCTCTATGACCTTTTCTTTTCGCATGTTTTCGATTCAATTTGTGACCTCTTCCCTCTTGGCCAGAGGAACTCGTATTGGCGGTTGGCGGATCGGCTTCGCACTGCCGGTGTCGATGTTGTGCTTCACTATGGCTGTTCTTCCGCCTGCTTCTGCTGCAAATATTGACCCATAGTGCTGTGTGTGAGTGACCGCGCCTTCTGTTTCTGCTTTGCTGTAAATTCGCTGCTCCACTGGTTCTCCTGCGGTATGGCGTCCACGTTAAAACTGCTTTTCTTCTTCCGGGTGGGCTACTCTCGCAATTGACAACTGCTACAGCTTCTCTACACTCGCCAATTACTGCATCTTTTCCGACATATCTGGGTGTATTAAGCGGGTTCAGTATTTGGACTGGTATTTTGCCGTTTTGTACCACTTTTTGTTCCACTAGTGTACGTCCTATTATGATGTTGTCGTTTCAGCTGCGTGACAAGGACGGTGGGGCAGCAGGTTGTGGGGATCAGGTCACGCCCCTTTAGGTTGACCCTTTATAGTTTAACGCCTCCTCCTCCTCAGCCCTGCGATTGTTGGCTGAGTCTCGATTGTCACGATTCCTCGTTTCGGGCGTTTGCGATCGAGAACGGGAACGCTTCTTTCGTAGACGGCAGTCCCGCGGTATGTGGCCCTGCTTGTCACATAGCCAGCAACTGAGTCTAGGCGAAAATACCCGTGGCGTGCTGTTGTCTCAGAGCTTAAGGTCTGAATCGAGATGTCGCTTTCCGGTTGAATTCAGCGTATCTTTGCAGGTGCATACCGAGAACCCCCAGTCCATGCCGCCTCATATGTCATCGCGCTGTTCACAGTCTCCTTAAATGTCGGCTGCTCATCATCAACGTACTGCGACGTGTCTCCGGGTCATGAACACCTTCGATGAACGCCTCCAGCTCCTGCCTTCCGAACTCGTACGCAGCCCAATCGGCGCCTTGTGCCTCACATGCCTCTCGCAAGCGAAGCTGCAATTCCACCTTTCCGCCAGCAGTCGGCAAATTCCAGGCAGCCAACTCCTTTTTCAGCTGGTCCACCTTCAGTTTCACCATGTTTTTTTTATTTTCAGTAGCACAATCCCACTTCTGACACCAAATGTTACGAAAATTAGTTCTGTAGGCTTGTTCGTATCTCTGGATTGTGCCTCAAAATAAAACACACTTTAATTCTAAACGCAGTTAGTAACCAATTTTTGCTTTTGCGATCGTCCGATAGTGTACAGGTTTTCGTACCGAAACATTCGGTTACCAGTAAATTGTTTGCATCTTAAAGTGCTAATTTTATTTTAGTTTTGCAAATATAGCACTGCAAACCACCTTGTTTTACTGGTCTAAGTATTTTTAATTGTAACGCGTACCAACAAAAAGCAGAAATAAATTATTTCATACGCTAAAGTTAGGAGATATTCAGTTGCTTTTTCCTTCAGTTCATGTCTCATTGAGTTTGCCGTTTCTAGTGCAGCAAGAAACAGTGATGGCAAGTTGAACTCTTTTCAAACGCAGAGCTGCAACTCAAGCAATCCAAGCGTTAAGGCTTTGAGGGCAGTCAGCAAAAACTGAAGTAAAATCATATTAAAACACGTTGCACCATACTTATGACGATTTTCAGCAACAACGTTTTTTTGCAATCAATTTCCTATAAACGTACTACAGAATTTTTTATCAAGGTTTTTTGTAAAGATTTTTATCAAGCAAACGCTTTGTTGGCATTCTGATGCAACATTGATTAAATAAAAAGCTCATTTAATTCAACATAAGGTGAATATGCGATAGCAGTCAAATTATCAAAAAATAAGACAAATAAAAAAATGGAAGAGAAGTAATTTTTGAAAATATTTTAAATTTTTATTAAAAATTCTTATAATTTTGTGAGACAGATGATTGGCTCATAGGCAAATTACAGTTATTACCAACGCATTTTTGGTAGGATCCATGTCCAAAAAAATGCAATGCCGCCAGAACGCGTATGGGCAAAGATAGCGAAGTTTTCTGTGTGTCATGTGGCGCCAAGTCCAATTAATCGATGACACAAGCATCGAGTCAGCGGAAAATACTTCATGAATTCTTCTTCGCCCAACGAAGGCAAATTATAATTTTTCTTCTGTTTCTGATTTCTTCTCACTTATCCTCCTCAACCGCTAAAAGTGTTAACATGCACAATTTTTCCAGTTTCAATAGGCAAAATTTCAATTTGTAAGCTGTTGTCAATAGCATTCACACTTTTGACAATTTATCAAGGAAAGAGCTTTTATTTTTAGTAATCGAATGCCAATTCTTGACAAATAGTAAAAACTTGATATGGTGAATTTATCAAGTGTACGGAATTGGGCTGTAAAAGTGCGTGCCTATAAGTGTATGCCCGTGAAAGCATTCTAGTGCATGGCACAGCGACAGGGTGCCTTATCGTTACAATATGAAGAGCTGACTTTTTATGTTGGTATCATCAGGGCAACGATAATAATAAAATAGTCAAAAATCATTTGGTTTTCGGCAAAAATTATGAACAAATTTAATATTATTTCCAATGCTTTTCAAAAGCATCTCTCCCGACCATATATATTCACCACAAACCAATGCTGGTAGGAAATTTAAATATCCAATTCTTAGTACCCAGTAAGATAGCACCGCCGCTGGCGGTCACGAATTGTGCCGTCTGCATGGTCAATGAATTCAGTACAAATATTTGCTCATGTAACGCTTGCAGTGCTGCCGATGCCATTAGTCATCTGCCGCTGTACATATCTGGCCGAGCATGGCGGCTGTTTTGATTGTGTAGATCTTCGACTACGAATGCATAGGTGGTTTAAGTTACACGACCCATTTCTTCAGTGCTCAGCGCATCTTGTTGACCACTCCAAAAAATCACATCAACGCATTGCACTTATATGCAAGAGATATACATTATTTACAACCCATTCCCTGATTACGGCCAACGGGCATGCCGCATACGCCTTTGAACGCGTTGTACGCCAAGGATATGCTACATTGTCCGACAAGGCCATTTGCAGAGCCTGAATTAAAGCCTATCAATATAATGCTGTGTGCCAAATTTCCGCTAGCGGCGATACTATGCTGCCGGTCACGGATAAATTGTGGTTGTTTCAATGTAAAAAAGAAAATTGAGAGAGCAAGCGAGAGAGTAAAATTTGACCGCGCCGGTCACCGGATAGTGAGGCTTTCGATCAAGATTCATTGAATGGTGCGGGTTCAAATTGATTTACTCTCGGAAGGCGCAATCCAAGGCAAATTTATAAAGTAGTGGTGGCACCACAGCTGAATAAACTTTTTTCTTTTGATTTTTCGCGAGTGGGTTCCGATTTGATTTTGACAATCAGCATGCCCAAAAGCACTAACAAAATACATGGGATTTTTGTTGTTGCCGTAATGCTATTACCTTGTTAATATACCTTGGCGCAATCTCTGTATTGAATCATGATTTCGATACCAAATCAAACGATTAAATCAGTGTTGAGTCGTGGGATTATTCACAGTAGTTGTGTTTTGGGAACAAATTTGTTCTCTTTTGGTGAAAATGTGTATGGAATGAGCAAGAAAATGGTTGGCAACCCTCATCACTAGCGTGTGTTCAAAGTATATTAACAAGATACGCTAGGCTAAAGGAGCCGTCAAAATAAGGGGGCCAAATCAGAGTTGCTTTTTGTTAGGAATGAATTGTTGGTTGCCTATTTTAGTATTTGTTCATCAAAATGTAGAGTCCGACCGATACCAACTTTTTTAGCCGATGCCGATTAATCGGCCATGGCTATTACATATTGCTTGTAATATTCTTTACAAAATAACAAAACAACGAGAAAAGAAATAATTAACAAACTAAATAAAATAACAAGAGAATTCAGGATTCTAATACATTAACATGTATTAAAAAAAATAATATATCACATTTATCCACTGAGAGAAAAACAAAAATAGTGGCGTAAATATTGCATACAAATTCAGTTTTTTATTAAACTTAAAATTACGATTTTTATATTAAAATTTGTACTCTAAAATTGCGACCCGTTGTACAGATGCAGTGGGAAGAAGTCAGAAAACAAATTTGTAAAAAATAATAAAATAACATTTCTAGGAAACATTTATATTAAACAGTATCCAAAAATGCATTACTGAAAAGGGGTATAAGAACCCGTTGGTACAAAAAATGAAAAAACAAAAATGAAAGCAGAAAAATAGGCCGATGGCATCATCGACCCAAAACGGCCGATGTGGCATCGGCCAAAAAAGGCCGATACCGATACCTATTTTTTTTGGCGGATGCCGATACTAGCCGATGCCGATACCAATTTTATTGGCCGATACTAGCCGATGCCGATGCCGATTAATCGGTCGGACTCTATCAAAATGTACAAACTGCGTTTGTGTAGGACAAATGTTATAATTAAAAGAAAATACTTGTTTTTAGCAACATATAGTTTTAACAGAATGCCACAAAGATAACTTGGTATTAATTGTTATCGTGTTGCTGAATGTCTTTTAAATTTTTTGCCCATTTAAAATTAAAAATGTAATGTAAATTTCTATAGAAGAGTCCCTGCTCCTGCAAAACGTAGTTGACGGAAACTCCGACACACGCAGTCGAAATGGGCATCATGTGGAAAGATTGCTTAAGTAGACAGTACCCAGTCGGAAATTTGGTAAGGTGATTCCAAAGTAATGCATGATTTATGCCTTATTTCGTATGCTGAAAACAGAACCGTACAGAAGTAAGATTCGTAAGCGAAGTTATGAATACTTCAATTTTAAGCTTACAAAGTAATTAAGGAAAAGTATGCATGAAAAATAAAAAAAAACGATGACGCCCGAACAGAGACAAATGCTTACCCGGTAAGGTATTCGTAAGCGAAGTTATGAATACTCAATTTTAAGCTTACAAAGTAAGTAAGGAAAAGTATGCATGAAAAATAAAAAAAAACGATGACGCCCGAACAGAGACAAATGCTTACCCGGTAAGGTATTCGTAAGCGAAGTTATGAATACTCAATTTTAAGCTTACAAAGTAAGTAAGGAAAAGTATGCATGAAAAATAAAAAAAAACGATGACGCCCGAACAGAGACAAGTTTGGAAGAAAACAGTGAATGAACAAGCGTAGCTCGATAGTCTAAAGGATAGAGCGCTGGCTTTTCATGCCAGAGGCCCTGGTTCGAATCCTGTGCGGGCTGTTGAACACTCATCTATTTCCATCGCTATCCATGAAGCAGTTGAGAATTACAAGAAACGCACAAGTCAAATTATCGCAGGCAATAATAAAATTTCCAAATAAACCTTCCATCGTAAGTAGCGAGTAAGGCATAAATGGAATAGGTCATATATAATATATATACAGTCAAACCTGGATAAGTGAGAACTGGATAAGTGAGAAAACTCTATAAGTGAGAGTAATAGCCAGGACCCGTCATTTTAAGCTCCCAAAACCTCTATTAGCGAGAAACAGAAACCTCTGTAAGAGAGAGTCGTTTTTCCCTCATAGACCTCCGTTAGTGAGACTGCTACTTATCTATACCTCTATAAGCGACAGTCGAGCTTTATTTACAAATTTAACGTGTGCTATTTTATGACTCATTCTTAACTTTCGTGGAACTCCCTACCATTGTTTTTGTATTCTCGTCAATTTTGTATCTATTCTATTTCGTGAAACTAAATAATGTTGTTATTTTACCGCATTCTTTTCAAATGGACACGTGTGCCTGTGTACCGTCCTGTTTGTCGGACTTACTCAGTTTATAGTTATCAATTGCGAAGGAAAGTTGTGTTCTGCATCATGTCAAAACGGAAAATGAAAGTACTGTCATTAAGTGATAAACTTAAAATAGTGAATGCGTTTGAATCCGGAAAATCGCGAAATGAAATTCAGAGGGAGTTTAATTTACCAGAATCCACCTATTATAAAATTATAAAATCAAAAGACTCTATAAAGTCTGAGTGCTCTGATGGACATGGAAATATTAAGAGGGCTATCATATTACATATTTACTACATTTGTACTTGCTGTGACTTGTTATTGCTGCGTACCTCTATAAGAGAGAAACGCTACCCATGTACCTGCTTTAGTGAGAAACTCGGGTTAGTGAGAAACCTCTATAAGCGAGAATGAGATTGTGCTCCCTTGAACTCTCGCTTATCCAGGTTTGACTGTATATTTGTTTTGTAGAATTAAATTTAATTTTATTACAAAAATTTAAATAAAAATTTTAGTTACATCAATCATTGAATACATCATTCATAATGTAAGGTGGAAAAAGTAAGTATTTATTTGTAATCATTACGTATAGCTTACACTGTAAGCTATACGTAAGGTAGAAAAAGTAAATATTTATTTGTAATCATTACGCATAGCTTACACTGTAAGCTATACGTAAGGTGGAAAAAGTAAGTATTTATTTGTAATCATTACGTATAGCTTACACTGTAAGCTATATTGTAAGGCATACTGCTTACGTTATATGCTATTGGTAAGCGAAACGGTAAGCATGTGTTCGTGCGATGCTTACTTTTTCAACTATGCGTAAAGCATGTTTGGTATGCGCTCACTTTTATAAAGTCCCATTACCTTATCATACGAAAAAGTAAACAGTATTTGGAATGCAAGCACGAAGTATTCCGAGCATTTTCTTTGCATTCCTTTCTATTTACAATAGTAAGTGAGGGGGTAAGCATATGTGATTCTCTTTATACTTTACGAAATAATGCTTACGTCAGGCGGCCATTTCCTTAAAAAAGTAATGGGAATTCGTAAGGGAAATATGGAGTACTCCACAACGAAAAATAAGCATTCCGTAATGCATTGATTCATCGTTCCATTTCCGACTGGGTATTATCACACAATAAACAGTATACAGAAGCGCATCTGAAATAATTTTGCGATTTCATTTCAGACGCGGGCGGGAAGCAACAAAGGTGAGGAAAATGTAAACGGAACCGAGAAAGTAAGCGCGAATTGATGCATACGCATAGATTCGATGGATTTGTGCTTTATTCTCATTTGGACAACAACACGCAATGTTTTTGCTTTCCGCAGCAAGCCAGCTTGGCTTTACTGGTGGTTAAGTGTTCGCCAAGGCAAATTCAATAGGTAGTTACAGCACCAGAACTGATTAAACTTTTTTCTTTGATAATTGGCACGACAATGTAGCATAGTTTTCCACTTATTATCACTTTTTTAATGCGCCTTGGTTGTTCCAATATTTTTAAACATATATTTATTTTCATTGTAGTCATTTTTATTTTTTACAACTTCTTTTTTACAAGCAGACCAAAAGAACTAATAAAATCCATTGAATTTTGGTTTTTTCCGTAGTGCTATCACCTTATTTATGCGCCTAGGCGATCGCTCAATCATTTTTTTCCATGCAAATTTTACCTGCCCACTTCTTGTAAGCAAGCAAGCGGAGAGCAAGCACGAGCCACCACCAACATGCAAGCGGCACATCGCTTTGTTGTCCAACAACAACAACCAGTGTGTGGTGCGTCACTGTTTCATACACCGACATGCGATCAATACTTTTATCTGTTTGCTCTCCGTAAATTTGAATTTGAGCTCTCACAGCTTCTCTTTTTACGCTCTCGCGCTCTGTGCGTTCTCATCCCCTTTACTTCTTCCCCCCGCATCAACAAACGGGTCGTAGCGCTGGAACCCGCAAAGAAAGTTTTCTTTACACCAGATGCACATTCTGTATATTGCTTGTTCTGTGGTATTATGCAATAATTTGTATGTAATCAATAATCAATAATAACACTGTGCAAGTCCAAATTTAGACATGGGGGGGACCTACTGGGTGAGTTTCCTATAGGTATACTGAGTTGAGATCCACCAGCCATTTGGTAAGATTGGCTCTAGTTTATGAGAAATCCGACTTTGAAGTTTAGTAATTTTCGTCAAATTTCTCGCTTAAGTAGGTCCTAAATCGTTCGGAATATCGCTTTACTGTCTTCGGCAAGTTTGTAGATATTTTAACGACCAACACATTTGCTTAAGACACCAATCCAAAAAAAATACATTTAAACTGTGTAATTGCGATATGTGCATTTTTGAGCGCAGCGCAACGTGGCGTATGAGTGTCATTTAATTATAATTAACACTCATATAATTGACACTGATACGCCACGTTGCGCTGCGCTCAAAAATGCACATATCGCAATTACACAGTTTAAATGTATTTTTTTTTGGATTGGTGTCTTAAGCAAATGTGTTGGTCGTTAAAATATCTACAAACTTGCCGAAGACAGTAAAGCGATATTCGGAACGATTTAGGACCTACTTAAGCGACACATTTGACGAAAATTACCAAACTTCAAAGTCGGATTTCTCTTAAACTAGAGCCAATCTTACCAAACGGCTGGTGGATCTCAACTCAGTATACCTATAGAAAACTCACCCAGTAGGTCCCCCCCATGTCTAAATTTTTGAGGGCAAATTTCACGCACAGTGTAATTAATCAATAGTAGTCAACACCCATTGCAAAAACTAAAATAATAGTGAAAAATGCAAAAACAAACAGTAAAATATAAAAAATATTGGCATTGACTACATGATGACTGATTTCGATTTCGGGAATTGACTATTCGTCGCCTGACAAAACGATTGTCGTATGTGCTGTTAAATTCAATGGAACTTATGACTTTAGTTTTTCCGGCGACTTATTGGTAAAAAAGAAACGACTCTTTAATTTCAATTTTTTCATTTGTATTCATTCCACAATATATTTTATGCGTATCAGGCGGGTGTCATGGGCTATATTTCGCGTATATGTTTTGTACAATGTTACCCAAATCTGTACACAAAAGTATAGTTGTACAAACAATATCAACACTAATAGTAGGGTTTTTATTCTACAAAAAGAGCAACTGGTCACAAATAAGAGGATGAAGAGAGACATTTAAAGCTGCCGCTCTTAGCCTGGCGTATCTTGTTAATATACCTTGCGTGTGTTTATATTTGTGTTTTCGGTAAAAAAAAATGGAAATTTAAATGGTAAACAAATATTGTGATACTTTCACACACATATTATATTAATTTCATTTATATATTATTAGCTCAGAATGCCAGAAATTTCGGCCCAATCAAATACTGAGGCCCTCACAAAAATGTTCCAGTAGCACGAATGCCTTTGGAAATGTGTGCTGTTTAGACCGGTGTAAGCGCGAAAAAGACTTAGAGTTTAATTGAAAATTGTATTTGAAAAAGTAAAACCCCAATAAAAAGTGCGGAAAAAGTATTAAAACTAAGCGAAAAGCGTAATAGTGACCGGCGATGAAATCACCGTCAGCATAACATGCTCGAAATCGTCATTAAACTGTAGGGGTACAACACTATTGCAACTAACACGGCATGTAGTAATGCGTGCCGCTTTCCTTACTTAAAATAATTCTTTTGTTAATTTGGTATAATGATTAAATTTGTAATTTTAAAATTCAAAGAAATAAAATAAAATTCAATGCAAAATCAGATTCAACATGAAGCACCAAAAGTCACAATAGGTCTGTTTGGAAACTTTTCCAGTAAAAATTATCCAGTAAAAAATAGCAGGAGAGTAAGCGAGCTTACGCTCCCAAAAATGAAACTACAGAAAAACAGCTGAGCACAAATTCACCATGAGTTTAATGTAAAAAAAATGAAATTTGTATGAAAGGAGGCGAAAGTTTTACGTAAAATAACAGACAAAGAGCCAGTCTACACCATTGTAGGGCATGCGAACCGCATATATGTATGTATTAACTAAGATGTTTAGAGTGAAGAACAGTTATTTCGGCAAACCTTTTCACATAAAACCAAATAGTTTCAATTTTTTCTCCTGCAGCCAATTTGCAAGCACCTTATTTCTTTACTCTCAAAAAGTGTTTATTTTGGTTATCTAGATAATCACACGTATAGGAAGTTTCAGCTATTTTTGGCAAAATGAGCAAGTGTAATAATGTCTTTATTGTCTCTGATTTGACCGCCAGCGTAACATCCCTCAAAGTAAATCCTAAGTAACGCGACTCTTTTTTCGAGCTATCAGTGGTACACTATGTGGCAGTGTTGCCTCAAAGTACTTGATGTGGCAGTGTTACCCCAAAGCTACTCAAAGTTACCCTGATCACTGATCTACACAATTTCCTCGCAAGGACCAAATGGTTCCCAAAAGATCCTGTCTGGATCTACAGGGAACCGAACAGATAAGGAAGGGCACCGGTGCTATAAAAATGAAGGGAATCACAGTGGGCCCAACAGGGCCTCCGAGTGGAAGTGCAATGCACACTCCCCTTCTTTAACCTACCCCGAAGCCATTTTCTGTTGGGTTAGGTAGCAAAATATATGCCTAATTTTCTGATTGCTTTGTCAATCAAGTATTAAGGAAATTTTTGAAAGATCAAATATCTTAAGGTAACTGGGCTATTAATCTAATTTTCTTCCTGTGCAAAAAAAATGCCAACAACAAAGTCTCTTTTGATAAATTATCTCAAAACTTTTACGTAATAGTAATGTTGTGCACCTTCATAAATCGTAATACGTATTAAAAATATGTTTTTATTCATTTTTATTGGCAACACAAACGCACGACTTGATGGTTTAATCAAAACATGATGAATGTGTTCAGGAGAACAGGAGGAGGAGTCGCCAAAGTAAATCCTAAGAAGCGAAACTCTTTGACATCCAGACGTCGATTCTGTATGCCAAGATTTGTCAAATTGTTGTTGTTCACGTGTAAAACTGGCCACCGTGGTGAATAGGCATACTAGTGGCGGTATTGCGTGTAGGTACGTGAAAAATAAAAAAAAAAATGCGGTTTCCATGAATTTCTTAAAGGTAATTTAACACGATTTTATAAATGAATCGCTGACTTTTAATGTTCGTATGGCCAAAGAATAGAAAATTGAATTAAATTCTCATAAATTAGTTGGTTTTCAGCAAAATATGTGAACAAACTTTAAATTATTTTGCTGGCAATTCAAAAACAACTCTGCCTAGGCATATGTATATATTCACCACAAATAATTGTTGGTTGAAATTTGAAATTTAATTTAAAATTCTGCTTAGAACTGGAATTGGTACAAGATGAAATAATTTGAAATAAATAATAGGGTATTTCATCATGGAATTGGTATAAATGGCATAATGACATAAATGACAAGATTCAGCGAGCCAATTTGCTGGCTGCTCCGGCGACTGGTGCGCAATGTGACTGACATGAAAGTGATAATACGATTTAGATATCATAAATACATGATTGCAGACGATTTGCCACTGAACCATTGGCGGGTAACGCTGCAATCTTTGCGTTTTGGGTCAGTTTGCAAATTTTCCTTGATTTTGCGGGACATTCCGTGACATTTTTTTATAAACAAATGAGGTTATTTGTGCACCGTGGAGAATATTTACACATTGTGTGGTGAAAGTGGTAAAATTATTATAAGACAGGGTTGAAATTTTTGCTATCGATGGTGAATATAGAAATGTATTTAAATGGGAAATGTTTGTAATGGTTATGATTTCATTTAAATTATTTCAGTCAATTCAGTCGAATCAAAGATATTTAATAATGAATAAAAAAATGATCTCATGAGCGTATTCATCATGTTTTGATTGAATCATCGTGTCGTGCGTTTGTGTTGCCAATAAAAATGATTAAAAACATATTTTTAATACGTAATAAGAGATATAAAGATGCACAACACTATTACGTAAAAGTTTTGAGATAATTTATCAAAAGAAACTTTGTTGTTGGCATTTTAACTTGCACAGGAAGAAAATTACATTAATATTAATTCGAAAAGTTTATCGTTTCCACTATAAAATTATTTGTGCGAAGGCAAAATCGAAATTAGTATTCAAATGTTCTCTATTTCAGTGAATTATGATAACTATTGTATTTGTACAGTAATTTCCCAGTTACCTTAAGATATTTGTTCCTTCAAACATTTCTTTAATATTTGATTGTCAAAGCAATTAGAAAATTAGGCATAAAATTTGCTACCTAAATAAACAGAAAATAGCGTTGTGGTAGCACTACCACATAATGTACTTTGCGGCAACACTGCCACATAGTGAACCATTGACAGCTCGAAAAAATAGTCGCGTTACTTAGGATTTACTTTGACGGAAATATCGCTGCTTAGGATTTACTTTGGGGTCGCGCTTCTTAGGATTTACTTTGCCGTTCATCTGCCTTCGTACCAAAAGCCGTTGTCGACTTATTTATCCATCGAGATTTCTAACATCCCTTGATAGTGGCTTATTAACTGAGTTTCTGGGGAGGATTACTTTTTAGTTTGTGGGTACTATTCATCAATATGCACGTAATTCATTTCCGATGGAAACGTGAAGACAACTTTTGAGCAGTCATTGTAGCTTTGTTGTAAGTCGACTTCTACAAAAGTGGCTGCCGATGAACAATATGAGTGCGCGGGACAACAGTGAAAATTGTGTTGAGGAGCCAGTGGCGCCAGAATGGCTATCAAAACTTGAAAGTCGTCGTGAGAGTTTGAGACGAGCTAATAAATTGGGTCACGAGTCGGGCGCGGGAGCACCATGTGGGGAATGTGGGGACAAGTGTCCTGGATTGGATTTACATTTCTGGCGGAAGGTGTGCCGAAACTGCAAATGCCGAAAGGACCAACACAAATGTGTCGAAGACGATCTCTCGAATTGGGCGCAGTTTGAAATTTTGGGGCAGATTTGTGCCAAACCGGCCTGTAAGTATACATCGCCTATTTGCATTTTCTCCATTATTTTGATGTACGTTGAAGAATATTTATGCTTACTAGCTTGATCATGACAGTCTAAGGGCACTATTAAGAAGCGTGTCACACAAGGTATGTTTCTGGGGTGTGTCCTATATTGTCAGTAAAATTCACGCTGTAGAGTAAAAAAATTTAGTTGAAAAGCACTGTAATGCGTGTTGCTTACCATACTTTAGACTTGCTGGCTCATTACAAAAAGTATATGTAATGCATATTCAAAGGAGTTTTCGAAAATACATTAACACGTTCGCGGACGTGAATGCTGTAGCAGTCATTTTCATAGTGATGCAAAATGACGTGAATGCTATAGCATTCAAATTTCAAAGCCAATTTTTATTCATTTATATTTTTATAAACTTAAATTTTTGTAATGAATATACATTTCAAAATAACACTGATCAACAGCAAAATGGCTTTTCTGGGTTTGACATCAGTTCTAGGGTAATTAGGGAGCGCTGATTTCGAATCCGCAAACCGTTTTTAAAACTTAGTTTCCGTTTTCGCAAAAAATGGGCGTGTCACTTTTTAGGATTTTCCCTGACTTTTTTCATGTTTGGGATTGTAATTTCTAAACCAATAAACCGGTTGACATGATTTTCTCTTTGTGGCATTTACAACACCTCACGGCTTCTTTTCCAATGTAATTTATTTGTATAAGTTTTAAAAATCCGCGGCAATTGGACCTCAAAGTCGGAAAATATGGAATTTCATTGCGTTACACTGAGGCAACATTTTTGGCGGAACACTCATTAGCATCGAAATAATACCAAAAATGTGCCAATTTCAACACTTTTCAGCGATTTGTCAATGATTTACTTAAAAACAAAGGCCTTCAAAATATGCTAAGTTTTTGTTTTTATTTGCCACCGCGTGCCAAACCGAGAGCTTATTTCCGCATGACTTGTGGTCAGGGCTGGAAACGTCCCAAAGGGAACGGTGTTTTTCCACCGCAGAAATAAGTTCGGATTGGTATCCATCGCTCCAATCAAACAATTCGCTCGCAACTCGTTGACTCTTGCTAAAGTCGGGGAGGATTTCCTCATCAAAAATATTTACCATTGCTATATACGACGCGAAATTGAAAAATTTTACTCAAACACTCAAACAAAATTTTCGGGAAACTCGAAATGTTTCCCATGCGTGTTTCCATTGACACCGGAAACACGGAAACATATGGAAACTTGAGAAAATGTTTCCCTCATGATGTTTTCAAGTATTGTACACTATGAAAACATTTTGAAATTTTCGTTGCCCAGAAACAAGGAAACAATGCCGGAAACTGTTTCCATTTTCACAGAAACAAGTTTTCATGACCTTATACACTAGGGAAACGTGTTTCTTGCCTGTTTCCGACATGTTTCCTTGTGAAATGTTTCCTAGTGTACAAGCACCTTAACGCATATTAAATATTTTTACATTATCGGAAAGCTACATTCATTGGCTTTCAAACTGCGAACAACTATTTCCGAATTTTAGGGTTTCACTTAGTGTAAAACTGGTATAAACAGGACCACCTTTTTTAAGGGTTTTAAAAATTTTTTTTTTTAATACAAAATGAATTTTTGTTTTTAATAAAACACTTAATACTGCTTACCAAAAAAACAAAGTTGACATACAAATTATGAAACTTTCAGTTTTCTAAAGTTTTAAACGTGTTCTAGCTTGAAACATTTTAGTGTGTCCTTAAAAACACGGGAATCGCATTATATTCAACTTTCTCCTTGGTTGCAACTACATTCGATGCGTAGTTAAAAAGAAACAGTAACTTCAACTTGAAAAATGTGTAATTTTCCGAATTTGGCTTACGTATTTTGCCAGCGTGTCTTAAAAGTCACATCTGCTCCAGCCCAAAAAAAAATTTTTTTTATTTTTTTGAAAGCAGAAATGGCATACGGAGGCTCTAAATAGGCTGTGTTAAGAAAATTTTCAAAATCGGTCCACGGGATCTAGGGGCAGTAAAAAATGGGTTAAATGTTCATTTTCGAATAAGAGAAAGATTTGTATGAAAGGGTAGTACAGATTTTTAAAAACTGGGCATATTTCTGAATCTTGTCCATTTATGAGAGATTTTTTAATCAAAATGGTTTGAAGCAAAGTATCCGCGTCCAGTTATTAGAGCGTTCGGCTAATGGAATGATATTCGTATGGAAAACTTAATGAAATTGCTGTGTCTGCGAATTGTGTCTATAAGGATTTCACTGTATTTACAAATTTGCTTAAGCCGTTACATTGAGTAAACCAAAAGCGTAGTACTTGACGCGACTGCTATAGCAATTATGTATACAGTATAATCTCGATAATCCGGACAATTAAAAACCAAACCCTGGTGTCCGGATTACAGAGTCTACAATAGAAATTGAGTGACCGGATTACAGAGTCTACAATAGAAATTGAGTGTCCGGATTACCGCGTTGTCCGTATTAGCGAGTGTCCGAATTATCGAGATTATAATGTAATTCGAAGAATTGTGTCTGTGCTTCCATACATTTGCCTACGGAAGATCTCAATAACTCCAGTTCGGATATGGAGTCCTAATCATACTGTACCATAATAATGGAGTGATATATTAAGTTTAATTTTTTATATACATACCATGGAATTATGGATTTAGTTGCTTAATTTTGCTATATATACACGAAGAGAGAACTACTATTGAATAAAGTTATAAAAATATAATAAACCTCTTCTTCTCATGTTTTCTATGAATGACTGCTATAGCATTCACGTCACTAGTTGAAAAATGTGTTCTATATCGTCGTGAATGCTATAGCATTCATTGTGTATAACGGTTAAAATAGGATAATCTGACAACTCTAACAATATATGTGTAATCAGATTTCAGATAGTGCTATAGTTTTCATTTCCATTTCTATTCCAAAATAGCCTGTATATTCTTGCAGCTCACTGAAATTGTTACTGTCCGCGAACGTGTTAACACACGTAAAGGGACGAATGACGCAAATGACTAATTAAAGTTTAAACTACTTTCAGTTATTAAAATCAACGCTTTAGCTAGCCAGCCTCTTCGATTAGAATGGGTACCACCGAATGCCGCTCCCGATGTCGTTTCCGATTACATGATGACGCTGGGGACTGCTAAGGTACCTATAGCCGGCAGCGACGCAGCATACAAACGCAAACAACAGCTGGAATTTCAAGTACCTCCACATGATCTAAATGCAGCGTTATGCGATAATTTAACCGAAGCTGAGGCCCGTCAGCTTCAGCAATATGTACAGAAAATCCGCGAGAATTGCGTCGGCCAGGGCAGCGTGGTTCGCATCGGCAATGCCGGACTGGGCCTCATGGGGTATACAACACCCAATGATGGCTTGGCACATGCTGAAACCAGAGTATCAGTAGATGGGAGCATTGCTGTTAAATCCCTTTTACGCGAGTTGATTGATTTGAAAGTGATTGTTGACGAAGAAGTGCCTTTCTATTTTAAAATATTTTCGGCCTTATTCGATCCTTTAACTAACGACGCTGTGGAACTGGAGGCCAAGCCAATGCTGTCTCAGGCTACACATCAAAAACTTCATGGTTTAAGTAGGAATGCTGTATCCACTCTAGTAGAAAATGGCGTTATTTACGACAAAATCTTGGCCTCTTTAAAGGTAGTAATCTATAATTTTTTTCACGATATCTTGTATCTGGATAACATGTTGACTTCCAAAATATGGTTATCGTGTAAAAGTATTTACAAACCATTATTATTATTATTATTGCTAATTGCTGTTCAAACTAACTCATATAATATCCTTGGTTATAGGATAGAAATGTTGATGTTTGTCATGATCCCAAATTTTGGCGAATTCTAGATTTCCGCAAAGAATATGTTACGAACCCACAATTTCGAGAAGATATAATGACTGTGATGGGAAATTCAGAGCAAAATGAAATGACGTTCAACTCGCCGCTTCCTGTAAAAAATATGATGCAAGTTCATGTCAGTGCCCAAATGCGGCAGGAAACGCCAATTCGCCGTATAAGATTCAGTGCGGTTTCCACCATTATATATGACTGCGGGCTTCCAATTGATGTTGATTATGACAAGGATGCAGTTTTCTCTAATATCATCCATTCTGAGCCGTTGAAGCAAGCTCTGGCGACAGCGCGTGCAGGGTTGGGATCCAAGCCGGTAATCATCTCACAGTATCCCATGTTGGCCGACTTTGTAAATGCATCAAACATCAGTGCGGCAACGAAACAAGCGTTAAAGAAGATCGGTATCAACACAAAAGCCGTGCAAAGCTTGCTGGTTAATACGGAATTTTATGATGCGCTCTTCGCCACTTTGAATAGCAACCGAATTCAATTCGCTGACTGCAAACTGTTGGCACCTTTGAAACATTTTCGCGCTGAAATACATCTGAATAACCCACTTCGCGAAGAGATGTCTAAGTTCGTTGCCGAGCTTCTAAGTAGTGCAGACGTAACATACACAAATGCCGATAATGCGAGAAAAACACTAAGTGGATCTAGCAGCAATGACTCTGGGTTTGGTTCCAAGGCTTCGACACCGAATTATGTCGTGGGTCATGTCTTACCGAGCGACTCAGTCGGAACAAGTGTTCAACCCAAAGTCGACGTAAATATGAGGCTCCCTGGTGCCTTCAAACAACTTGATTTGGCGGATAACACTATCCACGGTAAAATTGGAGGTATGGCTCTTCCTCTATACGGAGTTAGTGATCTCATTTTGAAAAGGCTCCTCTTCACCCTAGGATGTGCACCTACCTCGGCCTCGTAAGGTCACCATCTCCCAGGTAGAAAATCAGCTGTCTACGATTTTCGACCAGTTAGGGGTCACATAGACAGCTGCTAGTGGGCAGAAGTATTGTTTAATATAACTATAGCTGTGTGCTGATATCATTATTAGGGGAGCTTCTTAATTTTGGATGGCTTCTGTGACCTTAATACATTTTCCTTTCATCGGCAAATTCATTTTTCCGAAAAGTCGCATGGTGCTTAATCAGGAGAATACGAGAAGTGGTTAATAGTTAAATGCTTAAACCCTGTGTGAACAAACAGTACACACCTTTAGGTTGCCAAATGTTCAGTTAAAATGCTATAGATTGTTGTTATTCGGATGCTGGCTGATCTTTGATGAATTCACTCACAGTTTTGATGCTTTGACTGAAGACGTAATAATTCCGAGCTGTGTTCAAGGCACATGAGTACTGTACATAAGAGGTTCACACCTACATAGTGGCGCACACACGTTTTAATTTGGGGGGCGGGGAGTTCCGTACACAACTTTTACGCCTAATACCATTTGAATCCGTTTTTGCCAGCCACAATTTGTGTAAAAAACAAAATATATGGGGGGCGGGGGTTTTAACCCTCAAAACTTCCTTGCGTGCGTCAAGGCATATATTTAGATATCGTAATACGAACGAGCCTCGTCAGGCATAGTAGGTCCACTTAGCGCCTAGATACATACAGTGGTCATGTTTGTTCTACGAAATCGATGCAAATAAAGTTTTGTCGGTTTTGTTATGTTTATAAAACAACAGTAGTTGACATTAAATATTTCGGTGCTCAGAACTAAGAAAAAAAATTTTGCGACCATTCAAAGTCAGAACTTTAACTTTCGTATTGAAAAGTTGTATTACATATAGGTATGTACTTATATTTTACCGTAATTAGGGAGTCTTTTAGAAAGGAATTTAAACTTCTTGAACTCTTAAGATACTACCAAAATTAATTGACATTTTGTTTTGGTAGGTTCTTACAAAGTACCCACAGCGACTCTAAAGTGCCAGGACTGCGAGCAGCTAATATATTTCGGTGACATTGCTGTAAAAGCTGAACGCGCAGGCAAGGATATAGCTTGGCATCCGCAATGTTTCAAGTGCCACACCTGCCATGAATTACTCGCCGATCTAGTTTATTTTTTTCATGGTGGCCAAGTATATTGTGGACGTGATTTGGCTATTAATCTGAAAATCCCTCGATGTAAGGCATGCGATGAGCTGATTTTCACCAAGGAATATACAGCGGCTGAAGGTGCAACGTTTCACATAAAACATTTCTGTTGTTATCAATGCGATGTTCCGTTGGCTGGGCAGCAGTACGTTCCTGACGAAAAGTCTAATATGCCATTGTGCCTGAAGTGCTATAATAAGTACTTCGCTGCTGGTTGTCAGAGGTGCGGCAGTCCAATTGGACCCTCCGATCAGGGTGTTGCCTGGGGTAATATTCACTGGCACGGCACGTGCTTTGTGTGTGCCGGTCTCAATTGCGGCAAATCGTTGATCGGTGGCCGTTTCTGTGTTAAACAAAAAATGCCATTCTGCAGTTCACAATGTGTTCGAAGTGTTATTTAAGACAAGATTTTTAACAGTACATAACCAGATAATTATATTAAACAACTATATGAAACACATAGAAATCATATTATAATATCGTCCTATAACTTACAAATCACCCCTGTCAAACTGCCGAAAAACATTACATCAGTATTAAAACCGCTACTGTCTTTATGAGCTTATTACGCAAACTAGACCGCTTATTAATTTTATAACAGATTTTAAATATTTTGATCGACAAGTAAAGCATTTTATTGTTTTATATAACTTTCACCATCCCATAACGTTCAACGCCGTTTAAAAAAAACCGTTAAGATTCGACCAAACACAAACTAAGATACCTTCATTGTGTGTTAACTAGCCTTAGCGACGAGCTCTGCAATTTCATTCGCTTTTTCCCATGTTCTTTCCGTGCATTACAAGGAATTTGTTTGCAAACGGAACAGTTTTAAATGATTTCAGACATTTTGACATTTCAGTTCGACAGGTATAAAAATCGTGTCCCCATGCTTACATAAATAATATAAGTATACGTTTTATCAGTACTGGTTCATCGTTTTTGGTAGCAATTTGAAACGCAAATTAATGTGATGACAATCTGCATTGAGACACAATGTGCTGCCTTTGGCCTATATATATCGTTAGGGAAGACAATCCTGTCCATGTATTTTATGAAATCGTACAAATATACTTGTATCCATTTTATATTTTGAAGGTATTAAAACATAAATTTGTTTGCTGATTGCTAACGAAGGTGTATTTATTCTATGGATTTATTGGACTACGAGTTTGAGCAACCCATATTTTCTGTATAACTTTAGATCAGAGATAAGTACCAACACAACCAAGCATTTTGGCAATGTATGCGTAAAAAACACTGAAAAAAATAGAGACTCCATTTATTTAGCTTTAATATACTAATTACTAACTTTTTATCTAACATTTTAAATATTCGTAGCAAGACTTCAACATGTTTTGTGTAATGAACCATAGAGTAATTTCGGGTAATGTGATATACCTGTCTGTTTTACAGCGATTCCCGACACATTTTGCCTTAAAACACACTTTTTTTGGTATCAAACTGTTCACTGATGCATTATTTAGTATATCTATGATTATTAACTCTTTAAGATAAACTGTTGACGAGTTTTTTAATTAAAAATCAAAATATCCAAAAATTGGCGTCTGATAAAAGTGGCGGGTAATGTGATATACCATTGGCGGGTAATATGATATACCCGAAAAAATGTTATTTAACAGACCTATTAGTTTCAAACTTGGTGAAAATATTCCAAATCAAAATAATTAGAGACGTGTTTCTCATTTTTTTTGGAAAATCACAATTTGACGGGGTAAACCAAGGGTTAACAATTTTTATCGAGGAACATGATTTCATGGATTTTTTTATCTAAAACTTAACCATAACAGATTTTTGAGATTATTCCACTTCAAGTATTATAAAATAAAGTATATTTACATTTCTGTATACAAATAGTATTACTGTCATAAGTTTGGATACTGTGATGTACTATACTCGTATCACAACCCGAACTTTGGTATATCACATTACCCGAAATTGACTTTTTGCGAAAAAAATATTATAAAAAAACAATAATAATTTTGTTGAGAAGAGCGAACCTCGCAAACTCATAATCGATATCACTGATTGACTTCTGATTAGCCTCGAACTTTGTAATAATATTTTTTTTTTACCTTTTATGCTTTCAAACTTCGTGACCAAAAACTTGTGCAAGCCTAATCAAAGCACTTCATCACACTCACTGTAAACCAGTGATGGGCACTAACACAAACACGCATTTTGGCAATGTATGCGTGAAAAACACTGCACAAAATTAAGGCGTAAATTTGTTTAGCTCTAATATTTTAACTTGAAAAATATTGCTAGCGTAAAAATATCACAGCGGACGGACAAATAACGGGCAGGTATAACAGGAACTAAAAAAAAGGAAAAGAAAAAAATTTGTATTTCCCATTCAACCTTAAACATTTTCTGATTTACATGAATATTCAGTGTACACAAAAACGTAAATATTCGCAGTATGCGAGCCGCAAACGAGCATGAAGTTGCTTGCATGAAGTCTGACACGACACTGAAGCTGAGCTCGGAACTTCGCTGCTTTGTATTCGTATACGCGAGTAAGCGTCGCTGCTACTCGCGAGTAGCAGCGTGCCCTTCTATGCTGTAAACTATTTACGCAAACACATCCAAAATCATGCAGCACGAGTTTTTTAGCTGTTATGATGTTTTAAAAAGGTTAATTTTGAAACAGCTCAACGCACTTGTGAAATAAGCGACTATATCACATTACCCGAACTTACTCTACGATACGAATATGTTTTTATATATTTCATCAAAGATAAGATGCAAAGAAATATTCAGCGTACTTGAGTAAAAATTACCATCAAATGCATAGTAATTGAGGATGCATTAACATCGCTGCTACTTGCGAGCGGGATGGGCATAACTACTTTAGACTATAAGGGCCAATTTTTCAGTGCGAGTGTAACTCAGTTTCTAGATTAAACTTAGTTTAAGCGCAAAATAGAATTGTTCAGTCAAACTTGACTGAAGTTTAAACTCAGTTTAAACGCCCAACCCTGCATGGTTAACTAAGTTTAACCCTCGCCCGACGTTCAAAAAAACTCACACATGAGATGTTCGGGTGAAATTTCACCCATATGGTACTTTGTATTGTTTTAATGAATTTTTTGACCAATTATAATAAGAAAACGTTTGTTATCTTTAATCTTTATTATCTATTATAAGTTATCAAATTTTTCTATATTTATTTGCAATTATGGCAACTAGGTTAGGTTAGGTTATTGTGGCTGCCTCTGTAAGACACACACTCGGAGGCCTATTGAGACCCGTTGTGATACCACAAATTTCACCCGTTTTTTAATGTGTATGTAACACTGTTTTTTCCAACATATGTTACACATTTCAAGCGGATTTGGAAAGGGGGCAAGGAGTAGTAGTGAACTAAAACTTTGTGTTCACCACATGTATACTTTTTTCAAGAATTGCAAGCAGAATATGCCTTTCGATTGTTTTTTTATATCAAATTGGCACCGTGTTCCAATAGTTCTTTTAGGTTTGGGAAATTGGCTATATTGAGATAAGAAGCCGGCATGAAGATTTTCCTTTCGGTAACGTTGCTCGGCAGCCGCCGTGGCTCAGTTGGTTATTGCGTTGGACCGCGAGTCGAAGGCAGCAACCGCAGGTTCAAATACTGCCTGTAATAACACCTAAAAAAAATAACGGGAAAACTCGTTTTCTCTTTCGGTGGCTGTCCTCTCAGCTGGAAATGGCAAGCCTCTGAGAGTAAAAATTGCTTATGAAAAAGCTCCCAACTCGCCGTTCGGAACCGGCATAAAACTGTAGGTCCCTTCCACCCGCGTACAAATTCACACGCACAACATGGGTGGTTGCGGGAAGCTAGGCTTTAGTCTCGCGTAAGCGGGCTGTCGTGCCAGTCAATTATTATTATTAACGTTGCTCTAGGCAAAATCTTTGTACTTTTTGTTGTGATGCCAGCTGGGATCGACAGCGATTTTTCGTTTGACGGTATAGTTAGTAAACAACCAATTGGTCGATATAATTTCGGGTAATTTTTTGTCACCAACATATTCTGGTTATGATGAAAAGTGCTCAAAGGGGCATCTTCCGCGAAAAGCCAGCAATTGTTTACTTAGTGTGTCCTTTTCATAGGACGTACATACAGTTGTCGCTAAACCCACTTTTCTCATATATCTCTTATGGGTGTTAACGAGCTTCATTCTTGATTACAATCGTTACGTTCTTGGCGAGTGGTTTTGTCACCGACAGAACGAAAAATTGGTCTGCCTGTTGTGTAACTTTTCAGATTATCAAGAGATTCTCCATTCGACTTATAAACACCAATCAAAATTAAAATACCAAAATATGCCTGAATATCAGCAACGCTGATCCATGCACTGCCAAAAACTCGCAAACCTTCAACATTAGTTTTGTCAGTTATTATTTCAAACATTGGTCTTTATTGGTATCTTTTATTGCTGACACACGACTTCAAGCATAGCGAGTTATACCAACTTTAGTTGAAATAATATAATTGGCTCTTACTTTTCCGTTAAGTTCAGGAGGCCCATTGATCCATAAAAAGGTTTTGCCTATAAAAGCAGTTCAAAACTTCCAATCCAGTGACGTAATTTTATGGCATTTTCTGTATGTGTTGCGTTGAATTTCCATACAATTCGTATATGGGTGAAATTTCACCCGAACGTCGCCCACGTAATTTTTTTTATAATCACCGTTATAATGAAATAATCAATATGTTGTAGATAATTTCTAAGACTTATATTGGTTTGCTACAAATACAAGAAACCTTAATCATTTTGATAAATATATAGGAAAGTTATAGCATCCCAAAGTTGAAAATGGGTGAAAAATCACCCGAACGACGGATTAGGGTTAAACTGACAACAGCTTTTGACACTTCATTTATTTGAAAAATTTGAAAATCCTCCTGTTCCGTACAGCTCTTGCCTGTCGTGAGCGAAATTCTTGCTTGCATTTTTTTTAGATTTTTATACTTCGTGCGCAACGTTTTCGCGTACCGGAACTTATCAACAAATCTGGAATCGAAATCGTCCTCAATTTCTTTCCATTTGGTTTGTTTTTCCTCGGCACTCACGCGGTCTGTCTTCTTGCACTCGAGTACTTGTTTATTTTTTTTTCACAAGTGCAAGAAGACATTCGATTTCCCGAGTCGAAAAATTTGGACTCCGTTTGTTTATTGTGAACTTTTTTGATGAAATACATTATTTGAGCGCAAAGAATTTATTTACGAATGACAATCAAAACAAAGGAAAATTATTATCTAGATAAAAATATTGACAGTATTGCCACACTCAAATAACAAATATTTGCTCCAGTTAAACTAGCACTAAAAACTGCTTTGCGTTTAAACTGAGTTTATATTTAAACCAAGTTAAAGGAAACTAAGTTTGAACTGCGTTTAAACTCGCACTGAAAAATTTGCCCTAAGTCAGACTGCAGAGATCTGTGCAGTCTCGGCACAACGGTTGAAGAAAAAGCCTTCCACGATCATTTTCGCTTGACGTTGTCTGGCTGGCTTGCGTTTTCGCTTTTTTCGTAGGACAGTCGTAAAATATGGCGCATTTTATTTTTGTTGGTGTCCATCTTTGAAGCTGAAACAAAACTTAGTCAAGCAATCACAAAACTGTCAGAAGTTTTTTTAGTACGATCTTTCTAAATCCATTGCACTTGCACAACGCAAGTTGTCGATTTCGAAAGCCACCTAGGTAGGTAGGTAGGTAGATGTGGCGGCCCTCACGAGAGCGCACGTAGGCCAAAATAAGGCCCATTGTGATGCCACTGGATCGTTATCCCCTTCATAATTAGTAGGTCTCAAACCAGCCTGAACATTTATGGAGGGGATTAGGCCTTTGGTATCGACGTTTGATATATCGGCGAGGTTGTCGGTGTGGTAAAAACCTAAGTGTTTTTTGCGAGTCCTGCAAAGAGCAGGGCAGGTGCAAAGGAAGTGTAGGATGGTTTCTTCCTCTTCTATGTCTCTGCAGCTACGGCAGAAATCGTTGGCTAGATGACCCAGCCCTAGTCTTCTTGCGTGGCTACCGAGGATGCAGTGCCCAGTGATTACCCCGACAACAGCCCTGAGCGTGCCCCTTTTGAGGTTTAGCAGACTTCTGGTGCGCGTCCATCTCGTCGAGAGATCTGCGGCAGCTGATCACTGTTTTTGATGTTAAGACATGAGACCCTAGGGCCCTGATAGCCGCTTGGCTGTCAGAGATTATGCTAACATCTCGTACTGAGATGTTAGCATAACATCAGGGCGGCTTCAATGGCCGTTACTTCCATCTATAAGAATATAAGAATAGCCATTTATAAGAATATATATATAGAATATATAATATTTTAACCACAACTAAGTGAAATCAATATTTGGCATATTGCTTTTATGGTACGCTTATTTGACATGTGTTTCATCATCATTTAATCTTTTTATTAAAATAGAAATTGTGGTTTAAAAAATAAATTTGAAAATTTTAATCATAAAAATATAAACGAAAAAAAACAGAGAAAACAAACAATTGTCAAGCACCTGTTCCTGTGCCATACCACACACGATTATAAAGTGGGTTTGGCCAATAGTCCTATTGTTTTTGTCACACAGCATGCGGTTTTGACAACCTGGGGGCCTTAATTCGACTGGGCCTTAATTCAACTGGGGCACGATTTTGTTGTTGTTTCACATTAAAATCTAGAATTTTCGTATAAACTACTGACTTGTTAGAGTAAACTGCACAGTAAATACTATTTATAATTAAAGTTCTTTTAATGAATATTCCGTAACCGAAAACCGTTTTGCGAAATTTACAGCGTTTGCATAGAACAAGCAAGTGTCAAAACTGCTCCCGCATTAACAAAAGTGACATACCTTTGACAACTAACAGTTAATCATTGGTTTACAACTTCTTTTGTACGCCACCGGATTAATGTCAACAAATACAGGAATTTGGTATTTTCAAATGGTCAAATAATAACCTTAAATATTAATTCTACTTTGTTCAATACTTTGCTATAACTTATGTATGTATATACTCTGTATGTACATACACCTTGTTCAAAAACTTCCCGGATTCACCACTGTGCACAGTGATTCGATTCCATACAACCGCGGTACAAAATTTGGTATATGTACTAGTTAATCCTGGTCTGCTGAATTGAAATCTCCATTTTGTTTTTCTTAAACTTTTGTAGTTTGGCAATGGCTGAGACTTAAATTTGCAATTTTCGTAATTTTTGGTTAGCTATAGCAACAAGTGTGTAGGCTAGATTTTTCAGATTTTACATTTAATCGGTCACGTCAACATTGATAATTGCAAAGTGAAACAGAAATTGTCTTAGAACCCTTTAGTTTTGCAATAAAAATGATAATAATAGATGTATGTTTTGTATTTATGCAGTTTTTCAACTTTTTATGCTGATTGCATACTTTCAGGGGTGGAAAAAAATAAATTTTGTAGAAAAATAGGTGTTTAGACCACTTTTCAAATTGAATTATTTTCTGAGATCGCAAGATATCGGAGGATGTAGTTACATTATCCGACAAAGAAAGAGTGTTTCTTGAAATTAAAAAAAATGCAGGAACATACTTTCACATACTTTTTAGATAATTTCCTCTGTTTTGCTATTGTTCAGATTTTTAATTTTGAAAAATATTTTAAATTAAAAGTGAAGTAAAAGCTTCGGCTTTGCAAATTTTGAGAAAACATTAAAAGCGAAAATGGCCACATAATTTCTTAATTTATATTGAAGGTTTTAGCAACTTCTTTGTAACCATGTATTTTTAAAATTGTTTGTGAAAAAAGTTCCGACTGTGAGCAGCCCTTGCACACACACTTATTAATTTTTCGCACAGATTTTTTGGGGGTTTCTTGTTTGGACATAAAAATCATTATGGTTCTTAGACCATAAATTTTTGGAATTTTGTCTATGGAACGAATCACTGTGGTGTGTGACGCTCTCAGTCAATTTGGCTTTTTTGCTACCAAAAATTTTCTTTCCAATTTTCACAATCCTAACTTAACATTTGATTAGCTGCAAAGTAAATCCTAAGTAACGACACTCTGACAAGCGGACATCGATTTTGTTTGAAGGCTCCTGTCAAATTGTTGTTGTTCACTGTGGTGAATAAGCACACGAACTTCCAGGGTTACGTGCACTTGACAAACCCTGTAAAAACTGTAGATTTCATGAATTGGTTAAGTGTAATTTAAAACGATTTTATGTTTCGGACACCGACTTTTTATGCTGGCATGAGTAGGGAGCCTTACCTGTGCACTGCGGATCTCTACACAGGTGGACCACCCCTTCTCCGCCACTCGTGGGACACAACTATGGACAAATTAACAAAAAACACAAAAAACAAAAACAAACGTACGAACACTGACGGAACCCCGGCCCTCTTAAAAAGCCGGGGATGGGTGAAGCAGACAAGCCAGCGCCCACCGCCAAAAAAGGAGCATCCTTGGTTGATCAGAAGATCTCATGCCAAGGCTCTGCCTCCGCAACTAAAGCTACAAACATCAGTGCTGCAGCTGACCCCAGCAACGTTGTGGTTGAAAAAGCCGAACCTCCGTCCAGTAACAGCAACAAACATGGCGGAGCTGTGGTAACAGCAAGCACTCGACAAATTAAGGACTCCAAAGTCCGCTACAGAGAGCGCCAGAGTGCCATGCGAGTACTCGAACGGATACAATGTATCCCAGAGAACCGCAGGACTCAAAAAGAAAAAGAGTCCTATACCTGGGCTACCGCTAGGCTAGCGGAGCTCGACGCGGCACCGACACTGAGACCGCCGCCAAAAGGCAGCGTTCTACAGAGGAAGAGGCCCCGATCGCCAAAAAGGTGCGCAGCTCGCACAGAACAGCAACCACCTACAGCGACATGTTGAAGAACAGTCTCGTTATGGCGGTCGTTGACCGCTCCGACCCTGACGGAAGTATTATTCCCGCAAACTGGAAACTGGTGGAAGATTTCCTCGCCGACATCTTTCTGGACGTCATGGGGGAGAATCCGGGCCCGGTGCCACAATACCAGATGTGCGGCTGGCATCAAGGCCACGTAAAGCTGGTTGCGTGTGCGGACAAGAGGGCCCTGGATCTCTTCTGCGTGGCTATGCCCAGGACGGGAGAGATCTGGCCGGGTGCTAAACTCGAGGTAGTACCCAGGGAATCGATCCCCAGCAGACCAAGGACCAGAGCCTGGATCCCACTAAAACCCACGGATCCGGCAAGAGTCCTCGAGACACTCCAATTGTCCAACCCGAAGATACCCACGCACGTAGCCTTCGGCTTTGGGCATATTAAACTGAGGGTGTACAGAAAGGACGAGCAGACCGAAATCGGCGAAAGTGGCCCCCAGGGGCTGCTAGCCTCGACGGACTCCGGCGAAGGCGGCCAACAAGGGCTGCCAGCCACGACGGACCCCGGCAAAGGTGGCCCGCAGGGGCTGCCAGCCGAGACGACTACCCAACCGTCTTCCTCGTAGCCGTTACCTCGTCTATCGGGCGGAATCAATCTCCTCGGGATCGGAGATGACCACGGCTTTTGGGAATTTCTGGAGGGAGTCCGAGCTTCTCGCCGAAACTGACGATGACCTCGACGCTACTGTGGTGGAGGTGGATATGAGCGAAATAGACAATGGTCCGAGTAGTTCAGATAAATCTCCACCACTCTAAAGCAGCTTCGGCTGCACTACTCCTCCGCCTTTCTAAAAGCGGAGACGACATCGCTCTCATCCAAGAACCATGGCTCGTAGCCAACAAGGTTTGTGGATTGGGAGCGACAAACTACAGGCTGGTCCATGCTAATAGCACAGGTAGACCCAGATCCTGTATCCTTGTGAAGAAATCATTAAATGCGTATCTGCTCCCTAATTTCAGCAACGACGATCTGGTCTCCATCTCCCTGACGCTTAAGGGGAGATGCCACTGGATCGCGTCCTGTTATATGGCTCATGACCATCCAGAGCCTCCACCACCGGATCCAGTCAGGAATCTGGTTCCGAAGCCGCCAAGTCCAACACCGCGCTCGTGATTGGATGCGACGCGAATGCTCACCACTGTATCTGGGGGAGCACAGACATCAACGATAGAGTCACTTTTCGATTACATTTCTACCACAAACCTTCTTGTGTGCAATATAGGGCGCACTCCCACCTTTGTAACCAGAAATAGGGAGGAGGTTCTAGACCTCACCCTTGCCTCTGTGAATATAGCCGATAGGGTTAGGAACTGGAGGGTCTCCAACGAACACTCTTTTTCCGACCATAGGTATATAGAGTTCACTCGACAGCGACCCCCAGAGGGTTAAAGCAGTAAACAACCCCAGAAAAACAAACTGGGAGCTGTTTACCCGCGCAGTGGATAGGCACATCAAAGCGATTAAAATCTCTGAAATAAACACCCAAACGATGCTTGAATCGGCTGTTAATCAACTTACTCTAGCATTTTCTAAGGCCCAAGACCTCGCCTGCCCTAAGTACATGCCCAGAGGGAAATATAAACCCCCCTGGTGGAACCATGATCTTAGTGAGCTTAGAAAACACTCTAGGACTCTCTTTAACAGAGCAAGGAGGACCAAAACTGAAGAAGATTGGGACCTTTATAAAGAATCCCTCAAGACCTACAAGAAAAGCCTCAGAGAGGCCAAGTGAAGCTCCTGGAGCGACTTCTGCGGCAATATTGAAAGTGTCTCCGAGACTGCAAGACTCAGGAAACTACAAGATCAGCCAACACGACAGGCTGTTAGGAACTTAGGCCAGCACTAACTGTGTCGCCTCTATAAACAGTATCGTATCGATCGACAAAATTAAATGGGCAATCGCTGGTTTCCACCCGTTTAAATCACCAGGACCAGACGGCATATTCCCAGCACAACTCCAACATGCCGGACCGTTAATTTTAACACTCCTCAATTCAATATTCTCAGCTAGTATTAGTTTAAACTACATACCAGAACACTGGCGCAAAGTACGGGTGGTTTTCATCCCCAAAGCGGGCAAAAGTTCTCACACTAGCCCTAAGGATTATAGACCCATAAGCCTTTCTTCATTTTTGTTAAAAACACTAGAAAGATTGCTGGATCTACACTTACGACAAACGATTAGGCAGGATCTCATTTCGAAGAGTCAGCATGCCTACATTAAGGGTAAATCTGTAGACACAGCTTTACATTCCCTGACCCACACGATCGAGAAATCACTCGCACACAAAGAATACACCTTAGCAACTTTCCTGGACATAGAGGGGGCTTTCAATAACGTCGAGCTTACAGCCATCACGGGCGCGCTCTCCAGGCTTGGGGTGGAATGTGGCCTGGTGAACTGGGTGGATAATCTTCTGCAGAGCAGAGTTATCTGCGCTGAACTGGGCGACTCTTCTACCTCGAGAGGGGTCAGCAGGGGCACTCCCTAGGGCGGAGTCCTCTCCCCCCTCCTTTGGAACGTGGTAGTTAACGAACTGCTCCAGTCCCTGGGAGGGGGTTGCGGCAAGGTGACGTCGTATGCAGACGATATAGTTCTCACTATCTCGGGCAAGTTTCTCAACTCGATCAGATATCTAATGCAAGTACTGCTAAACAAGGTAAACGGCTGGGTTACCAGTCGAGGATTAGGCATCAACCCTGGAAAGACAGAGGTTGTCCTCTTCACGAGGAAGTATAAACCCCCACCTATACCTCCTCTATCATTAAACAACACAGAAATTCTTTTCAAGAATGAAGCACAATTCCTTGGAATCATTTTTGACAAGAGATTGAGCTGGAAACCGAACATCCTCAATAGGGTCAAAAAGGCAACGATTGCCTTATACACCTGCAAAAAGGCACTGGGGAAAACCTGGGGTTTAAAACCAAACATGACGCACTGGGTTTACGCAGCTGTCGTACGACCCATCTTAACCTATTGGTGCCTGGTATGGTGGAACGCTTTGGGGAAAACATTGCTCCTCCAACACCTCCGCAAAGTTCAAAGGGCAGCCTGCGTCATCATCACGGGCGCTCTTAGGACAACACCAACTTCAGCTTTAGAAGCCCTGCTTCACCTTATTCCGCTAGATCTACACTGTAGGAAATTAGCGGCTATAACTAGTTATAGACTACGGGCTACCGGCCAATGGTCGGAGTCTAACAGGGGTCATGCCAGGATACTTACTCTCTTAAAGGAGTTCGAGGAACTGGATTCTTCACCCCCCCAATTCCAATTTAACAAAAATTTCACTAGCACCATTCCAGACAGGAACAACTGGGAGGAAAGCTCAGCTCCTTAATAGGGAACTCACACCAGATCTACACCGGCGGCTCCAAGTTAAACGGAGCTGTTGGTGGAGGCGTCTTCTCAGACTCACTTAGTATAAATTACTCCTTTAGACTGCCGGACCACTGTAGCGTGTTCCAAGCAGAGGTTTCAGCCATTGAAGCTGCCCTGAATTGGATCAAAGAGGGCATTGTTTCTAGGCGAGATATTAGCATTCTCTCTGACAGCCAAGCGGCTATCAGGGCCCTAGGGTCTCATGTTCTGACTTCTAAAACAGTGATCAGCGGCCGCAAATCTCTTGATGAGATGGCTGAGCAGCTTAAAATCCACCTCATATGGGTGCCTGGTCACAGAGATATCCCGGGGAACTGCAGGGCAGACGAACTGGCTAGACAAGGAACGACTAAGGAGCTATCCTCAGAACTCGCCGCTAACAATGCATGGGCGGCCTCAGAGACAGCCAAGACAGCGCAACAGATCTGGCCAAAGCTGGACTGGAAGCGCACCAAAAGTCTGCTAAACCTCAATAGGGGCACGCTCAGGGTTGTTGTCGGAGTGATCACTGGTCACTGTATCCTTGGTAGCCACGCTATTAGATTAGGTCTGGGCCACCTGGCCAACGACTTCTGTAGAAGCTGCAGAGACATAGAGGAGGAAGAAACAATTTTCCACCTACTTTGTACTTGTCCCGCTCTTTGCAGGAAACGGAAAAAACATCTAGGGTTTTACCATACAGCCAACCTCGCGGACTTATCGGAGGTTGACGCCAAGGGCCTAATACGCTTCATCACCTGTTCGGGCTGGTTCGATACATCCTAACAACAAAAAAAAAAGGGGGTTAGAGATTCTGTGGTACCACAATGGGCCTAGCTTGGCCTAAGTGAACTCTCATATGAGATCTGCCACCACCACCTACCTACCCATGAGTAGGGAAAAGAAAATTAAATATTATTCTCACAAAGTTGTTGCCTTCCAAATAAAATTATGAAACAATTTCAATTAATTTCGAATGTTTTACAAAAACAACTGCCCGGCAAGAAATATTCACCGCAAATCATTGTTAGTTGTAATTTGAAATTAATCTTTTATATTTTTACACAAACGGCTGCATACAAGGAAATTTTGTGCGTACGAAATATTTTAATTAATATATACGGATTTTGCAGCGCAATGCCTAGAAAATGTGTCCGTGGATGCAAGGAAGGTGTGGGACTTCACCGATTTCCGAAGGAATCCAATTAATATCTGTAAGTTTTTTGTTGTGTTATTGTAGAAACGTAAAATCAAATGTTACGTGGGAGTTTTGTTATCGGGCCCTCAGCAAATGTTGTGTGTTTTGACCGCGGTTTTAAGGCAAAGCGAAGTTCGGGACTTCGCCGCAGTAAAGTGAAATAATTGCTTATGAAAAAAAAACACATCCCGTGTTCTCGTGATTGTTATTTCTGTGGCCAAAAACTATAAGCGCTTAAGTGGACTTAAGAAAAAACTGAGTTATTTCTTTGGTCAAAAGTCCATTAGTACTATTTTGAGCAGCACAAGGAACATGCTACCACTAGTGTTGCCATTTTGGTGCTATTGGAGCCAGATTTAGCTTTTTTCAAAATTGCTCCAAAAATTTGGTTTTAGCTCCCAGCTCTTTTTTAGCTCTTTTGAAAATGTTAAAGCTCTGTTTTAGCTAAAAAAATTTATAAGTATAGCTTTATATTTCAATGATTAATTGATCAATTTTCACGATTAATTAAATCGTGAACTCCTGTAGCCAGGAACGATTGTTACATACTTTTATCGATTATTATTAAAAAAGTGCCATTTTTAATTATAAAAGCGCGGACGCCAACATAAAATGGAAAGGTAAGCAAATTTGTTTATGATTTAATCATATTTAAAAAAAAAATTATATACAGGTCTGAAGCTCCAGAATCTTTCTGGCACCACTATGGACCAACATGGTCTATGTGAGACCCCCCGTGGGTCAGCCAGCCTAACCTAACCTAACCTAATCATATTTTAAAGACAATCTATTTGCAGATATTTGAAAAAGCGACCACCGGAAGCCCATAACGAAGGCAATAATTCAGCAGAGAGCTCTGAAAGTTCAGACGAGGATGAGTGCCCTGTGAAGCGAACAAAGTAAAGTCTGAAGTTCATTAAAAATAAAATATAATAGATATATACATATATATTCTTTTATGTTTATCGGAAATACAAACAGAAAATTCGGACCCGGATTCGGATGAAATATTTGATTTAAATATGTAATAACTATTTGTGAGGTTTGTAACTACTTGTAATATATTTAACCCTTTCAGTCACAATGTACAATATATTGGACTACAGCCCATACAATTCATACAGAACGGGTTTATTTTCATGTCGTAAAGGGTTAAACTACAAAGTATTTTAAAAAATGTAAGCCTTTTTAAGTTTTGTTGTACCGACAAATGTGCAAAAGTAAATTTTATTTCATTTTAAATTAACAGATATTTATTGAACAGATATACAGAGTTAATAAATATGTTTACGTATAATACGTAAACAAATATTAATATTGATAAATGCTTAAAAAATTAATGTAGCTCTGTTTTTAGCTCCCAACAAATTTTTTAGATAACTTTTGCTCGTTTTTTCACAATTTTAGCTCCAAACCAAATTTTTGGCAACACTGGCTAGCACCCTTAACTCAATGATGTCTTAAGTCGACTTAAGCTTTTATCGTTTTTGACCACAGATTTGTACCATAATGTTCCCTTCACTCTGCTATAGATTAATGTACATGTAATCGATGAGTTTTTAAGTTTAAAACAAAAACAGTTGACAAATTTGATTTTACAATGCGCAACAATTTTTATCAAAAATACGTTCAGGTTGACCATATTCCCCTGGCTGCACTTCTAGCAGCATAAAAGCATTGCAATTCAGAAGTTGTGGCTTCTCTGAATTGCAGAAATTCATTTCAATTTTATGCGATGAAATGTCCCTAAAGACGCATATGCAATATATAAGAAATACAGATTCTATTGTCAGACTGGAAGATTTTGGCGACGAAAATCGCATTTCCAGAACGGCGAACAGTGTTATGACACTAATGGTTCAATGGTGGGGAGCCTTGGTCACAACCACTAGCGTACTTCTTCGTACACGGTACGTGCAATGGGCATATTTTAAAGAAATGTATTTTTGAAGTTATTACACAACTTCAAGATATAGGGCTTCATCCTTGCCGTTTCGTCTGTGATCAGGGGAGAAATGTTGTTATTTTTGCTAACCTGTCAGGAGTTTCCCCTGATCGACCATACTTTCTAGTTAATAATTAAGAAATCGTGTTCTTCCACGATTCTCATCTCCTTAAAAGTGCGCGAAATTGCCTTGAATATAGGAACAATTCAGTAAGTTTCATAAATCGTCATATTAGTTGGGATGATATTGTCCACCTGCGAAACGCAGGCGTAGATAGCGATTTTAAATGTTTACATAAGCTATTTTTGGAGCATATTAAGCCAACAATTTTTGAAAAGATGCGTGTGTGATTAGCTGCTCAGGTATTCAGTAACACTAGCCTCAGCAATGTTCGCACTGTATAGCTCTGGAAAGGTGCCTCCATCCAGAGCTGCTACTTTCATAAATACGGCAGAATATGCTTTATTTTTTAATAATTTATTTGATATTTTTAACAGTAGCAGCATTGTTTGTACTCCACCTTTGCGAAGAGCATATTCTGGATGTATGGACCGAATAAATTGTTTGAGTGAAGCCGAAACCTATTATTGTTTGTGATAGAGAAGGTAAAAATATTACGAATACCTTCTCTTATAGTAATGGTTGGCTTCTTAATATAAACGGTTTAAGACGATTGTGGCGTACATGTCACAGAAAGGTTTTCCCGGGCTGATGACCAGGAAACTGAGTCAAAACGTATTCGAACATTTTTTTGGACAATAAGAAGAGGGGGTGGAAACAGCGCGAGTAGCACCCCATACATGTTCTCGTGCCTGTTTAAGAAATGTTGGGGACTCCAATATGTTAATGTTAGGTAATGTTAATGTTATAACGAAGGGAAATTGTCAGTCATCACCTCTTTTATCTACTAGTTTGTCCGCAAATGCAGTGCAAAACGTTTGTGACGACGTTTTGGTCCAGGATCATTCTTGGCAAAACTTTCAAAATTTACCAAGACCTGGCATTTCAGTTTTCGAAAATGTGCAAGTTGATATTCGTGTAGATGCATCCATTTTCTTAAAAATAAATGCTCTTCACTATGTATGTGGCTATATATATTTAAAATTTTATCAACTCCATAACTGCTTGGAGCCTTTGCCTTATTTTGGAGAAGAAGTTGTCACTGAGGAATTTTTATTCTCATTAGAAAAACAATATAAGTGTGGTTTTGTGCGACCCCCAACTCAATTTATTACATTCATCTCCAATTGAAATTGTCGCTTTTGTCAACATTTTGATTCAGTTTCTGACTTAATTGGATTAAGTGAAGGCCTCTTAGGCAAAATGGGTGACATAAAGCCATACATTTGTTGCAGTAACTGCAATCCAGATGTTCTGAAAGCCCTCTTCGTAAGGATCATAACATATGTATTTTGCATTAAAAGCATTTAACAGGGAAGTGAAAGTAAAGAAATGTACAAACCTCAGGTGTCGTAAATTGTTACGCACCAATAAATTGAGTTACACTTCCCTTTGGGGCGTCCGTCCGTTGTAGCCGCTCTTGTCTGCTAGTTATGATTTCATATATCAGCTTGTACATTTTAAAAAACTAATATAACTCAGTAGTGTCTGTCTTTTGCTCTAAAAAGTTAGGGTATTTAAACATTGTTGCTAACTTAATTTGATTTTTATCGATAACATTTTCAAGGCAATTTCAAAGCTAACTTTAAATAGTACCTGCTATATTTTCTTTTCCCCACCGCTTTCCGTTTAGATTTTTGCCAGCTTACTGTGATAAAGTTTTGTAGCAGTCTAATTATGTACATATTATATATTTATTTAAATTTCATTATCTATATTTATAAAAAAAGTGGATGTATGTGTGCAAGTTGTACAACACAGAAATTTAGTACACCGTCGTCCCATAGATGAGTCATTCTACTGGGCGTTGGACAAGGGGCGTGGCACATTTCTGTGACCCAAATATTCCGCTGAACTATAAGTCGCACAGCAATGAAATTAAGTACGAACCTACCATTTATTCATATCTTTCGACAGAGGGAATGGTGCGGGTATTGAACATATAATTTAATTTTGGTTCAAGCGCAGTCCATTTCTTTACTAAAACTTAGCAGCAACATTGCTTATTTGTGGGCCTCGATTGCGTTAATCAGTAGCTCTTCCTCTTTCTTTAGTTGGTTTTCTTCGTCAATTTGAATCGCCATAGATTCGCCATCTCGCGTATTTCATTATAAAAAAAGCAAATGTCGTGCGAGACGAAGTTCGCTGGGTCAGCTAGTTATTTATATATGTAAGTGCTATGTATATATGCGACGCCGGTGTTGTTGCTGGTGGGCGAGGGACACTACCGTTATGCAGCGTTTCACGGAGCAAGTGTGATTTTATTTTTTAAGGGTCCACAGAGCTGGAAACAGCTCCATCGCAATGGTCCACTGGCCAAGTGCAGCGAGTGCACTGGCGATTTAGCGAGGGGGATACAGACCGACCGGCGATACACATTTGTATAAACAATTTTGTAAACAATGACATCTTGGTCTTCGTGGTGAATATTTGCACATTCTGTGGTGAAGGTGGTAATTGAAGTTGATGTAGAGTTAATATTTTTGTTACACATGGTGAGTATAGAAATGTTGCAAAATGGATAATTTTCCAAAAGATTTTGATTTTATTTAAAATATTTTAACTTCTTCAGCCATAGGTACAGAAATATTCTATTGAACTCAAATGCTTTCCGAACTCAAATGCATTCCGATCTAAAAATCGCGCATATAAATGTTGTACATTAATATATGTCGGTAAACACATTTGTAGTGCTTATTAAGGGGTATGAAGATACACAAAATTATATTTAAATAAAATTCTTGACATAATTTATAAGAAATAACTTTTTCGCTAGCATTTTTCCTTGCACTGGAGCAAAATTATATTGACATTGATTCCGAATGTTCAATGTTTATATAATAAAATTGCCTGCACAAAAGCAATTTCAAAATTTGTATTCAAATCTTTTCTGTTTCAGTTAATTATATTGACACCTATTGAATTACTACTACAAATACGCATCTATCTAAAGATATTTATTTTCCTAAACAAATGCTTACTGCTTGTTTCGAAAAAGTAGTAAGAAAATTAGGTATTAAATTTACTTCCAAAACCAACAGAAAATCGCATCGGGGTAACACGGTCAAACAGACTTAGAGCCAATTCTGGCGAAAGTCTGACAATTGATTTTCTATTCAGCGCTTGCTAGATTTTGATCATAAATTTTTGTTAGCCTATTTTTACGCAAGCTGACAAGCAGAAAGCTGTCACCACACCACACCGAGGTGAAAAGTTATGTTTGTTTTGGTTTCACTGTGAATGGCGAATAAGTGGAAGAGAAGAAGCTGTGAAATTTGAAAATAACAGCCTATTCTGGCGAAAGTCTGACAATTGATTTTCTATTCAGCGCTTGTTAGATTTTTGATCAGACATTTTTGTTAGCCGATTCTTACGCAAATCTGACAAGGAGAAAGTTGTAAAATTTCACCACAGCGGGGTGAAAAGTTATGTTTGTTTTGGTTTCACTGTGAATGGCAAATAAATGGAAAAGAAGAAGCTGCGGAATTTGAACATTTGGAAATAAATTCAAATAAAATGTCCACTAGGAAGTAAGGATTCTTTACAACTTCCACTGATTTGATTATTAAATATTTATTAAGTATGTTGCAAGGTTTGAGCGAACTAAGCAGGAGCAGCTGAAATTTTGTCTGCAGGTTTTGAGGGACCATCCCGAGCTGCAAGCTCGGAAAAAACAGCTCCAATACACCGCTGTCAAAAATTAATGGGAGCAGATGGCGGACCACCTCAACGCTATGAGGGAGCCAACGCGTACCCCAGCTTCCTACACAATTCTGGTACGACCCATGTGCGTAAAAAAAGCAGTGATGCCAGGAAACGACATATGAAAAGCAAGGTGGAATTTTGAGTGTCGTGCGACTCCAGCTACAAAAGTAATTCCCAGCGGATTTGGAAAACGAAAATTTTTAACAAAAATGCTTTCCTGCATAGGAAAAGGGTCGCTTTCGACGTGCGAAGGCCTCAAGAGCCTTCTCCTCTTCATTTTTTTTAGCCAAAGCGACCGCACACGATAATAATAGCTGCTCTTCTATTTGCAGAATACGAAATTTGCTGAAATGTTTAGAAATTTTTAATTTCATTTGCATACTTGAAACTGTTTTTGCGCTTGTCAGCTCCTCCTACGTACGTGACAACTTCTCTGACATGTGTTAGATAAAGAGCTTTAAAAAAATGGCGAGAATACGGAAATCTAACAACTGATAGAATCCATTTAATTGTCAGCATGGTGAGTTTTGTTAGGTTTGCCAGAATAGGGCTGTTAGTGTACCACTGACAGCTCCAAAAAAGAGTGTCGGTAGTGAGAGTAAACTTTGATGAGCTGTATAAGGACATGGACGTAGCGCAGCGAATTAACATCCAGCGGCTACGCTGGCTTGGCCATGTCTGCCGTATGGACGATGAAGCTCCGGCGAAGGTGTTCGATGCGGTAGTTGGAGGTCGACGGCGAAGAGGTAGGCCATGGCTTCGGTGGAAGGACCAAGTTGAGGCCCTATCTTCTCTTGGTGTGACCAACTGGGGGAGACGCCTGGAGAGAGCTTTTGCGGCAGGCCGTAACCCGATAACGGGTTGTTATGGCCAGTTAAGTACTAAACTTGACATTTGCGAAAGTAACGCAGTGTTGAGTACATCTGTTTTTGTGCATGCTTCGAGCTGTGCAATGGAGTTAAACTTGCTACAAGGAGTACCGTCGCATATCTATCATTTCCGCGAGTTTCTCACCAAAAACATAACGAATTCGATTTCGTAGAACTCATCTGATTTAACTCTAAGAGCTAATACGGGGAACACATTTAGGGCCAATTTTTTAGTGCGAGTTTGACTCAGTTTCTAGTTTAAACTTAGTTTAAACATAAAATCGAATTTTTCAGTCATAGTTGACTGAAGTTTAAACGCCCAACCCTGCACGGTTAAGCTAAGTTTAAACTGTCAACAGCTTCTGACAGTTCATTTATTTTTAAAATTTTAATATCCTCCTGTTTTGTACAGCTCTTGCCTGTCGTGAGCGAAATTCGGCTAGTCTCTTATATCTGTTCGGTGAGCTAGAGCACTGAAATTTATGGTAGGTACTATTCACTATTAAACAAGGAATTTTAAATTTTTAGTCGTCGGAGTTGTCTAGTTTTTAAGTTATTAATTTTTAAAAATCACAAAAATCACTCCATACAACTGGCATTCACAATTTGACACTTCTTCTTCCACTCCATACAACAAGCATTCACAATAGCAAAAAAGCTGAAGAAATATCGACATAATTCCCATATTGAAATGTTTTAATTCAGTATAAATGAACATTTAATTCGAGTTTAAGCCACATTTAAAAGCAATTCAACATGCTTATAAAATTTAACTATTTTTGTATTAGTTGTATATATTTTGATTTAAGGTTGACGACACAATTCCAACAAAGACCGGTAACGCAAAAAGAATTATAATGCAGAAATACTGTTAGCACTTTACTGATGCTCCGGCGCACTACACCTTTTCAAGTTCGATTTCAGAAAGTGTAAAAACAATTTCAGAAAGCGTAAATTCAATTTCAGAAACATAAATTTAATTTCAGAAAGCGTAAAAGCAATTTCAGAAAGCGTAAATTCAATTTCAGAAACCGTAAAAGCAATTTCGGAAACCGTCAATTCAATTTCAGATATATAAATTCAATTTCAGAAACCGTAAATTCAATTTCGGAAGACGTAAATTCAATTTCAGAAAGCGTAAATTGCATTTCAGAAAACGTAACTTCAATTTCAGAGTAAATGTTGAATTTATTTTGGTTGCATTTACACAGATTTGAAACAGTAAAATTCATTATAATACCTTAACCCTCATCGGTCCCCTGTATGCGCACGCATACAATTTTGATCTTTAAGCTTGAATAAAATAAAAACGGTTCAGCGGAATGACCTTGTATTTTGCAAAGTAGAATTATTTTGCCTGAACAGCCAAAAAACCCGTTTTTGAATCATTTTGCCTGAACAGCCAAAAAAACCCGTTTTTGAATTTGTACCCTTACTGTATTTGCCTGTGCAGTTATAGTTACGAATCGGTCCCTGTGTATGTGCGCGCATACACATAAGCAGGTACCTGGAATTGCCGCTTATTTTTGTGTGTGGATTTATAGCACGCTCTTATTTTTTCGTTTTATGAAATTCAGTTTGTTATGGAACACACATAAGTGAAGTTTGTTTCCGCATTTATTTGAATTTTGGTTGTGTTTCGAAGTATTTGATAAAAAATGGATAGAGTTTTACGTGAAAGAAGGCAGCGAGATGAACTAGAAATGGATTTTGATTTGGAAAGCGAAGCGGGCGAATCTCCGTGCAATAGTGACGATGATTTTGCATTATCAGACAAGGAGAATGATGAAAGTGAAGTTAGCGTGCATTCGGATGAAGACGACCATTTGAAATAAATCGAAGAAATTCATTTCGACGTGCAGAAAATTTCACTTCAGGTAAAAACCTACCCTCTTTGTTATGAGTTCATGTTCATTATATGTTTCATTTTTGTTATAATTCAGGTCCAAAAGCATTAGCAGCTGCTAATATAGTAGATGTTTCGTCTGCATTTCACATGTTCCTTCGACCGGTTGAGAATATTATTTTGAACGACGAATTTATATGGTGTGCGAAAGTACAAAGACGAATGGGAAAACATTGATTTGGACACTCTGCACGCATACTTTGGATTGTTGCTGCTTTCTGGTGTGTATCGGTCATACGGTGAATGTGTCACTAAACTGTGGAATGAAGAAACTGGTCGGGCAATATTTAGAGCAGCAATGTCTTTGAAAATGTTCAAGCGTATCCCTGGTTGCATTCGATTTGATGACCGCGAACAACGTATGGCCAACACTGCATCTACAAGTACTTCTGTTCGTGACAAATTAGCACCGATTCGAAATGTATACGATAAATGGAATCAACATTACCGTAGATGAACAGTTAGTTCCGTATCGTGGGCGATGTCCGTTTCGTCAGTATATTCCATCCAAGCCGGCGAAATATGGCATCAAAATTTGGGTGCTATGCGACTCAAAAAGCTGGTATGCATACAACACACAAATTTATGTTGGTCGGAATCGTAATGCCACTCCTCAACGCAATCTCGGACGGCGTGTTGTTTTGGATTTGGTGGAAGGACTTTCTGACAGAAATGTAACGTGTGACAACTTTTTCACTTCGTATGAATTGGCAGAAGATTTGCATAAGAATCGCATGACTATTTTGGGAACAATAAGGAAAAATAGGACTGAAATTCCTTCAGTTCTACTCGACATGCGTCAAAAGCCAATTTATCATACAAAAGTTGTATATGAACATAAATTGCAAGCAGTTATGTTGTCATATGTTCCTCGCCGGTACCGATTTGTGACATTGCTCAGTACATACCACAATGTTGTCAGCATAAATGAGAATAGTGAACAGAAGAAACCTAACATCATTGAAGACTACAACAAAACCAAGAGTGGAGTTGATACTATGGATCAAATGGTGGCTACGTACACATGCAAACGAAAAGTCAATCGGTGGCCAATGGCAGTATTTTGTAACATGCTTGATGTTAGTGCGTTGAATGCATTCGTGACGTTCATTGCATTGTTCCCGAATTGGAAAAATTCTAAAACGAACCATAATATTCGTCGTCGCCTTTTTATCGAGCAGCTTGGATTGAATCTCGTTGAAAAACAGATCACTAAACGTAAAAAACAACCTCAAAGTAATGATGCTTCCAGTGTTATTCAAAGAATTCGGGGGATTCGCCATTTACCAAGTACATCAAAACGAGGCCGATGCTATATCTGTACATATAAAAATAACAAAAATTTTTTTGCCACACGCTGTGAAAAGTGTAGAAATTTCATTTGTGCTGAACATAATTTCAATTTATGCGAAAAATGTACAAATAATTGACAAAAGTTAAAAATGCAATTTTTTTTTCTAATATATGTAATATTCTAATTTTAATTTCATTCTAAATCTACCTTTATGAAGTTCAAATGTATTAATATGATAGGAAACAATATAATAAACATAAAAAATTACAAAACATAAATGGTTGTTAATTTTTTTTAGCTTTTTTACAATTAAAAATATATGTGTATGCGCGCGCATACAATGGGACCGATTAGATGTATTTCTCGAAAAAAAAATCTACATAAATGCTTGCCCAGAAAAATAAATGTTTACGTTCCTTCAAGCATGTCATTTTGCGCAAGAGCATCTCCATGAAACGTCGGACTGTGCTGGATTGCTCTGGCGCAGTCGCCTCCAGTAATAGTACACTTTGCATCGTCCACTATTTTTTCTAAATACTGAAGCCGCTGCTCCATAATGGCAGGTGATCGGACGTGTGGCACAGTCATATGCGACTTAACGTAAGACTTTATCTTCGACCATATATTTTCTATGGGATTAAGCATGGGTGAATAGGGACCCAGACGTAGTACTTCCGCAAGACCACCTGAGTGTGCTGCTACGGCTGTTTCCATCGAACTATGGCATGGTGCATTGTCGCACACAATCACAAGGTCATTTACGTTATTGCCATTTTCCTGCCATTTGTTTATTAGGCCTTGCACCCAGCAGGCTGCAGATTTTGAGCCCTGCGACGCTCCAAAAGCAGCACACCTCCTGTGGCCCACCTTGTTCTATACATAATTCAAATATTGGGGAAAGTGCATTTTTCATAAAACATTTCTAACATTTTCCAAAATTGAATTTACGTTTTCTGAGATTGAATTTACGCTTTCTGAAATTGAATTTACGGTTTCTGAAATTGAATTTACGTTTTCCGAAATTGCTTTTACGGTTCCTGAAATTGAATTTATATATCTGAAATTGAATTTACGGTTTCCGAAATTGCTTTTACGGTTTCTGAAATTGAATTTACGCTTTCTGAAATTGCTTTTACGTTTTCTGAAATTAAATTTATATATCTGAAATTGAATTTACGCTTTCTGAAATTGCTTTTACGGTTTCTGAAATTGCTTTTACATTTTCTGAAATCGAACTTGAAAAGGTGTAGTTGTTCCTATGAGGGTTATTTTTCAAGCAGCCCGGCCGAAGGCCGTCCACACAAAAGGAGTTTGAATACAGAAATACTGTTAGCACTTTACTGATGCTGCGGCACACTAGTTGCTCCTATGAGGGTTATTTTTCAAGCAGCCCGGCCGAAGGCCGGCCACGTAAAAGGAGTTTGAATACAGAAATACTGTGAATATTTTACTGAATCTGAAGCCCTACTTGCACTTAAGAGGGTTATTACCCCCTCTCTCCTCTTTTTCCACCTAACCACTTCACCTTATGGGCAAGTAATTACAATTTTTCTCGCTTTGGAGGTAAAATTAAAAAAATTCATTAAAAAAACTACACTTCCGACGGGTTTCCTTTCAAGGGGGGTATGTGGGGACCCCGTACCCCTCCACCAAATTTTATCGCCCTCCTCGACCGAACAGATATAAGAGTCCTTACCGAAATTCTTTTTTGCACTGTTTTTTTTAGATTTTCATACTTTGTGCGCAACGTTTTCGCGCACCGGAAGTTATCAACAAATTTTGAATTGAAATCGTCCTCACTTTCTTTCCATTTGGTTTATTTTTCCTCAGCACTCACGCGGTCTGTCTTCTTGCATTCGAGCACTTGTTTATTTGTTTCCACAAGTGCAAGAAGACATTCGATTTCCCGGGACGAAAAATTTGCACTACGTTCGCTCATTTTGAATTTTTTGTATAAAATACATTATTTGAGCGCAAAGAATTTATTTACGAATGACAATCAAAACAAAGAATAAGTATTATCTAGATAAAATATTGCCAGTATTGCCACACTCAACTGACAAAAATTGGCCCTAAGGGCCAGTTTTTCAGTGTGAGTTTAACCCGGTTTAAACATAGTTTGCTTGAACTTGGTTTAAATTTGAACTAAGTTTAAAAGTTTTTCAGTGCTAGTTTAAGAGCATATTTACACGAAGGCTTTTCCCCCTGCGTTTTTTTCAATTCTCTTTTGAAGTTGCTGCGTAAATCTTCACGCATTTACATGAAGACTTTTTACTTGTAACTTTGCTTGACTTTTTTTACGTTTAAGCGGCCAATCTTCTTTCATTCACATTTTCGCGTAGTTTTTGATATTCTCATAATTAAAAGAAAAATGGATTTAAACAAAGAAGAAATTGAATTGATTGAAAATATTTTAGAACTCACTGAAATGGCTATTAACTGCTCAAATTTAAATAATAGGGAAGATGTAAATATAATTGTTGGCAAAACGTCCGCCCGGTTTGAAATTTGAAGAAAAGTGCGAAAAAGAGCAAAGCAAATGTGAAAAAAAAACCCTGGAATTCGCTGACCGTGCGTGTTTGCCTACCCCGTTGACTTCTCACCACTTCTCGCCTACAAACTCGTCACGCATGACTTTTAACGCAGGGGGCAAATAGGCTCGTGTAAATAGGCTCTAACTGGAACAAATTTTTGTCATTTGAGTGTGGCAATACTGGCAATATTTTTACAAATTTTAAAAATTAGGAAGTTTACTGTCGTAAGGTCCTAGGTGGGAAGAAAGGTAGGAATACGTCCAGGAGGGAAGTAGCGCGACTCTTTGACGTCGATTTTGTATGACAAGAACTGTCAAATTGTTGTTGTTCACGTGCATATATATAGTACTTCTATATTGGCAGTAAGCTCAGGGTACATTCGCCAACATCACAGTACTGCAATAGTGAAATATGAGCGAGAAAGCGTATAAACGAATGTACCTTGACATATGGCAAAAGTGTCAAAAAGTCAGGTGCGTTCAGGCGGGGAAAAAATTGACTGGAAAAAAATTAAAATTTGTCGAAATTAACTGAAAATAGAACTTTTTCTTCAACCGCCCCTGGAGCAGTTTGACAGTTGTTCATGTGTAGAAGTGCTCATGTATACACGTATAGAAATACATTCACAAAATTTCGTGTTTTCTGTCTCATCGCTTGTCTCCCTTTGATTTCCGAATGAAAACTTATTGTGAAGATAGGTTGCTGCCAATATAGAAGTATTACATATATGTTCACGTGTAAAATTGAAACCGTGGTGAATAAGTACAGAATGTGGCAGTACTGCGTGCACATGAAAATTACTGAAAAAATTGCGGTTTACATGAATTCCTTAACCCTTTCGCTACAGGTTTTTACTGGGGGAAGTTAAAATTTTAAATTTTACGTCTTAGGCTTCTATGTGGTTATATTAGCAACATTCCATAAGACATTTTTTAATTTTTATACTCGGACCCTGTATTTTAGAGTGTTTTTATATGAGAGCAACCACATCGTTGTGGCTGTAATAATTACTTAAACATACAACTTTTTACGCATAACGAAAATTTGAATATTTCTTCATTTACTTCAGCCAAAATTTAAAAAAAAAAGTATGTAAATTGAAAGAAAACGTCAAATTAAAAAGGTTCTCTCATTTTTTCTGCTTCTTCTTCCTTTACTATGTCAAGATATACCATTAAAAAAACGTGTATACTTCTCTTCTTTAAACTTAAATATTCAGTTTATTAATTTCGTATTTTTCCTAAAACTTCAAACTATTCTAAAGACCAACAAAAAAATTTATTTTTGCAACCATTGAGGATGCAGACGTCCACAAAGTAACATGTTGCCATATGGCAACAAAATAGCAAAAGGGTTAAATGTAATTTAACACGATTTTACATAAGAAGCGCTGATATTTTATATTGCTATCACCAGGGAAAAGAAAGTTAACCCATTAAAACCTGACCCCAGAAAGGCTTGTGCGATTTCCATAAAATTTTACACAATCTTATTAATTGACCTAATCAAGAAAAAAAATCAAGCAAAACATTCATATCATGTTTTTTTTTTGTCATGTTTTTCGCAAACATTACACAAATAAACAAAATCAAACATTTGCGGAAAATAAAATGTGCCAATAAAATATCAGCTGCTTGGATTTTGACATTTTCACGCGTTGCGTTGTATGAAAATTGGCAGTGTTTAGGCCCAACGTTGCATTCGCGCAACACAAAACGTAAAGCATATTTTTTGTTTAAAAAATAAAAAAAAAAATGTTCAAAACTTATTTTTAAATAGTTTAGCATTGCAAAAAGCAGCCCACTAAGGGATTTTGATAGGTTTGAAGAATAAGTATTTTTGATTGAATTTCAAAAATTCCCCAAAAAAAACCTTTGACTTTGGATCGAAAAAAACGTATGAATATTTAAATAATTTTGAAATTTGAGTATGGCAGAATCTAAAACGATCAATTCTAATCCAATTCTACCCATTTTCAAGTCTTTTGTCTTTATGAATTACTTAATATAGCGAAATTCCCAAACGTTGCGCAAACGCAACGCTCAGGGCTTAATGGGTTAAACAAAATTCTCATAAATTAGTTGATTTTCAGCAAAATTTATGAACAAATTTTAATTATTTTGTTGGCTCTTTAAAAACAACTCTGCCTGGGCATATATATTCACCACAAACAATTGTTGGCTCAAATTTGAAATTTAATTTAAAATTCTGCTTAGAACTGGAATTGGTACATGATGAAATAATTTAAACAATAATTTAAAATATATTATAGGTTATTTCCTCGTGGAATTGGCATAAATGACAAGAATCAGCGAGCCAGTCTGGCTGCACCGGCGACTGGTTCGCCATGGTGCGCAATGCGGCTGACATGAAAGTGATAATACGATTTAGATATCATACATGATTACAAACGATGTGGCACTGAACTATTGGCAGGCAACGCTGCAATTACTGCGTTTTGGTCCAGTTTGCAAATTTCCCTTCCCTTCCCATTTTTTTTATAAACAAATGAGGTTATTTGCGCACCGTGGTGAACAATTACACATTGCGTGGTGAAACTGGTAAAATTATTATAAGACAGGGTTAAAATTTTTGCTATCGATGGTGAATATAGAAATGTATTTAAATGGGAAATATTTGTAATGGTTATGATTTCATTTAAATTATTTCAGTCAGTTCAGTCGCATCAAAGATATTTAATAATGAATACAAAAATGTTCTCCTGAACACATTCATCATGTTTTGATTAAATCATCGTGTCGTGCGTTTGTGTTGCCCATAAAAATGAATGAAAACATATTTTTAATACTTATTATGATTTATAAAAATGCAAAACATTACTATTACGTAAAAGTTTTGAGGTAATTTATCAAAAGAAACTTTGTTCTGGGCTTTTTCACTTGTACAAGAAGAAAATTACATTAATATTGATTCGGAAAGTTTATTGTTTTCATTATAAAATTATTTGTACGCAGGCATAATCGAAATTAGTATTCAAATGTTCTCTATTTTAGTGAATTATGATAACAACTATTGTATTTTTACAGTAATTGCCCAGTTATCTTAAGATATTTGATCTTTCAAACATTTCTTTAATACTTGATTGACAAAGAACCTATTTACACGAGGGCTTTGCCCCCTGCGTTAAAAGTCAAGCGTGACGAGTTTGTAGGCGAGAAGTGGTGAGAAGTCAGCGGGGTAGGCAAACACGCACGGTCAGCAAATTCCAGGGGTTTTTTTGACATTTGCTTTGCTCTTTTTCGCACTTTTCTTCAAATTTCAAACCGGCCGGACGTTTTGCTAACAATTATATTTACATTTTCCCTTTTATTTAAATTTGTGCAGTTAATAGCCATTTCAGTGACTCCTAAAATTTTTTCAATAATTTCTTCTTTGTTTAAATCCATTTTTCTTTTAATAATGAGAATATCAAAAACTACGCGAAAATGTGAATGAAAGAAGATTGGCCGCTTAAACGTAAAAAAAAGTCAAGCAAAGTAGCAAGTAAAAAGTCTTTATGTAAATGCGTGAAGATTTACGCAACTTCAAAAGAGAATTGAAAGAAAACCCAGGGGAAAGCCTTCGTGTAAATAATCTCAAAGCAATCAGAAAAATTTGCTACCTAAACCAACAGAAAATGGCGTTGGGTAACACTACCACATTATGTACTTTGCGGCAACACTGCCACATTCTGTACCACTGACAGCTCGAAAAAGGAGTCGCGCTACTTAGGTTTTACTGTGATTTTTATTTGGATAATAATTTTGCTTTGTTTTGATTGTCATTCGCATATAAATTCTTTGCGCTCAAATAATGTATTTCATAGAGATATTCAAAATGAGCAAACGTAGCGCAAATTTTTTGTCTCGGGAAATCGAATGTCTTTTTGTAATAAAGTGTAGGATATTATAAGCTAAAGCTGTGTACATGCGCCAGCGATCGTGTCTTTGTCGCCAAATAAATGGAAATGGTCCGGAAGCATTCTAACAATTTTTGATCTCATCACCGTAATATTAAACACATCAAATATTTCTGCATAGCCATGATCTTCGTCAGAAGAAAAAGTCATTGCGGTTTTTGGTCTAATTATTTTTATTTAATACCGAAACATTGCAATTGCAAATCAAAGCTTTTGAGGGCCAATTCTTCAGTGCGTGTTTAAACTTCAGTCAAGTTTGACTGAAAAACTGTACAAAACAGGAGGATTTTCAAATTTCCAAAATAAATGAAATGTCAGAAGCTGTTGACAGTTTAAACGTAGTTTAACCGCAAGGTTTATTGAATATAAGGTTACGACATCCGAGACAGATAATTTGACAGCGGCACTCATGACGTCACTGAAATTATGCCAATATGTCAAATTTTTTGTAGGAACAGTGGGACGAACAGCACACTAAACTACAAAAAAATTAAAATTCGTGAAATTGTTTTTTTATATTATATTCATGTTTTGTTTATATTCATTATATTTTAATATTAAGTTCAAAAAATTTATTGTTCAAGTTGGTTTGTCTAACTGTTAGCCGTTCTAGTCCGTTGTCCCGGTTGTCTTCGTTCGTCCGCTTACCTTTTACGCCTTAGGTTGCATCTGCACGGAGTTTGTGCATAACCTCGGCTTTGTCGCTGTGCATAGCCTCGCTGACCCTCAAAGCTGGGCCATGCAAAGACATCTACCGCGTCCTAGAGGGTGTTACGGCTGCAGAGTTCGGAGATCCGACTCGTATTCAAAGCGATGGAGAAAGGCTTTGAAGCAGCCGTGTCCGCTGATCACTTCTATAAGGATGAAGTCAACCTTGCCTCGTTTCATGCTGAGCCACACCATAAGAATAGGGATTAGCCGGTGGGTGCATCTGCCGTTACCTGCGTTGTCCCATCGCGTTTGCCACTTTGAGATGCTGTTATCCCTCAATGCATTTTTAAACTCTGCGGTTGGCTTGGTGCACGACGCTGCATTCGTGCACCAGTAGATCCAGCTATTGCTGTTTGGGACTAGACACATTCCATAAAGCCATTAAGTTCCTAATGTTTTGCGCACATTTGCCCACTGCACAACGCATTCTGACAGAAATTTGTGTTTTCTATTTTGAAAAAAAAACACGTTTTCACACCAAATTTGTACAGGAAACGCACTCCAATACTTACGTTTTTTGGGCAAAAATCACTTTTTGAGGGTAAAATAATAATATTCAGTAAAACTCGCGAAAAATTCAAAAGAAACCGCCAGCCAATCAAAATTTGCTGTTCAAATCGTTTCTAAATAGAGCTGCCGAGTGACTTTTTTTGAAATTGAAAGTCGTTTCTTTTTTATTTTGAAATTTCTAACTAGGTGCAAAAAGTTCTTGTTCTGTGTGAAATTGGACTTTCCTTCAAAGTATTTGCATAGATTAAGATACTTATTAAACAATTTGGTATCAGCATAGATTTAATTGACCATATATTACGATAATTCACTACGTTTAGAACTAAAATTTTTTGAAGGTGGGGTGGTAACTCTAGCAATGGGCACGCGTGACGTCAGCACTCGTATGTCGTAATCATGGTTCAACTATAAGGTTGTAGCAAGCCACCGGCTGATCGTTTATGGCTTCTGTCAAAATCGTCGGTGTGCTGTGTTGCCGCATCGGTTGAAATGAAAATACCTGACTGAAAACAACTGACCTGAGCACTTTTCCCGTTTTTTCACTCAAATACAGAACCGTCTGGCAACAATCACTTTTGTATTTTTTCAGTTTCTCCCTCTTTCGTCGGAAAATATCAGCTGATTTTGACAGTAACCATAAACAATCCTACCAACAAAATACATGTGGTTTTTGGTGTTGCGGGCATGCTATTACCTTATTATTGTGCCATGGTCGTAATCTTGTATTCTTTCATTCATGGTTTAACCGTACAGGATTGGGCGTTTAAACTTCATTGAAGTTTGACTGAAAAATTCGATTTTGCGTTTAAACTAAGTTTAAACTTGAAACTGAGTTAAACTCGCACTGAAAAATTGGCCCTTAGGTAGGCAAGAGGTGGTAATACAAAAAAATTGAAAACGGCTCCGATAAACATACTTAAAATGGAGTAACATAATTTTTTTGACAACTGGATCAAACGTGGATCAAGAGACATCAATTTAAAATTGTATTTTTAATTTTATGAGTGGGTTCCGAGACCTTTTTGTTTGATTAAGGTAAGAAATGGAACGCACATTTTCTTGAGTGGTCTGTAACCTATACAATGACAACAAAACAATACTGTTACGTATTTCTTTTTAATTTTATTGATATTTAGTAGTCATATTTAAAAAATATTTTATAAGCAAAATCACATAATGCCATTATACTAGTTCAGAAGCAACACTTATCGGGGAAACAGTTGTTCGTTTAGTATCTAGTTTTCTGCTCCTTTGCTGTATGATACGCTCGTCTAATCCCAAACGCAAGAAACAAAAACGGTATGTTTGTAGTTGGTGCTAATAGCATTCCATGTACACTAAAAGCTGCCGGTGTTACTATCGGAGACCCTCGTTTCAGAGTAATACCACTTACGATTTGGCCTTTAGGGGACGACAAACATGAAAATCTATACACATAATTGTGTGTAATGTTGTAAGAAGACCTTCTAATGTTCATAACCGGATAGCTATTAACAGCAACGACAATTTCAATTTGTTAGCTTATATGACAAATGTAATTGATTACTAAAAACTAGATTTAAATTAAAAATACAATTTTCTTCTTTAGCAGCAGTTGCCTTCTGGACAAATTATACTTCCTTTGTGTTTCGTCGTAATACTTTAGTTAATAAGAACAACAAAATATTAGAGAAAACAAAACGAATGCATTGCTCTGCTTATATCAAATATATACATGGATATATGGGACGTCGCGTCGGAAGCACAACGGCACACAAATGACAATCAGAATTCTGTCTTCGTTTGAAGGGCGAGTTACGCGAGAAACTATCAAATTCGTAGCAAAATCGAATCAAACTAATGAGCATTAAATATATCAAACTCTAAATGAGAAACCTTATCTAACGCGAATCAAAGCAGTCAGTCTTGGTTCGTTAAATTTTTTGCGGATACTAACGCAGAACAGACTCAACTCCTTATCTGTTAGTGATCAATGTATAGGTGTCCACAGGTTAAGATTTGGGCCGTGTAGTATAGAGAAGTGTTGGAACTTGAGACTTGCATTCTGCCTTCAATCTCCTCCTTCTGTATATACATAGACATGTAGTGCTATTTACATCTATATAACTGGTCCTTCACATACAATCTGACGCGGTGCGTTGCCTTAGCACCGGCCTGGCTCACTTTCCTATCGTCAACAGTTTGTGTAGATGCCGCGCGTGTAATAGAGCTCTGTAATACGCTCCGGCAGCGTACTATACAGATTGACAATAAGATCCATGGGAAGACGCGTCCATGCTTCCCGAATGCGAAAAATGAGGTCATCCTTACGTGAAAACTTGCGCCCGCCGTCGTAAACTTCGCGGCTCAGCCAGCCCCATACATTCTCCATTATGTTTAGGTCGTGCGCAACGGTAGGCCATTTTTGCGTTTTTACGCCTTCTGCATTAAGCCATTCCTGCGTCGTTGGCAACGCATTAGCCGGCCAATTGTGGTCCTGTAGCACGAAGTCGACATTCCCACCCAATTTTGCAATGATATTTGCTCGCTCACGCAGTATGGTCTCAACGTATGCCTCGGGCTTTTGTTTGCTTGTCGACACCTCCAAGTGTATGGGGCCACCGGCCGTGATGAGAAAGTAGATGTAAACCGAGTTGCCACGGGGCCGCTGTGACAGCGTGCGTTCATAGTTTCGCAAGTCATGGAAGTAATTGGAGAAACCGTCCGGACCGTCAAGATTGAATTTTCGCTCGTCCTGAAAAACGACTCGTTTCCACTGCTCCTCACCCCATATGATGTGCGTATTGGCAAAAGTGAGACGTTCTGTCTGGTGGAATTGTGACAACACCGGTTCTGCTTTAAGCTTCTTGGTGCCGCCATTGTTGGCAGATGAGCTACGCGAACGCGAGACTGTACTTCCGTCCTTTGTTGCAGTGTCCACCTGCGCAGATCGTACGTTACCCGGTGGCGACAGACTAGAGTTCGTTGTGTTCGACTGTTGAGTAGGAGCATGACTGGAGGCGGTGCCACCGCCGGTGCTCGAACTGGCAGCTGAGAAGTTTGAGTTTTGGTTTAGAGCATGTACCGGAAATGAGTTATTGTGGTTGTAGTTGTGGTAAGTGTGAGTATTTGCGGATTTGTTGTGAATGTGAGCAGGCGCTTTCACGTTTACAGACGATGAGCTTTGTTGATAGTATGGGTGGTGATGATAGCTGGTGTGCTGCTGGTGTATGCTAGGCTGTTTCAGATGTTGTTGCTTGGGCTGACACGTTGACTGTGTCAGCAGTTGTTGGTGTGTGTGCGCGAAAGCGATTGCTGCGCCTTGTGTCGATTGACCAGAATGCTGTACATGCGACTGTAGCTGTGATCGGGGAGGTGTGTTATAGGCGCTTTGCTGGTTGAGACAACGCTGTAACGCCATCACATTACAGCCTGACGTTTGTCGGCTGCTGCTGTCGTCAAGTGTTATTTGAACTGTATTCGGGTCAAAGAGAATCTTCGTAAAGTTCTGAATATCGCCAGAACTAAGTAGTAGTGTTTTCATTGAAATTTATTTGTACGTAGATACACTTGCTATGTAGGTTCGAGGACTTTCGAGGTATTCAAACTCTGATGAGAATTGTGTACTGCGTCTGGCGTCGATTATCGGTAGTAATTAGTCGCGTTTGGTGTATACTCAGTTATCAAAATCACAATAGCTCTGTAATTTCATCGTAGTACAAAGTTGACGACAAATACCTCTTTTTCATTTTACTATTTCCAGAAAACACTGTTGTTGTGTTCCATATATGTCACTTAAGTCTTCTAAGGACAGAATTGTGTGTTGTTCCTTGTAGTTCTGAAATTTTAACTTTCAAGCCTTTCGCGCTGTGCCGGTAACTTTTAAGTTTTTAAATTTGTTTGCATTGGTTGTGTTTTGCAACCACTTTTTTCGTTGCCTGGGGTGTTCCGAAAATAATTTCAGCTTTCTATATGGTAAATGCTTTTCTATATTTCCGGTGCCATTATATACAAAACTGAAGATAATCTATTCTCGAAACAGGAACATCTTTGTTGGTTTCTGTCCCTCTAAGAGAGTTTAGCCTGCAATAAAATACAAAATTTAATCAAATAAGACAGTAATTAACGGTTAGTTTTTCGCTTCAGTCGAAACCATCCTTCAATAAACTTATAACTTAAACCGGCCACCTAAAATTGCACAGTACCCTGAGAGAACATATATATAAAAAACCTGACACTTGTGCCTCCAATTCTGGTGAATCGAACCAAAAGTTTTTGGTATTTTAACTTTCTTTATTGGTGAGAACTCCATTGGCCCGAACCACTAGGTGCCACCAGAAGAACACCGAGGGATATTCGGTGTTATAAAAATATTAAATTTTCTGTTGAAGTTGAGCTTCTATGGCTCAATCAAATATGACATGGAAGACTTTCAAATTTGTATGTGGAAAATGTGGTGTTGCACATATCTTGATAAATATCTTTTCCAATAATCAATTCTTGATTCGTTTAAGGAAACGGATGTATGTTTTTCATTCTCTGCAAATCTTTGAAATCTACTTTACTTCGTTACCCAATACACTAACAACGAATTTTCGAGGCAAAATTGTTACGTGTAAAAGTACAGGAAAAGAGGAAACCAAGAAGTCTGCTAGATAACTTTCCATATGATGGCCGAAGTAATCGATCATTCCATACTCGTTATTTCCTTGTCTTTAAGGAAAAACGTTATGCATCCTTTTATGTATTTTAAATGCAAACAAACAAAAAAGGGGCAAACGGCGAGTACCGCAATTGTTTTTGTCTTTAGAAAATGGGCTGCGGGTCGAGCCAAAGTCATATGTTTAAAAGAGGCGCAAGAAAGCCCTCAAACATGAAATCGAAGGATGATGTTGATTTAAGAATGGTCTTTACGTAAACAGCGACACTTGGTTGCAAATTGTAAGAATCTTAAGGATATTGTAAACTTCCTTAAAGCACATTTCCTCAATTTCACATTTATAGCCCTATTACCGTTCGCGAGTCGCCTGAAAATGTAAGCGAGTCGCTATGTTTCGTATTATCGTTTGCGAGTCGCCGAATTAAATTCGCCTGAACTGTCAAAATCAATCCAATGAGAAAAAAATGCATATTATAGTAAGCGACTCGCTTGAGTTTCGTTCGCCATAAACGTGGAGCTCATGTGAATGAACCTTGTATGAATTCACATGAATTTCCAATATTTCAACTTCATCAGGTTTATTCATTCCGAAGTGCATTCAAATATTATGCAAAGCACAACATGCGTTAATTATTTATGTTGCCTTTTGTGGGCAGCCGTAGCTCAGCTGGCTAGTGCGTTGGGCCGCGAACAACAATTTTTCTTTCGGTGCCTGTCCTCTCAGCAGGAAATGGCAAACCTCTGAGAGTAAAATAGCCTATGAAAAAGCCCCAACTCGCCGTTCGGAATCGGCATAAAACTGTAGGTCCCTTCCAACCCTGTAGAAATTCGCACGCACAACACGGATGGTTGCGGGTAGCTAGGCCTTCGTAATCGGGCTGTCGTGCCAGTCAATTATTAATTATTATGCCTTTTGTGGGGAACAGTGAAACTTTCTCTCGCCTAAAAGACATCGAAAACGGCACTTTAGCACACCGATTGCTCTTTTTATTATATTTCTACCCAGGCATGTTTTTGTTATAGACTGGCTGTCTGCATTACGGAATGGTGTCATGAGAATGGCATCTTATCAGCATATTGTGGTCGTAGGCCTACATCGTTGATGCATTGTTAATTACAGAAGAATGTGCCCCTTATTTCTACTGAAGATTCACTATCATTGCACTTAAGCTGTAAATCCTAAATTTAAGCTGTAAATATCAATAAACGTTCCATCGACGCATCCAATAACACCATGCAATCGGCTTTTAATGTAATAGAAGATTCTTGCACTTTGCTTCTCAGCTTTCGTCATCGTGACCTTAATCCGTTCAGGACAAATCAAGGCATAAATGCAGTATAGCGAAGTGAAAAAAATAAATAAGTATGCTCTTACATAGAGGTTTGACTCCTGAATCTAACGAACTACAAATTTTGCCTGGGAAACACCCACAAAAGGCGTGGCTTTGATCAAAGTTCAAAGTTGGTAGAATAACTCATTTAATTCTCAATCGATTTACACCATATGGGTATCAAACGAAAGGTTTTTTCATACCTTTCTAATGATATACAACATCCCCCATTAATCCCCGCAAGACCCAATGTTGCCTGTTATCCCACAAACGAGTCTCCCCACATCCCAACACATCCCTGGTTATGGGTGGTGTGGGTATTGCGGAATCGGCAACTCTTGATGTTCTGGGCATGTCCATTAAGAACGATCTTCGTTGGAACGATCATATTTTTGGCGTGTCGAAAGAAGCAGCCAAGTGCCTCGGCTTCCTAAAGCCAAAAAATATTTCACTCCGCCTGATCTCCGCATTATTTACACTACCTATATCCGACCTAAAATGGAGTTTAACTCGCACCTCTGGGCGGGGGCTTCAAAAACCCATTTGGAGTTCCTCGATCGGGTGCAAAACCGTGCGATTAAACTTATAGGGGACAGTAGGGCAACCAGCTCTATTGACTCCCTGGAGCATCGTCGAAACGTGGCATGTGTGGTGTTATTTTACCGATACTTTTTCGGTAATTGCTCAGTGGAGATGAGCAGCTTGATGCCATCACTCCGGGTATTCCCCCGGGCAACCCGTTTGAACACTGGCGCCCATGCATTCCACGTCGAAACTATGTTCCAGCGCACTACGCACTACAGGGAAAGTTCGTTTCTGGCCCGTACAGCGCGGCTGTGGAATGGTCTCCCTGCAGATATTTTCCCCAGCACTTATGATCTCGATGGGTTCAAGGCAAGAGCCCATAAACACTTTACTCATAACCGTATCTCCTAACCTTTATATCCTTCCTGAACCAACGCAATGCTTCGCATTAATAGGGGTCATCCCCTGCGCGTTTGTTCCTGTTAAAAAAAAAAAAAAAAAACATTAGATATATAATATGTACTAATAAGAAGTTATAAGCAAACAATATTTTTTATATAAAATTTTTAAAAACGGATTTTTTTCTCGAAAAACCCCATTATTAAGATATAATAAATTTGTTACCATATTATAGCCTGTGGAATTCCCTTTACAATGAAATATAAAACATTTAAAATTTTTTATTTTTGCTTTGATATTTAAATTTAAATTGAGTTAAAAGCACTTTTTTGCCAGATTGAAATGGCGCTTATGAAGATTATTGCCTAGGCGCGATCTTTTATAATCATAGAATTTGAATACAAAAATACTGTAAATACTTTACTGATCCCGATGCCCTAGTTACTCCCATGAGGGTTATTTTTTTGAAGCCCGGCCCCACAAAAGGTATTTGAATGCAGAAATACTCATGGCCGCGAAGCCGAAGTTACGATTCAAAGGTTATTGCTTTTGAGCGACCGACCGCGTATCAAGGTTTCGAATACAAAAATACCGTAAACATTTTATTGATCCGTAGTAACTCCCATGAGGGTTATTTTTTTTGAAGCCTGACCGAAGGCAGGCAAATTTCTGTTATATTTCATCTTTCCACACATCATGCATTATTTTTTTTTTAGATTTTTTCCTACATGTTAAATTCTAACAATGGACTGTCTTACATTTAGGCAGTTTATCACGCATAAAATACTACTTTTTTTAAATACCTTTTCATGAAAAGGCCTCAATTTATTCCCCATTACCCCTGCTTCTGAAATACAACTTTGAGCTAAGGGAGTGTCAATACTCGGCTGTCACAACGTACATCACCTTTAATTATTGCATCATGATTCATGTGAAAAACAAACAAAATATTTTTATATTAAAATTTGAAGTGAGAAATGACAGCATTCTCAGCGACAGTTTTTTTTTCCTATTAAAGTGTTCACACATGGCTGTCATTTCATTTATACATATATAAAGAAAAACTACTAAAGACATTACATTACTAAATTCAAAATATTTTTATCTAAGATATGGGGCATTTCACGTCAAGCGGACATCCCAAAAAATGAATTTTGTTTATATTCTGGTCAGTTATACTTCTAGTAGACGTGGATGTGTACACCCAATTTTTTTTTCGTATGATGTTTTTTTGCTGAGTTATGAGCTTCTAAAAATTGACTAAACATAAAGTCATGAATTTTTGGATGCTTATTATCTGTATCAATTAATTTGTAAAAAAAACTAAAAAGTATTGTTTCTGATAGTAAAAAAGGTGTTGTTTTTTTTTTTGTCGAATTCTAAATTTTAATTTTTTTTACGTATAGTAAACCGGAAGTGAAAATTTCACATCGATGTTTGAGTAACTTCGACACTTTTTTTTAAAATTATTTTAACATAAATTAAAGCTTCAAATGTACTCATTCTCCACAAAAAAAATTAAAACGTGATCTTCAACCGTTTAAGACTTAGAGCACATTTTAGTGTAAAAATCCATTATTTTCAGCTATGTGTATGTACTGTATGTGCTAATGTACTGTATGTCTAAATTTCTCCTCCTTTCGCTATATACAGTATGGAGCAAAAGTGAACACTTGTGTTTTTTAGTGTAAAAATCCATTATTTTCAGCTATGTGTATGTACTGTATGTGCTAATGTACTGTATGTCTAAATTTCTCCTCCTTTCGCTATATACAGTATGGAGCAAAAGTGAACACTTAAAAAATGTGTTTTTCTTAAAACCGTTCATATTTGATAAAAAAGATAGCATATAAAAACAACAACTAAAATATCAACTTCATTGCTAAAAAATTCCTTTAGATTTAAATATATTAGTGTTCAGTTTTGCACTGTTCCAAAATTGAACATTTTAAAGCAGTAGGCTTGACGAATGTACCGTTATTTTTTCTAGTTGTGCTCAATTTGTGTTAAAGCAATTACAAGTAAACATTCATATCAATTTGGTGCAGTAATTTTGCAATTATCTTGATTTTATTATATCTACCGTGAAATGAGGAAGTGCAATGCAAAAATTGTGGCGGAAGTTGAAAGACGGCTCCGAATGGACAAGTCTACGCGTGAAATAGCAAAAGAATTAAAAATATCACAAAGCTACGTCATGAAAATTAAAAAAAATAAGTGTGTGCTCAACAAAAGTAACAAAAATGGACGTCCAAGAATGCTGAACTCTGCGGATGCTAGGCAAATGGCGCGGTCTCTAATGTCGGGAAAGGTAAAAACACCAAAACAAGCAGCCCAAAGGATAAACAACGAAGCCAGTATATGGACCGTGCGACGTGCACTCAAAAGTGTTGGATGTATTCCTGCTAAAAAGCCAAAAAAGCCCAAGCTATCAGCGAAAAATAAAAAGGCACGAATGGCGTTTGCATTGTATCACCAGCATTGGACCGTGAATGACTGGAAACGTATTTTGTGGTCAGACGAGTGCAAAATTAACCGTATTAATTCAGATGGTATCTATTACTTTTGGTCTAATACCGGCAAAGCAACTCAGCAGCACCAAGTAATTGAGACAGTAAAACACGGTGGTGTTCTCTGATGGTTTGGGGATGTTTCTCGCAGTTTGGGGTTGGTCCACTAATTTTAATCGAAGTCATAATGACTAAAGAAGTTTATTTGAATATGCTCTATGAAAATCTGCCAGTTGCAATAGGCCAGATGGATTTTAGAGAACAGGATATTGCGTTTCAACAGGACAACGATCCAAAACACACATCCAAAGATGTAAAAAAATGGCTCAAAACGCAAAAATTCAGCACTATGACCTGGCCAGCCCAAAGTCCAGACCTCAATCCAATAGAAAATTTGTGGTCTATTGTCAAACGACGCCTGGGAAACTATGAAACTCCTCCAAATAGCATTATGGACCTTTGGGATCGAGTACAGCAAATTTGGGCCGATATACCAATCGAAACTTGCCAAAATCTGTTTGAAAGTATGCCAAAGCGAGTTAAAGAAGTCCTTAAGAGCAAAGGAGGCTTCACTAAATATTAATTATTTGTACTCCTTTATTCACAAATAAAGAGTGCAAAACCGAACACTAATCTATATTAATCTTAAGGAATTTTTCAACAACGAAGTTAATGTTTTAGTTATTATTTTTATATGCCATCTTTTTTACCAAATATGAACTATTTTAAGAAAATAAACATTTATTTATACAACGTGTATTATGCAAGTTATTTTACTTAGTGTCAAAACTCGATTTTTAAGTGTTCACTTTTGCTCCATAGTGTATCTGCTACACAATAAAATGTAAAAAAAATATTCTAGAAGGTTTCGGCCGTTCGGCCATTTTTGGCCGAAACTGAAACCGAAACCACTTATTCGGGCCGAAACCGAATATTCGGTCGGACACTAATAAATACACTGAACGATATATCAAAAGGTAGTAGCACTTTTGATTTGTAAAATATGTAGTAGGCTAGGAATTTCGTATCTTAAAGTAATTTAATAGTTTTATCCAAACACGCTTTCTATGCGCAAGAGCTCACTTTGTGATATTATCTTGAAAGATCCAGTGCTCAATTGAACGTGGTATGCGTTTTAATTGAATTTTCATTTCCTTGATTTTGTATATGTTTGTTATGTTTTCATTTACTGCGAGGCCATTGACCGAAATTTTTTTGGTCCACCATTATTAACCGTTTTATAACACCCATTTTCATAAATTAAGGAGGAATATGTACATTCGAGTCTGCATGGTCAACATGACTTCTGATGAAAATGTTAAATTCTATCTTATAGCACAGACATTCTATACGACAGTACTGACGAAGTGGAGAATGATCAATTCGAAAGAAGCCCAACTGAAGTAGGAGTGGTAATACTCGAAACATGAGAAACTGAGATAAAACGCAGCTTCGTTCTTGTAGAAGAAACTCTTTTGGAAGAAACATTTGATGATTTTTTTCAGTTCTTGATTCATTTGTTCAAATGATAACTGAAGAGAATAATGAAACCAATTTGAGTGAAGTGGAGGATACCGTTGATCCATCTTGAATGTCATTCCCTTCACTGTTTAAAGATTTTTCTGTAAATCCTATGTTCCATGAACTGGAGAGCGTTCTATGGAAGAAAAGCAATTTACAGTTTCATGAGCAACATGTCAAATTTCGAGGAGACAGCAGACTTACAGAAGATATAGGTGCTTTAGAGACTCCATACAAACTGAGGTATTAATTGTGACTTTCACGTCTACTTTCCGAAAATAATTTTGACTAGTCACATTGTGCATGTTCAATAAATTTCTTAAAATACTTTTTCAAAGTAATTTGCAAATATATGTGTTGCGACGCAGTTGAGAGTTTTACTGGCATTTCTAATCTATTAGTGTTGGGCGTGAAAAATGGAAAAGTAATCTATATAATATCATAGTGAAATCAGTAGTGTACCAGGTAGATGACGTACACTTATTTCTCTGAGTAGCAATTGCCAATGTGTCAATTTATTTGTGTCAGTTCGATTAACCTTGATTTTTTGTCCCTAAAATAGCACAAAATGTAAAATTTACTTTCAGTACTCCAGAAATATATATTTATATGCGCGTATATGGCAGAAACATTTGTATAAATCAAAAGAAAACCTTTTCACCATACCGACTTACTACCTTTTTAAAAACCTTTTTAAGGGCAAACAAATTGCGTGTCTATAAAAAAGCAGAATGTTCAGCCTTAGGCTTAAAAGAGCCTGAAAGAATGTGAAGTTGGAGCATCATATAACTGTCACTGACGATAAATCGTGCGTTATAGCGTTACAAAGTAGAAAAGTTCCTATTTTGCGTTTGTTCCTGAATGCATTTAAAACATAATGTATTTTATGTTAGAAAAACATAGAGACAGCATTGCCGTGCGTTATTTTGCAGACTGCACGTTTCTCCTGGCCTGTAGTTGCGTTTTTGGTTTCGGTTTTGGTGCAGAACGTATTTCCTTTTAAAAAAAAAAATGTTTCATACAGCACAGACGGGTTACGAAATCTGGCATTTGTCAGCATAATGACATTAACTAAGTGAAAATAAGTGTACGATGAAGAGAGAGTTCCTGCTATCTGGCACACTTTATTCATTTCACTATGTATAATAAATGACTCATGACGTTGGGGGAAAACAGGCAAAAACGCTCGCATTGCAGTGATTCGCCCCATAGACAAAATTCAAAAAATTTATAGTCTCAGAATTTAACGATGTTGATGTCATTTGAAAGGTAAAGCTCCAACTAAGAAAACCCAAAAAAAAAATTTATTAGTTGAAACTTTTTCACAGAAAAATGTAGACATATTTTCTGTTTTTTAGTCTATTGAGTAAAAAAAATAGTAAAAATACATGGTTACCAAGAAGTTGCTAAAACTTTCAATATAGATTAAGAAATGATGTGGCCATTTTCGCTTTAATGTTTTCCCAAAATTTGCAAAGCTGAGGCGTTTACTTCACTTTTAATTTAAAATATATTTCTAAATTTCAAATCTGAAAACTGGCAAAACTTAGAGGAAAATATCTAAAAAGTATGTGAAAGTATGTTCCTGGATTTTTTTTATTTTAAGAAGCATTCTTTCTTTGTCGGATAAAGTAATTACATCTTCCGATATCTTCCGATCTCAGAAAATAATTTAATTTGAAAAGTGGTCTAAAGACCTATTTTTCGACAAAATGTATTTTATTTATCCCTAAAAGTATGCAATCAGCATGAAAAATTGAAAAACTGCACAAATGCAAAACATACATACATCTTTTATTATCATTTTTATTGCAAAACTAAACGGTCCTAAGACAATTTCTGTTTCACTTTGCAATTATCAATGTTTAGCCAACACACTTGGTATAGCTCACCAAAAATGACGAAAATTGCAAATTTAAGTCTCAGGCATTGCCAAACTACAAAAGTTTACGAAAAACAAAATGGAGATTTCAATTCAGCGGACCATGATTAACTAGTATACCCAATTTTATTAAGAACGGACCACTGCTTCTAATTTTGCCCTGCGGTTGTATGGAGTCGAATCACTGTGCATTGCACGTTCTTCATAAAATTTGGTATACTACACCTTTTCAACCTCATAATGAGAATGCGTAAATTCATAATGAGAAATATAAATACATAATGGGAATACGTTAATTCAAAATGAGAAATATAAATTCGTAAGTTCATAATGAGAAAAGGAAAATTCAAATTGAGAAAGCGTGAATTCAAATTGGGAAAAGGAAAATTTGAAATGAGAACTATGTAGTATAAGTAACCATGCCATCTATCCTTTTTTTCCCGGGATACTCCTTTTTTTCAGCTTCTAAAAACCAATCCCGTGAAAATTTTCTAAATCCTTTTTTTCTATATAAATCCTTCTTTTCTCATACAAAATTCCCAACGTATATTGTTGAAAAACAAATGACAAGGAGATGGCGGTTCACAGCTTTTGAGTGCTGCCACCATCTTAGCACTGACTGTCAACCTCTTTCATATGCTGACAGAGATACAGAGGGCGCCTTTGGCTTTACAAAACAAATGGGAGGTCAGCGGCGTGGCAACACTGTTTTTTGAAATGGCTGCGCATCGGTTTTTGTACATTTTTTCGCATCAGTTGGTCGTACAATAGGTTAGGTTAGGTTATGGTGGCTGCCTCTATAAGAGACACACTCGGAGACCTATTATGAGGCCCATTGTGATACCACATATTTCACCCGTTTTTTTGAAATGTGTATGCAACACTGTCTTTCCAACATATGTTACAGCCAGTGGCGCACACAGGGGGTGGTTTTGGGGTTCAAACCCCCCCGAAATATTTTTAAGTTAGTACAGAAATTTAATTTAAAACCGTCGCATACATGTATGTTAAATCATCAATAACATGACTCGACACAAAAAATGCACTTAAAAAAAGTGTTTTCTAGACTAACTTTGGGCCGCTGAACACGAAACTGAAGATCAAAACAATTTTGTTAGAAGCGTTTTCAAATCTTGGAAAAACCAGTTTTTACCCTGTTGTTTCAGTTATGAGCACATATCTCGTAAACGAACCATCTGACTAACACAAGATGTCCGGCGGTCAGAAGATAATACCTTAGCTTTTCCAGAGATATACAGATTGTCCGAATCAGATGAGATTTGGAGAAATTACTGACGATGAAAGTTGTAAAAAATGTGAATTTTTCGACCATTTTCAAAAATCATAAATTTTTGAATGTTTTTTATAGATAAAATAAATTATTAAGACCTAAGATGAAAAACATATTATTTGCGCAAATATTAAGCCTACCATCAATGGAATCGAAAGAAAAATAACAAAGTTATGATGCACTGAGTGAAAACATTAACTTTACATATATTACACCGTGACCCTTCCAAATGTTGATTTAGGCGTGAAACTAGAGGTCATTTACCTGGAATTTTATTTATTTATATTAGTTTTTCATTTTCTGACCCAAAGTGATTTTTAAAGGACTTTAAAATTTTAAGGACATACACATTTCAAATATTTTTTCAAATATTTGCGGTTGTGCAAGATATGGGTATCAAATAAAAGAGAAAAATAGTCTCCTTTAAATAAATTTTCTATTTTGAGCTTTCAGGACCAAAATATGTCAGGTAGGGGAAACATACCAGGTATTTCAGTATGAAGTGAGCCTTTTTTTGCGAAAATAAAACACTAATTTTTAATGGGAAAGTAAAAAACATTTTATTCAAAGTATTGGCCATTGCTAGCCACACATTTTGTCCATTTTTCAGGAAATTTGTGGACAGCGCGCCAATAGAATTGTTTGTCTTTTGAAGCAAACCAATCAGACAGCCAATTTTCGACTTCCTCGTAGGAATCGAAGTGCTGCTCAGCCAATGCGTGTCCTATCGATGAAAACAAATGGTAGTAGGAAGGAGCCAAGTCTGGTGAATACGGCGGGTGGTGTAGCAGCTCCCAGATTTGATTGTATCCTGAACCGGTCTTGCTTTGTGTGCAGGTGCATTGCCATGGAGCAAAAATACCTTGCCGTGTCTTCTGGCCCATTCTGGTCGTTTTTCGATCAATGCATGGTTCAAATTGATCATTTGTTGTCGGTAGCGATCAGTATTAACGGTTTCGCCAGGTCCGTTTGCTCTGGTCCCACCAAATACACAGCATTGTATTCTTGCCGAATCGATCTGGTTTTGCAGTCGATTTGAAGGTTGTCCCGGATTAACCCATGATTTTTTCCGTTTAGTATTCTTAAAATAGATCAATTTTTCATCGCCAGTAACAATTCGATGCAAAATTTATTTTCTTTCGTGTCTTTGAAGCAAAATTTCGCAAGTGTTTTTTCGGTTTTCCATCTGCCTTTCATTAAATTCATGTGGCACCCATTTTCCACACTTTTAGATCTTTCCCATAGCTTTTAACCGTTTTCCTTGTGCAACATTTAACCTTTCCTGCCATTTGCGTTTGACTCAAAGTGTCATCTTTATCTAATATCGTTTGCAATTCGGCGTCTTCAAACTTTTTTGGTGGTCTTCCACGTTCTTCATTTCTCACATCAAAATCATTATTTCTGAACCGTGGAAACCATCTTTTGCATGTTGCTCTTGATAGAGCATGATCACCATATGCCTCGACAAGCATTCGATGCGACTCTGCAGCACTTTTCTTCAAATGAAAACGAAAAATTAATGCTTTCTGTTCTTCTTTCTATCTGGTACAAAATTCGACATTTTTAACACGATGAAAAAATATGATGTTGTTTGTTGTGTCTTGATGTATACTAAATATGCTTGACAGATGTCATAGCAACAAAACAAAAAACATTAAGGCTCGTTCACAACAAATATTCCCTATCGAGACATTTGTATCTTGAGGCTCACTTCATACTGATATATCTTCATACTGTACATGTTTTGGATCTCAGTATGTAGATTCATACATCAAAATTTTATTCCATTTCAAAGTTCTCAAAAAAGTTACACGAACCCCCCCCCCCCCGAAACAAAATCCTGCGTGCGCCACTGGTTACAGCACACATTTCAACCGGATGGGGGAAGGGGGGGGGAGGGACCTCTCCTTCTCATCTCCTTCATGTGGATAGCGATAGAAGTAGATGAGCGTTTTACCAGCCCGAGCCAGGAATCGAACCTGGGGCCTCGGTATGAGAAGCCAGCGCGCTACCCGCTGGACTATCGAGGCCGGCTACATAAAAAAAACAAATGCCAAAAGGAAAAGGAAAATGCATCTTTCACGCAAAACTTTGCGAGAAGTATCCCTTTTTGGAAGAGACGAGTCAGAAAGTGATGTTTTGTGCAAAAAATTCCACAGTCATTTCTCCATTGCCGGCGGCGGTAATTCAGACATCGTTCGACATATCAAAACATCGAAACACCTCTCTGCTTTGAATGCGGCTTCTTCGAGCAAAAGTATTACCATGCATTTTTCATTAGCATTGGATACACAAAAAACGGCAATGGAAGGCGTCTGGGCGTACCACACCATCAACGCTAACCACAGTTTTAAGTCATCGGATTGTGCGACCCGGAAATATTCCACCATATGTGATGCCAATGCGTGTGCGATTGACTTTGAAGACGATGGTGACGACGACGACAACGATGAAGTTGTAACAATGCTCGTTGATATGGATAAATAAAATATGTAGGGGAATTCCTTGTAAGGTGCCACTCTTGCCACCCCTGCTCGATTTCGACGTTCCAGCAATCCAAGCAAAATATTCCTACCGTCATTTAAGGTATATATGACAACATTAATTTGAATGTGGTTTTTGAGGGAACAGACGCAATAACACGGTCTGGGTAAAAAAAGTGTCAAATTTGGTTAAGAAAAAACTTAAAAATAAAAACTGAAGGTTTTTCTTGCGGTGAAAAAGTAACTAAAAACTTATAAAAAACTAAGGTAAATATCAGTGTTGGACTTAATTTTTAATGGATTTTCATAATCCGAAATCATATCCGAGCATATCGTAAAAGGAAAAAATTGATACAATGATTTCCAAAATGGCATACAAATGTAAAGTGCCACCTTTTTTTCTTTGTAAGGTGCCACCCCCCCTTTTTTCATTGTTTTGTGATCCTATATCGGTAAAATGCCTTTTTGTTGCTCGGGACCGTCAATAAAATGAATTTAAAGTGTTCTTAGTAAATTTTTCTCTAATCCTATCATGAGGAATAAAGTTCAGTTCAGTTTCGTTTATTAATTTCATATAATCACCCTTTTATTCGTTACCATTCAATTTTCATTTTGCTTTCGGTCATTTTATATTTAATTAAAAAAAAATTCAATAATCTTTCATACATTTTCTAAATCATGCATTTTTACTTGAAATTTTTACGTTTTTAGCGGTTTTTTTAGGGGGTGGCACTTTACATTAAAAAATTTTAGGGTGTCGGTTTTGAACACTTTGGGAAATTGACTGTAAAATTCGTATTTACAAAAAATTCAAATGAAGTGTTACCTTGGATCATAGCTCTTTAAACCCTCTTTCCAACGGTATATTAACATTGGCGATACGTTAATTTTCTAAGTTATGCGCAATTCCCCTAGGTATTGTTTTTCAGAAAATTTTTAAATTTTTTATTTCCTTTTTTATGCTTTTTTCCCAATTCGATATCCCGCGAAATTGTCAAACCTAGTGGATTTATCCTTCTTTTCAGCCAAAAAGAGATGGCATGGTTAAAGTATAAGGTTTATTTTTAGTATGAGTAACTTTTGTTATATGATTTTAATAACAAAATGCAAACAAAAAGTGCTTACACAATGTTAACATCCCTACGTCCATATCCTGTAAAGCAAGGCCATTTGCATTAAAAGTTGTGGTCTGGCACAATCTCCACCAGTAATGGTTTGCTTTGCATTATCTATTATTCTCTCAAGATACTGTAAACGTCGTTCGCATAATGAAGGAGCGTGGACATTAGGAATGCGCAAATTACACTTCACTTCATTTTTAATTTTTGCCCAAATAGTTTCGATTGGCATTGGCACATATGGGGCCAAGCGCAAAACTATAAAAAAAAAAATATTCTCATTTTGAATTAACGCATTCTCATTATGAATTTATATTTCTCATTTTGAATTTACGTATTCCCATTATGTATTTATATTTCTAATTATTAACTTACGCATTCTCATTACGAATTTATATTTCTCATTATGAACTTACGCATTATCATTACGAATTTATATTTCTCATTATGAACTTACGCATTGTCATTATGTATTTATATTTCTCATTATGATTTAACGCATTCTCATTACGAATTAACATATTCTCATTTTGAGGTTGAAAAGGTGTAGTTAATCATGGTCTGCTGAATTGAAATCTCCATTTTGTTTTTCTTAAACTTTTGTAGTTTGGCAATGCCTGAGACTTAAATTTGCAATTTTCGTCATTTTTGGTGAGCTATAGCAACGAGTGTGTTGGCTAGATTTTTCAGATTTTACATTTAACACTAGATTGCCCAAGGAAGTCATTATGACTGCTTTTTAACTTCAATTAGAAAAACAATTATGTATATAATGACACAATTTCTTAGAATTTAGTGACTTCTTATACAACATATAAATGCGTTTATTAATAACTGTAGTTACCTCCTCCCTCCTCATTTCCAGTACATATATATGTGTTATTCCTATATTGCCCAAAAGAAGTCATTTTGACTGCTTGGGTTTTGACAAAAGAACCGAAAGAAGTAGACGCCTACAAACACATAAGTTTCGGAAATATGGGACAGATTCATTGAAAATAGTCCAGCTTGCTATCAACCAGGGCAAAATACAGTTGACGAGCAATTATTTCCGTCAAAAGCCAGGTTCAGGTTAACTCAACATATGCCTAATTAGCCCAACAAATTTGACATCAAATTTTGGCTTGCAGCAGATGTTAGTAGCAAATATGTTTTGAATGGTTTTTTTATTTGGGAAGAGATGAACAACGACCATCGTCAATGCTTCTCAGTGAACACGTTGTTCTGAAACTTGTCGAGCAATATATAGGCTGTGGAAGAAATATCACGACCGATAACTTTTTCACTAGCATGTCACTCGCGACAAAATTATTGGCCAAACAAACCACTCTAGTTGAAACTATTAGAGCAAACAAAAGAGAACTACCCAAAGCAGCCAAACAAACGAAGGATAACATGCCTCGTTTTTCCACTCTGCTATATAAATCAGAGAATTGTGTTCTTACAATATATAAAAGCAACCCAAATAAAAAAGTAGCTGTTCTTAGTTCTAAGCATAAATTTGTGAAAATTGATAAAAGTAATATAATAAAAAAATTTTGCCGGAATCTATTCAAATTTATAACAGCACAAAATTTGGAGTTGATATGGCGGATCAAATGGCCAGAAAATATACAGTAAAAGCTAGTTCTCGTAGATGGCCCCTCCAAATATGTTTCAATATTGTAGATTTGGCTGCTATAAATGCCTGGATCCTTTACAAAGAAACGACAGGAACACAAATAAAACGAAAAGAGTTCTTGTTTCAATTAGCACAACAGCTTTCCACCGAATACCGAGCTGCAAGACAGAAAAAATTCATCAGAACATGAAGACCCACAAAGATCAACTGCAACATCATCAAATGCAACCCATTCAAACAAACGCAAAATTTGTCAAGTACGACTTTGCGACAACAACAAAACAAATAATATATGTGAAAAATGCCAAAAGTATGTTTGCGGAAGATGTACACGTAAAAAGATTTCCACTTTCATTTGCATTTAATGTTCAAATATGTAATAATTCATTATGTTTTTTCCAAGTGAAGTAAAATTTTGATATTGTTAATAGTTACTAAAAACTTGTTCTATAACTGTAAATAATATACAAAATATTAAAAATTATTTTAAACAAATTTCTTTACACATTAGTTATTCTTCCACAATGCAGTCATTTTGACTGCTTTCGGGCAATATAGGTATATACTAAGTTTCAGTCTTTCTAGTGTTAATCGGTAACGTCAACATTGATAATTGCAAAGAGTAACAGAAATTGTCTTAGGACCCTTTAGTTTTGCAACAAAAACGATAATAATAGACGTATGTTTTGCTTTTTTGCAGTTTTCTCAATTTTTAATGCTGATTGCATACTTCTAGGGATAAAAAAAAATAAATTTTGTCGAAAAATAGGTGTTTAGACCACTTTTCAAGTTGAATTATTTTCTGAGATCGGAAGATATCGGAGGATGTAATTACATTATCCGACAAAGGGAGAATGCTTCTTATAATAAAAAAAAATCCAGGAACATACTTTCACATACTTTTTAGATATTTTCCTCTAAGTTTTGCCAATTTTCAGATTTTTAATTTAGAAAAATATTTTTAATTGAAAGTGAAGTAAACGCCTCAGCTTTGCAAATTTTGGGAAAACATTAAAGTGAAAATGGCCAAATCATTTCTTAATCTATATTGCAAGTTTTAACAACTTCTTGGTAACCATGTATTTTTACTATTTTTTTTACTCAATAGACTAAAAAACAGAAAATATGTCTACATTTTTCTGTGAAAAAGTTTCAACTAATAAATTTTTTTTTTGGGTTTTCTTAGTTGGAGCTTTACCTTTCAAATGACATCAACATCGTTAAATTCTGAGACTATAAATTTTTTGAATTTTGTCTATGGAACGAATCACTGTGCATTGGTGCAAATTCCAAAGTTGCGAATCTGAATTTTTTTACTTATGGTAATATAGATACACTAGCGATATAGAAGATTTCATTATATTATTTTTCACTTCTAGCAAAATATCGTTAACAAGGCTGTCTTAAGATGCCCGTAGAATCTACATATTTTAATGAAATCCTATAAATTTGTAGTCACATGTAGGGTAACGATGTTTAAGTAATAATAATTTTAAAAAACTTTTATTCCAAAAATGTTTATTTTGACAGAAAAATGAATATCTAACCGATGCCTCGCTTTATATATTTATTCTATATTTTTATTCTATATATATAAAAGAAAGTGGATGTATGTGTGTAAGCGCATCACACTCAAACGGACCGGCCGATTTTTTTGTTGCATTCGTCTTGAGTCAGTCCAGGTTTATGCGAAAAGAAAATTCCGGAAAATCTATTGGATGAGTTGGAAAATCCCTGCCATGTTTGATCGCGAATCACTTACGACTGGACCGATTTGGCTGGTTTTTTTTTGGTTTAGGAAAACGAGGTGTAGCACTTTTTCACCAAATCAAATTTTCAGACGATAACTTTGGAACCATAAGGCACACATCAATTAAATTTACTACGAACTTACTATTTAGTCCTGTCCTTCGGTGGAGAGAATGGGGCGGGTATTGGACGAGGGGGCGTGGCACCACTCATGCAAGCAAAATCTTTAAAATGGAATATCTTCGAAATTTTAAGGTGCACGGCATTGAAATTTAGTATAGCGTCATCCCATAGATGTCATTCTCCTGGTAAGATTTCATGGGCGTTGTACAAGGGGCGTGGCACATTTTTTGTGATCCAAATATTCCGCTGGACTATAAGTCGCACAACAATGGAACTAAGTACGAACCTACCATTTATTCATATCTTTCGACAGAGCGTGTTGCGGGTGTTGAACAAGGGGGCGTGGCGTAACAAAAATGAAATACAAATTGGTTTTTGAAATTGGCATGGTTCAAGCGCAGTCCATTTTTTTACTGAGACCTAGCACCAACACTGCCGATTTGTGGGCCTCAATTGCGTTAATCAGTAGCTCTTCCTTTAGTTGGTTTTCTTCGTCAGTTTGCATCGCCATAGATTCGCCATCTCGCGCATTTCATTATCAAAAAAAAAAAGAAACAAATATTGTGCGAGACTAAATTCGCCGGGTCAGCTAGTTATTATTAAAAATGAAATTGCTCCTTATGATGATAGTGCTCAGTGTTCAGGAAATTGAGGATACTTTGGCCCAACCAAGGACAATTTGGGTGAAGCGGTTTTTGGCATCGCGATGAAGAAAATCCACACTATATATTTTTTGAGAGACAAACTCAAACACAGTGTAAGATATCTATATATTTATTTGAATAAGGGCGCTGAGATCTCGCTATCCACACATCGTACAATATCGTTATACATCATTTTAAAGCTCTTGATGAGCATATTTGCACAAACTTTTCAAAATGTAGATTGATAAAGCCTATCTGGAGATATTTGCATCGAAAGTTGCATTAATTTCCCTATTGGAAACAGCATTGCTCTTTACGTTTATCAAATCCAATCAGAAAGCTGTGCACTTGAGCGAGAAGATGGGAATAAGCAAACAAACAAAATCGTGCATGGAACCCACACGTTCCACACACGCATGTGGTGAGAGCACGGTTGCCAACTTTTCTATTTCAGAAAGCACTAAAACCGCAAAAAACACATTTTTCCACTCAGAAAGCACTGATGAACAAAAAAAAAGGTGGTAGTTGTCCTAATATTCCGTGTACCATACTAGGAAATCTATTGCAGATCAGTGGCAACCGTGACCTAAGTAGCAATTCCACCAAGGAGGGCCACTTTGGTTGTCATGTAATATCCAAACAATGATTTTTTAGCCCAACATTCCAGTGTTATATAGGTGTTAAATGAAATATAGTGTTGTATAACACTCCAATTATTAAAAAAAACTTACATTTTTTCGAAGCATGAATTAGTCTTGGTGTCTTTGAAATAAAAAAAAAGCACTAAAAAACGCACCAAGCACCAAACTCAATATTTTCCGCGTTTTGATTTTCAAAAAGCACTAAATTTAGTGCGAAGGCACTAAGTTGGCAACAGTGGGTGAGAGCGTTACTTTACATGCCACAGCGTTGTTTTATTTGCACTCTTTGTTTGTGTACACCGCAGCGAGTTTGCGAAAGCACATCGCCGTGGCGGGGGATGATTGTGAGGAGAAAATGATATGCTGTTGTTGTTCCTTCTTGCGCCGGCGAAAGGCTGAAATTTCGATTTTCTTTTGTTCTTCTTTGATGCTAGCCAGTGTTGCTTGTCCCAAATTTTGCATTTTTATGTTTTGTTTTGATCACGTTATTCTTAAGAGTCCAACTCAAATCTTACAAAAAAGTAGTTAAATTTTTTTTTAAATCGCAACATCGACTACAAAAAGAAGAAGAAACAAAATTTTAACGAAGGAGGAAGTTTGTTGCTATAATTAAACATTAACCACATCGGTCTTTTTAAAAGAGGATTACTTCACTCATGGCCAATTGTATGTAGCGTTAAGTCGGGTGCGATCATCATTAGACATAAGAGTGCAATTATTGGCAAATAAATTAAACACAACGGCGAATGTACTATTTCACGAAGTACTATAATGCAAAAAATATACATTACATTTTAGTTACATAAACGAAATGGTAGTTTTTTTGTTTACACCCGAATTTCGGGGGTTACAACTAGTATATATAGATTTAAAAAGGATTAGTTGCACTGAGACCAAAGATGATCTATTATACCCCCTACAAGTTTTAGAGAACATCTCCTAACCCCACCGACCTAAAGAAATTTAGCAAGTCACGGGGGTTGAGGTGTTTGATGTTCTCTTCTGCAAGCCAGTATTGGCCCAGGTATCGCCTCCTACTTCGACCTACCGCATCGCAGTGCAGTATGATGTGCTGAGGAATCTCCTATGATGTGCTCAGGAATCTTCGCTGCTGCTCCGCATACATGTATAGTATATTACCTGTTCTAAACCGATTGTACCAACTTGCCTATAGGACGCTTATTCTACCCGTGCTCCTCTATGGCGCAGAAGCATCGACAATTTCGCGTAGCGACTTACCGGCTCTTGGGGTGTTCGAGAGGAAGGTACTTCGTATTCGAACCAACAATGAACTGTATGAAGACATGGACATAGCGCAACGAATTAACATATAGTGGCTACTCTGGCTTGGCCATGTCTGCCACTCCGGCGAAAAAGGTGTTCGATGCGGTAGTTGGAGCTCGACGGCGAAGAGGGAGGCCGTGTCTCCGGTGGAAGGACCAAGTTGAGGAGGCCCTATCATCTGTTGGTGTCACTATTTGGAGAAGCAAAGCAGATGCGGCAGGCCATAACCCGGTAACGGGTTGTTATGGCCAGTTAAGTGAGTAAACCGATTGTATGCATACGAGTTCTGTTTAAAAAGTATATTTTTAGCTTTTTTTATCTTGTAGCTTTTTCAAAAATTATTTATTTATTCATATTTTGTCTGCTTCAAAAAAATCCCCATCAGATATTATACACTTATGTCAACGTTTTAGCCAATCCTCGAAGCACTTCAAAGAATAATTTTTTGTTATCTTGTTCAGCTCCTCCTTCGATGCCATCTTAATCTCCTCAATCGCAGTTTCGGGAACAAGAATAAGTCACAGGGGCCACGTCTGGGGAATACGGTGGCTGCGGCATCATAAGTGTGTTGTTTTTGGCCAAAAATTCGCGCACAAGCAACGATGTGTGAGCAGGGGCGTTATCATGACGCAAAAGCCAATTTTTGTTCTTCCACAAATCCGGGAAAATTGCGTGTGGCAAGAACTTATGCTGCACCACGCCCCTGCAATCGAAGGAAACTGTAAACAAAGCCTTGACACTTTTTTTTTGGAATAGGCAGAAATTAAAGACGATCCAAAACTCGTCCAAGCAAAATTTTTAATAATTGACTGGCACGACAGCCCGCTTACGCGAGACTAAGGCCTAGCTTCCCGCAACCATCCGTGTTGTGCGTGTGAATTTGTACGCGGGTGGAAGGGACCTACAGTTTTATGCCGGTTCCGAACGGCAGGTTGGGAGCTTTTTCATAAGCAATTTTTACTCTCAGAGGTTTGCCATTTCCAGCTGAGAGGACAGCCACCGAAAGAGAAAACGAGTTTTCCCGTTATTTTTTTAGGTGTTATTACAGGCAGTATTTGAACCTGAGGTTGCTGCCTTCGACTCGCGGTCCAACGCACTAACCAACTGAGCCACGGCGGCTGCCGTCCAAGCAAAAAGCTGTCAAAAATTAAGTAAACATTCAAAATTGCCGAACCTGTCGGCATAAGTGAGCACATGAGTACCAACATAACGCCACAAATAAAAAACGAAAATTGAATATACGTAACCCGCGGAAATTCAAAATTCGCAATAGTTTTTTGAACAGACCTCGTATGTTTTCTCAGTCTGCAGTGCCGGTTAGAAGCCCGGTAACCTGTCTAAGCATTCTTCACTTCTTTTGGAATTATAACCTTTAATAAAGATTTTCGATTACCTAAGACCCGTGCTCTGAACTCCTGTTTCGTTCCTCAAGGGGGGAACTACCTTTAGACACTTCAAAAAATCGATTTTTTTTTTATTGTTTTAATCGATAGGTATATTGCCTTAGAATATCGTGTCAAAGTTTCAAAAGGTAATTCTCGAAATTGTGGAAGAGATGCATCCCGGAAATGACTGGCGCCGAGCTCTTTTCTTCTTGACCGCAAACTTTAAACGGCATTTTCTCGAAACCATGTTTTTCAAAATTGTGTAAGTGATAATAAAATTACTAATGAACAGATTTTCATTATCTAGCATTCATTTTAAAGAGCATAAAAAATTGTTCTATCTAAACTAAAGATTTAAACAAACAAAACATTTTTAGACATTTTTTGACTGCATATATAACAAAATTTCTTGTGAAAATCCTAATTTTTTTTTGTGAAGCCTGTTTTAGAGGGTTAATTTTCGAATTTCGTAAAAATTTTAGTTCATCGACGATAGAAAACCCTCTCGAGTAAGAAAATGTTTGGTTTTTTTATTTCAGACTAAAATTGCGGCCAGCATCACTTACACAATTTACGATGTCAGCGGCGATATGACTTACAGAATCATTGAAAAATTTGTTAAATTTCTGTTTTCACTTTTACAAAAATGTTTTTTTTTACCTCAGACATCACTGTAAATATATATTATATTGATTTGAAAAGAACTGTTTTCATTTCCCTGTAAATCGACTGTAAAAATGACCTTTTTTTCGGCCTCTAAAGGTAGTTCCCCCCTCAAGTCTTAGTGACTCTGCTAGTGTTCCTGCCCAATCCAATGAAGGGCTTCGGTTCAAAGGAGAGCGTGGCTTCCGATAACAGTGTTACCACCACCATAAAGAAATGTGACACATTGACGGAGGGCAATACTTATACATACATATAAATTTAGTTCATATGTTGGTAACAATTTTGTAAGTTGCTGCTAACATTTTCAAATATAAAAAAATTTAGTATAATAGTATCAAATATTTAGTATTACCTCCCAAGAAAATAAACTTTTTTGATCGGTGGTTAGAATAGATATAAACAAAAATTCAGGTATATACCTGCTATAACACCTGAGATATGGAGTGGGTGAAATTTCACCCACTCGGCGCCAGGTGTGTCGAAATACCTATATATTGCAAGGAGCTTGGTTGACTTTTTATTACCTCTAGAAAATGCCGATACAATTTGTTATTTTTATTTTTACTTTTATTTAATTACCGTTAAGGTTATCTATTATCTAGACTGCTGAAAAAAAAGAAAATTTGTATGGCAATGCCGGCGCATAAGATTGGCGCCAAAATTAGTTACATTCGGTTTTCTATTCAACAGTTTGCACGTGAAATTGTAGGTGAATGTGATATCAGGTGTACAACTTTGCTTCCGCCGTTTTCCGATAGGTGGCTGTACCGGTTGAGGCTGGTTGAAATACATAGATGGTAATGCCTTTAAAGTGAGTGTGGACAGTGCCTAACGAATTGTCATCGCCGTTTCAGTGACAGTTGTTCTTGTTTTCGTATTATTCACGCTCGAAAATGTCCGTTTATGTGCCCAATTCTCGCCATTTGCGGGAAGTTTTACTTTTCTGTTACAATTCGCAAAAAAATGCAGCTGAAGCGCATCGAATGCTCTCAGAAACTTACGGTGATGCTGCTCTGAGTGAAAGAACGTGTCGGGAGTGGTTTCAACGTTTTAAAAATGGTAAAACCGAATATTCACGGCGCCAAGGTTATGATTTGTATTTGGTGGGATCAGCTCGGTGTGATTTACTACGAGCTCTTAAAACCGGGTGAAACCATCACAGGAGATCGCTACCGAACGCAACTGATGCGCCTTAGCCTAGGCGTATACGGAGACGCAGGCCGCGCAACACAGCACAAGGCAGCGCAGCGAAAATTAAACTTTGTGAGGCAGAAAATATGTGAACTGCGTATACGAATCTCGTAAAACCAGCACACGTGTTCCGTATTCATTCCATAAACCCAGCAATACGAGTTATTTGTCTGAATTAGACTTTAAAATAGAACCTATACAATATGGGTGTAATATCGGCTGTTCATGCACTTTTTCAATTAGTTCTTAAATTTTTGCAAGCTAACGTGTCGGCTGCGCGTAGGAAACTGTATTTCAACTACAACGCGACGCAGTTGTGCGCAGGCACGTCTCTCCGCCGCACGCGGCTATGTCGCTGTATACGCCGTTATACGAGTATACGCAGTATATCGTACGGTACTGCGTTATTTACAAAAAACTAAACTGCGTTGAGTTGTGCTGCGTGTGCGGCCTGCGTCTCCGTATACGCCTAGGCTTAGTCGCGCGCTAAAAGAAAAGCGGCCACAATATCAAGAGCGACATGACAAAGTCATCCTCCAACACGACAATGCTCGGCCTCACGTCGCAAAAGTGGTCAAAAAGTACCTGGAAACGCTGAAATGGGAAGTCTTGCCCCACCCGCCGTATTCCCCAGATGTCGCCCCTTCTGACTTCCACCTATTCCGTTCGATGGCACACGGCCTGGCAGATCAACATTTTCAATCCTTCGAAGAATTGGAAAAATGGATTGCTTCATGGATAGCGTCAAAAGAGGACTCCTTTTTTCGAGCCGGGATCCGAAAATTGCCGGAAAGATGGGAGAAAGTTGTCGCTAGCGACGGACAATACTTTGAATAATACATCTGTAAGCACTTTTTCGCAATAAAGCTTTTAATTTTGGGAAAAAAACGGCGGAAGCAAAGTTGTACACCTGATAGATCGTTACCATATTATTTAATACATGTATGTGATGTTCATAGCGAGCATCGCGTTTATAATAATCATCGATTTTTGTGTGAAACGGTAACAGTAAATGGAACAATTTTTTGCAAAGTACAACCGAACACAAAAATGTCCGGTCGTACATAAACTTGCCAAGAAAGTGTTTAGTAATATGTAGAAATGAGAAATTGTTCCATTTACTGTTACCGTTTCACACAAAAATCGATGATTATTATAAACGCGATGCTCGCTATGAACATCACATACATGTATTAAATAATATGGTAACGATCAACATTCAGCTGTGCTATACAACAGTATGGTAGCACTTCTGAATCAGCTGTGATTCCCTTTTTTGTTTTAAATTTTTAATTTTTTTGAATACTGTTACCGTTTCACACAAAAATCGATGATTATTATAAACGCGATGCTCGCTATGAACATCACATACATGTATTAAATAATATGGTAACGATCTACATTCAGCTGTGCTATACAACAGTATGGTAGCACTTCTGAATCAGCTGTGATTCCCTTTTTTGTTTTAAATTTTTAATTTTTTTGAATTTCATTGGTTTTCACGTTAACTTTTTGTTTTTTTTACTTACTTCTTCTTTTGTGAATTTCGTTTGTTTTAGTTGTTAACTTTTTTGTGAATAATGTCGATAATGCTTATAAGACACACAACATACATAGGTCGTTTGTGTTTTAATTTAATTGTGGAATATAATTTCAAAACCCCCGCGGCCCCCTTTAAGCATCTGTCCGGTTTTTAAACAGTAAAAAGTTGGCATCCCTGCTTGCGTCTCTTTGCAACTTGTGTGTAAAAACACTACAAATACGGAAACCACTGTTGTCTGGATTATTATTTGTAATTAAAAATTTTTTGTATATTTTTATGCTCAATAGAAATAAAGATTGTAAATATTTCGGAATATAATTTTTAAAATATTTGTTCTTGTAACTGTAAATGTTGTGAATTTACAAAATCCCTATTTTATAATTAACTTTTATTTACAATAAACAAAAATATATATTTTACATTCTACAATGTATACATACAGATCGTTTTTTTAATTTCTCCATTTTTGGCTGTATTAGGTGTGGCGATATGATGCTATATTGGACCCGCCATCTTGAATTTCGTAATTCTGACAATGGATTCGTAATCAGCGACCCCAAAAACCCCCGAGTACAAGATTTCAGGTCGATCGTTAAAGTTTTCGAGTTTTGGCCGCATCCGCGGCATTCGGCCGCACTGTGGTCTGGCACCAGATGTGCCGAAATTTCAAAAATTTTTTGTTATTATTTTGGAACATAGAAAACGAATTTTTATTAATATCAAAGTGTTGACATGAACATTTCAATATTGATTTACTTAAAAACAATTCTATTTTTTTTTTAATTTTTAATATTGTGAAAAAAACGTATACCTTTTTTACGATATTTACATGTATTTGAAAACATAGTTTTGAAATATCAATGAGCTGTTCGTTTGGCCGGTTAATCAGTATTATGATATTTTTCGAAAAACTTCCTTGGATGCAGGTACACGTTACACTGAAGGTTTTTCCCTAGCAATTCTTGGAACGACTGTATTCTTCTCCTCGTTGAGGTACATACTTATGTAGCAAATCCCGTCTTTGCGAAAACGTTTTTGACTTGGTCTCGTTGTGCTGAATGACCTCCTTTTCCTTCAATTGATGGCAACCAACTCTCAACTACATCACGTGGAAACTCAAACTCTCTCATCGCCTTTTATCCAACTTTCGGAACAAGCAATGCAATTTTCAGGCTTTTACAATTGCTGCAGCTAGCACATTACTTATCAAAGGTCAGTACCATTTTTTCCCACGAATCCGGATTCGGTAGCTCAAAATTACGCGACGGCGAATCATTTTCATTGACTTTCTGCAAATTATCATATCACATTCACCTACAATTTCACGTGCAAACTGTTGAATAGAAAACCGAATGTAACTAATTTTGGCGCCAATCTTATGCGCCGGCATTGCCATACAAATTTTCTTTTTTTTCAGCAGTCTAGATAATAGATAACCTTAACGGTAATTAAATAAAAGTAAAAATAAAAATAACAAATTGTATCGGCATTTTCTAGAGGTAATAAAAAGTCAACCAAGCTCCTTGCAATATATAGGTATTTCGACACACCTGGCGCCGAGTGGGTGAAATTTCACCCACTCCATATCTCAGGTGTTATAGCAGGTATATACCTGAATTTTTGTTTATATCTATTCTAACCACCGATCAAAAAAGTTTATTTTCTTGGGAGGTAATACTAAATATTTGATACTATTATACTAAATTTTTTTATATTTGAAAATGTTAGCAGCAACTTACAAAATTGTTACCAACATATGAACTAAATTTATATGTATGTATAAGTATTGCCCTCCGTCAATGTGTCACATTTCTTTATGGTGGTGGTAACACTGTTATCGGAAGCCACGCTCTCCTTTGAACCGAAGCCCTTCATTGGATTGGGCAGGAACACTAGCAGAGTCACTAAGACTTGAGGAACGAAACAGGAGTTCAGAGCACGGGTCTTAGGCAATCGAAAATCTTTATTAAAGGTTATAATTCCAAAAGAAGTGAAGAATGCTTAGACAGGTTACCGGGCTTCTAACCGGCACTGCAGACTGAGAAAACATACGAGGTCTGTTCAAAAAACTATTGCGAATTTTGAATTTCCGCGGGTTACGTATATTCAATTTTCGTTTTTTATTTGTGGCGTTATGTTGGTACTCATGTGCTCACTTATGCCGACAGGTTCGGCCATTTTGAATGTTTACTTAATTTTTGACAGCTTTTTGCTTGGACGGCAGCCGCCGTGGCTCAGTTGGTTAGTGCGTTGGACCGCGAGTCGAAGGCAGCAACCTCAGGTTCAAATACTGCCTGTAATAACACCTAAAAAAATAACGGGAAAACTCGTTTTCTCTTTCGGTGGCTGTCCTCTCAGCTGGAAATGGCAAACCTCTGAGAGTAAAAATTGCTTATGAAAAAGCTCCCAACCTGCCGTTCGGAACCGGCATAAAACTGTAGGTCCCTTCCACCCGCGTACAAATTCACACGCACAACACGGATGGTTGCGGGAAGCTAGGCCTTAGTCTCGCGTAAGCGGGCTGTCGTGCCAGTCAATTATTAAAAATTTTGCTTGGACGAGTTTTGGATCGTCTTTAATTTCTGCCTATTCCAAAAAAAAAGTGTCAAGGCTTTGTTTACAGTTTCCTTCGATTGCAGGGGCGTGGTGCAGCATAAGTTCTTGCCACACGCAATTTTCCCGGATTTGTGGAAGAACAAAAATTGGCTTTTGCGCCATGATAACGCCCCTGCTCACACATCGTTGCTTGTGCGCGAATTTTTGGCCAAAAACAACACACTTATGATGCCGCAGCCACCGTATTCCCCAGACCTGGCCCCTGTGACTTATTCTTGTTCCCGAAACTGCGATTGAGGAGATTAAGATGGCATCGAAGGAGGAGCTGAACAAGATAACAAAAAATTATTCTTTGAAGTGCTTCGAGGATTGGCTAAAACGTTGACATAAGTGTATAATATCTGATGGGGATTTTTTTGAAGCAGACAAAATATGAATAAATAAATAATTTTTGAAAAAGCTACAAGATAAAAAAAGCTAAAAATATACTTTTTAAACAGAACTCGTATGCATACAATCGGTTTACTCACTTAACTGGCCATAACAACCCGTTACCGGGTTATGGCCTGCCGCATCTGCTTTGCTTCTCCAAATAGTGACACCAACAGATGGGCCTCCTCAACTTGGTCCTTCCACCGGAGACACGGCCTCCCTCTTCGCCGTCGAGCTCCAACTACCGCATCGAACACCTTTTTCGCCGGAGTGGCAGACATGGCCAAGCCAGAGTAGCCACTATATGTTAATTCGTTGCGCTATGTCCATGTCTTTATACAGTTCATTGTTGGTTCGAATACGAAGTACCTTCCTCTCGAACACCCCAAGAGCCGGTAAGTCGCTACGCGAAATTGTCGATGCTTCTGCGCCATAGAGGAGCACGGGTAGAATAAGCGTCCTATAGGCAAGTTGGTACAATCGGTTTAGAACAGGTAATATACTATACATGTATGCGGAGCAGCAGAGAAGATTCCTGAGCACATCATAGGAGATTCCTCAGCACATCATACTGCACTGCGATGCGGTAGGTCGAAGTAGGAGGCGATACCTGGGCCAATACTGGCTTGCAGAAGAGAACATCAAACACCAAACATCAATAGATCATCTTTGGTCTCAGTGCAACTAATCCTTTTTAAATCTATATATACTAGTTGTAACCCCCGAAATTCGGGTGTAAACAAAAAAACTACCATTTCGTTTATGTAACTAAAATGTAATGTAAATTTTTTGCATTATAGTACTTCGTGCAATAGTACATTCGCCGTTGTGTTTAATTTATTTGCCAATAATTGCACTCTTATGTCTAATGATGATCGCACCCGACTTAAGGGGAGGTTCTCCTCTTTTTTTTTTCAAAAAATCAATTTTTTTTTTTTTGATGAAATGAAAGGTATGAATGTCGAGAATATGTGTGCAAAAGGATTTTTCGATCCGCAGCATATTTATCGCATAGGAGCGTCTCTGATGCGTCGAACTTTCGCGCGCGGAGGAACGCTCTGGTGCTATTTTACTGCGCGACTTACGACTTTAAACGCGTTTATCTCAAAACCATTTTTTTCATCCTAACGTCAAGCGTAACTCATGATCTACTTATCCGAGTTACTTCATCTATAGCATTTCTTAAAGGGTATGATTTTTTATATGACTTATACCTAAAACAAATATAAACAAATGTGTAATAATAGTCTTTTAACAAAAGAAAAGTCGAAAAAAAGATGGTAAAAATTGAACTTTTTCTATGATTATGCATAAATTAGATGATTTTTTATAAAAATTATTCAAAAATAGGTATAAGTCATAGGGAATTTAATATTCTTTACTATAAAAAAAAAATGTTTGATTTCAGTTCACTACAAGTGGCTACAGCCTTGACGTTTCCGAACAATGTCTCGCTTGCAGAGGTTGACAAGACCCGCCATTTTTGGGCCGCCATATTGGATTTTGTAAAAAAAAATTTTTGTCTTGTATTTTAGAAAGATGGCTTAATAAATCATCAAAACCGTCTATTCGTGAGTCGTTTCATTATCCGACAGTAAATGAAAGAATTTCGCTTTATTTTCGGCCGAAAAGAGGAGAACCTCCCCTTAACGCTACATACAATTGGCCATGAGTGAAGTAATCCTCTTTTAAAAAGACCGATGTGGTTAATGTTTAATTATAGCAACAAACTTCCTCCTTCGTTAAAATTTTGTTTCTTCTTCTTTTTGTAGTCGATGTTGCGATTTAAAAAAAAAATTTAACTACTTTTTTGTAAGATTTGAGTTGGACTCTTAAGAATAACGTGATCAAAACAAAACATAAAAATGCAAAATTTGGGACATAGCAACACTGGCTAGCATCAAAGAAGAACAAAAGAAAATCGAAATTTCAGCCTTTCGCCGGCGCAAGAAGGAACAACAACAGCATATCATTTTCTCCTCACAATCATCCCCCGCCACGGCGATGTGCTTTCGCAAACTCGCTGCGGTGTACACAAACAAAGAGTGCAAATAAAACAACGCTGTGGCATGTAAAGTAACGCTCTCACCCACTGTTGCCAACTTAGTGCCTTCGCACTAAATTTAGTGCTTTTTGAAAATCAAAACGCGGAAAATATTGAGTTTGGTGCTTGGTGCGTTTTTTAGTGCTTTTTTTTATTTCAAAGACACCAAGACTAATTCATGCTTCGAAAAAATGTAAGTTTTTTTTAATAATTGGAGTGTTATACAACACTATATTTCATTTAACACCTATATAACACTGGAATGTTGGGCTAAAAAATCATTGTTTGGATATTACATGACAACCAAAGTGGCCCTCCTTGGTGGAATTGCTACTTAGGTCACGGTTGCCACTGTGTGAAACGGTAACAGTAAATGGAACAATTTCTCATTTCTACATATTACTAAACACTTTCTTGGCAAGTTTATGTACGACCGGACATTTTTGTGTTCGGTTGTACTTTGCAACCGGACACGAACAAAACTTCCGAAAACCGAACTGTCCGGGCGAAAACCGGGCAGTTGGTAACCGTGGACGCAAGACGTAAAAAAATGCTAAACAAAAGCATTAAATCAAAGGATACATGACAGCTGATTGCCGGAAATGAAAGCCAACTTGTTTTTCGTACGTGCGAACTGCGCATCCAGCAAAAGTACTCTTTACTTCGAGCTTACAGCAATATACGCCAAAAAAAAAAGTCGACTTTGTTGCAAGCTTGTATCACTTCTTAAATGAAGCCAAAATCCAAATTTGCATGCCCTGGCAACGATTATAATCGCGTGTAATTGATTCACTATCAAAATCTTGACGAACTTGTTCGAACGCACGCACCCGAAAGCACAAAATTGCGCGAGGTGGCCACAGAAAAATCGCTGTAAAATCCAGTCGGGCAAAATCGGGCACCCGATCTCTTCAGGGCAGTACTCACGGAAGACTAGTGAACAATTTTCCTAAAGACGGAACCGTGGCAAGTATGGCCTTTTTTTTGAAAGTCTATCGAAAGTTCAAAAAGAGTGATAAAAACAGTGCATCAAGTGAGTGCCTATGAAAAGACAACAACAACAACAACCAACTGTTTTTTCCTATATTTAATTATTTACTACAAATGCCTTCTTTTACGATGCTGGTGCAAAAAGTTTCATTTCATCATTTCATTTGCTCCTTTCCGTATTTTAAAACTTCAGCTTTGCCGAAAAAGTGCAAATTGCTGATATTATTTCACACTCTAAAAATTGCTCAACTTTGACGGGCTCTACAAGCAAAACTATTTGTCTAATTTAATTAAGGTTTTCGGATTTCTTAGGTCCAAGCATTTATCTATCGGACAAGTATAACAGTTTTCCCCAAACTATAGGTAGCAGCCTCAGATAAAAGAGAAACGGACCATGTGTATATTTCGTTTCTTAGGTTTCAAAGCAGCGTTTTGCAGCGTTTTAATGCACTATCATTTGAAAAGTCTAATTTTCGGAAAAATTATGTGAAAAATTGACACTATTGTTTATGTTTTCCCTAATTCACTACTTAACAATTGATAACACTGTGCGTGAAATTTGCCCTCAAAAATTTAGACATGGGGGGGACCTACTGGGTGAGTTTTCTATAGGTATACTGAGTTGAGATCCACTAGCCGTTTGGTAAGATTGGCTCTAGTTTATGAGAAATCTGTTCGTAGCTTGTGCTGCGTACGGAGCGTCGGCATGGCACGAATTGGCCGCGACGGTTGTAGGCCGCAAACACTTGCTGTCTATTCAGCGTGTTATGTTGTTAGGTTGTATGCCTGTGTGCCGCACTGTATCAACAGATGCATTGCAGGTGTTGATGGGTGCGGCTCCTCTGGATCTCGTAGTCATACGGCGTGCCGTGGGCTTCGGGCTAAGGAGGGGGAACAGAGAGGTGCTGCTGCAGTATGAGTGGCTGCAAGGCGAAGGTGTGGAGAGTGCTGACAGTATGAAGCGTAAGCGAATACTGCAGGACTGTGTTCTGCAACGTTGGCAGCAACGTTGGGACGAAAGTCCCCATGGGAGAACGACCTATGAGTACATACGGGACGTGAGGTTCGTGGTAGGGCTCAGGGATTTCGGTTTCGGCTTAAGCCTTGGGTTCCTACTCACCGGACACGGGTCACTCAATGCATTTTTGCATGAGAGAGCCCTGAGTGCAAGTGCTGAGTGTATGTGTGGGGCTGTGCGTGAGGATTGGTTGCATGTGTTGTGTGAGTGCCCGTTGTACTCAGATTTGAGGGATCTAGGGCGGATGGGGATTAGTCGGACGGACGGTGTGTGGTGTGTGCGTGAAGCACTCTCCACCAGCCAGCTGATTGCCATAATGAATGATTATGCGAATGCTGTGTTTCGGCGGCGACGGCAGTTTGGTGTATTGCCAAGTGTGAATGTGTGAGTGGGCGAGGGGGCTGGTCTGTTTGAGTGGATGAATGAGTGCGCACGTGAATGGAGTCAAGTGCGGTGTGGTGGTCACCAGTCCACGAGCTAAATGGGGCTCAACTGGTAGTAGCACGGCTACGAAGTCTGACCAGAGGCTTTGTCTGGTACCACGGGAATCAGGGTGCCCCTGGAGCCTTGTGCTTCAGCCTGATCATGGGAATGGCCCCCTCGGGGAGTTTCGTGGTGGCGTGGTTTAACACCCAAATGCGGGTAGAGTTTCGTCTCGGCGTGGAGTTGCGTTTACAACCGGGTGCCGGACCCATAGCACGGCAGAGGTTTAGATAGGCCTCGATCCCTATTAAGGAGGGGTAATGTCCATTTACATTAACCCAATTGGTACCGGGAGCTTGCTCTCGGGGCGCTTATCAATGCTTAATTTTGATACGCTGTGCTTATGAGCACCGTGGGGTTAGGCCACACTGTGGCGGCACTCACGTTAAAAATTCGACATTCAATGTCAACCATATGCAAACCTGTGGACGAAAGCAATAATCACTTAAGTCCATACGTACTATTTTGAGCAGCGCGCTTTAAAGGATGCCATGGTGGAGTGTGGTATCGACGTAACATCCATATCGTGGATATATAGCCGCATTGCCATTATGGTTTCTACCTGCATTGGAATGAAGTCGTTGCTTAACTTAATTCGTAACGCGTTGGAGCCCTCCACTATTAGAAAATATGATGTGAGGGTGGCCAGGAAGGCTATAAGCCTTCCATAGCACTCAATCCATTTTGTACCATTGTACTATGCCCATGGGGAGGAGACTAATATCTCATATTTCACCCGTTTTTTAAATGTGTATGCAACACTTTTTTCCCCAACATATGCTACAGCACACATTTCAAGAAAGGGGGAGGGGCCTACAGTTTAACGCCGAATCCTAACGGCGCACAGTGGGGTAGTTGATGCCGAAAATGGCGATTCATTCACCCAGACTATTTAGTTATGAAAAAAACTTTCAGGTTTAATTAATCGAATATCAGAAAGTAAAAACCAGGGACTTAACTATTATAAGTTGTTTAAGAAAATAATTGCAATGTAACTATTACAATGCAACATACATTTTATTTGTTGATTATAATTATTATTTGCGAAAATTAATTTTTACGTTGCGTAATAACTGTTATGAGAACCGATAACTATTATTTTGAGAACATTTTTTACGTTGCTTCATAACTTTTATTTATGATTTTTTTGTCATTTACGTTGCCGATAACTATTATTTGAAAGAACATTTTTTACGTTGCTTCATAGCTTTTATGAAAGAAATGTTGTTTTTTACGTTGCCTTACCACATTTTGAGTATGAACTGATTTTTAGTTGTTTAGTTGTTGGTGGAAATTATGTTTCTGCAGTTAATTTGCGCTTGTCAATTTAAAACAATTAAAAATCAATTGAAAATCAATGTGGTAACTCTCAACGTAAAAACTTTATTTTTTCAAAACAAATAGTTATCGGCAACGTAAATGAAAATAAAAATCATAAATAAAAGTTATGAAGCAACGTAAAAAAAAAATTTCTCAAAATAATAGTTATCGGTAACGTAAATTAAAAAAGTTATAAATAAAAGTTACGAAGCATTGTAAAAAACCAAAATCCCAAAATAATAATTACACTGTGTCGAAAATTCAGACAAAATTCGTTCGAAAATTCAGACATGGAGGGACCTACTGAGCGACTTTCTATAGGTATACTGAGTTGAGATGCACCAGGATTAAGAGAAATCCGACTTTGAAGTTTGCTTATTTTAGTCGAGTTCGTCGCTTAAGTCTTCGAACGTTTAAATGCTAATAGGTCCTAAATCGTTCCGAATATCGCTTTACTGTCTTCGGCAAGTTTGTAGATATTTTAACGACCAACAAATTTGCTTATGACACCAATAAAAAAAAATACATTCAAACTGTGTTTTCGACAAAAATGTCCCAAAAACCCACCTTTCGTCGAGGCACAACAGTATAGCGAACCCTCGTGAAAAAAATAAATGAGTATGCTTTTATACAGAGGGTTGGCTCCTGCATCTAACAAACTAAAAATTTTGCCTGGGAAACGCCCATAAAAGGCGTGGCTCGGCGTCAAAGTTCAACGTTTTTATCAAAAAACTCAATTATAGCCTATTTCCACTGAGCGCTTCACTGCAGTTAAGGGCTCTGTTAAATTTGAGAACTGTCAAGCGTTTCCACCGAAACTGAGTTAACTCCAACAGCTGGTTTTTGTTTACATTTTCCTTTGGTGAAGTCAAATTCTGCATTTATTTCTGGGCAGCCACAGCTATACCCATCGCCGCCATTCCCTTGTATACGTATGTATGGTTTCTTGTAGCCCCTCTACTGCATGAAAACCACTCCGCTTTCCTTCTCAACAGTCTAGGAATATCTGCGTTTTCATATTTGTGAAAATTTATCAATTTATTTATTTATTTATCAATTTATTTATCATTTGTCAATGTCTATTTCATTTGTGAAAGTTGTCGGCTGATTGATATCAGAGCTGTCTGAATTTTTTTATGTCAAGAGGGTTCATGAGAAATTCCACGTTTTTATTTTCTTTTTCTGCATTTATTATTGGCAAATAATAGAAGTTTTGACTTTGATTATGACAGACAATATGTATTTTTGCGAAAAATGTAGTAAAAAGTAATTGTCTTGGCAAAAAATCTACCACACCGAACGTAATTCAAATCCCTTCTTTCGTTTGTGTTCGTACGGCTCTTGCAGCGCCTGAAAGAATGCTATCAAAATTTTTACATTTGTTAGTATTGTCCCCCTATTTTAACATAACATTTTCTGTTAGACGTCTGTAAATGGCAAAACTGAGTTAACTCAGTTTTGAAAGTGAGTTTACGCACTTTGATACAAAAACAATTGTATGGGAATTTGAGCATTTAAATGCGATGTCAAACTGCAGTGAAGCGTAAACTGCAGTTAAGGCCCAGTGGAAATAGGCTATTCATCTCCAACTGATTTACACGATATGGGTATCAAACGAAAGGTATTTTTCATACCTTTCTTTTGATGTGCAACATTAGATACGTAAGATGTACTAATAAAAAGTTTTAAGCGAAAAAAACATTTTTTATAAAAAAATTTTTTTTAACGGATTTTTTTCTCGAAAAAATCCATTACTAAGGTACAATAAGTTTGCTACCATATTGTAGCCTGTGAAATTCCCTTTACATTGAAATATAAAAATGAATACTTTCGTTTCTTCTCAATATATTTTTTAAATTTTTTTCTAACTTGACTCTGGGTCCAAAGCCATTTCATATTCACCTTCGCAATCAATTTAATGTTAAACCGTCACCAATATCATCATTCCTCATTAGTATCAACTCCATAGCATCTTTGGGCATAATATATGATGCACTTTTTTGTGGCAATTTTTTCATACTTGATATAATGGAACAGAATTAATTTAAAAATCTAGTAAAAATGTCCAATGGTTTTTTTTTCACTGCACTTTTCTTTTCACTTCGCTTTTTAAGACAGTTGGCCGATTGGCAACAAAGCATGCGATATGATTTGCAGTCCATGTAAAAACTTTTTTGGAAAGTTGTGGGCATATTTTACCACATTTGCATTGTCATAATTTTTTTTTTTTAAGTTTTTAATCCAAAGCTGGCGGTCTGCTGACGCCAGCTGGGAAGACCGGCTGGTGGGGCGGAAGAACTGGCAGATTGTGACTAGACCTCCTCGTGGTGGCCGCTAGAAACAGCCACCGGGGTAAGGTCTTGTCTATACCCTGTGTGGCTGGCTCACTAGTCACGTCCCACTTCCAATATCCCCTTATACCTGAGTCCCATCTATCCGTACTTCCTCCCCCCCCCCCCCTAATCCAGGGTGTCATGCGACCCGTGCCCATTGGATGGTTTGCAGCCAGGGAGTATACCGGCTATATTATCACGGAGCCTACCCGATACCTGTCCACCTCGGGTAGTATTTTTGGACTTCCTGTGGCATGGGGCTCTGCCATGGGTGACCTCCCCGACCCCACTTACTGATAGGCCACCGAAAAGCCTCGTCGGAGTAGGTGGCCAACGAACCAGATGAGAGGAGTTTCTTAACACATGCCTCGGATGGAAAAGACGTCGGACAGACTGACGTTAACGATCAGCAGATGGCTGAAACAACGACTAGCGGTCGGAGAGACCGATCGGCTAGGAGCAGTGTGAGCAGTGATTGCTCACACGTGAGTGTGACCACAGAGTCAACTATGGCGGTTGGAGGGGCGTCATCGATAGGATTACCTGCACTGGTAGAAGCTACCGAGGCCATCTCTCTGAAGAGAAAGCGGCTAACGACTTCTCAGAAGAAGAGGCTGAGGAAGCTGATGGCGGCAGGTAAGACCTACGATGAGGCTCTAAAAACTGTTCTAGAAGAGCCGACTAAAACGGACGAGACCGATGGTGACAGCAAAAGGGATACGGCGCAACCCGTATCGAAAAGGACGAAGTTTAGCCCGTCCTTCGCTGAAGCTGCAGCAGCCATCAAGGTGGGAATTTTACCGGACGAATTCCCGGCTGTCCACCTAAACTTGGAGGAGCAGAGGGCAATTGAGGGGGCCATCAAGGAGGAGCTGCGTAAGCTCCCCGTTGATGGACCTCAAATCAGGTTCCAAGGATGCTCCTTCAAGCCAGGGTGGATCATTGTGAACTGCGCCGATAAGGCGTCGAAGAATTGGCTGGAAGGGATAATGAAGAAGACCCAGCTGGTGGAAAAGAAGGTGAAACTGGTGGAGGGAAGCGAAATTCCCAAACCCAGCGTAGCCACCGCGTTTTCCCCAGGCTGCTCCCTACCGGCCGAAGATATTCTTCGAATGCTTCGAACGCAGAACCATTCATTACCGACAGGAAACTGGAAGGTATTGAACAGATCTGTCGCGGCGCAGGGAACAACGCGGACACTGGCCATCGACGATCCCTCAGTGACTCAGCTCTCTGCACTGAAGAACCTTCCCTTCTTTGAGTTGGGAAGGGTTCAGGTTGCGTCGGGAGCAGGGGGCCAAGTCGTTGGTGACCAGTGAAGGCGGTACGGAGACGAAGACGTCCAACGTAAGGGTGGATGAGGAGAGACCGTCCACCAGTAGACAGGCACTGGCTAGGGTGAGCGAAGACCGGCCGCGTACCAGCGGACGGGTGCTAACCGTCACTCGGACTGACAAGACGACCGAACGGACGAGTGACAAGACGCCAGGACCGGCATCTGTGGGACCCGCAAAGCGTGCTTCAGCTAAACCCGTCCTGCAGACCCGGCTGACTGGGGTGGCAAATCCGTCCAGACAGCTGAGTCTGCTGGATAAGTCTGTACATACTCCAGGCAGTATTGAACAGGTACAGACAAGGGGTAGAGGAGGTAAGCGTGCGGGTTCCCACACCAAGGGACCGCAGGCGTAATATGGAGATTGTACAGATCAATCTCCATAGAGCGTCGGCAGCCTCGGCTGTCCTCACCAGGACCCTTAATACCTTGGGTCCCAGCATAGCCCTGATGCAGGAGCCATGGACCAGCACCAAAGGACAAATGCGGGGGCTAACTCAGGCAGGTAATGTACTTTGTTGCCAGTCATCAACAAGAGCCCGAGCCTGCATTATATTTAATAATGTTTCATTCTTTCCGTTGACAGATTACGTTACGCCTGATCTCTGCGCGGGAAAAATCGTGTGGAACTCCAGGGAGTTTATCATAGCCTCGGCATACTTCCCTGGAGACGACGACCACTGCCCCCCACAAATAGCAGAACAGTTAATTGACTATGCTAGGGGCAACCACCTGGAGCTAGTACTTGGCTGTGATGCGAACGCCCATCACGCCATGTGGGGAAGCTCGGATGTCAATCCTAAAGGTGAGTCACCTTTTAACTTCATACTCTCCCTAGATTTAAACATATGCAACATTGGGAATAGTCCCACGTTTGTTACTAGAGTCAGGGAGGAAGTCTTGGACATGACCTTGGCGACATCAATGACAAAAGATCTTGTCAGCAATTTGCGAGTATCTGATGCGCCGTCCTGCCCAGACCACAGGCATATAAGATTCACGTTAGGGAATCAAACGCTTCCTGAAGTGTCATTTAGACCTAAAAGACAAACCGACTGGAGCAGTTACCGCAACCAGTTAGGACAAGATACTCTAGTTCGAATAGAGAACAGAATAGATACCATAGACAGATTAGAAAGGGCCACCACAACTCTCAAGGAATCCGTTCTAAATGCCTATGAAGACAACTGTCCCCTCAAGACTAAAACCTTTAGGAAACAGACGCCATGGTGGAGTGGTCACCTTAGTAAGCTAAGGAAGGAGGTCAGGAAACTATTTAATAAAGCCAAGCGGAATAACGACTGGCAGACCTACTCCCAGACCCTCACCAAATATAACCGCGAAATAAGGAAGGCCAAGAGAGAGTCCTTTAGACGATTCTCGCTGGAATCGTTCTCCCCATACAAAGCGCCGGGAATAGATGGCATCTCCCCGGCACTTCTGCAAAGGGGAAAGGATATACTGGCGCCTATTTTAACAAAAATCTACTCATGTAGCTTAGCTTTTGGACATATTCCAGACGTGTGGAGAGCAGTAAACGTGGTCTATCTCCCCAAGCCTGGAAGATCCAACAAAAAGGATCCAAAATCCTTCAGGCCAATAAGCTTGATGTCAGTCGTGCTAAAGGGCCTGGAAAAGGCCGTTGACCGCTTCCTGAGAGAAGATATTCTTCCTCGGTGCCCCCTAAGTGCGAACCAACATGCCTACCAGAAAGGTAGATCCACTGAAACGGCCCTATCGGCGCTGGTAGGCAGGATAGAGAAGTCCCTGGAGGAAAAGGAAATCTGTTTGGCAGGTTTTCTAGACATAGAAAGGGCTTTCAACTACACGACCTTCGAAGCGATTGAAAAGGCGCTAGAAGAATTTCAGGTGCCTACCACTCTTATAAGATGGATATCATCCATGCTTGAAAGCAGGGGGATTCAGTCCAACCTAGGGGCGGTAGAGCTGTCTGCAAGAACAGGGAGGGGATGTCCCCAAGGAGGGGTACTATCCCCGCTGCTGTGGTCTGTGGTCGTTGATGGACTAATCCGCTCACTTACGGAGAAGGGATATGAAGTCATCGCCTATGCAGACGACCTAGTCATTGCGGTCAGGGGCAAAGACGGACATACAGTCTCGGACTTGCTACAGAGCGCGATGAAAATTGTGAAGCGCTGGTGTGTAAGACAGAAATTGTCTGTGAACCCGGATAAAACAATTATAGTGCCTTTTACCTTTAAAAGGAAATTTGACCTTGGACAGATAGAGATCTTTGGTAAGGTGCTGAACATCTCGAATGAGGTCAAGTACCTAGGGGTAACTCTAGACAGTAAATTGAACTGGAAACCCCACGTTGATTGCACTATCAAGAGAGCAGGCAATGCCCTCTGGAGTTGCAAAAGAATCTGTGGTAAAAACTGGGGACTGAGGCCGAAGTGGCTTCAAAAACTATACTCCCTGGTTGTTCTGCCGACGATAACCTACGGGGCGATAGTCTGGTGGAGGAAGACCACAGAAGTAACTACTGCGGCCAAGCTAGAGAAACTACAACATGAGACATCCTGTTATGCAAATACCTGCATAACAGGATGTCTCAGGACGACTCCAACCGCAGCCCTTAATGTTATATTGGGGGCGATGCCGCTGGAACTCAAAGTGCAAATGGCTGCAATAGCCAGCACTCACAGACTGGTGCATAGTGGATTTATACCGAAAGATACACAGGCAACCGGTCACTTACCTCTGCTGAGGGACAGGAGGCGAGATGGAGGCTTTTGGATGCCCCTTGATCTGATGCCTCAGAAGCACCTCTTCAGAAAAAAGTACAAAACATACATACCGCACAGGAAGGACTGGGCTGATAATAGAATCAGTCCGACGTGTGACGATATTGTATAGTACACTGATGGATCCAAGACGGAAGAAGGAACAGGAGCGGGAATTTATAGCTCTAGCTCCCAACTTTCAGTCAGTCTTGGGGACAAGGCCACAGTCTTCCAGGCTGAGGTCTATGCCATTAATGAATGTGCCAGGACAATACTACCACTCAACTTTAAAAGGAAGAGGATATTCATAATGCCTGACAGTCAGGCTGCAATCAAAGCTCTGAACTCGACGACATTTGACTCTAAACTGGTCTGGGAGACAGTAGATGTCCTCCAAGACCTTTCCAAGGACAACCAAATGATAATACACTGGGTACCTGCGCACTGTGGACACGATGGTAATGAGGAGGCGGACAGATTGGCAAAGGAGAGGGCGGCAAGACGACCCTACGGATCTGAACCAATCATAGGTGTTAGCAAGACTCATTACAGACATTGTGTAAAACAGGAATTTCTAAATCGAGCTAACCACAAATGGTCGAACACAGTGGGACAACGCTGTTCCAAGCTTTTCTTTCCAGTTTACTCTGCAAAGAAATCTAATTACCTCTTGGAGCTAAGCCGAACATAGCTTAGATTCATGACGGGGATCCTAAGCGGACACTGTCTGCTAAATATGCATAGAACGCGACTGGGAATCATGGACAACGAACTATGCAGATTTTGTATGGAAGACGAGGAGACTTCTGTACACATCATAACGGAATGTCCCGCCCACATACACGCAAGAAAGCGGGTACTGGGAAGGGAACTGGTACAGACACACGATCTGTCTGAATTTGATCTAAGGAAAATAAAGGAGTTCCTGGATAGCATCGGAGGATACGAACTCCTCCAGTAAGATAAAGGGACGTGACACAATAGTTCAACACTGGACGCAGTGTCTCGGGCAGGTGGTGCTCGACTCCCGCTACCCAATCTTAATCTTAATCTTAATCCAAAGCTGCGAAAATTTTCTATTTCGATTTGATGTTCACTAGAAACAACCATAAAATGGTGTGCTTGTTTTTAATCAAGTCGACATCGATTTCTATTATTGATACAGATTTTTCTGCATTTTGAAAAAAAAACAACATTAAAACCTTTGGATTATTTGTTTTCATCTAAAAAATAAATAATTTAAAAAATCTAATTTTCACATTTTATACATGACCCATTTAACCTATGAGTTCGCACACAAAAATCGAAATGCTGGAAAAGCGCGCCACATTCGTGGAACTTTCTTCATATAATGTTACTAGAATATCTAAACTATACGCTAATGAAAATGATTTTGCTCGATCTCACAAGACTCACAACTATATGTTTATGAAAAGGGTCAAAATTGGGCAATTTTCAATTTGTAAACACTTTTCAACAAAACAAAATACACAATGCATTACTGAATTACCTAAACATGAAGGCTGCAACAATAATTTCAAAGCCGTTTTTGCAATTTATAAAAAGCAATCGGTTGGAAGTAAAGAAAAAGAATACGTTTATCGCTGTGCGCATTAATTCTGAAAAGAAATGTCAAGTTTCACAATGCTGTGCTGGAAAACGCTAAACTATTTTACAACAATTCTTTGATCTAGGGTTGTGGAATTTTATCTATTTTAGCCCGGTACCAAAAACATATTTGTATCTTGATTTTTCGTTTTTGAATTAATCGACACTTTACTTATAAAGGGTGATTTTTTAGCAACTTTCTTTTTGGCAACACTGTTTTTGGCAGGTCAGCTGTTTTCGTGTAACATGTTACTGCCAAACATGTTCAGTTTGGTCTATAATTTAACCATGAATCGACTTACAAACGAATAACGCTTGCAGATTATTGAATTTTTTTCAATTTTATTTCGAGAATTCATGCTCGGTTAAGAAAGTGCATCGTGCACTTCTTCCATTTTATGGTCAGTTTGGGCGACCTTCTGAGGCGGCTATTCGGAATCTTGTGACTAAATTTCGCACCAAATTTACATTATTGGACATTAGACCAGCAACACGCATACGTAGAGTGCGGACAGAGACGGTGCCACATGCCACACAGCACGTGAAACAATGGCCCAATTGAGAGGCGAGTTCGGTGAACAGTTTATTTCACGTTTGGGGCCGGTTAATTGGCCGCCTAGATCGTGCAATTTGTTATTATTATAGGCTATAGTGAACTACGACCAATTTGATCTTTTGTGCAGCCTTTGTTTTAACCGTCCAAGTTAAGGCTTTTTATAAATTTTAGCACTTTTTGGGGTTGTAGTTTCCAGATGGTTGATGGCGGTATAGACGCCTGACCAAACTGGAGAAATCTCTTTCTACTGAGCGCAGGACATTCGCATAGAATGTGGAGTGATGTTTCCTGTTCTAGCTCACATATCCTGCACACATCCGTTGAGGATATTCCCATATTTTTGAGATCGTACCTGTTAGGTACCCAGTGAGGATGCGAAGGTCCTCTCGGTTTAGGGGAGTTTGTGCGATTTAACGCCTTTAGACTATTTTTGTGGGGCTATGTTGAGGCTCATGTTTATAGCGACAAGCCCGCAACGGTTGACGCACTGAAAGCCAATATTGAGGAATTTATTCATGAGATAGAATAGAATAGAATTGATTAGGGTAAACTGCACTGAGACCAGGATTGATCTATTGTGCCCCTTATAATTGTTAGAGTACATCCCCTAGACCTACCGCCCTAATGAAACTTATTAACTCGCGGGGGTTTAGGTGTTTGACGTCCTCTTCTGCAAGCCGAAACTGGCCCAGGTAACGCAACCTGCTGCGACAAGCCGCATTACAGTGCAATATGTGTTCTATCCCGATTGTATGCATGTGTTTCCTCAATATGCAGTGTCCAGTTAGAAGACCTATGACCTGTCTAAGCTGGTTTCTCCTTAGTTTGAGGCATTCTTCACTCCATTTGGGGTTAAAATCTTTGATGAAGATTTTCGATTGCCTGAGACCGGAGGCGCTAGTCTAGTGTAGTCTGTGACTCCGTTATGTCGCTTTTGCCCAGCTCAATAAAGGGTTCAGGTCCTAGGGAGGGGGCGTGGCTGCCGCGGTTCTAGCGAGGCTGTCCGCTTCCTCGTTTCCTTCGATACCTCTGTGTCCTGGAACCCAGAGGATCTTCACCTGGTTGCATGTGCCCAGTGCATTCAAAGCCTCAATGCATTCCAGCACTAATCCTGAGGTTATCTCATATGAGATTCGTGTTTTGATGGCTGCTTGGCTGTCGGAGCAGATGACGATGTCCTGCCCTCTGTTCGCACGTTCGAGATTGGCATGCAGTTCAGCCTGGAATATGCTGGGTGTTTTCCCCATGGGCTCATAGTGCTTGAAGCGAGGTCCAAACACCCCTGCCCCGGTTCCCTCGTGCGTTTTCGAGCCGTCTGTAAACCACTTAATTGTGTGTGGTTAAAAATGGATCTGGTGATCTTCCCAGGCCCAGTCTACTTTATTGCTCATATAAAGTGTTTTTCGTAGTTATATGTTCTTGTTATTGTATCCATCGGATACAAAACATAAGGGTTACTAGTGGAAAGCACATCTAAGTCTCTATCCCTAAGGATGTGATCCTCCCCTTTACTGGTTCTGGCCAGTCCAAGGATTGTAGGATGGCCGCCATCTCAATTGTTACCGGCCGATATGTTGGAGAGAGTATGCCAAAATTGGACCCAGCATATGAACCATTTGAGGCGCAGCCTCGGTCAAAATTTACATGAAATCATCTTTAAACATTGAATTATATAGATCGTTCTATCGACTCAAATAAAGATTTCATACGTTTCTCTAAATTTTATGTTTTTTTCAAATCAAATCCGAAGGCTCTCAAAAAATCACCCGATACATTACCCCACACTTGGAGATTTCGCCATTGCCTGCCAAGAGCGCACTTGTGCGATTCATGTTATTCTCATCTGCTTCATGTGGATAGCGATAAAAGTAGATGGGCGTTTTACCAGCCCGAGCTAGGAATCGAACCTGGGGTACCTAGAAACCTCGGTATGAGAAGCTACCCGCTGGACTATCGAGGCGGGCTAGAAGATATGATAAAAAGCAATGAAAATGATTCTAAGCTCCCAAATTGTTGAAGATTACAATCTTCATATGGGTGGTGTAGATCTTATGAGTAGCAGTAAGCCGTCATAAGATTACTTTGAAAAGTAGAAAGTGGGTAAATAGTTTTTTATTAGTGTCCGACCGAATATTCGGTTTCGGCCCAAATAAGAACGGCCGAAACCGAAACTTTCTAGAATATTTTTTACATTTTAATGTGTAGCGAGTGAACAGCTAGTTAGTGCAGCCGAGCAGATATACAACTAGTATAGTGAAAGAAGGAGTAATTTAGATGCTTTTTTTTAAGCATATAATACTAAATTATTTAATTTTGATTATTAGCGAGTAAGGTACGAAAGGGTAACAAGCGAGATGTCACCGCTGCCTTTGCGGCTATCGAAAGAGAATCTGCCAAAATGGGTCTGATGGTAAATGAGGGCAAGACGAAGTACAGTGCGTTTCAAAATAAAGTGTAAAGTAATTAATTATATATATTTTCTGAAAGGCTGTGCAAATATCTTTTTCGCATATTATCAATACTTCGTCCAGTCTCCGTTGTTGTCAATAATAGCTTGGCATCTTTTGTTACAATTTTGGCTTAATTTTTTAGCGTACTCCAAAGAAAACCCTCTCGAAATGCGTTAATGCCAAAATGAGGTGATTTGTTGTTACTATTCTTTTTCCTCTAAGCGTTTGCTTCATTAAGGACCAAACATTTTCGATTGGGTTTGCATCTGGACTTTGAGATGGCCAATTTAGTGTTTCCACACCAAATTTTCTGTAGCCCATTTCAGACGATTTTTCACATGTTTTTACCCAATAGCGATTTCGACATGGTACTTCTATCAAGAATGCCCGATTTCAGAAATCTGCATCTGATAGTGGCCGTTGATACTTCGACTCTCTATCGCGACAATTTTTTTTCGTTTGCTTCAGGCTAAGAGTTGGAGTGTTATGAAACATCCAGACTATCGCCTTATCCGCTTTGTTCTGAGTGGTGTCTTCCTGCCTCTCCGTAGCTCGTCGTCAGCATTTCCGAACTCTTTGAATCGACTGACCCGCTTCCTCACAAATGAAACTGATGTTTTCGTGTATTTTGCGACTTGTGGAGGCTTCAGTTTTGGACCCTTTGGATGGTTTACCAAAAACACTACTTCGAAACGTTTTTTAAATATAACACTCATTTTTAATTCTTGATATTTCCGCGAAAACTTGTACCCAACTAACAAAACAGAAATACATGCGAAAACGGTATTTTAATATAGAAGATAATCTGATATTAAAACCATGGCAAACTTCAACAGTTATGAAGATATGGTCAACACTTAATTTTGAAACGCACTGTATATGCTGTCGACACGCAGGGACTCGCAGCGGCTAGGGTCTCACGTCGAGGCCGACTGGTATACCTTTGAAGTTGTCAAGGAATTCGTCTACCTTGGCACTGCCATAAACAGCAGCAATGATGTCAGCCTGGAGATAAAGCGAAGGATTACTCTTGCCAATAGGTGCTACTATGGTCTCGGTAGGCAACTAAGTAGCAGAGACCTCTCTCGACCGACAAAACTTGCACTCTATAGGACGCTTATTCTGCCCGTGCTCCTCTATGGCGCAGAAGCATGGACACTGTCGCGTACGACACAGCGGCACTTGGGGCGTTCGAGAGGAAAGTACTTCGCAAAATTTTCGGCCCTGTTCCTATTGGCGACGACTATCGTATACGGACCAACAACGAGCTGTATAAAGACATGGACGTAGCGCAGCGAATTAACATCCAGCGGCTACGCTGGCTCGGTCATGTCTGCCGGATGGACGACGAAGCTGCGGCGAAAATGGTGTTCGATGCGATGGTTGGAGGTCGACGGCGAAGAGGGAGGCCGGGTCTCCGGTGGAAGGACCAAGTTGAAGAGGCCCTGGTATCTCTTGGTGTGACCAACTGGAGAAGGCGCGCGCAAAGCAGAGGCGCCTGGAGAGAAGTTTTGCGGCAGGCCGTAACCCGATAACAGGTTGTTATGGCCAGTTAAGTAAGTAAGGTACGAAAGGGTAATTTTTTTATGTTTGTTTTTAAAAAATGAATAAATTGTTTTTATTAATAAATATGTATTTATTTATGTTAGGTTTGTGTTTGTTCTTTATTTACTTAAACTAAAATTCGTTTGTTGAAAAAAAATGCTTGATATGGTGATTTTTATTTCAACTAGAAAGGTTCGGTTTCGGCCGAATATTAAAAAAAAACCGAAATTCGGTTTCGGCCCAAAAAAGTTGTTTCGGTCGGACACTATTTTTAATCATCTTCTGCGCATGACCTGCGTCAATGCTCGGCTACTGTACAAAACAATAAATAAAGACCAAACGGATGTAAAATATTTAAAACTCATTGATTTGAAATTCGAGGCGACTGATTCATTGTTTTTGTATAAGACCAAGGATACCCCCATTCGTGGGCATCCAGTTTAACAGCGCGGATCAATGAGAAACGTTTCAAACCCAATTTTAATGCAGTGCCTCCGAAGCACGTCAGATTGGATAAAACTGTTGACAACGATGGACATAATTTTCTATAACATTTTTCCCTAAAATATGTACAATAATATTTTCAAAACTTACGCATAGAAATGTGAAGTAGTAATATTATAATAAAAAACATATATTTATAAAAATTAAAACCTGATTTTAATTGAGCTAAGTGTTGTGTCCACTATCCTATGAAAAAAATATTACGTGTAAGTACACATTGTATCTTTAAAGATAACACCAATTTTTTTCTGACTACGCAAGAGGTTGTAAAAAAAATTAATGCAGTTCGATTTGTTTTACATGAAATATACCAATATATTTTTGTTTCAACAAAGTCGGAGAACTTTAGGAACAAGTGTAGAATACCACACCCTCCTAAAAAAATTTTTTTTATTATTAACCGATTCTAACGATATAATTGTCATATGAAAGGTATTCTCTTCCTCTTTCGAATGATGTGTAACATTAGGTATGTAATATCAACGAACATGAAGTAATATAGAACGCGTATCTCATACAAGCAAACGCGTTGTATGGCGGGTACTGCTGGTAGTACCCTCTGTTATTGACAGCAGAACCCTCTGTTACTAACAGCAGAATTCTCTGTAACTTCAGCGTAACATGTGAGTAGAAGGAAAGAAAATAAACATACGAAGGCTTGCTTTACAAGCGAGAACATAGTTTTATGTGTTGCGCTTAGGGCGCTGTTATGCAGACGGTCAAATGACCGTCGGTCACGATAGTTGTTGTTGCTTCAATGTAAAATGAAAAATTGAGAGAGAGAGCGGGAGAGTAAAATTTGACCGCGTCGGTCAAAAATGATGAGGCTCTCGATGCCAAATCATGCGATCAAAACAGTGTTGCGATGTGAAATTATTCACAACACATGTGTTTTCGGAGCAAAATGGCACACTTGTCGCGAAAATATGTATCTAATGACGGAAAAAATGGTTCGTAGCAACCCTCATCGTTTGTTTAGTGTACTGGTGACCGGCGATCAAATGACCGTCTGCATAACAGGGTTTTGGCACAGAGTAGAAAAAACAAAACGAGAGCGTAAAAAGTATCGTGACCGACGGTCATTTGACCGTCTGCATAACAGCGCCCTTAGGCTTCCCAACTATTAAAACGGTTTAGGGAGGACAAAATTTAGCTTGAGGAGGACTTTATATGGGAACTATTTTGTTTCAGGAGGACATCACATTCCTTCAATATTTCACCATGTTTTTAGAAAATGCAAGTGTAAAAAGAGAAAACCCAAAAGCACAAGTAAATTTTAACTTTTTAACCACTTTAAAAATAAAACAAAACGCATATTTGTGCGACTGTAATCAACAATATCAAACAATATTTTCAATATCAACATCGAGATCACACAATGCTTTTTTTAATGCAATTTGTATTATGTGCGCGTGACAATTGCCTTTTAATATATTTTGGTTTGAATTCTTAAGATTAAGGAATTCGTATTATCAGCAGGCACACAACATTTTTTATTTTTAAGTCTAATTTTTCCAATGCGGCCTTAATCATGTTGAACATTCCAGCAGCTGACTCATCCGGATTTTCAACGAAGTCTAAAATTTTATTTTGAATGCCTAAAGCAGCATCGAAACATTGGACACAACTTGGAAAAATTATCCTCATTAATTGATTAAGTTGCCACACTTGAATAAAAAAAATAAAAAAAATTGAAATTTAATTTGAGCTTGAGGAGGACTTTTTGGTCTTTGAGGAGGACGGAGGAAATTTTCTGTTCAAGGAGGACTGTCCTCCTCAAAGGAGGACGGTTGGGAAGCCTAGTTGCGCTCACTGCAGCGAGTCTGCGTTAGCACACTGCTGCGACGTGGGATGATTGGGAGATGAAGACGATGTGATGTTGTTGTTGTTGTTGTTGCGCGGGCGAAAAGCCGAAATTGTAAAACTATTTCTATTTTCTGGCTGGCTTTTGTTCTTCTTCTATAAGCCTGCACGGCGTCGCATATTGCTCCCGAACTCACTGCCGACTGTAGTGTGCTCAAAATCATAGAAAAGAAAATAAAATATGGTTGGCATGGCGACTTATATAATCGCTACAAGCAATAAAAAATAAATAATAATAAGTAATCAATAAAGACAATTAAAAAGGGAAATGGAAAGAAAGGAATAACTTTTTTATTAGCCCGCAATAATTTTTAAAGTCCCGTTGTTTGGAACTTTTTTTTACGCCCCCCAAATATAATGGTTGTGTAAAATAACTAAAATAAGAAAATCTAGGATTTTAAATTTACTTCCCAGTATTCGTCACTGAACCATTCTGAAGTAAATTTCTTGCATTAGTCGGATATACTATATGTACATATATACCTCAATACCAAGTTTTAGGGTCAACCCCTCCCAAATATTTGTACCTTGCAAACATTTGATTTTGTTGTTGAGGCGAGTAGCATTAATACATATTATTGGAAAACGAAAAAAAGATCGGCGGTGTACTGTTTTTTGCGCTGTGCCATGTAGGCGGGAATAGCGTGGATGTTGTTGACCGTTGTTATTGTTGTTACTTTTGTTTTAATTTATCCTTTCTAAAATGCAGTTTCTATTGGACAGCAATTATTTTCAATTTTTGTTTTCAATCCTACTTTTTATACAACCCACAGGCAGTGTTTTCGTAGGAGTGGTAAAATAAGAAAATCTAATATTGTAACTTTATGGTCAGGTGTAGAATATTTACACTATTCTTAAACGTAGGTAAAATTTTTATGATAAAATACTTGTCTAATTATTTCTGAATTTTAGTGCTTTCACCATATTTGAAGTTAAACTTTTAACGCTTGGTTTCCCCGTTGGATTTCTATTTTCAAAAAAATGAAAAACAAATGTAATTATTTTTAATTTCAAGTGTTTTTACCAATTTGGAAGTCCATAGGAATATCGATTCATTTTTTTTCGTAGTTTTCCCGCATGGTACAAAAATATACAGGTAGTTTCAATGCGACAGATAAAAATATACTACTATTACTATGTACTACTATTTTCATTTTAGCTACAGAGCTGCAATTTCACACAATTAGTTTATGTAGTATATCATTCAGTTTCTGTATTTCTTACTTTTTTTTTGCACTCTTAAAATTTTATTTTTATTTGTCAAAAAAGCACATGACTTTTAATTTTGATCGATTGAATCTACCTGTATATTTTTGTATCATGGTTTTCCCCCGTATTCTTTTAAATTGCTATCAACCATGTCAAAATATGTGAAAAAAAAAATTGTACTTGGAACTCGCTACGTAAAAATATTTGTAAAAAATTTAAATTGGGATCAACCACGCATAAATATTTGCAAATTTTTAAATCATTCGAATCGCACAGCAAAAATCCATACACCACAAAGTTTCGATTGATGGTGACATTACAGAAAGTTGTGCAGCAAAATCAATTCGAAACACAAAAAGGCATAAAACGACAACAACAAAAACATTAGCGAATCCCGAATTATCTTCGTTGAAACGGCTATGACGATGCTTTGGTTCGTTGTTTGCTCTCCGCTTGCGCTTCGGCAAACAAGATCAATAAACATACATGCAAAAAATGATTGAGCGATCACTACGCCACAACCCAGTAAACATTAAAGCAAGCCTTTGATATATTTTTGAAATTCAATTTGATAACAAGCACTTGATAACAAGTTGATATCAAGTTTAAATTCTCAAAGGTTTGCAAAAGGCTTGCCTTCGGCTTGATATCAACTTGTTACCAAATTGAAAAATTTTGAATTCTGAAATGATCGAAGAAGGCTGTGAATTTCGAGTGAATTGAATTTGAATTTTCACATTCAAATTGTCATATTGTTTATTCGTGTCGTCGCAAACAGTCGGTAAGGATGAACAGAAATATGGAAATCTGGTAAGATAATGCATAGAAATAATGACGAAAAGCCATTTAACATTTAAGTCATAATTTATTAACAGGTTTTCCAAATGCGTCAAGAGACTGCCACCACTTTTGAAAAGTTTATCAAAAATATTTGGAAAAGTATAATTACAGATGCCGTTGCACAGCAAATGTGCTGGAAGGGCACCGAAGCTAAAGTTGCCGTTCGAGCATTGAGTGTAACGCATGCGCTCAAAGGTATAGTTTCATATTTATATATACATGTACATATTTATATAATTCCATGCCCTAATTGATTTTTAATCTACAGCTGCTTGTCTTCAGTAATTCAACTTTATGTTGGACGCTTTGTTGGACTTTGAGCGCATCAATATACTACTGTGTACAAAGAATACCCGGAATTCGATTTCTTCGATTATCGTGGTGTTGTGCATTATGAGTTCCTTCCGCCGGGCCAAACTGTCAACAAGGAAGATTACTTGAGCGTTATGCGTCGTTTGCGTGAAGCTATTCGCAAAAAGAGGCCGGATTTATGGAGACAACTCTTGGTTTTTGCATCACGATAATGCACCATCTCACACGGCATTGGTTCTTCGTGAGCATTTCGCCAACTCATATCGTTCCACAGCCACCGTATTCGCCTGATTTAGCTCCTTGTGACTTCTGGCTATTCTCCAAACTCAAAAGACCACTTCGAGGACACCGTTTTGAATCGATTGAAGAGATTCAACGTGAATCGCCGCGCGCATTGAAGGCCATACCGGAAGGTGACTATTTGGCATGCTTCGAAGATTGGAAAGTCCGTTGGCATAAGTGCATTGCATCGGGGGGGGACTACTTTGAAGGCGATGAAATTGATTTGGAAGAATAAATAAAGATTTTTTGAATTATAAACAAATTCCGGGTATTCTTTGTACACAGTAGTAAAATACTTCCAATTCGCCAAAGTACGGAAGGAAAGGAAAGTTGCATACCAAACGAAAGTACAAAAAAAGTAAACAACAATTGAAGTTTATTTATAAATTTACCAACATTTTGTTGTTGTCGGTAACAACTACAACTAAATTTACTTTTTTAAGAATATATGCAAATTAATTGCAAAATAAAATTACAACTGATTAATTACAAGCAAAGTGTAGAAATTTCAATAGGTACAAAACTGATTGGGAATAGTGGAATTGGAACTGTTGACAAAAGCTTACAAATACACTTGAAATCAATATTGATATCAAGCCCTGTAGCTTTGAAAAGAGGCTTGCTCTCAACTTGCCATACGCTTGTCATGAATTTGAAAACAATAGCAATTTCAAATTGCTAAACTACTTCCCTTTTTATTGAAAAAGCTATTGCTTTCAAGTTGATATTAAGCCAAAAGCAAGTGTTGCTTTCAAAGGTAAGTGTTGAGGAACATGCTTGATATCAAGCTGCTGGCAATTTCATAACAAGCCCAAATGTTTACTGGGAACAACCACCATTTCAATGTAGACGAGTGAAGCCGTTGCGAACCACAACATTGCATTTTGCTGTTGTCCTACGCAAATCTAACAGAAAATGTTATGAACTTAACATTCTCAAATGCCTACGCTTCACTCTTCCCGCTCGCATCATAATAGCCGAAAACACTTTTGTGCCCACATGCGCGTTCTATATTACTTCATATTCTTTGGTAATATGTACCAATAATGAGTTAGGTTAGGTTAGGTTAGGTTAGGGTGGCAGCTAGAAGAGCTCACTTAGGCCAAAGATACGGCCCGTTGTGATACCACGTGAAGGACGTGGCCGCCCTTCAGATTTGCGCACCCCCCCGGGTGTCAGGCAGGAGCCATCCCGATTCCGTAATGAATCGGGCGATGCGGCCGATGCTGGGTCCTGTGAGGTCGGCCAAACCGCTGAAGAACGGCGCACCCAGCACCCGGAGTCGTCTCCTCGCTAGTGCTGGGCAGTGGCACATCAGGTGCTCAACACTCTCCTCCTCGTCCGCATCATCGCAGCTGCGGCAATGGTCGTTGAAGGGGAGTCCGAGCCTCCTGGCGTGTTCGCCGTTCGTCCAGTGTCCCGTGAGCACAGAAACTGTGGAGTAGATGGAATTCCGCTTTAGTCGCAGTAATTCGCGTGTTCTGCCATGGTTAAGCGACGGCCAGGTTTCTCTGGAGATCCTGCAAAGGCTCTCCTCCGCCCAGAGTCGATTAGCCAGGCGAAGGTACGCCTGCTTGACCATCAATTTGACGGTCGCAAGGGGGATGCTACACTGCGTAGTAGGTGCTGGAAGTAGAGTGCCCTTTCTGGCCAGCTCGTCCGCCATGCAGTTGCCAGGGACGCCGCTATGCCCAGGGACCCAGGGACCCAGGGAATAATGAGTTATAAGCGAAAAATTTTGTTTACAAACATTTTTTAAAAACAGATTTTTTTTCGAAAAAACCTATTATTAAGCTATTATAAGGTTGCTACGGTATTATAGCCTGTGAAATTTCCTTTACAATTAAATATAAAAACGTATAACTTTAGGTTTTATAAGCATATTTTTTTAATTTTTCTAACTTGACTCTTGGTCCAAAGGAATTTCAAAATCACCTTCGTCACCATATTCAGACAATAATGGATGAAAGGGGTTGTACAAAGTACCGAAAGCCATAGTTTGTCTCGGGTGGCCGGCCTTCAAAATAATAACCCTCATGGGAGTCACTACCACATCAGCAACAGTCAGGTGTTTACAGTATTTTTGTATTCAAAACCTTTCTGCGCGGTTGGTTGTTCCTAAGCAATAATCTTCATAAACATAACTTCGGCTTTGCGGCCAACCGTATCTCTGCATTCAAATACCTTTTGTGTGGTCGGCCTTCGGCCGGGCTTCAAAAAAATAACCCTCATGGGGGTTTCTACCACATCGGGGCATGTAAAGTGTTTACAGTATTTTTTCGTTCAAATCCTTTCATTGCAGGAGATCGTTCCTGAGCATAACCTTCATAAGCGCCTTTAACTCAACTTAACACACGTTATAATATGGTAGCAAACTTATAATAGCTTCATAATAGGGTTTTTCGAGAAAAAAAACCCGTTTTTTTTTTAATTTTTGTAAAAAAAAAATTGTTTTGCTTATAACTCATTATTTGTATACACCAATACCTCGCTTTGCGTCGTTTCGTTTTGCGTTTTTTCGAAGTTGCGTCGCTGCTGAATTAGTACTAATTTTCACTGTGCGTCGTTAGATTTTCGAAGTTACGTTGTTTTGGGTTCGAGTCTTTAATTTTTTTTTTTAATTTTCTTTTTTTTTCTAAAAGATGGCACGACTTATGTTTCTAATTGCGCCATGCCATCAAACCTCGGGGATTCCCTTTCTAACTGAAAATCAACTCAACAGTTTTATTTTCAATTTGTTTTGCTAATTTTAGAATTCAGTTTCAATTAGTGTTGTGCTTTTTGTAACGTTTCAATTAGTGTGTTGTGCTTTTTTTTAAAAGAGAACAATAAATTTTTACGGGTTGTTTCTGGTTACAAAAAAGGTAAATATTTTTCCAATTTATTTATTGGCAGTTATATTATTTTTGTTTTTTAAATGTTTACTTTGTTAAATTTTCTTTTTAAAAAGTAGTATTTTCGTAACCCTGGAACCTATCTTCGATCTTTACATGGTTTGCTATAGAAAATCATAATTCACTTTGCGTCGTTTCAATTTGCGTTTCGTTTTTTTGGAACGTAACCACGACGCAAAGTGAGGTATTGGTGTATATTACATACCTAATGTTATACATCATTCGAAAGAGGAAGAAAATACCTTTCATATGACAATTATATCGTTAGAATCGGTTGATAATTTCATGAGAAATTCGTATATATAACTGGGACTTTGGGGGCAGACCACGCCCTCTGCGAATGTTTCCGCGGTAAAATTTTAAGTTTATTAGACTAAGAAAATACTCCTCTTTCCGTTAAAAAAATAATAATTTTTGTAAGAGGGTGTGATATTCTGCATTTAAGCCGAACTTTACGAACATTTACGGGTTAATATTATCCTCTTGAGTGTTTGGTAGATATATCTACCCGCGCGTATGTAAACATTCGATACAATTTTTCGGCGATGCTGAAAATGCCACCACTATAAGATATAGGTATGTGTGTAAAAATATCGACACCAAGAGATTATCGTATTAATACACCATATACATACATCATTATATTTTTTAGGGATTTCCACTCTAAATTTCATATGTATCAATATTTTCCGTTTATTTTGTTTGATGAAATATAAATTTGCAAATTTCTGGCATCACTGTCGACTAACAAGCGCTAAGCGTGACCCAAGACTACTTGGACCTGTGAAATTGTCTACGCCTTACCGCATAATCCTTGGGGTTCGGAAGTTTTACACTTTTCTAGTGATGTGCATTTAAATTCGACTTTGTTCAGAAGGGAAACACACGTTTTGTGACTCGTTGTGCTTTGTGTGTCCAGCTATGCAACACAAAGCACGCTGCCAGGTGCTAATTTTTATGCTAAATATACGCATATATCTCTAAACATACACAACATAACAAACATATTCGTACATAAGTAGAGTGTATATGTTGAATGCGAGCTTATATAAACAAGTTACTCTTACGTACATGTATGCCAGTCGATATGATGAATATATAAAGCGTGACGAAACGGAAAATGCTCTCGGCTCAGCAACAGTACATTCGTAATACGATTTAATTATTTCTTAGGCTCCATCTAATTCCACAAAAGTTTTCAAGTTATTCTTGCGATTCATTTACTCAACGATTTTAAAATTTCCGTATCGTACACATGTAACTAGTTTTAATGAACACAACTCGGCGATCGATTTCTCACATGCTCTTTTCGTAAAGGAATAGTGAATTTATTTTACAGAACGACAGTCACTTCAATTTTGTTGAAAAAACGAAATCTTCTCTACGGGGCAAGTCGACGACGAAACCTGAAAATGCACAGGCGACCAGTGTTTGCAGCGACTTAACGAAAAATGCTTACTTTCTCGGAGGCCTTAACAGCGTTGCCAGCGTTCTTGAACTAAAAATATAAATACGAAACCAAGGCGAATTCATACAGGTGATAGCGTAAGGGCAGCAACAATATTTCAATGTGTTTTATTTTCTGGGTTTAGATTGTCAAAATCAGCCAATCAAAAAAAGCTTGTTTTTTCTCATTTTTAAATTGTCACAGTTGTACACAGGCATTTTGACAATCTAGACCTTGCCCACCACAACAAAAAAAAACAAATTAGCTGATTCAACGAGTACGAAAACGAATTGTTTCTTCGATTTGTGCCATAGTATAATAATAAAGTAGTCTAACAAAAACCGGTTTTTTTTTTAATTTTTGTAAAAAAAAATTAGTTTGCTTATAACTCATTATTGGTATACACCAATACTTCGCTTTGCGTCGTTTCGTTTTGCGTTTTTTCGAAGTTGCGTCGCTGCTGAATTAGTACTAATTTTCACTGTGCGTCGTTAGATTTTCGAAGTTACGTTGTTTTGGGTTCGAGTCTTTAATTTTTTTTTTTAAATTTTTTTTTTTTTTTCTAAAAGATGGCACGACATATGTTTCTAATTGCGCCATGCCATCAAACCTCGGGGATTCCCTTTCTAACTGAAAATCAACTCAACAGTTTTATTTTCACTTTGTTTTGCTAATTTTAGAATTCAGTTTCAATTAGTGTTGTGCTTTTTGTAACGTTTCAATTAGTGTGTTGTGCTTTTTTTTAAAAGAGAACAATAAATTTTTACGGGTTGTTTCTGGTTACAAAAAAGGTAAATATTTTTCCAATTTATTTATTGGCAGAGTTATATTATTTTTGTTTTTTAAATGTTTACTTTGTTAAATTTTCTTTTTAAAAAGTAGTATTTTCGTAACCCTGGAACCTATCTTCGATCTTTACATGGTTTGCTATAGAAAATCATAATTCACTTTGCGTCGTTTCAATTTGCGTCGTGTTTTTTTGGAACGTAACCACGACGCAAAGTGAGGTATTGGTGTATATTACATACCTAAGGTTATACATCATTCGAAAGAGGAGGAAAAACCTTCCTCTCAGAGCAACCAAAATTTTGAATGTTGAGCCGCAGTTGTATTTTCATTCAAATAAAATCGTAGTAAGAACAAAAGGAAAAATAATTCATAGATAAATTCCAAATACAATACAAGACTCTGCTGATGACTTTTTTGACAAAAATTGTCAATCAAAATAGAGGTACACTAGGGGTACTCTCTTTTATTAGACTACTTTATTATTATACTATGATTTGTGCAAAACACCAAGTTTTCGTGTTCGAATCTTTTGAAGGAAGTAGACTTTGGAATAAATGCAGTATAGCGAACCCTAATGAAAAAATAGGATATTGGGCTATATAAAGCTTCTTTTCGAGAATCTAACAACCTAAAAATTTTGCTTGGGAAACGCCCACATAAGGCGCGGTTCGGGGTAAAAGTTCGAAGTCGGAATCCAAATAACTCAATCAATTTACACTACATGGGTATCAAACGAAAGGCCTTTTCTATACCTTCCTATTGGTATACAACATTGGACTTGTGTACTAATATGTACTAATAAGATGTTATAAGCACAAAATATTTTTTTTATATACAATTAAAAAAAAAACGGATTTTTTTTCTCGAAAAACCCCATTATTGAGTTATAATAAATTTGTTACCATATTATAGCCTGTGGAATTCTTTTTACAATGAAATATAAAAATGTACACTTTTATTTTTTATGAAAATATTTTGCAATTTATACAATGAGGGCTGAAGGGGGTTGTACAAAATACCTGCCATTTAAAAAAAAGTTTTTAAAAGATCTAGATTTCTAAGTTTACATTATTTTAAAAGCTTAAATTTTTGTTTTTATGGTATTGTTGCATTGCATCTTTTGCGTGACGCCACAAGCCTTCAATTGTATTTGTGTGTTGGTTATATTCTTCCATTACATGGAGTGTGGTAGTAAACTGCAGTATTTCTGCATTCAAATATATTTTGTGTAGCCGGCCATCGGCCAGGCTTCAACCCTCATGGGAGTAACTGGGGCATTCAAATTCTATGATTGTAAAAGAGCGCGCCTAAGCAATAATCTTCATAAGCGCCATTTCAATATTGCAAAAAAGTGCTTTTAACTCAATTTAAATTGAAATATTAAAGCAAAAATACAAAAATTTCACATTTTTTCTATTTTATTGTAAAGGGAATTTCACAGACTATAATATTGTTACGAAAATTACTTCTCTAAGTTCGTTTTGGATTGTGTTTGAAAATAAAACCACTTCAATTACTCAGCGCAAAACGCAGTCAGAAACCAACAATCGCTTTATTTACAGATTTACATTTTGCTTGTATCTACACTTGTTACTACTTGGCTTGTCCAAATCAGACTTGTCCCTTTGCGCTGCACACGGCTGCCTTTAATACTTGTTGTTGCGCCGATTGTACTTGCACATTCTAGTTGGAGTCTCTCTCTCGGTCGTTCTCGCACAGCCCATTACCATCGCGAACCATCCCTGCCATATCGGAATTATAGCAAACCGGCCGTGCTTCAAAGTGCATGCCTAAAAGTATGCCCGTAAAAGCATTCATGCATAGCACAGCAACAGAGTGCCTCATCGTTTCAATATGGTAGCAAATTTATTATTACTTAATAATGGTGTTTTTAAAAAATTTTATGTAAAAAAAAATATTTTTTGCTTATAACTTCTTATTAGTAAATATTACATATCTAATGTTGTATGCCAATAGAAAGGTATAGAAAAGGCCCATTTGATACCCATGTAGTGTAAATCGATTGAGAATTGATTTAGTTTTACACCAACTTTGACCCCGAACCATGCCTTTTGTGGGTGTTTCCCAGGCAACATTTTTAGATCGTTAATATCAGGAGCTTAACTTCTATAAAAAAAAACATACAGAAGATGCATGTCATACAAGCAAAATTTTTGTATGGCGGATTCCACCATTGGAACCCGCGCTCTGCTCTCATAGATCACGTATCTGGTGAGAGCGTTGCTTTACAAGTGAGAGCATAGTATGTGTGTCGCGTTTTTTTCTTGCGCTTATTGCAGCGAGTCTTCATTAGCACATTGCTGTGGCGGGAAATGATTGCGAGGTGAAGAAGAACACTATTGTTATTGTTGTTACGCTGACGAAAATCTGAAATTGTAAAACGATTTCTATTTTCTGGCTAGCTTTTGTTCTTCTTCTATAAACCTGTACGGCGTCGCATATTGCTCCTGAACTCCCTGCCGACTGTAGTGTGCGCAAAATTCTAGAAAAGGAAATAAAATATTGGAACGATAAGGCACCCTGTCGCTGTGCAATGCACTAGCATGCTTTTATGGGCTTACTTTTAGGCACTCACTTTTAGAATTCGGCCGGCTTGCTATAATTTCGCTATGGCAAGGATGGCTTGCGATAGTAATGGAAATTTTGAGTCCAATTGGATTGTGCGAGAACGATCTGCGCGACAAGTAGACAAGTATAAAAGGCAGCCGGGTACAGCGCAGAGGGCAGTCTTGTTTGAACAAGCAAAGGTGTAACACGGAGTAGTCCGATAAGCAACAAGTGTAAAGATAGTAAAGTGTAAATTTGTAAATAAATTTAAGTGTGTTTTATGGTGAAGCACAATCCAGAGAGACAAACAAGCCTACAGAACTAATTTTCGTAACATTTGGTGTCAGAAGTGCGATTGTGCTATTAAAAAATAAAAAAGGGGGGGGAAAAATAAAAAATTATAAAACGAAGCCATGGTGAAACTCGAACAACTGAAGGTGGACCATCTGGAAAAGGGGCTGGCTGCCTGGAATTACTCTACTGTTATCTATGGTAAGGGTAAGGACCTCCTGTCTAACTCTAGTGACAAATGTCGGGGAATATCCCGTGTTAAATATGACTAGGTTAGTAGCTAATATATATTCTAGTACTTACCCCTGATTTGTCATCGTAGCTGCCCCAGATGGTGTGGTTGGCGTTCATATCCCCGCCTATTAATAGCGGTAAGGCATTTGCCCTGCAATACTCCACTAGGCCCTGCACTTAGTTTGGACCGCTACCAGGTCCGTGGACATGCACTCTGAAATACAAACATAGCTAGTATTTTTCTCAACAATAATACAGGCACGAGTATTAGCTCGGTTCCCAAATTACCTTGGTCTGCTGCGAGTTGAGCCCGCAGACTCTCCCATTGTAGCACCAGGGCTTCTGCACTAGCGCCGCCCCGAAGTGGTCTCGGGTGAACTTCTGCGCTAGGACGGTGCAACCTTCATTGCTCGAGGGTTAGAGCTTAGGAGAGGATTCATCATCCATCCCAAGCAGTGTCGTTAACGAAATCTCGTCCGACAGCTGTTTCTCTTCCTTGTTGGTATAGCCTTGCCGCCCCAGCGCCTCAAGGTTTTTTTCCTCAAGGAAATATTGAGAAGCTCCTATTGCTGCTTCTCCTGCTCCGGTTTGCTCTCCGTCGCCCGGTGCTGTCCCGGGTTCGGCAGATTGCGTCGCGTCTGAGCTGCCGGTGAATACAGTCGGTGAATTCCCGGTTTCAGCTGGTATCGTGGGGGGCACTACCACACTGTGAGGGCCTCCAGATTTGGGAATATGGACTGGGATACTCCCATATCTGAAGTTAAGAAAATTGTTGTTTTCCCTGATCCTCGTCGATGACCAGGTTCCACAGGAGGACAGAGGACTTCCTACTCCTTGGAAGTCACCACCTTGCTCAGATTCGTTGAAACCCCAGTATTTTGCGCTTGCATAAGTGCAAATAGTTTGCTGGGTTCCTGCCCCCCGCGCTCTTAAAAGGAATAGTGTGACGTGGTGTGTCTTGGGGGCATCATCTCCAAGGCACATGCCCTTGTCACTGCAGTCTATCAGCAGATGTCCCGGCCGGAAGTGGATACCGCTGAACACCAGTGGGGTAGCCCACCCTATTTCGCTCACGATAGCTTCTTCCAGAAAAAATGTTGATGAAAAACCTTAAAACACAGCCAGTCATGTATAAAACACATCCCTCAAAATTCACCTGTCATTTCGCCAAAACCATCCAAAAATGTTGTTGTTTTGAATTTTTAGAATTGTGTAGAAGAATATATAAAAAACGACTTAAGTGGTTCCTTCCAAGTCAGAACGCTGTTTTTAGGTGTCGGGGAACCACATTGCTCATTTACGTGGCCAAATCCGAAATAGCTACGGCTTTCAAAGAATGGCCAGCCAACTGGACTGTGGCGAACGGCTCCCGGCATGGCAACGCCAGGAAAAACCCTGCAGTTGAGCCCCGGAGGTTGAGGCCCTGCAGGGAATTTTTGGCGGTCGCCATGATGGGTTTCAAGTTACCAACCCTAATTACCGTGGTTCCGGTCTGATGGCGTCACTTTGTTCCGCGCAACCGCGGTATGTGTAGTATTTAAATCTGGAAACATTGTATGCTTTTTTCAGAAATAAAACGCACACAAGTGCAGTTCAATATTTGCAAGCGCCTGATCCCGAGCATCGACAAATACGGCTGCGTAGTTACAGCGGTGGTTGCAAGCAAACAGATGTCAAACTAAACTGCATTAAGAAGTGTGGGCTGTCGTGTTCAACAAAAAGCTCTTTTTATTTAAACAAGTTTACGGGAGTCTAGGGAGGATGAGAGCAGACATACAACGTAAAGTCTCTGAATGCGTTCAACCTGGCGAACACCAGAACAATCCTTGTCCCTGTCTAATCCAAGCTGATCCACAGCCTCCGCGTGGCCCTCCTGGATAGCGATTTGGCACCCGCTGAATAGTGAACTAATGTGTGCAGCGTGTTCAATCCCCAGGACTTGAAATTTGGGTTGTGTGCAGGGTTTGGTGCTCGCCACGTAAAATCAATAAACCAATGAAAACTATAAAAGCCTCGAAAGGAACCCACTATGTCGACGACCACAGCAAACGATTTAAAGACAACGATTTGAGGATATGCACCTGGAATGTGCGGACCCTCTATAGGGAAGGTGCATCTATCCAACTGGCGGAAGCCCTCATAAAATGTAAGGTTGACATCACCGCTATCCAGGAAATGCGATGGACAGGGCAAGGCTGCTCCAAGCAAGCAGACTGCGACATCTACTACAGTTGCCATGCGGAGAAGCGCGAATTTGGCTGCGGATTTGTAGTCAGCAAAAGACTTCGCCACCACGTCTCCCGGTGAACGAACGGCTGGCCTCGATCCGCATCAAGGCTAAATACTTTCGCATTAGCCTATTTTACGCGCACGCCCCGATGGAAGAGAAGGACAATGCGACCAAAGAGGCGTTCTATGCGTAGCTCGAGGACGTCTACGACGGGTGCTCGGCTCACGACGTCAAAATCGTCCTCGGGGACTTCAATGCAAAGATCGGGCGAGAAGGTATATTTGGTCCCACAGTCGGGCAGTTCAGCCTCCATGCCACCACTTTGAACAACGGTCTGAGGCTGATCGATTTCGCCGCGGCACGAAACATGGTAGCAGCGCCAGATTCAAGCACCTCGACATCCACAAGGCTACCTGGTTATCCCCCGATCAATCCACCCACAACCAGATTGATCACATTGTGATTGATGGAAGGCATGCTTCTAGCATTCTAGATGTGCGCACGTTCCGAGGGCCAAAGTACATATGCGTCCTTGCGTAGCGAAGACCACACAGCCTAGTTTGCAAAAAAAGCTGGACATCAGTAAGCTGCGATCACAAGGGATAGCCGAAGCCCATTCCGCTCAACTCTCCAAACAGCTTGATCGCTCCCCCTCTTCACCTTAAGCCCGGGGCATCTTCCTGCAAAGACGAAAACGGGGATCTGTTTACAGATGCGCAGGGTGTACTGAGGTTATGGAAGGAGCACTTCACCAAGCTGCTCGCAGGCGACGAAGAGAACAATACCGCCAGTGGTGAAGTGCAGGCGGTAACAATCGATGATGACGGTGTGGATGTGCCACCGTCCAGCTATGACGAGGTCCGGGCCGCTATCCAGCGACTCAAGAACAATAAAGCTGCAGGGCCGGGCGGGCTACCAGCAGAATTGTTCAAGGCCGACGGAGGCGAGCTGATTAGATGCATGCATCAGCTCATCTGCAAAATATGGCTGGAGAAATATATGCCCAACGATTTTTACCTCAGTGAGTTTTGCCTAGTGTAGAAGAAAGGCGACCCAACGATATGCGCCAACTACAGAGGTATCAGCCTATTTCCCATTACGTACAAGGTCTTGACGAGCGTATTGTGTGAAAGATTGAAGCCACTCGCCAAGGCGCTGATTGGACCTAATCAGTGCGGCTTTAGACCTGGTAAGTCCACCATCGACCAGTTATTCACTTTACGCCAAATCCTGGAGAAGACCCATGAGAATCAAATCGATACACACCATCTCTTTATCGATTACAAGGCAGCATTCGATAGTCCGATAAGAGATCGCCTATATCCCGCATTGTCTGCACTTGGTATCCCTGCAAAGTTCGTGAGACTTTGCAGAGCGACGTTGAGCAAAACACGCAGCTCCGTCAAGGTTGAAAGTGACCTCTCCGACCCATTTGATACCGTCCGAGGCTTCAGGCAGGACGATCCTTTGTCATGCAACCTCTTCAACTTCACCATGGTGAGTGTTCTGCGCAAGACCGGTGTACATCGTAATGGCACAATCTTTAACAAAAGTGTCCAGCTCCTTGACTACGCTGATGACATTGACGTCATCGGGCGTAACAAGTGAGATGTCACCGCTGCCTTTGCAATAATCGAAAAAGAATCTGCCAAAATGCGTTTGGTGGTAAATGAGGGCAAAACGAAGTATATGCTGTCTACACGCAGGGACTCGCAGCGGATAGGGTCTCACGTCGAGGCTGACAGGTATAAGTTGTCAAGGAATTTGTCTACCTTGGCACCGCCATAAACAGCAGCAATGATGTCAACCTGGAGATAAAGCGTAGGATTACTCTTGCCAATAGGTGCTGCTATGGTATCGGTAGGCAACTGAGTAGCAGAAACCTCTCTCGACCGACAAAATTTACACTCTATAGGACGCTTATTCTGCACAGCGACCCTTGGGATGTTCGAGAGGAAAGTACTTCGCAAAATTTTCGGCCCTGTTCCTATTGGCGACGACTATCGGATACGGACCAACAACGAGCTGTATAAAGACATGGACGTAGCACAGCGAATTAACATCCAGCGGCTACGCTGGCTTGGCCATGTCTGCCGTATGGACGATGAAACTCCGGAGAAAAAGATGTTCGATGCGGTAGTTGGAGGTCGATGGCGAAGAGGGAGGTCGTGTCTCCGGTGGAAGGAACAAGTTGAGGGCGCCCTAACTTCTCTTGGTGTGACCAACTGGAGAAAGCGCGCGCAAAGCAGAGGTGCTTGAAGAGAGCTTTTGCGGCAGGCCGTAACCTGATAACGGGTTGTTATGGCCAGTTAAGTAAGTAAGTAAGTAAGTAAGTTTACGGGAATCAGTTTATTTATTTAATAAGCCAATGAACATAAAGAACTTACTGACTATAGCAACACTTAAAAAAAAAAAAAAAAAATGAAGAAAACAGCTTCAACTTAAACTATTCATTAACAAATTTAACACAGTCCCTTTGGGAAGGGATACATCAAGGTCGGTGACACTATTCAGTTCCGCGAGGGCTCTAGCCAGAGGCGCATTCCTAGCATAGTTTGACCTGAAAAAGCTGATGTGGAAAGTCTCTACGTGCCGTAGGTTACGTACAGGAACATTAAAACCCACTTTACTCAAAAGGGCCGGACAATCTATAGACCCGTTTAATAACCCAACAATGAAGGAGCATGCAAGATACGTTCGCCTAGAGCTTAGACTCAATAAGTTTATAAGGCGGCAGCGGGAAATATACGACGGCAACGGTTCAGTAAAGTTCAGCGACCTTAGGGCGAACCGCATAAAAACCTTTTGGATGCGCTCAATGCGATTAATGTGAGTAACTTGATATGGCCTCCATATAAACGAAGCATATTCCAGCCTTGATCTAACGAAAGCCGTGAACAACAGTTTAAACGTATATGGATCAGAGAATGACGCACTGTTCCGACGAACGAACCCCAACATGGCATTAGATTTGGCAATAATGAAATCGATGTGACTAGAAACACAAAGTTTTGTGTCGAAAAACACACCCAAATCTTTGATTTCTTGGACTGACTGCAACAGTGAACCTGACAGGGAGTAGGACAAGTGCAAAGGACTGTGTTTCCTAGAAAAAGTTACATGAAAACACTTACTAATGTTTAAGAAAAGGTGATTTCTCGTACACCATGCCTGAACTCTGTCTAGGTCACCCTGCAGAGCCAGCGAGTCTGCCACGTTATTAATCGCAGCATAAATCTTCAGATCATCCGCATAGAGTAAAAATTTTGCAAACGAAAAGCAGGAGCCAATGTCGTTAATAAATAAAACAAACAACAGAGGACCAAGTATGCTACCTTGAGGAACGCCGGAAGTAGCAACAAACGGTTGTGAAAGATGATTATCAACAGCCACAACACACTGTCTGTTGGAAAGGTATGATTTCACCCAATCAAGAAATGATGAGTGAAAGCCCAAGCAATTTAATTTAGATATCAGAATTGAATGACAAACTCTGTCAAAGGCTTTAGCAAAATCTGTGTAGATAGTATCTACTTGACTCCCTTCTTGGAAAGCAGACAGACAATCTTCGACAAAAATCGCGAGATTGGAAACAGTAGATCTGCCCCTAACAAAACCGTGCTGGTTTTGACAAATTGCATTATTGACACAAAACATAAGTTTTTCATTGACTATGCATTCAAAAAGTTTAAACACCGATTTGCGATATCATTCTTATTGCCACTCTTAAATATTGGAGTTATTGATGCTTTTTTCCAATCATCTATAAAAATACCGGACGAAAGGGATTTGTTAAAGATCAATAGGAGTGGCTCAACAAGAGAGCTGCAATTCTTCAAGAGTACAGCGGAGAGCCCATCTGGATCCGTATGCATTGAAAATTTGAGATTGTTGATGCCCTTTTTGACATCGTCGGCAGTTAAGGTCAACGACCCAAAGGTAAATAAGGAGTCAGGATAGAAGGTGTCAACCAAAGCAGCGGCGACTTTGTCCTTGAAAAAAACCGAGGACGGTATATCGGAGACCGATTTTTTTTATTTAATAAAATTCCAAAAGAGTTTTGGATTACTTTTGATGCCAACTTCATAATTACGAATGTAACTAAAGTAAATGGGACAATTAGTCGCCTTGAAATTTTTATAAAATTTGTTTCTCAAATTTTTCAGTTTTTTAAGTTCTTTTGTAACCCACGGCAGTTTATGAACTTTCCCAGGGAAGATAGGGATCGACTTCAGGCAAAGGTCAAAAACTATAGATTTAAAGGTGAAAAAACAAGTAGCAGTGTCGCCACTGGACAGTATTTCCTCCCAATGCACGTCAAGGAACAAGTTGTTCAATGCCTCGAAATCGCAGAGCTTGTAATTAAATGAAATAGGTCTTGAACTAGAAGGGGCATTATAGAACTCATAAAATTCGAGATCGATAACAAGCGGTGTGTGATGCAAACATACCTGCGAAATAGGTGAGCAGCATTCGACAACCTTAGAGTTAAGATTACCCGAGATAAAAACCAAATCCAAAAAACGACCAAGTTTATTAGGATGGGCATTGATCTGCAGCAAGCCAAAGCTAAGAAAGTTATCAATTAAGTAAATTTCGTGCGTGCAGTATACATTTGAGGGAGTCAGAGCAACTGAGTTACCCATATGAGACCATGTAATACTATCAAGATTGAAATCACCCAGAACGCACAACTGGTTTTCCCCAATCCGAGCTTGCAGTCCCGAAACATTGTCGACATGTAATTTGTGTAAAGCTGCACTGCTATTCGGAGGAATATACGATACGCAAATGAAGAGCAAGCCGAACGCTCCCCTGACTTGTACACAAAGTTGATCCAACAAGGAATCATTGTTCACTAGTTGCAACTGTGCTGAGTGTAGTTTGCGTTTGGTAGCAATCAAAACACCACCACCCCTATTAAGGCCCGTTTTGAGAGAGTCTCTATCCTTCCTGAACACATTATAAAGGTGTGGGTCAAAAAATTCCGAATCAAAGAATGTAGAATTAAGCCAAGATTCTGTGATTACAAAGACATCGTAGTCCAGTGAGGAGCTCATCAAGCGCACATAATCAGCCTTTGTTCTCATACCAGATACATTTTGATAGTAGATATTTAAATGATTACTTAAGCTACCGGGCATATGAGATAACTGTGAGCTACCGCTGTCTGGGTTAGCAATTATAGGAACAGACACAGCATCTGAAGAGAGTGGCGCTCGGTGGCGGGTACTCTATTCTCGGAAAAAAACGAAAAGAGCGCACCTTAACGTTAGCTGGCCAAACTGCGGGATTGAGAATCTTAGCATAATATGACGAAACAACGCCTAATTTAAAATTAATGCGTTTAAGCGAGTCCGAAGGCACGCCACTCTTAACTAATTTATAGCAAGAGAGATGCTGCCTGTCGATACAGGTCTGACAGGCCACATAATCAATTAGGCTCTCTTCCGTAACTGATGCTAAAAATGATGAAAGATGCAGCCATTTCTTCCTCACGGCAACCTCAAGACCCGAGTTCTCATTAGATCCAACAACAACCAGCTTTTGTTTATCCCGCTTTTTGTCGCGCACAGTGACCCAAGCGTTAGAGGCATTGGGCGGCTCAGCAACCGAAGCGAGCAACGAACGAGCGTGTAAAGGCGGACCGTTAGCAGTATGAGAAGCAGCAGATGATGGCTGAGGCAGCGAATGAGCGGCTGGAGAAAGCGCGGCAACGTTGGAAGAGAGAGCAGCAGCATCAGGAACCACAAGTATTACTGGGGATGCGGGTGCAATTGCACTAATAGCAGCGGTAACATCAGCGTCAGCAGCAGTGGCGCCTTTAGCAGGTGCGGCAGCGCTCGCAGCAGCGATTACATTACCAGCAGCGATCTTGTTTGCAGGAGCGTTTACGTTAGCAGTCGTGGCATTAGCAGGTGCAGTAGAAGTCGCAGCTGTGATAGCAGAGTCAGCAGCGTTTACATTGGCGGCAGCGTTCATGACGGCAGGAGCGATAACATTAGCAGCAGCAGTAGCGTTAGCGGCGACGGCGCTAGCTTTGACAGCAGCGACTGTGCGACATCAACAGCAGAGTTCGGTACAGCAATGCGAGCGTCCGCAGTTTGAACATGATATTACATGGTTTTCGCATGCCGATTAATTTCTCTTTGCAGCACTTTTTTTTTGTACGTTTGTCACTTGTGCACTTGTCTTTGTTTGTTGAATTTTTTTGTAAATTTTGAAGATGTGTTGTATTTGTCTCGGTCATGGCGGAAAGTAAAAATTAGTGGCGGTTTCGGTTGGGCAAAACTGCGATTTTTTTTGCGTGCGCACGACTAGGAGTTTAGATAGTGAATGATTTATAATTATGAACTTGAGACTAAGGGAGTCGGAAAATGGAGACACAATTCATTTTCGGAATGGGAAGAAAGTGGGTAGGGGGGAGAAGATAGAGAGTGTGTGAGTGTGTGTGTAGGTGTGCTTTTTTTCTGTCGGAGGTAGAAAATCTTCGGAAGATACTGAGCTCCAGCCCAGCTTGCCGGATTCTTACCGGCTTAAATCCAACCCCCCATCGTCGACCTTTATCTCCGCGCGACCGCCTCCAGGCATTACGTCGCGGGGCAGGTTTGGTCTCAGATAGACCTCAATCTGTTAGTCACGCCTCCGCGCGTCGCTGCCATTCGTATCGCCGTTGTAGCGACATCACTTCTGATGCGAAATTGTCGACTTCTGTCCAATACGTTTCCGTTTCCAACATCTTGTGGATTAGTGTCTGTGGCGTTGGCATCACCCCGAGCTGGTCCGCCAAGCGGCTTCGTTGTTGTTGGTATCAGTGACACTCGAAAAAAACATGTTTCGCATCTTCGTTTGCGTTATAGCAATGATCACAGTGAGGGTCTACCTCATACCCGAATCGGTGGAGATAGGCCTTAAAGCATCCGTGGCCTGTGAGAATCTGTGTTAGGTGAAAGTTGGTTTCACCGTGCTTTCTTTTCAGCCAAGTCTCGATGTCTGGAATGAGCGTGTGCGTCCAGCGTCCTTTCGTTGAAGAGTCCCATCGTTCTTTCCACTGTGTCGCTTTGTTTGTCTTGATGGTCTCCTGTCTCTCTTTGTTTCCTGCAGCCCGAAGTTCCGCTGCCTCGCGTGCCGCTATATCGACAGGCATTCTCCTCGCTATTACGTTGGCAGCGTCATCCGACAGCGTCCGGAAGGCACTGCAGACCCTGAGTGATGCCAACCGGTGTGCTCCTGCCACATCTTTCAGGTATGAAGGTGTATCGGTTGCTGGTGCCCAAATCGGCGCCGCGTTCTGGATAATAGTTGTGCTGACGGTTGCTAGCAATCTCCTCGTATGCTGCCTGGAGCCCCCTATATTCGGCATTAGTCGGGTGAGCGGGGCAACTGCTTTGTTCGCTTTTTCGCCCGCATATTTTAAGTGCTCCTTGAAGTTTAGCCGGTTGTCCAACAAGACCCCTAAGTACTTGATGTATGGCTTGGACGTTATCGTGTGCTCACCTACATTGAATGTCGAATTTTTAACGTGAGTGCCGCCACAGTGTGGCCTAATCCCACGGTGCTCAAAAGCACAGCATATCAACGTGTGCTCACCTACACGAATTTCCAGAGTTTCCACCTTCTTCCGACTGCTCATTAGCACAGCTTCCGTTTTGTGTTCTGCAAGTTCCAAGTTGTTGTCCCGCCGCCAACATTTTACATCTGCAATCGTTTCGCTGCATCTTTTAGCAACCTTATCCAGCCTCTTTGCTGTCACCACGATGGCTATATCGTCCGCGTACTCTATATGTACTCCGTCTTGCTTTGGGATTCTCAGCACACCGTCGTACATGACGTTCCATAATAGTGGCCCTAACACCGGTCGCTCGTTCGTGTCGTACAGTAGGGTTCTATCTTCAAAATAGCTATCCACTATCCGCAGCAGGTATTCCGGAACCCTTAGTCGGCGGAGTGCATTGAGTATCCGGTTCCAGTTGGCGGAATTGAAGGCGTTCCGAACGTCTGGCGTGACTACCGCACAGTATTGCTTGGTTCCTTCCAGCCATCTCTTGCCCCTCATCGCGTCACGGGCGATTTGACAGACTTTGCTAATGGTGTCGATCGTCGACTTCCCCTTTCGGAAATCGTACTGCTATTCGGAGAGACCTTCCGCTGCTTCGATGAACTGCTCTAGCCTAGTGTGCAGGTGTGTGCGTGCGTGTGTTTGCGGGAGAAGAGATGAGCAGCACCGTTCGATGGCTCGCTTAAGACTAAGACTTCTTTCTTCTAGGTGGCTACAGCGCAGCTAATACCCGTGACAGACATATAGTACAAAAATCCTCCTAGTACAAAAAACCATTTTCTGTCACTGGTTTTTTCAACTTTTGTTCGAAAGCAACTGGATTTTGTACTACAATCATAGCACAAAAATCCAGTAGAATACCACGAACAAGAATGGGATTTTTGAGTTTACTACAAATGGATTCAACTGAACATACTTCAAAGCTTAAAGAGCTGTGTCAAAGTCCTACACTGAACAAACTTTCGTTGACAACCTCACTGCAGGAATAGGGAATAAACAGAAACAATATTTCAGTTTCTTTCAAATTCGTTTTCGCCGCTGTCAAAATGTACTACGCAGTACAAAAACCAAATGTGTGTCAGCATGCTAGTATGAGTTTTTAGAGCTTTGATTGTAGTATTACTCGTAGTACAAAAATCCTATGTCTGTCAGGAGTATAAGCCACACTGCTGAAGGCTGGCCGTAGCTACTGTTGTTCTTGTTGTCGCGCGCTGCAGTTGCAGCCAGACGAAGGGATCTAGTTTGAATTAACAGCCAAGCAATCCCACGGTGGTCAGCAAACTGCCGACGTTGGCTATTTCGACCAGTCGCTGACTTCGCGGGTGGCAAATGCTGACGTTGCCGGCTTGGAGCAGTGGCAGACAGCGCTGGTGCTAACTACTTCCCTCCTTAAAGACAAGTCATCCTCGACTTTTTGGAGCATCAATCGAAGATTATTTGCGCGTTTGTTTCTGACGAGACGCCTCACCAGCTCCATGATTACGAGTGTTGTTATAATGGCGCCTGCAAAGACGGCTAGTGTGCCGAACCATTGGGAGTGATTCACAGGAATTTCATTCCTCACTCGATGTGCTCTAGGTTCGTCAAGTTTAGTCGGTGGAGATACGGAAGGGACAGGATTTCTCTATGCTGGGTGAGATTTAGGCTGTGGGTCAGTGGTGTCTGCGGCTCGAGGCGGCTCATTTGTTTCAGATTCTCATGGAGGGTGTTGTTGATCCGTACCTGTTCGTAGAACAGGATAAGAAAGGTGCCGTTTAACTTTGTTCTGCGTTACCTCCGGACCGGCAATCCGGAGCTCCCCACCCAAAACTGGAAGGTTGCTTGGGTCAGCGAACCGCGTGGCTCTCTGAGGGAGGTGATGATAATCCTCAACAAGCAATCCCTCCAGCCACTTGCCGCCACCAGAGGTGTCGTCAGCTACGGCTTTGACTCTGTCACATTGCGGGTGTACCGAGGTGACCAGTCCCCCTCCGACCCGCAGAACCCACTAGGGGTAACACCGGGGCCTTCTGCGGCGCCCCTCGTCCGTGACACCGATGGTGACAGAGATGGTGGGGATACTCCAAATTAATCTCCACCACTCTAAGGAGGCTTCGGCTGCCCTTCTCCTCCGCCTGGCATCTAGCAGGGAGGACGTTATGCTAGTCCAAGAGCCATGGATCTTTGAGGATCGGGTTCGAGGGCTCAGCCTAAACGGATACAAAACTGTATCCCACCACGGCGCAGGTAAAATCAGGGCATGTACCCTCATTAGAGACTCCATTAATGCCTCTCTTCTTCCTAGGTACTGCGACGGGGATTGCGTGGCTATAGCTGCTGAGATACACTCCCGGGTCTACTGGATTGTATCCAGCTATATGGCGAGCGAGGCATTCCGCTCATCATCGGGGCGGACGCCAACGCACACCACGATGCCTGGGGTAGCAGCGACCAAAACGAACGAGGTGAGTCGCTTTTTCAATTTATATTGAATACTAACCTAGGCATTGCTAAGAGAGGGAGGGAACCAACATTCCTTACCGCTACTCGGAGGGAGGTTCTGGACGTCACACTGACCAACGCGCCCTCTGGGCATCTGGTCAGGGACTGGCGGGTTTTGGAGGAGTGTTCCTTCTCCGATCACCGGTACATCAGTTTCCGTTTGGACCTGAGTACACCGGCCAGACCCCCCTTCCGCAATAAGCGTAGGACGAATTGGGAGATTTTCCGTTTGTCCCTATCTTCTAGTCTAACCTTATCTCTCCCGCGGCTCCTGTGTTCAGGAGATCGAGACCGCGGTGGCCACTTTAACTAATTCACTTAGTCGTGCTTCGTCTGCTGCTTGCAAGCCTAGGATTTACCGGGGCAAACCAAAACCACCTTGGTGGAACGCCGAAATCGCTAGGTTGCGGTGTGCATGCAGACGCTCTTACAACGCGGCCAAGAGGAATAACACCTGGGACGCGTATAGATCCGACCTTAGAGCCTTCAAGCAGGAGGTCAGGCGGGCAAAGAGGGAATCGTGGGAATCCTTTTGCGGCGGTATTGAAAGAGTCTCGGACACCGCAAGATTCTCAGTAGCTCTCCGTCCATTCCCACCACCATTCAGAAGGCAAACGGTGACTGGACGGAGTCCAGTGAGGAAACCCTGGAAGTGTTAGTTGACGCGCACTTTCCGGGGAGTACCCCCACCTCTGCCGAAGCGGCAGTTCCGGGGGAACCACATTCTTGGTCCTTAACGGACGTCCGTATCGATAGCACCATGGTCACGTGGGCCATTAACTCCTTCGAGCCTTTTAAATCTCCGGGACCGGATGGCGTCATTCCAGCTGAGCTGCAGCAAACCACGGAATCGACGGTGCCATGGCTCGTTGCGATCTTTAAGGCGTGCTTGGAATGGGGATACATCTCCCTCCTATGGCGGGAGGTGGATGTCGTCTTCATTTCCAAGGCCGGCAAGACCTCGCACGTCAAGGCAAAGGACTTCAGGCCAATAAGTCTGACATCATTTCTCCTAAAGACCCTCGAGAGGATACTCGACGTCCATATTAGGAGCCTTATTAACCCAGCTCTTCTTTCTGAGTCGCAACATGCCTACACAAGGGGTAGGTCAATTGAATCTGCGTTGCACTCCCTGGTTGACTATATAGACAGGTCGCTAACATACAAGGAGTACACCCTGGTGTCTTTTGTAGACATAGAGGGCGCATTTAATAATGTCTGCCCTCGAGCGATAGGGGTGGCTCTTTCGGAACTTGGCGTTGGTAGTAAAATGGTAGATTTCATCAGCGCCCTTCTTAGCGTAAACTCTACGTTAGGGACGGCGTATCTTCGCAGGTCAGTCACAAGGGGAACCCCCCAGGGGGGCGTTCTGTCGCCACTCCTGTGGAATCTAGCCCTGAACAGACTGCTTGTCAAGTTAGCGGCTGTTGGCTGTAGGGTCGTCGCCTACGCCGACGATGTTGCAATGGCCATAGCCGGCAAATTTCCAAGTGTGCTCTCTGAACGGATGAATCACTTCTTGGACATCCTCTCCTCATGGAGCAGCTCCTGCGGCCTTACGGCCAATCCGGAAAAGACGGATCTTGTTCTCTTCACAAGGAAGTACAAAGTTCCGCCTTTCAGACTCCCAGCCCTAAATGGAACCTCGCTCAAACTGAGCAAAGAGGTGAAATACCTGGGGCTCATTTTATACTCTAGGCTCACCTGGAGCGCGAACGTCGCTGAAAGGGCGAAAAGAGCCTCCAGGGCCATCTACTGCTGCAAACGGGCGGTGGGTGCCAGATGGGAGCTCCAGCCACGCGTCGTTTCCTGGCTTTATGAAGCAGTGGTTGAGCCTATCCTACTCTACGGAGCTGTTGTCTGGTGGCCTGCGGCGGATAGCCGGGTTAACCTGAAGCAGCTCGACAGGGTCAGGAGACTTGCTGCCACTCTCATAACTAGAGCCATCCGTTCCACGCCTACTAAGACGCTCTTTACTTTTCTTAATTCGGTGCCTTCGACCCTGCTAGTCAGGCAGGCCGCCAAGATTGCCGCTGTACTGCTAAATGCCATATGCAGTTGGGCACGAGCGGACCAAGGCCACTCTAGAATCCTCGGGCTGGATCTTCCAACCCCGACTCACATTGACTATACAGTCCTTCCCCCTAGCTTTGAGCGTAAGTTCACTATAGGGATCCCTAGCAGGAGCGACTGGACGGAAGGCCGTCGCTCGTTGCCAAACGCTATCGAAATCTTCACAGACGGCTCTAAACTTGAGAATAGGGTCGGATGTGGGGTTTTCTGCGATCAATTGGAGGCCAGTTTCTCTGCTCGTCTCCCTGGCCACTGTAGTGTCTTCCACGCGGAGACCATGGCAATACTGCTGGCAGTGGATCGGTTGCAATCGCAACCCCCGATTCCCTCGGCTATATGTATCTTCTCAGATAGCCAGGCAGCAATCAAATCCTTGATAGGTACATATACCTCCTCTAAACTGGTTGCAGAGTGCCGGGCCGCTCTGAATGACATATCGGAGCATGCCAGGGTTCACCTGAGTTGGGTCCCGGGGCATAGTGGCATCACTGGCAACTGCGTGGCAGACGAGTTGGCCAGAAAAGGCACCCTACTTCCAGCACCTACTACACAGTGTAGCATCCCCCTTGCGACCGTCAAGTTGATGGTCAGGCAGGCTTATCTCCGCCTGGCTAATCGACTCTGGGTGGAGGAGAACCTCTGTAGGATCTCCAGAGAAACCTGGCCGTCGCTTAACCATGGCAGAACACGCGAATTACTGCGACTAAAGCGGAATTCCATCTATTCCACAGTTTCTGTGCTAACGGGACACTGGACGAACGGCGCACACGACAGGAGACTCGGCCTCCCCTTCAACGACCATTGCCGCAGCTGCGACGATGTGGACGCGGAGGAAAGCGTCGAGCACCTGATGTGTCACTGCCCAGCACTAGCGAGGAGACGACTCCGGGTGCTGGGAGCGCCGTTCTTCAGCAATTTGGCCGACCTTACAGGACCCAGCATCGGCCGCATCGCCCGATTCATTGCGGAATCGGGATGGCTCCTGCCCAACACCCGGGGGGTGTGCAAGCCTGAAGGGCGGCCACGTCCTTCACGTGGTATCACAACGGGCCGCAATATGGCCTACGTGAGCTCTTCAGCTGCCACCCTAACCTAACCTAACCTAACTTTGTTGAAGGTTTATCTTTTACGGTAACTATGGCGGAATCATCATCAATTACCACTGCCCCTTCCGCGACGGCTATCACTGAGTGTTGGCTGTGCGCCGTTACCGTTTTGCATGTTGCCACATAGTGATTAAGCAGTTGCATCAGGCATGGGGCCTCAGTGTCTTTCATTAACCTTCTGCCTGTCCCTTGCTCAAAATTGCGTTCGCTGTCCTTTGGGGTCAGGATGACCCCAACCAAACGGTTATATAATTTACTGACAAAACACATAAATCACAAAAGAAAAGGGGGAAGCCCCGAAAAGTGTTTTTCTCGATTTGTTATTGGGTTGTAAGCGCGATTACCACTAAATAACACAAGTAGACGAGCGCACAAAACCACTCAACCGTTTTTTTAATTCCGTCTGGGGTCAAATAGACCCCAAGGGACAGGCAGAAGGACAATTCGCAAAATGTTACTGCTAAAGCTGGTTTACAATTTTTTACTAGTCTAAACCTATTATTACATTTAGCAGTTACATTAGTTTCGTACAAAGGTGTTTTTTGATTGTGACTAACGGGAAGTACTACTGTGTTCAAAAAATAAGGTGACATTTGAATTTATGAATTATGAATGCATTATGAATTCCTTCCGCCGGGCCAAACAGTCAACAAGGAATATTATTTGAACGTTATGCGTCGTTTGCGTAACGCTATCCGCCTAAAAAGGCCGTGTTGAGACCGCCGACGAAGAGAATCTGATCGATCTCTGAGTCGGCGGCTCACTTCCCCTCCCACACGCACGCAGATGTTCCACACGCCCACACACACACATACACACACACGCATACTATCTTCTCTCCTCCTTTACCCGCTTTCTTCCCACTCATAAAATGAATTGTATCCCCATTTTCCTACTCCCTTAGATTTAAGCTTGACTTTATAAATTTAGTCTATAAGAATTGCCAAAAGCGTGCACACGCACTTCGCCCAATAAAACCCTCACGCACATCTCGCCAAGAACCCGCCACGCCTTTTATTCCGTCGGTCACTATCCGCAAGTATAACATGGTCCTTCGAGCCGGATTCCCGCGTCGCGCATAAAAAAACATACAAAGAACCTTACAAAAAAAAAACAAATGAAAAACAAGTGACACATATTGAATAAAAATTAAACCCTATACACAGTGATACAAAATCCCACAAAACAAAGTGAACAATTTTACGAACAAGTAACCAGTTTTACAGTGACAGTGCACAGAAGACACACAAACCCCCAACACAAGTAATAACAAAAACCATTTAACAAAAAAGGTGACAGTGTACAGTACAAAGTGAACAAAAAAAATTATTATCAAAACACAAAATCACATAAAGCACTGTGAAAAGAAAAAAAAAGATTACAAAGTTACGAAAATCACAAAATCACATACAACACAGTGTAACGAAATTTACACACAACACAACAGAAAATACAGTGAAGTGACAAAAGGGATAAACAGTGAGAAAAGTGACGGCGACAAAACCAAAAAAGAAAGGAAAAAAGGCTTCACACAAAATCACAACAAAAAAAAACCAAAGTTACCATGAAGCCACGAAAATCACACAAACCACAGTGCAGTGAAACAAGAAAAAAGGTTACAAAAAGTGACAGCGGCAAAACCTTAAAGTGCACACACAGAAATATACAAGCACAAACAACAACAACAAGCAACGAAAGAGCAGCGGCACCAGCTGTTCGAGCCACCACCGTGCAAGACGACACAACAGACGTCCCAGTGTGTAAGCGGACGTCGCAAAAGCGCCGTTGGTAAATCGTCAGATTTTACCGCGCTAACGTTCCGCTTGAGCACATACCATAGGTACTTCGGTACCTATTTCCCGTTTGCTCTTTGCCGCCTATTTCCCCTTCGTTGCTAACCGCTAGCAGCGAGCTTGACATAGGAAGAAGCGCAATACATACCAACACGACTCCGTTGGTTGGTTATTGCAACTTTGCTTCTTCCATCCTTCTTTGGTGTTTATATGCGCAACCCCATTGTGCATATAAACACTGAATCAAACTCCAGCGCAGCATCCAGCGCAACATTCGGTTCACAACATTCAGTGCATCTGAATCCGAAGCCACTTGGAAAAATTTTGTAAAATTTTTTTGAATTTTTCTGAAAATTTTTTTTCATTTCTTGTGACGTTTTCGATTGGCCCTCAATCCCGCAGCGGCAATCGATACGTTTTCTCGTGTGCATTTTGGCCCTCAAACTCGCAGCGGCAATTTGCACAACTTGAAACATTTTGAAAACTATTTGTGGAATTTTCGGAAAATTTTGTTCTCAATTCTCGAGACGTATCCGATTGGCCCTCAGTCTCGCAGCGGCAATCGAGGTACTTTCTTGTGTACATTTTGGCCCTCAACCTCGCAGTGGCAATCTGTACAATTGAAAACATTTTTTTTTTTAAATTTTTTTTTAATTTTCAAAACTTTTTCGGCTTTTGTGTTGTGTACCCATTGGCCCTCAATCTCGTAGCGGCAATTGATACACTTTCAAAATTTATTTGTGAATACATACATTGATAATTATACTAATAGTTTTGGTCACAATAATTTTTGAATAAAACACAAAAAAATGTTTTGGAAATTTTTTCAATTCTCGTGAAAAAACGATTCACTCAATTCTCAATCAAAGTGTTATCATACAACGCAATCCCGCCGTTGATCCCTGATACACTGAGAAAAATTTTCGGTTCTACATTTATTTTTAGAACCACTCGTTTGTATCTCAGCACTAAACAAATTTAGCCAGTGGTTCCCAAACCCACAGACAATTTGTTTAAAAAAAAAAAAATTTGTTTTGTAAAAAAATTCTCATTTACACTCAACGAGTTCAGTCAGCGGTTCTCAAACCCGCCGACACACTTTTTTTTTAATTTTTTATTTCTCAAAAAAATTTTTTTATCTCCTCAACCCATTGCTGAATTTTTGTAATTTCTCATTCAAGGTGCTATCATATAACGCAATCCCGCCGTTGATCCCTGATACACTGAGAACAATTTTCAGTTTCAAGTTTATTTGGAACTCGCTTAGGAATATTTATTTCGGTTTTCTCCCATAAACCATTGCATTCAGTGCTTTTCCAATACACTGAAAGAAATAAATATTAGGTTCGCTCTTTACTTGACAATCTCAATCCAACACAATGCCAGGAAACGATAGCGATAATCCTCTAAGCACCAAAGAAATTGCCAGAACTTCGAGAGCTGCTTCAAAAGCGGAAGTAGAAAATAAAATTGACTTAACGATTCGTAAGTTTATTTTCGAAACCGACCGGCTCGTCACATTCTGCATAAAATGGTCGTCAATCCCCGTCGAGGACCAAACAGAATCACTGATTGAAGTTCAACTCCAAGAGCTTGAGCAAAACTGGGCGCGTGTACTGCAGACATACGAAGATGCGTATTTGTCTGACTCATACAGTACTTACAAAAAGTCAATCCACCAAAAATATGGTGCATGCAGTGAAAACTTCCAGAACTGCAAAGCTCAATTGACTGATCTGCTAAAGGCTCAACGAGCAACCTCTGTTTCAGTTTCTGCACCTCGAGCAGACTTAGGTTCCCAAATCGATTCTTCAGGTATCTGCCTAAAAGTTCCTGCCTGCGATACTGAAGTTTTTTATGGAGGATATGAAGAATGGCCTTCCTTTAGGGATATGTTTACTGCGGTTTATATAAACCACCCCAAATTGACCCCCGCACAAAAATTGTATCACCTCCGATACAAGACGAAGGGCACAGCAGGTGCCATCGTCAAACAATATCCTTTGAGCAATGAAAATTTTGAAATGGCCTGGGATGCACTCAAAGCTCGGTATGAGAACCGACGCATCTTAGTTGATAATCAAATCAAGGCGCTGTTGAATATTTCCCCTGTTACTTCAGAAAATAGCGCTGCCATTCAAAAGATTCAGAATACAATAAACAATTGCTTGTCTGTTCTGAGTTCACAAGGGGTTTCGATAGACAACTGGGATCCAATCCTGGTCTTCATTTGTTCTTCGAAACTACCCGAAGAGACCATAGCTCTGTGGGAGCAATCGCTTACTTCCCGAAAAGAGCTCCCCACATGGTCGCAAATGAACTCGTTCTTCACAAATAGGTATGAAGTGGTGGAAAGGTTAAGCGCGTATAAGCCCAAACCCCCTCGGGCTACGCAACCGAACTTCTCTTTCAACAACCCGCAAACCAAGGCTCAAACGTTTCATTCAGAAACAGGCAAGTCGTTCGCTTGCAACTTATGCAAGGCGAACCACCCTCTCAAAACTTGCCAAAAATTTAAGTCACTTTCAGTGCACGACAGAGTAAAGTTTGTTAAAGAGAACAACTATTGTGAAAACTGCCTGGCATACTCTCATTTCCGTAATGAATGCCCCAGTAATTTTTCATGCGTTTACTGCCAAAGAAAGCATCATTCGATGCTACACTTTCCAACGAGCAGTCAAACGCATAAGCCAACTCCCCGGCCCCAAAAGGCAGCGGCTCAAACCACATTAACTCGGCCGAGTGGTCACGAAGAACCCTCCACAAGCCGAAAGTCCTCCACTTCAAAAGATCAGCCACAAGATCGACACACTTGTACCTGCAGTCATGAACAGACTCATGCTCATCACTCGAGCACTAGAGCGAAAACGCTTCTCCCCACAGCAATTGTGTCCATTGTTCACTTAGAAGAAATTCATAAGGTCCGAGCCCTCATAGACCCCGGCTCTCAAAAGACATTCATCTCGTCCAAAATTCAAAGGACTTTGAATCTGCCCACAAGGGAAATTAATTTTGAAATCTCTGGCCTAGGTGGCAAGGTCGTCCAAAAAGCCAATAAAATTTGTACAATTACACTCTGCGGCTTGGACGACCACCCCCGAATTGAAGCTCAAGCCATTATCCTCCCTCAACTCACACACTTTTTATCCACCTTCACGGTAAAAGAGCCTGATTGGATGAAATACTCCAAACTCGAATTAGCAGATCCAAACTGTTTCCGTCCGTCAAGAATAGATCTCGTGATACGTAGCGATTTGACCCCACAAATTGTGCAAGAAGGCCTTCACCAAAATTACGGAGACACTCTTCTGGCCCAAAAGTCAATATTCGGTTGGATTCTCAGCGGTCCCATTAGAGAATCGATTTCAACATTTTCGACGCAAGTCAAAGAAATCTACACCGAATGTCTCGATACTCTTCTTAGGAAATTTTGGGAACAGGAAGAAATACTCGACTCACCCACAACATCTGAGAACGACCGCTTTTGTGAACAACTCTATAAAGAGACAACGTTCCGAAACCCCGACGGTCGGTATGTCGTAAGCAGTGGCGCACGCAGGATTTTATTTCGGGGGGGGTTTCGTAACTTTTTTGAGAACTTTGAAATAGAATAAAATTTAGATGTATGAATCTACAGACTGAGATCCAAAACATGTATGTTTCCCCTACCTGACATATTTTGGTCCTGAAAGTTCAAAATAGAAAATTTATTTAATAGGAAACAATTTTTCTCTTTTATTTAATACCCATATCTTATTATTGCACAACCGCAAAAATTAAAAAAATATTTGAAATGTGTATGTCCTTAAAATTTTAAAGTCCTTTAAAAATCACTTTGAGTCAGAAAATGAAAACTGACTATGCCAGGTAAATAACCTCTAGTTACACGCCTATATCAACATTTGGATGGGTCACGGTGTAATTAATGTAAAGTTGGTGTTTTCACTCAGTGCATCATAACTTTGTCATTTTTCTTTCGATTCCATTGATGGTAGGCTTAATATTTGCATAAATAATATATTTTTCATCTTAGGTTTTGAAACCAAAGGAAATAATTTATTTTATCTATAAAAAACATTCAGAAATTTAATATATGATTTTTGAAAATGGTCGAAAAATTTACTTTTTTACAATTTTCATCGTCAGTAATTTCTCCAAATCTCATCTGATTTGGACAATCTGTATATCTCTGGAAAAGCTAAGGTATTATCTTCTGACCGACGGACATCTTGTGTTAGTCGGATGGTTCGTTTACGAGATATATGCGCATAACTGAAACAACAGGGTAAAAACCGGTTTTTCGAAGATTTGAAAACGCTTCTCACAAAATGTTTTGATCTTCAGTTTCGTGTTGAGCGGCCCAAAGTTACAGCCTGATTCTGTGTATTCTTGACAAATTTTGTATCAAGGTATTTTGTCAAGATTTTGATCAAGCAAAAGCTTTGTTGGCATTCTGATGCAACATTGATAAAGTAAAAAACTCATTTAATTTAACATAAGGTGAATATGCGATAGTTGTCAAATTGTCAAAAAATAAGACAAATAAAAAATTGAAAGAAGTAATTTTGAAATTATTTTGAAATTTTTATTAAAAATTTTTACAATTTTGTGAAACAGATGATAGGCTCATAGGCAAATTACAGTTTTTACCAACGCATTTTTGGTAGGGTCCATGTCCAAAAAAATGCAATGCTGCCACAAGGATCGAGTTAGCCGGAAATTCTTCATGAATTCTTCTTCGCTCAACGAAGGCAAATTATTTGTTTTCTTCTGCTTCTGATTTCTTCTCTTCTATCCTCCTCAACCGTTAAAAGTGTAAACATGCACAATTCTCCCATTTTCAATAGGCAAAATTTCAATTTTTATGCTGTTGCCAATAGCATTCACACTTTTGACAATTTATCAAGAAAAGAGCTTTAAATTTTTTGGAATAGAATACCAATTCTTGAAAAATAGTAAAAACTTGACAAATAGTCAATATGGTGAATTTATCAAGTGTACAGAATTAGGCTGTTAGTCTAGAAAACACTTTTTTAGGTTCATTTTTTGTGTCGAGTAGTGTTATTGATGCGACGGTTTTAAATTAAATTTCTGTACTAACTTACAAATATTTCGGGGGGTTTGAACCCCCAAAACCCCCCTGTGTGCGCCACTGGTCATAAGGCTCCCATTCAAAAAGAGCTTTCCCGAAACCTCGGCCCTAGGCCATACACGGACAGCTGCCTTACGACAATTCTTAAGTGTAGAGCGGACACTAGAGAAAAAAGGGGATCTCAAAACAACATACTCAGATGTATTAAACGACTATCTCACTCTCGGCCACATGGAATCCACATCCTCTTGTGAGATTATAAATGACGGTAAATATTTTTCATTTTACCTACCTCACCATGCGGTTATTCGCCCAGAAAAGAAGACTACTAAAGTGCGAGTAGTTTTCAACGCTTCAAAAGCATCAAGCTCTGGATGCTCATTAAATGATGTACTTCACATCGGCCCCACTCTTCAAAACGATCTTATGCTGTTACTATTAAGATGGCGTCTCTATAAGTTCGTTTTCAACGGCGACATTGAAAAAATGTACTGCCAAATTCTCGTACATAAAGATGACCAAGATTTTCAACGAATTCTCTTCCGTCGGTGTTCACATAAACCGGTGGAAGACTTCAAACTCAAAACAGTCACATTTGGTGTGAACTGTGCCCTTTACTTGGCCATCCGTACACTTCAGCAGTTAGCATATGATTCAAAAGATAAATGGCCCCTTGCGGCTCAAATCATACTCGACGAAACATATGTTGACGACATACTCTCAGGCAGTCACGATCTTGACACGGCTATCAACTCCTTAGATCAGCTCGTTAAAACTCTCAATTCCGCAGGGTTCCCCCTCAAAAAGATCAATCCTCGAGAAAACCCCCCCGAAAATCTGTTAGATTCCGATTTTTTGCGATTCCAAACCACGAGTTCAACGAAAACTCTTGGAATTCGCTGGAATGCCCTTTCAGATTCCTTTTCATACACCTTTGACCCAATCTCCAATTCAGTGTCGGTAACCAAAAGACAGATCCTCTCAGCTGTCGCGAAACTTTTTGACCCGGCAGGGTGGCTATCGCCCATTATGATTCAAGCGAAAATGCTTCTCCAACAACTCTGGTTGGAAGGAACAGACTGGGATGAGTGCGTAAAACCACAATCACTTCACAAGTGGAACGCATTCATCGAAAATTTATCATCCATCGACAAAATCGAAATTCCGCGCTGGGTTCAGTTCTCCCCAAGCGTGCAAATCCAAATTCATGGATTCTGCGACGCCTCTGAAAAGGCATATTGTGCATGTATCTATGTACGAACCCATGCCGACCATGCAAGCGCTTCGTCGCATCTCTTGGCAGCCAAAAGCAAAGTCGCTCCTCTGCAGACGATAAGCTTGCCACGCCTAGAATTGTGCGGCGCCCTGCTACTATCCAAGCTGGTGAAACAAGTACGAACACACCTTGGTTTTCAGACTTATAACCTAACACTCTGGTCTGACTCGTCCATCGTACTCGCATGGCTCGAGAAACCACCCCATACTTGGAAAACGTATGTAGCAAACCGCACCACTCAAATTCTCCATAATGTGAGCAACGCAACTTGGCGTCATGTTTCCAGTTCTGACAATCCCGCAGATCTCGGTACACGCGGATGCAAGCCGCAAGACATGATTGCTAATACATTATGGTGGCACGGCCCTAGTTGGCTCCGAGACGATCCCCAATCATGGCCCAAAAAAGAGCCTCGTCAAAGGCTCCAGAAAAGCGGAAAATCGAAAGCCTCCACACGCTTGAAGTCGAGGATGTACTCAATAGGTTTTCGAAATTCTCTCATGCCCTTAGAATTCTCAGTCACATGTTCCGATTCATCGATAGGGCTCGAAAGGCCCCCATCTCAATTGGTGCGTTAACTCACCCAGAAATAAAAAGGGCGAAAACCCGTCTAATTTCTCTCTCGCAATGCCATCACTTCCCCGATGAACATGCTGCGCTCTCATCCTCTAAAGTTATCTCTCGCAAAAGCTCCTTACTCACTCTAAATCCTTTCATGGATAAAGAAGGGCTTATTAGGGTCAATGGTCGCCTCGCGCATTCAGGCCTTACTTATAATGAGCGACACCCAATTATCATTCCCGATAACTCTCGGCTCTGCACGTTATACTTGGACTTTCTGCATAGCATCCTCTTGTATGCAGAGAAACAGTTAATGGTCCGTATGGTTCAGCAAGAATATTATATTCCCCGGCTGAAAATCAAGGTCAAGAAATGCATTTTTCAATGCAAGACCTGCACCATTTATAAGCAGCACGTACGGTCTCAAATAATGGCCGCTCTTCCTCCCGAGCGGTGTACATTTTCGTTACCGTTCTCCATCACCGGAGTCGATTTTGCTGGCCCTTTTCAAGTAAAGTCATCCACTCTCCGTCGTGCTGCATTTCTCAAAGCCTATGTCTGCGTCTGCTTCTCCACCAAGGCGATTCACCTCGAACTCTGCTCAGATCTCACCACTGACGCATTTCGAGCGGCTTTCGCAAGATTCGTCGGCCGACGAGGCCTCCCCAGCAAAATAATGTCAGACAACGGCAGAACATTTATTGGTGCACAACGTGCAATAAGTAAGGACCTCTCGCGATTTCTGAAAGAAACGTCAGTCGATATCGCAAATAAATATGTCACTCATGGTCTCGAGTGGCAGTTTATTCCCCCTAGTGCTCCCCATATAGGCGGGCTTTGGGAAGCTGGAGTGAAAAGCTTCAAAATTCATTTAACCCTTCGATGAGTGACAATTCTGAACTTCACGGCCGTGTGACAAGGTCCGTAGGGACCTTTTTTTTTAAAATTAGGGTTTTTTCATGAAATTTTTTTTTTTATTTTTGTGTTTTTATTGTTTATAACTAAATACTACATACTAAAATAAAATTTTTTAATTTTTTTTGCTCCATTTTTCTTAATTTATTTTTCATTCATTTTTCTTAATTTACTATGAAAAAGCTTTAAAACTATTGTTGTTGAGCGTGTTCCGCTTGTCCCCCGCCCTGTGTGCAAGTGTTGCAGCGATGTAGAAATGTGCTGTGTTCTCCACAAACAGCGTTACCGCATACGAAGCAGTAGGCCCTCGTTTTCCGCTGCCGCCCGTACTCAGAACGGCAAAGGCGACATGACGGTCTATTCGCCCTAGCCGCAAACGACGGTGCATCGGCTTCTACCGGTCTTGATATCATCTGAAATGAACAAAAAAAATAAAAAACAAATAAATACACAATCTACTCTTGAATTTGAAGGTGTTTTTTCTTACCCTGACATCAAATGCTTCCATCGCATTGCGTATCCTTGGATATGCGGTTATATGGTTATTCAGGGCACGTTCCTCGATATTTGGGCCAATTGTTTAGTGAGAAGTAACAGGAATGACCGCCGTCTGTCACTCCTTTTTATCGGCTTCATCTCATTATAAATTGTAAAAGCAGCCAATGCAGCGACGTCCAGCATATTATAGAACATGGCCAGTGGCCAGCGTTTCGTTGATCGCTTGCATGTGTACGTGCCAAGCATCTGGTCCATTGTATCAACGCCTCATTTGTTGGCGTTGTAGTCCAATATGCCAAACGGCTTCCGCTTCTCACTTTGCTCGTCGACACGGCAAGTGTAGTGCATTGTAGATAGCACGTTCACAACTTTATTTTTCTTAGGTACATATGAGCACAACGCTATGTCCCCTTCGTTGAACCCGAACAATGTGCTGTTGATGGGGCGCTTCGGGTTCTTTTTCAATTCCCGTGGAACAAAAGTTTTGTTGTAGCGCACTGTACCAACATATGCGGTCTTCCTCCTCATCAAAATACGCGCCAAATCCAAAGTAGTGAAGAAATTATCCGCGTATATTGTGCGGCCTGCATCCAAATAGTTTTCCGCAAGTTCAAGCACCACGTTCTGCCCTTGATTTACTTCGCGTACTTGGTTAGGCAATTTGCCGGAATATATCATTCCCTTCACGGGATAATAAGACTTCGAGTCGCATAACCACCATACTTTTAGACCATACTTAGCCGGCTTTGACGGAATGTATTGCGTGAAGCGGGTGCGGCCTCTGTAAGGGAACAACTGCTCATCGACGGTTAGTGCTTCATGAGGAGTGTAAGCTGCTGCCAAGTTATGCTGCAAAATTTGCCAAATATCATCGATAGCCGCAGTTTTGGTGTTGATAAGTCGCTGTTGTCGAGTATTTCCATTGTCGAATCGAATGAATTGCTTTATGCACATGAAGCGATCGTACGACATCGCAGCTTTGTATATTGGACAACGCGTCGCGCCCCATAATTCCGTAGCAGGTTCACGATTCGATTTTGTGAGTCCAGCATACAAAAGGATAGCTAGAAAGGCGTCACACTCTTTCACAGTCATTGGCTTCCACTCCTTTTTCTTCGTGGGATTCGCCAAATTCCATGCAGCTGTAACCTCCCTGCCTTTACGATTTGTTTCGCGTATTATGATGTATATTATTTCCTCGCTGATGATTGAACGAAATATAGTGTAGGGGTCATGTACAGTTCCTGATGGTCCTGGTTTCCTTCTTGTGAAGTCGACCACGTTATGAACACGAGTACGAGAAGTTGGTGGTGCTTTTTTACACCATTGGGTGCCATCTTTAGCAATATAGTAGTTTTCATTTGTTTCCGGTGCATCATTTTCTTCCTCTTCATCATCGTCGTCATCAATATCTTCATTTATCTCTACGTATCCTTCAGTTTCGGCATCTGACTCTTCAGCGGGTTGGTATGTGCAGTCGTCATCATCCTCAGCTTCATTACCAAGTGCAGCAATATCAACTTCTTCATCCATCTCTTCATCCATAAAGTCTGCAAATCTCATATCAGCTGCACGCCTTTCATCCGCACTCATTTGTTGGTAACGTGTACTACGGCGTACAACCATTTCAGCAATGTCTACATTACTTGCATCTGCCATTTTTATATTTTTGTTTTTATTTTATTTGTAATACAATTTCACACACGATTTTACTGTTCACTGTCTAAACTTTGACTGATTTGGTTTACGAAACTACAACTTCTTATATACTCTTTCGTACGTATACCTGAACGCATGGACATTAGGGATGAAGTAAATTGAAACAACTGGTTTGGTACGTATACCTGCGCACGTGGACATTTAGGTATAAAAATTCCAAGAACTGGTTATGTATGAACACCTGCGCATATGGACATTTAGGGATAAAGTAAATTCAAAGAACTGGTTTATTGCTTTCAATGAAAGGCACAATAAAAATTAAACAAAAAGTAGCCAGAATTGAAAGAACAAATTAGTTATGTGTTCAAACAATAAAAAAAGTATAATGATGCCCAAAGAACATGCATTTATTAGTCATTGCATGAAAATTCAGTACAAGGTCCCTACGGACCTTGTCACACGTCCGCGTACTATTTTCAATAAAACCTCAATAACTCCTAAACTAATGGTCGGATCGCATTGATTTTTTTTAAACGATGCGCAACAAAATTCTATTGGAATACATGGTAACTTTATGGGGGGATTGTAGTGGCCGAAATAGGAGTAATTTCAGTTTGAAAATGCAAAAAGGTCCCTAGGGACCTTCTCACTCATCGAAGGGTTAAGCAAAGTCGCCGGCACTCACAAGTTTACTTCCGAGGAATTTTCAACACTCCTCATTCGCATTGAAGCGGTCCTTAATTCGCGGCTGCTCTCCCCAATGTCGCAAGACTCCGCCGATCTTCAGGCCTTAACTCCAGGTCACTTTCTCCGCGGAGCCCCGCCGCTGGCACCCCCTGAACCCAACACGGGGAGCCTCTCACTGGCAAAAACTGAAGGTGCTTCATCACCAATTCAGTAGCCGATGGCGGGAGAAGTATCTTAAAGAACTCCATAAGCGACAGAAATGGAAGTACCCCCAGACGGAAGTCTCTGAAGGCCAGCTAGTCGTCATTAAAGACGAGCTCCTTCCTCCCCATGAGTGGCGCCTCGGGCGCATCGTTAAACTATATCAGGGGGCGGATAATCACATCCGAGTCGCTGACGTCAAAAACCAAAATGGAATTTTGACAAGATCAGTTGTTAAACTCTGCGTGTTACCTCCCACATAACCGCAGAAAGAAATTTCATTCCTACTCCACATTCAACACCATCGGCAATATGGCATTAACGCTTTTATTTTCCAGACGCCGTATCCGAGAAGGAAGCCTTCCGCAGGTGCGCGGTCTGCGAGCGCCACTACCCCCTACGGTACTGCCGGGTCTTCATGAAGATGGCGCCGGCGGAGCGGTTAGACGCGGTGCGCGCCAACCACTATTGCGTCAACTGTTTCGCCCGCTCGCATACGACGGGTGAATGCTCATCGGCACAGAGCTGCCACAAATGTGGGTTGGGGCACCATACATTTCTGCATCGGGCTATGCCGGCTCATCAGCGCCTCGGCACAGCTCGGCGACGCCCGGCCCCACCTACAAAGCGCCCGGCGACGCGCCAACCGACACCAGCAACGCGGCGCCAAACACCGGCTAGACGCCAAATAGCGTCTCAACCGGCCCCACCGGCGCGGCACCAAACCACAACCACGACCAGGCGCCCACAGGCACAGCCGCCTAAAGCCGCATGTCGATGCAGCCAGGTCCAGCCGCCGCGCAAGGCGGCGAAACAGAAGGCGACCGCGACGACCAACCGGATCAGCAGCAAGCGTCGCCGGACAGCCACGGCGCCGCAGCTTCTAAAGACGGCGGTTTCCACGCTGCAGCAGTTGGGCCACGCTCTGCAAGTTGCACTCGTGCAAGGGGGGCGCGATGTTGAGACCGCCGACGAAGAGAATCTGATCGATCTCTGAGTCGGCGGCTCACTTCCCCCCCACACGCTCGCAGATGTTCCACACGCCCACACACACACACATACACACACACGCATACTATCTTCTCTCCTCCTTTACCCGCTTTCTTCCCACTCATAAAATGAATTGTATCCCCATTTTCCTACTCCCTTAGATTTAAGCTTGACTTTATAAATTTAGTCTATAAGAATTGCCAAAAGCGTGCACACGCACTTCGCCCAATAAAACCCTCACGCACATCTCGCCAAGAACCCGCCACGCCTTTTATTCCGTCGGTCACTATCCGCAAGTATAACAGGCCGGAATTGTGGAAAGACAATTCTACACGATTATGCACCATCCCATACTGCACTCGTAATTCGTGATCATTTCGCCAAAAACTCAACCCATATCGTTCCGCAACCACCGTATTCACCTGATCTGGCGCCGTGCGACTTCTGGCTGTTCAGCAAGCTCAAAAGACCGCTCCGGGGACACCGTTTTGATACGGTAGAGGAGATTCAAGCCGCAGCGAAGACGGAACTGAAGGCCATCCCGGAAAGTGAGTACAATCAGTGTTTCGAAGATTGGAAAATCCGTTGGCATAAGTGCATTGCATCGGGGGGATTACTTTGAAGGGGATGAAATTGATTTGGAAGAATAAATAAAGAATTTTCAAAATAAATACAATGTCACCTTATTTTTTGGACACAGTAGTATAATAGTTTTATTGCATATTGACTCTATTATGCAAAATCTTTAATTTCGAATTTCTCACAAACTCGCTTACGCTAACCTCCGAATATTTATCTTCCCGCAGCACATTTTCAACATCTCCACTGTCTAAAATTGAGGGGTTTATTACCCCGAGCTTGCCCAATGCCACAGTTAGTATGACATCGTTGAGCTGGGTTATTATTGCCCTATTCCTGCTGCTCTAGATAGCATAAAGGTTACCGGTATCTATTTCTGACTGTCGCGTGTTTTTCACCAGCTTGTTAACTGTGTTAGTTAAATTATTTATCTGGTCTTGTAGTTGGCTATTAATTGTTATAAGTCGCTCATTGAAGGCAATCATTTGTCCTTGCTTCTGTTGAATACTGTTAAAATCGTCAAAGTCCGGAGTGCCAGCGATGACTTTGAGTGCAGTGCCCAAGAAGTAGAGGCTGCGGCTGTGGCGATGGTGGACCAGGGGGATGTTGGTAAGACGCTCTACCTGCTCCAGGTCAATTTGCAGTAACCTCCTCATGTGAGACTGGGGGAAGTAAGGCAATAGTTTCATTGTTTCGCTAATCATCGCCTCATAGTCCGTTAAGTTTGTTATGTGAGTGAGGAAGCCATATTCTATTGCGGCCATCTGATATTGGGATATAGTGCGACTGGGAGTAATCTATTAAGGCGGCGCAAACTGGACCGAGCAGCCAAATGAGGTACCTGGAAAGATTTATCTCAGATTACTCTTGTGGACTTTCCAGCTGTTTATAAAGACCGTTGTTCCCAAGTCTTCCTGTACGATACCCTTTATGAAGAGATTCGTAAATTTATTCCCTATCCCCTTGTTCGTCCTTACGAACACTTCCTCCCCGGGTCTAAAAATCCTAGTCTGCTGTCTGTTCTTATTCTGCACATCCCTACTACAATTCTGGGCTTGCGTTAACTTTTGGGAAACCGCCGCTGGTATCGTCTGCATAACGTCAATGGGTCTATATCCTGTGACGGAGTGAACTGTTCCATTGTATTTCATGGTTGCCAGTTTGACTAGCTCTATTACGTTCTCGATGTTTTGCTGCAATTTAGTACAACGGGCAATTTCGGTAAGGATGCTGTTGAATCTTGCAACGGCACCACAAGATAACCAACATCTGGTTGCACTTATCAAGTGGTGTCCGCTGCAAGAATTCAACTAACAGGCACGATAAGAGCGTGTGGCCAGCATGTGATGTCGGTATGCTCTTATCGTGCTGTGTGTTTAGGCTGCCATGCACGTTGGGTCTTGCTACCTAAGTATGTGCATGCGCAGGTCAACCTTAGGATAAGGAATAATGTAAATAGTGTATTTAGAACATAATAATAAATTAATAATAATTGACTGGCACGACAGCCCGCTTACGCGAGACTAAGGCCTAGCTTCCCGCAACCACCCGTGTTGTGCGTGTGAATTTGTACGCGGGTGGAAGGGTCCTACAGTTTTATGCCGGTTCCGAACGGCAGGTTGGGAGCATTTTCATAAGCAATTTTTACTCTCAGAGGTTTGCCATTTCCAGCTAAGAGGACAGCCACCGAAAGAGAAAACGAGTTTTCCCCGTTATTTTTTTTGGTGTTATTACAGGCAGTATTTGAACCTGAGGTTGCTGCCTTCGACTCGCGGCCCAACTAACCAACTGAGCCACGGCGGCTGCCGTGAATATAAGAAATATAAATAAAGGCTCCGGGCGACCGGAATATAAGAAATATAAATAAAGGCTCCGGGCGACCGGAGAGCACCAATCTAGTTTCAAAGTTGAAGTGAAGTGGTTTTAGTTCGGAGCGGAAGAACTCAGCGTCCAGCGACCAGCCCCCTGCAGCAATAAACATTGGTGAAAAATTAGGAAAAAGTAAATTAATTAAAATTATTGTTGGGAAAACAAAGAGTAATTACGAGATAGCAAAACAAATGCTAAAGAAACAGGAAGAGCTTGGCAATGCTATTCTTAGCATCTGCAATGAAGGGCTTCAAATGCAGTTGAATTCGTTGTTTGAGGAATTGACAGCGAATCACTGCACATTAATTCCCAAGCAAGAGCTAAGGGAATACAAAGTGTATTTCGAAAAGAAATACTTTGATAAAGTTCAGGTGTTGTACGAGAGTACAGTTAAAAGATTAGGTGAGGTAGAGGCAAGAGTGGGGAAGGGCGCGGTCAGTTCTCCATTTGAAAAGATGAAGGCGCGAACTGACAGCACAAGTAAATCGGTGTCGGTGGAGCGTCAAAGGGACCAAGCCGCATCGGTTCAGGCGAGGTTTCAGGGCACCTTAAAAGAATTAAAAAAGTATCACGAACGCACCCAGATGGGATGGAAAGATCTGTCACGGTCGCACAAGTTCGAGGACCGTGCGACAGATCTTTAGTTCGAGTACAATGAGTTCTTTGGAGAGGACGATTTGTGCGAAGAATATGAGGACCTTATGGATAAAGGGTCTCACATTGTGGCGGAAGAGGAGGAGAAAAAGCTGTTGGACCGAAATGCTTCTCCTGCCTTGCCATATAGCCTGCCTCAAATCCTTTAGGGATATTTTCACTGAAATTTTCCTTCATAAAAATGTGGGAGAGACCCATAAAATGATTGCGTTGAAATCATATTTAAGGGGTGAGGCGTTAAGGTTGGTTGATCACTTAGGTATAAGTGGTGCGAACTTTAACGTGGCGTGGAATATTCTTCAGAAGAGATATTCTGATAAGCGGCAAATAACATCAAATATGTTCAGAAATTTGCTGGATGCCAGGCAAATAAGTTCTCGTACGCCTGCGGAACTAAAGGAGTTTTTTTCCCTTGTCGGAACGATCTAGCAAGCGCAGCACTCAGACAATTATACGTCCATTGTACTACGACTTGTTGTCCCCTGTTAATATGTTTTAAATCTACCCGACTTCCGAAGAAACCTTGATAAATCCTGGGGTGCCAAGGAGCCAAGGTGGTCGCTTCTTAGCACATCAGTGTCGAACGTCTCAAACCTGATACGAGCGAACGCGGGGCAGACACACAGGAAGTGTTCCGCGTCTCAACGTCCTCCCCACATGCAGGACATAGGGCACTGTCAGATATGCCTACCATTTCCATGTGCTTTGCCCATAGAAAATGGCCCGTCATTAACCCGACCATCTGCCTGCAGTCCCCTCTGCCTAGTGACAGAAGAAACTGTGAGCATCTGCCGGATATGGCGGGAAGCATAAGTTTCGTCCACCTGCAGCCGCTCTCAGCCTGCCATGCTCGCTCCTGGATCATAGTGACCCATTCGTTAACAGTGGCTTTGATGGCCGCAGATGGGAGTGGCTGAGCAGGCTCAGGGCCGACAAAAGCAGCCTCAGAGCCCATTCTAGCTAAGGAATCCGAGGTCTCGTTACCCGCAATTCCTGCGTGTCCCGGGACCCAGGTGAGCATCAGGCTATTGTATTTGCCGACATAATTAAGCCTGGATTTGCAGGACTTGACTAGCATAGAGGTGGTTAGAGGGCTGTCCAAGGCCATAAGCGCAGCTTGGCTGTCACTACAGACACAGACAGAGCTGCCTTTCCACCTATTCTCTATGACAAAGTTCATCGCCTCAAGTATCGCATGCACCTCTGCCTGAAACACAGATGCCCGCGAGCCTAGGGCAAAGAACCGTCCAGTCCTCGTGGATTCAACGAAGACCCCAGAGCCAGAACCTTCTTCCGTTCGGGAGCCATCCGTGAATATACGGAAACAGTGTTTACCGGGCTCATCCTCAGGATCTGACCAAGAGTGAGCCTCAGGCAGCAACACCATGTACCGCTTTTTTAGTATGACAGTTGAAGGCATGGAGTCGAGGGGCATGGACATGACTGTGAGGTCGATGTCGGTGCCAGCACGATTGTCCAGTACCGGACAAGCGCCATACCACTGGTCACTGTGTTTTAGTCTTCGGATGGCCTTTAGGGCCTCTCCTTGGATGAAAACATCAAGTGGAGGAAGGTTCACCAGGGCATCTAGCGATGGGCCAGAAGTAGTCGGGAAGGCTCCCGTACAACATATGACCACAGTGCGCTGCAGTCTGGACAAGGTTATCTTGACCCCTGCGCGAGAGAGGCTGCTCATCCAGACTACCGATGCGTAGGAGATGATGGGTCTTATCATAGCCTGGTAGATGCAGAGGATCTTGCTAGGGGCAAGACCCCACTTTTCCCAAATACACCTCTGCACTGCCAGAAAGCCGACAGTGCTTTCGATGTCTTTAGTTCTACATGAGATTTCCAAAGGAGTTTATCATCTAGGATAAATCCCAGATTTGACCTCTTTGTATAGCTGGATAGTGACCCCCTTGAGTGTGGGCAGAACGACTCTATCGAGCTTCTTCCTCCTGGTAAAGAGAACCATACCAGTTTTGGCGGGATTAGCAGATAGCCCGTTCGCATTACACCAGGTGTCAATCATATCCAGTGTTCTCTGCACCTTTCTGCAGATGTGCATAAGGGAAGGGCCGGTTACGAGATAGGCCACAAGCACAAGCATACGCGGACGAATGTTTGTGCGTAGACTCCTTAGTCATTCAGAGTGATGAGCAGGAGATCAATCACCATGCACCAGAGCAATGGAGACAGCACCCCACCTTGAGGGCAGCCTCTATTCACACCGGATGACACCAGCAGATCGTCCTCTGCCCGCACCGTCATGACTCTTTGGGCTAGCATTGAACGTATCCAATTTACCAAAGCCCGGTCTACGCCATGTCGGCTAGCAGCGTTACACATACTGTCAAAAGTCGCATTGTCAAATGCGCCCTCTATATCCACAAAGATTCCCATCGCGTAGTCCCTCCTGTCGATGGCTCGCTCAATCCTATCAACCAGATTTTGCAGAGCCGACTCGCAGGATTTCCCACTTTGGTAGGCATGCTGAAATGGAGACAGAGGATGCATCTTAAGCGACTACTTACGCATCCGTAACTCTACCAGCCGTTCGAGACTTTTTAGCACAAAAAAAGTCATGCTAATAGGTCTAAAGCTCTTGGGGCTAGTGTAGTCGTCCCTTCCGACCTTCGGAATGAACGTGACTCTCACCATCCTCCAAGGGCGTGGTATATAGGCCAGTGCCAGCCATGCAGTGAAGATTTTCTTCAGTGCCACAACTACTGACTCTATACCTTCCCTCAACACGATAGGATAAATGCCATCAGGACCTGGTGATTTGAAGCCGTCAAAGGATTTTATTTATTTATTTATCAAGTCTACGGAGAAAACCTTACAGACCATAGGAGTGAGAGATTTCATAGAGAGATGTAATGTACATTAAAGACTTAACACTAAGGATTAAGAGCTAAGTAGCCTTTCAAGGCATTGGGAAAAATATTCCTGGTAGAATATTCCTGGATTTCATGGTAAATTGAATGGCAGCCTCACTCGCCACAGTCCTAGCGACGTATCAATCATGTCGAGAGGGTGTGATTGCCCTAGCAATAGTTCCATCCACGGACGAATGTTGCTGGGCAACAATGACCTGATTTCCTGGAAAGTGAGACTCCATCAGTAGACTGAGTGTCTCACTTTTCCTCTCCGTGTAGGAGCCATCAGGTTTCCTAAGCGACCCCAGCTTCGCGGCTTGGTCCTTTTTCAGAACTTTTACCAGCCTAGCTGTGTCGCTCAAGGATTCAATGCCACTGCAGAAATCTCTAAAAGAGGCCTTCTTCGAAGCTCCAATAAGCCTCTTATAGTTCCTCTGAGTGCATCGGTAGCGCTCAGTCCTCGTCAAGATTCGTCTTGAGGGCCCGGTTGAGAAGTTTTCTAGACTCACGCCTCAGCAACTGAAGCTCCCTGTTCCACCACGGAACAGGGGTCCGGTCAAGGGGAGGTCTAGTTTGGCAGGCTAGCTCGAACCTTGATGTTAGGGCAGTATTAAGATGCTCAGCAGCCGCCTCAATACACCGCTCCTTACGAATTCTCGGTGGCGTCGCGTATTTATTCCGCAACGCCTCCCGAAATTTCGGCCAGTCTGCGTTTCTCGGGTTCCTAATGGGCAATGGCATTTGTGCCTCCTCGCCGCACTGAAACTCGATATACCTGTGGTCCGAACACGATTCTTCGTTAAAGACTCTCCAGTTGTTGATTGACCACCCCAATCTAGTATTAGATAGAGTGATGTCAATCACCTCCTGCCTTCTTGTGGTCACAAACGTAGGCTGATTGCCAGAGTTGTGAATATTCAGGCCGGAGGATGCAATATACCCGAACAGCCGATAGCCTCGGTTTTTGCATTTGCTGCTGCCCCAGATTGTGTGCTGGGCATTAGCATCTCAACAAAGAATGAGACCGAGACTGAGCTGCTCACAAAACCTAACTAGACTAGCGACCTTCCGAGGTGGTGGCGCTTCCAGTGCATCGTAAGGAAAGTACCCAGACGCAATCACGAACCTCGACCATCCGTGCATACCCTTGAAGCTCACCTCAGCGGCAACCAAGTCCTGACAGCAGAAAAGGTCAGGACTAGTCACCGTAAGATGAGATGATACTATAAGACAGGTTATAGGTCTACTCGCATTCCTATCATACAGTACAGTGGCCCCTTTCAACGACTCAAGGCCACAGACCCGGCCCCTAAAGACCCAGGGCTCTTGAATAGTTGTTATATGGGAGTTGCTAAAGGAGTTGCACGACACAGTGTCAGCTAATCTGAGAGCGTTAGAGGCTACTAAGCTCTCAGATACTAAAATTAAAGAAGCGTTCATGCACTTCATAATTGTGAGGAAGCTAGACTCACACACAAAGGTTCGGTACGAGGAATCCTTTCCAGATTCAACAGAAGTACCATCAATAGAAAATCTGTTAGCATTTCTCGAAAAGCAATTCTAGGCACTTGAAGGAAGTGAACGATAGAATGCTAGTAGATTCGAGTTGCCAAATATAGGTGTAGGATTTAAAAATGAGACGAATAGAACCCAAAATGATTCAAAGAAATGCGTGTTAGGGTGTGACAGCTTACACAACTTGTATAACTGTGAGGAGTTCAAAAACCTCGCAGTGGGGAAACAGAATCAAATAGTATTGGGAAACAGTATATGCACCAAATGCCTAAGGAAAGGGCATTTGTTCAAGAGCTGTGACGTGGAACCTTGCCAAAAATGCAAGAAGTCACACCACACGCTGCTGCATAATGACAACTTCGGAAGTAGCAAATCGAATGTTGCATTAGCGATAGGCAGCAATAAGAAGCGCATATTACTGGCAACGGCCTTGGTGCAAATAAAAAACAACCAGGGCAAATACATTACAGCTAGGGCAGTGCTAGACAACTGTTCTTAGGGAAGTTTCATCATGGAACAATTAAGACAAAGGTTAGGGTTCAAACCAAAAAGGGTGCAAACAACCATAGAAGGGATTTCAGGTTTGAAATCAAAAGTAAAGGAGGAAGTAATGGTGGAAGTAAAATCTCACAATGATTTCAAAATCGGGGTTGAGTCAATGGTTCTACCAAATATTCAAATTTACCAGGGGAAAAGATAGAGATATCTAATCTACCAAAAGAAACTCCTTTAGCCGACCCGAAATTTCACAACCCAAATCGAGTAGACATACTACTAGGGGTGGAGGTGATGGGAACCATATTAAAGAACGAAAATAAAAGATATTTGAGCTCAAATCTTTATATGGAGAACACGTATTTGGTTGGGTTATCATTGGAGCTGCGCCAATTATTTATTTATTTATTTATTTATTTAGCACGGTGGTATAACGAAACACAGGTCAACAAAAGGTGACAAAGAAACGGAAACCTTGTAATGTAATGATAATGGGTAGGGACAGTGCCCTTGCGCACTGCAACCTAGTAGATTTATTGTGCCCCTTGAATCATCTGGTGTTTTATGTGCTCAGGTATTGAATCAGACCTTTCTGCGATATTTGCATCAGGTCCTCATCACCGAGAATATGTTTCCCTAGAAACTTTGCACGTCTGTGTGCCAGGGCGGGGCAGTTTATGATAACGTGTTCCATTGTTTCGTCGACCTCATTGCAGTATCTGCATGTTTTGTCGATGACCAAGCCTAGTTTGTGGAAGTGGTAGTTACAAGAATAGTGGTCGGTTAGGGCGCCACATAGGATTTTGAGCTGTCTTCTGCTAAGAAGTATAGCAGATTTGGCTCGTTTTATATTAAAGTTTAGGAATCTTTTCGAGTGACGTAGTCCCTCAATATTATTCCAGTATTTTTGTTTTTGTCTCTGGATCCACTTGTGGATGTCCTGTTTTAGGTCGGTTTTACCGAATCTAAACATCGGGCCCGGCCCTATGAATGGGATTTCTGCACCATTTTTTGCTTGTGTGCCTGCTCTTTCGTTGCCATCATGGCCCTCATGCCCAGGAACCCAGACGAGCATAACCCTGTTCTGGGTCCCTAGGGCGTTGAGTTCCTTGTGGCATTAAAGCAGGATTTTTTATGTGTAGGAGTAGCTGTCAAGGGCTTTTAGAACTGACAGACTATCCGAGAGTATGGTGAACCTTGTTCCTTGAGGGTGCATTTTAGCAATTGTTCGAACTGCCTCATATATTGCATAGAGTTTAGCTTGAAATATTGAGGTATTGTAGCTCATCGGAAGGGCTAAGTTGACCCCAGGGCCCACTACGCCAGCTCCTACACCACAAGGTGTTTTAGAGCCATCGGTGTACCATTTTTGAGCGTCCTCTTTTAACCATTTCGGGTTGTTGTCCCACTGTTCCCTAGTCGGAAAGTCAACTATATATTTCCTTGTTGGGCTGAAGTGGGGTTTCATGAAGTCAAGATATGATGATTTGTGGAGGGTGTCCTCTATTTGTTTTAAAATTGCCAAGTGGCCCATTAGGTTGCCCTGTTTAAGTAGGTTATGCCTATATAGCGTGAGTGCACTTGAGATTGATTCCTCTTGGATGGCTATATGTAGCGGTGTTAGATCGAGTAAGGCTTCCATGCCGGCAGTTGGGGTTGTTTTCATTGCTCCCGTAATGCTAAGGCATGCAAACCTTTGAACTCTGTTTAATCTTTTTATTGTTGTGCTCTGATCGGTTTTACCCCACCATACTAGAGCACCGTATAGTATGAAGGGTCTTACCATTTGTGTGTACGCCCAGGATGTCATACGGGGTGAAAGGCCCCAAGATTTACCCAGTAATTGTCTTATGGTCCACAGCGATTTCGTTGCTTTTTTAAGGACTGTGTTTAAATGCTGTTCCCAAGTGAGTTTATGATCTAGGGTAATTCCTAGATATTTGACCTCAGCCTTAACTGGAACAGTTATATTATTTATTTTTAGGGTTGGGAGATTGAGCTTCCGTTTTCTCGTAAATGGAACGGTGGTAGTTTTATTGGGGTTAATTGATAGCCCCTCTCTACTGCACCAGTTCCAGGTTTCGTTTAGGGCATTTTGCATAAGGTCGCACAATGTGCCTTCATGCGTGCCCTTTGTTATTACTGCTAGGTCATCCGCGAAGCCTATAGTTTTATGTCCTTTGGAATTTAGTAATTTAACTAATTCATCAACCAGTATAGACAATAATAAGGGAGATAAAACCCCACCTTGCGGGCAGCCTTTTACTACGTTGATGCTTAGTACTGCGGGTCCTAAATTAGCGGTTATTACCCTTTGGTTTAGCATGCTGCATATCCAATTGGTAACCTCATGGATTGTCCCTCTATTAGAGAGGGCTAATACCATAGATTGGAAGCTAGCATTGTCGAAGGCGCCCTCTATGTCCATAAATGTGCATAGGGCTATGCCTTTTGCATCGAGTGCTTTTTCTATATCAGTCACCAAGGAACTCAGTGCTGTGATAGTTGATTTGTTCTTTTGGTATGCAAATTGATATTTGTGTAGTGGAGTTTGTAATAGTACCTCATCCCTTATGTAGAGGTCTATAAGCTTTTCCATCGTTTTTAACATAAACGATGAGAGGCTGGTGGGCCTGTAGGATTTTGGGGAGTCAGGTGGTTTGTTGCCCCCTTTAGGTATAAATATAACCCTTACCTCCCTCCAGACTTTTGGAATATAACTCAGTATAATACTGGCTCTGTAGATTAGAACCATTTTTTGAATTAGTTTGTCCGTGCTCCTTGAGAGGAGTGCCGGAAATATGCCGTCTGGTCCTGGCGATTTGTAGGGCTTAAATGAGTTGATGGCCCATTTTACCCTATCAAAGCTAATAATTTTTTTAGCTATGGTGTCACCAGGCCTAGGCTGTACAGGTGGTATAATTTCAGGAGTGCATTGACCCCTTTCCCGTATTTTGCACTCTGGGAAATGAGTTTTTAGAAGAAGCTCTAGAGTGTCTCCGAATGAGTTTGTTAGGGTACCATTAGTGTCCCTTAATGTGCCTATCGGGTTAGTATGTCCTTTGGACAGGGTACTTTTGATTCTGGCTGTTGCCGGAATGTCCCCCAGTTCCTCGCAGAATTTTTTCCAAGATCTTCTTTTGGAATATCTCTTCCAGTCTGTCCATTTTGGACTACGGTAGAGTGAGACACTCTTTGTCGGCCCTTCTATATTAAAGAAAATATACCTATGATCTGACATTGAGTCCTCTTCTGAGACTCTCCAGTTTTGTATCAGATCAGAAGTTTTGTTAGTGATAAGAGTTAAATCTAGTACCTCTTGTCGTATGGCATTTACAAATGTCGGAATTTTACCTTTATTTGCAATTGCCATATTGCTAGTTAATAAATAGTCAAGGAGTAACTCACCTTTACTGTTTGTATCTGTGCTGGCCCATACTACGTTGTGGGCATTGACATCACAACCTATGATAAGGTTTTTTCCGTGGGCTCTGCAGTGGTCCACGAGATTTTTCACTGTTGGTGATGGAATTTCGCCAGCATCCCCAGGGAAGTAGGCTGAGGCTATAACTACCTCAGTCTTGATCCCATCCTGCGCCACCTCTACGACTATCGCCGCTGTGCCTCCGTCCAAGAATTCTGTAAACGGTAGAAAATTAATACCGGTGTCTATAATGACCGCAGCCCTTGGTCTGGCTGCATTATTGTCATATATTACCTGGTAGTTTTTGATGTTTAGGCCTTGTATGCGGCCTTTGTTAACCCAGGGTTCCTGGATCAGGCCTATGGTATTGGTACCGTTAATAAATCTTCTGCTGAGTTCCGCTGTGGCCCCCTTAGCATGATGAAGATTTATCTGCACGCATCTCATGCTTTTTTCTCTGACTGTTTGGAGCCACTGAGAGAGTCAGACTCGTCTTCCACGATCTCCACATCATCCAGTTGTTTTGCCAGATCCTCGGCACTTGTGTCGTCGGCCTTTAGTTTGAGGCTAATCTCGCCCAGGCAGAAACTAACCCTGCCTTTGGCTGCCTCTATAGCCGCTGCTGATTTCTGGTCCACATGGCGTTGGAGCCCTTCTCTATTCTTTTTAGGACTCTCCAGGCCGTCGTGTTTAGGCCTGTATTTTGGACCTGGAGGTACCTCAGAAATTTCTGGTTTTCACTACCGGCGGATTTCGGGAAGTATCCCACTGCGACCCTAGAGTGAGGAACCTTTAATTCCTCTACGGCCCACAGTGAGGCACCCTCCCACGGTACCATTTCTACAATGATGGACCTCATCCACTCGGCAATTGAGTCCTCCTTACAATGCAGAACAAGAAGTCCTGCCTGGACCCCAAAAATTGAGGACGCATAGAGCCACTGTCCAAGATTTTTTCCAAAATGGCTCCCTGAATGGAGTCCATTTGTTCCGTAGTTAGGACCGTATCTGGATAGTCCCTTGGTAGTACAGCCATTTTAACCCCTTGCAGGGCGTCCCTGTATGAGGCAGTGGGCTGCCTTTTACTGGGATGTGCTGCTGTTTTTGAAGTGGAGGGCCCTCCTCCCGTATTTTCTTCTTGTCTGAGGCCTCTGGTGGAGTTTGCTCCACTGACCGGGTCCTCTTAGACAAAGAATATTTACTTTTGGGGTTTGTTGGCATTGGAAGGCGTGCCCTCTCAAACGCCTCTTCTCTTGCCACACCTTTTTTTAGTAAGTAGGTTAGCCTCTTTTTGGCGGCGCCACAGAGCCTTGGTCTATCGAGCTCAGGTGGCCCTTCTTTCACGGCGGCTCCGGTACCTACGGGTGTCTGGCTAGCATCCGGTACGCCCGTTTTATCTTGAGGTCCGGAGACCTTTGTAGGGCAGTTTACGTCCGCCACCTTTATCTTCAATTGAGGTCCTCGGACCTCTTTAGCAGGGCTTTTACTGCCGCTCTTGTTGTTGTTGCGCCCTGGGTCCTCCATTGGACCCACAGCCGAGCGTCTGAACACTATGTAGTTTTCTTATTACAATATATTAACGATATATATTTATATTTTATTTATTTTAAAACAAGTAATTAATTGTGTGTCGGGACTAAGTCCAGACACTGTGGCAGCACTGTGCGTCGAAACACAGAACGCAACCTCACAAGTAGGTGGCGCCGTGCGCACCGACGACCGTACCGAAGCTTGCGCTGTGGCAACACTGCGCACCGGAACGCAAAACGAAACGTCACGGGTAGGTGGCGCTGTGCGCACCGACGATCCTGCCAACAAAACAGCTGACGGGAAAAGGCGGGAGCCACCAGATGTGCTCCTCAGCACCAAAATCGGATCACTTCAGTATCTCGCCCGGAAACCTTAATAAGGAAAGAGTAGCATAAGTACTTTTCTAAAGAAATTAAAATGCTAAAGAAAGGGAAAAAGTAGATACGGCTTCCAAACTAACCACTTTGTCTCTAATTTTAGGTAAAGATGGGATCATTCGAATAGGCGTTCGATCGCAAAAGACGGCGATGTCGGATGACACGAAATTTCCAATGTTATTACCTTCCACGTGCTTATTAACCAACTCAATAATTGCAGATATTCACAAAGAGAACCGGCATGTTGGAGCGAAAGAGTTACTAGAACTCACTCGGGAAAAATATTGGCCACTACGAGGAAGACAACTAGCAGCGCAAATTGTACGCGCGTGCTATAATGGTCAAAAGAAGCCAAATGTTTCTTTCAAACACCAGAGGAACTAGGGTTCCAATCCGCCGCGAAAGATGGGTTTTCTGCAATAAATTGCAGGGGGGCAGGGTGACCAAGGCCAGGTTCGCTGAAAATGGTCTTGGTGGTATAGTAGGCGCAAGGATCAGGCGACTTATATGCTTCTTATCCTTTTCCTACTACAAATTAAAAAAAAATATAATTACTAAATTTTAATTAAAAAGGAAATTTAAATTTAAGCAAAAAGAAAAAGAATTGATACGATTAAGAAAATATAAATTGGTAGCTGAGTAGTTGAATCGGTTGAATTCGATGCGATGAAGAAGCTTCCTGCACTCGAAGTGTAATTCGTGCAGTAAGAATTTTGCTGTGCATACTGATGTCGTCTCGCATTGACGGACTATTGGTCATTGAAAGAATGCAGCCACAAGGTCAGTGAGCGCAAGCGTAACGCATTACGAAATTGAAGGACGTCGTCTGACCCAAAAGATGTAGCAGGAACCAGTTCCTAAAAAGGCTGAAAGCGCAAAAGGCGCAAAGTTAGAGGAATATGGTGGGGTGCCGAACAAACTCAGGAGAAAGGTTTCTCTTCCAATTGATCCTGAGTACGGCAACCTTGACAACATTGAGGGCGATGAGATTCCCACCAAGGTGGACAATCGACTGCGTGAGGGCAACTGGGCCGCCCAGTCAGCGCTAATTCGTTGTTTGACAGATGCGTCAGCACGAAGAAGATCGTTGAGATGAAGATCGTTGAAGGTCATCAACGAGAAATTGAGACACTCAAAGATCGCGCAGAAGCATGAGACAGCCTGCCCGGGTGAAAATGGCTGTCGAGCCGTCACTTTCGAGGGGCAAGGCATACTGCAGCGTTATGCAGTAAGGCGACCGCAGCAGGAAAATGGTGATCAGAAGGAGGCAGACGTGACTTGCGACGCGCACAATTGACATCAGAACTTAGCTGCCAGTGAACAAGTAGCTGGAGTTAAGATGCAAAATTGAAATAGTGAAGTGATGCAGATCACAGTTGACAACCAGCAGTTGCAACACCAGCAGTAACCAACCGGCGCTTGGAAGATCAGGAAGCTGAGGTCAACATCGTTACCAGTTGCTGCCCTAGCTCTAATAGGTTTAGGAGGTTAAGAAAACCACATGCCTTTATGTTGAAAGGCTACTCCTTTCAACGGGGGCAATATGTTGAATCTTGCAACGGCACCACAAGATAACCAACATCTAGTTGCACTTATCAAGTGGTGTCCGCTGCAAGAACTCAACTAACAGGCACGATAAGAGCGTTCGGCCAGCATGTGATGTCGGTATGCTCTTATCGTGCTGTGTGTTTAGGCTGCCATGCACGTTGGGTCTTGCTACTTAGTACGTGCATGCGTAGGTCAACCTTAGGATAAGGAATAATGTAAATAGTGTATTTAGAACATAAGAAATATTATAAATAAAGGTTTCGGGCGACCGGAGCACCAGTCTAGTTTCAAAGTTGAAGTGAAGTGGTTTTAGTTTGGAGTGGAAGATGCTATGAAATCGTTCCACCTGGCCGTTCGTCGTACTATGGAATGGGGGTGTCGTGAATATCTTGATACCGAAATAGTCCCTTAACATGCTTATAATTGTCTCCGAGTTTCGGGATCGCTCGTTATCTCATACTATTTTTTCGGTATCCTTGTAAATATTAAGTATTTCTAGCAATGGTTCCTTTATGTCTATTGTTGCTCGGGGTTTAATTCGGAAAATAGTAGTCACGCAGCACCTGCTGCACATTTTCCCGTGACGATCGATACGCTCGATTGTGCTCGGTCTCTAAGATTTCCCTCTGATCTTCGTTACTACTACCTGTCTTGGGGCTCTCATATTTCTCATTTTACTGACGGGGAGCATTTCAGCTCGTTCTGCATTTTAGCTAGGATGGATGGATCGCAAAGCAGTGCCTTCACCACATTCGGGTTTATGCACTGTTTGATGGCACTTAATAAGTTGTCTATGGTGTGGAAAACAATAGTATGTCTTGATCGCGATTTAAGTAAATAAGATCATCATAGTTCGTGAAGGCGTTAACCTTTCCTTTCCTTTACCTCCGTTGACGACTCCTCGCTATGCGCCGTGACAGTGTCGTCTAGAGCATTTAGGTTTTGTCTTGACAGGGCGTCAGCAACATAATTCTCTCTACCAGGTTTGTAGTGGAATTTGGGAGGGAATTCCTCTATGAACGCTTTTCACCTCTTAACTTTGGAGTTCGAATTCTTGTCCGAGATGGCGAACGTCAGAGGTTGGCGGTCCGTAATGATGTTAAGTTGTCTGACACCGTACAGGTAATTCCTTAATTTCTGCAAAGCCCACACGATTGCCAGCAGCTCTCTCTCATTTGTGGCATAATGCTCTTCGGTCGAGGAGAGAGTTCGCGAAATCATCGTTATCAGCTTAACCCCATGGGATAGCGCGGACCCTATCGCGTGAGAGGATGCGTCCGTCGTCAGCTCGAAGGGTTTGTTTGATTCGATTGAATGCTGATATTGCTTCCTCGTTAAGAATTATTGGAGCATTTTTGATTTGCTCGCGCCAATGTTACCATTTTCGCCCCGCAAGGACATAGTGAGTGGTTTTGCCAGCAGAGCGTAGTCCCTTACGAAACGTCTATAGTATCCTGCAAGACCCAGGAAAGACCTTAGCCCACGAAGAGTTCCGGGAATTTGGTAGTTCAGAATAGCACGAACTTTTTCGTGGCGCGTTTTTATCCCCTCTCTTCAAACCACAAATCCCAAAAATTCGACTTCGTGTTTAACCCGGCGTTGGTGTGGTGGAAAAAACTTACGTTATTGGTGTGGTGGGGTATGACATACCCCAAAACTTGATATAGCAGCAATCTCACGAAACAACACAAATATAAAAAATAGCAATCATATATTATTCTTCATTTACTTTTACGTGAGAAAATGCAAAAACACTTCATGTGCAAGCAATTTGTAAAAGGAAATACCAAATATAACAAAAATAAACGAAAACTACTGAAATTTATAAGTTGACTTCATATAATGGGTTTTAAACCAATTTCTTTATATAATTTTCCAAAAAACATAGTCTGTTTTAAAAGCGAAATACATATAGTTATGTGGCATTAAATTTTTAATAGCTACCCTAAAAGAGTAGCGAATTACAGGGTCTCAAAATTGGCGCATTTTTCGCAAGTCCTATGAGGAACATCGTGTGCTGTACTGACGACGTTTTGGTACAGCTTCGCCTTATCTCAAGGATTTACGGAATCATGATGATGTAAAAAAATAATGATATTTTTTGAAACATATGATAGGATGAAAATAATTGTCGTATGTGCTATTAAATTCAATGGAACATACGACATTCGTTTTCTACGGCGACGAAATGCGAATACTAAACTGGGAGCTTTTCTTGCACTTAGCAGTTGGTATTTTCCTCTTATTTTTCCGTACGGTGAATTTTTGAATAAATCGATGACTACTAGACCATCGAAAATATCAATTTGAATTCAAAATCATTTACGCAAAAAGTTACGTTATTGGTGTGGTGGGGTATGTCATACCCCAATGAACTTTAGCGGGATGTGACTTAAATCTGGTCACACTCAAGTTGTTTTTGGATAGCAAATGTGTATGGTTGGACTGTTATAAACAGCTACTAGAAGCGATAGTGCCCACATAAAACTGATATCCGTATTATTTACAAAAATACAACCTCTGGGGTATGGTATACCCCACCACACCAATGCCGGGCTAAAGAACCTGGATTTTTCTAGCGACACTCGCATGTTTGTCTCGTAGTCTCTAGAGAAGATTATAACGTCGTCTATGTAATCATGCCAACAGACGCCAATTTCGTCTCTAAGGATGTCATCGATTGCTATCTGAAAAATGGTCGGAGCGTTCTTGAGTCCGAAGGGGAGCCGGCAGAATTCGTACTTTCCGTTATTCACGGAGAAAGCCGTTTTTCCCCTATCTTTCTCCGCCAGTTTTATTTTATAGAACCCTGACTTCAGATCTATTGTGATAAAGTAGGACGACTGACCAAGGTTTGCCAGTATGACTGACGTGTCAGGGATCGGATATTTGTCGTTGATGGTTTTTCCATTGTTTTCTGAAATCGACGACAAGTCTCATGTTATGTTTTCTATCCTCCCCAATACCTTTCTTACCAACCTCCCACAGGGGATTATTATAAGGGATCGTGAAGGCCGAATAACCCCGTTGTTGAGAAAATCTTCTATTTCTCTATTCACAAATTCGGATGTCGCCATTGGGTACGGATAGGCCTTCGAATAAACGGGTTCGTTATCGCTAGTTGGAAAAGTCGCGACCACCCTGGTATTATAAGGCAATGCCTCCTTTGGGTCAGGGAACACCTTGGATTATCATGGCTAAAAATTCTCCGCTAAGCTCTGAGGGGACGCTTTCATCGTCAATTGTTATGTGGTTTATGGGCATTTTTCCAGAATAGAAGTAGAGCAAGTTCTCTTGACCATTGTCATGATACAGGATTCCTTTTTTCACGTCAAGTCTTTAATTAATTTCAAGCAGAAAGTCAAAACCTATTCATCCGTCAAACCGGTCAAGTTGGGGTAAGAACAAGTATTTAGTGGTCTTATTGAAAACATTTATCCAGCATCCCGAGGAAACTTCGGTTTCTCCATGTATTGAGTTAACTAAGAACGAGGTTTTGATAGGTTGATATTGATTTGAATGGACCTAAATTTTTCACATAGTTTTTGGACGCCCGGTGTCGATTAGAAACTTTAGCTCCGTCCCCCTAGTGTCTGCAGATGTAAGGGAGGAGGAATTCTCCCCTAAAAAATTCACCTCGTCCATTACCTCGGGAGTGTCCTCAGTATCCTTATCCTCGCATTCGGGATTCCTGCTCAAGTCATCGTAGTATTCACCGTAATCGAGGTAGGTCTCGCTCGAGGCATCCTCTTCCTCGGGCCCAGGGCATTGCATCAGGTGGTTAATTCTCTGCAATTTTGGCAGAGGCTGTTTGCCCGAACTCCGCAGCCTTTTATTCGGGCTGATTTCTGGACTAAATACTGGTAAGTCTAAGCCTGGTCTGCTGGAGTTCGCATTGGGAGTATGTTTGTTCGAAGCCATTAAGGGTTTACGTTCGAAGGGCCTGCGCGGAAATAGGTTAGGAGCAGTGTGTGGCTGTCTGTAGGGTGCTGGTAGCGCCGGTCTGTTCAGTGCAAAACGGGAAGTTGAGGAATCGAGCCTTAATTGGAGTTTCTGTTTGTGGTTCGGAGGAATGTCACGCCTATAATGTGGGGAATTGTATTGGTTCTGACACTCGTTGTGTAAAGCCAAGGAGTTGGCAAAACTGATACGCTGGTGGTTGGACTCTAACTCCTGCGCAAGTGCTAAGGCCGACGGCATATCGGTGGGCCTAGACGAAAATAGGATGTCGCACAACGGTTTATGGAGTCCGGATATGAAAGTCTTGAGCGCATCCTATCTGTACTTCTGACCATTTGCCATTATCGTTTTATTAATCAAGAGCGTCAGTTTTTTCTCCACCTCATCAAAGAATTGAGCAATTAAATAAACCGGTTTCTTGCCGACGTACGTAAAGTCAAGTCTAGCTATTATGGCTTTAAAATTGAGTACGGTGTTGAACGATGATAACACCAGGTCGGCTTGTCCTGTGATCTTGTTCCGCATGATGGCTACCGCTTGGTAATGCCTAGAGCTCCCCTCGTAATCTTCAAAAAATTTGTAGGCAGTGAAGACAGCCTGCCTCCAAGAAACGTACTGAGCCTGGTTGCCGTCAAATTCGGGCATTGACTTAACCACGTCAAGTGATTCAGCACACTTTACTGCAGGATCAATAGTCACCGCACTATACTCGACTACTCGCTGTGCGGCTGATAAAAGTAAACAAATAAACAGTTACACGGCACACGAGCGACATCTGCAAGGGGAAGCGGACAACTGCGAAAACAGCGCACCAAATTGATCTAGCGAGGTCCCCAACCATTCTGCTGTAAGCTCCTCACAAAACAGATGGCGCTACGAGCGGTAGCTCGAAATAACGGAGGTGACGCGACGTTCCTAAGCGGCGTTAGATGGCACCATCACTTAGGACTACCTGCGGCAGGCCAATCACCTACCCTGGCAGAACAACACAACTGATTAACGTAACCAACACAAGGCTGTCTTGTGGAGGCCCTATGCTCCAGAGAGAAGTGAACACGGAACAAAAAAATACTCGACTACAGCGGGCGATGCACAGTGTTGCGAGTAGTGACAAAAATGCCAAAATGCAGTTGTATAAGCGCAAAAATCTGAATACGAGGTTTTGTTGGAAATACTTCAATTAAGAGAAATCCCAAGTTTTATGAAAAAATATTGGATAACATTGAAGTTATGAGCTCTTAAAGTACGCTCTTCCAGCGTTAAAAAAAAATTGTGTACAAACAGCAAATTTTTGCTTTGACTTTGAGGTTGAATATTTCAAAATAAATTATGAGCAGGTCCCTAAAAGTTACTATGGCGGTCTGCTGCCTACTCTTCTGCTGCTACCAGCTTGGTAGACCAGCTGGCGGTGGCGGAATGTGACTAGACCTCCTCGTGGTGGCCGCTGGAAACAGCCACCGGGGTACGGTCTTGTCTATACCCGTGGTGGCTGGCTAACTAGTCACTTCCCAATCTCCTATACATCCCTATGCCCAAGTTCCGTCTTACCCCTGCCTCCTTTCCTCCCCCCTAATCCAGGGTGTTATTCGACCCGTGCCCATTGGATGGTTTGCAGCCAGGGGGTATACCGGCTGTAGTAGTACGGAGCCTACCCGATACCTGTCCACCTCGGGTAGTATTTTGGACTTCCCATGGCATGGGGCTCTGTCATGGGCGACCTTCCCGACCCCACAATTTGCATTGGCCACCGAAAAGCCTCGTCGGAGTAGGTGGCCGCACGAACCAGATGATGAGCTCTTCTACACTCTCCTCGGATGGTATGGACGTCGTAAAGACTGACGCCATTGATCAGCAATCTGCTGAAATTTTGCCTAGCGGTTGGAGAGACCGACCGACTAGGAGCAGGGTGAACAGTGAGTGTTCACAAGGTAGTTCGAACACCACGTCAACTTTGGCAGTTGAGGGGGCACCTTCGCAGGGCCTACCTGCGCTGGTAGAAGCTACCGAGGCCATCTCTCTGAAGATAAAGCGGTTAACGACTTCTCAGAAGAAGGGGCTAAGGAAGCTGATGGCGGCAGGTACGCCTTAAGAGGAGGCTCTCAAAGCTGTCTTGGTTGAGAGAGCAAAGGTGGTCGAAGCTGATGGCTGCAGCAGAATCGAAGCGGCGCAACCCGCACCGAAGAGGACGAAGTTCAGTCCGTCCTTTGCTGAAGCTGCTGCAGCGATTAAGGTAGGGATTCTGCCGGACGAAATCCCGGCTGTCCACCTAAACTTGGAGGAGCAGAGGGCGATAGAGGGGGCTATCAAAGAGGAGCTGCGTAAGCTGCCCGTTGATGGCCCTCAAATTCGGTTCCAAGAATGCTCTTTCAAGCCAGGGTGGATAATTGTGAACTGCGCCGACGAGGCATCGAGGAATTGGCTGAGGGGGATAATGTCAAAACCCCAGCTGGCGGAGAAGAAAGTGAAACTGGTGGTAATGAAATTCCCAAACCCAGCGTAGCCACTGCGTTCTTCCCAGGATGCTCTCTCCCAGCCGATGATATTCTTCGGATGCTCCGTACGCAGAACCGTTCACTACCAACAGGCAATTGGAAGGTACTGAACAGATCTGTCGCGGCGCAGGGAACAACGCTGACAGTGGCCATCGATGATCCCTCAGTTGCGCAACTCTCTGCACTGAAGGACCTTCCCTTCTTTGAGTTGGGAAGGGTTCAGTTCAGGGTGAAACGTGATCAGGGGACCAAGTCATCGGTGACCAAGAGTGGCGGCATGGATAAGAAGACGTCAAACGTTAGGGTGGATGAGGAAAGACCATCCACCAGCGCACAAGCACTGGCGAGGGTAAGCGTGGACCGACCGCCGTCTGGCGGACGGACGCAAACCGTCACTCGGACCGACAAAACAGCCGAACGGACCAGTGACAGGACGCCAGGACAGGCATTGGTGGGGCCCGCAAAGCCTACCTCAACTAAGCGCGTCCGACAGACTAGGTTGACTGGAGTGGCTAATCCGTCCAGACGACTGAGCCTGTTGGATAAGTCTGCAAATACTTCGGGCAGTATTGAACGGGTGCACACGAGAGGTAGAGGAGGTAAGCGTGCGGGATCTCACACGAAGGGACCGCAAGCTTAGATGGACATTGTTCAAATCAATCTCCATAGGGCGGTGGCAGCTTCGGCTGTCTTAACTAGGACCCTGAACACCTTGGGTCCTAGTATAGCCCTGGTGCAGGAACCATGGACCAGCACCAATGGACAGATTCGAGGGCTATCCCAGGCAGGTAAGTACTATGTTGCCAATCGAACACGAGAGCCAGAGCCTGCATCGCACGGATCTCTGCACGGGAAAAATCGTCGTGAATTCCAGGGAGGTCATCACAGCGTCCGCGTACTTCCCTGGGGATGACGAACATTGCCCTCCAAGACTAGCAGAACAGTTAGTTGCCTATGCTAGGGGCAACAATATGGAGCTGGTACTTGGCTGTGATGCGAACGCCCATCACACCATGTGGGGCAGCTCCGACGTGAACGCTAGAGGTGAGTCACTTTTCAACTTTATACTCGCTTTAGACTTAAATATATGTAACGTTGGTGACAGTCCTACGTTTGTAATTAGGGTCAGATAGGAAGTCTTGGATATGACCTTGACAACCTCAATGACAATGGACCTTGTCAGTAATTGGCGGGTATCCGATGAGCCGTCATGCTCAGATCACAGGCAGATCAGGTTCACATTAGGGAATCGGGAGCTTGATAAAGTGTCATTTAGACCAAAAATACAGACCGACTGGGGCAGTTACTGCAGCCAGTTGGAACACCTTATTCCGTCTCGAATAGAGAATAGGATAGACACCATAGACAGATTGGAAAGGGCCTCGACAACGCTCAAGGGATCCATCCTCAATGCCTATGAAGAAAACTGTCCCCTAAAAACTAAGACCTTTAAGAGGCAGACGCCATGGTGGAACGGTCACCTTAGCAAGCTAAGGAATGAAGTAAGGAAACTGTTCAACAGGGCCAAGCGCAATAACGACTGGCAGACCTACTCCCAGGCCCTCACTAAATACAATCAGGAGATCAGAAAGGCCAAGAGAGAATCTTCTAGGAGGTTCTGTGATATGTCCGATATGTCCTCCAGCTGCAGGCTACAGAAGATCCTCTCGATGGAAAAATCCTGTCCAATCGGAACTCTGGTGGATGTAGACGGGCCCTCCACAAGAAGTGAGATGGAATCGCTCGCCCTTCTCACTAATACACACTTCCCGGGATCGGACATATTGACAGCCGATCTTCTGATTGACAGTACGGGACATTGAATGTCGAATTTTTAATGTGAGTGCCGCCACAGTGTGGCCTAACCCCACGGTGCTCAAAAGCACAGCGTATCAAAATTAAGCATTGATAAGCGCCCCGAGAGACTAGCTCCCGGTACCAATTGGGTTAATGTAAATGGACATTACCCCTTCTTGGTAGGTAAGGAAGATTGGAGAACGGCCAAAGCCGTGTGTAATGCACAAATAGTGAAATGGGCGCTGGGATCATTCGTCCCGTACAAAGCACCGGGAAGAGATGGAATTTTCCCGGCACTTTTGCAGAAGGGAATGAAAACACTAGCGCCTATTTTAACAAAGATCTACTCATGCAGTTTAGCATATGGATATATTCCAGAGGCCTGGAGAGCAGTAAATGTGATCTATCTGCCAAAACCTGGAAGATCCAACAAGAAGAACCCAAAATCCTTCAGGCCAATAAGCCTAATGTCCTTCGTGCTAAAGGGTCTGGAGAAGGTTGTTGACCACTTCCTGAGGAAAAATTCTAACCCGGTGTCCCCTTAGCACGAATCAACGTGCCTACCAGAAACGTAGATCCACCGAAACGGCCCTATCAGCGCTGGTAGGCAAGATAGAGAAGTCTCTGGAAGTGAAGGAGATCTGCCTGGCAGGCTTCTTAGACATTGAAGGGGCCTTCAACTACACAACCTTCGAAGCGATTGAAACAGCGCTAGAAGACCAGGTGCCTACCACTCTCATTAGATGGATATCATCAATGCTCGAAAGCAGGGTGATTCGGTCCAGCTTAGGGGGGGTAGAGCTCTCTGCAAAAACAGCAAGGGGGTGTCCTCCTATCACCGCTGCTGTGGTCTGTGGTCGTTGACGGACTAATCCGCTCTCTTACAGAGCAGGGACATGAAGTCACTGCATATGCAGACGACCTAGTAATCGCAGTCAGGGGCAGAGATGGGCACACCGTCTCAGACTTGCTCCAGAACGCGTTGAACACAGTGGAGTGCTGGTGTGTCAGACAGAAACTGTATGTGAATCCAGACAAGACCATTGTAGTGCCTTTCACTCTTAAAAGGAAATTAAACTTAAGACAGGTCAGGATCTTTGGTAAAGAACTTAACTACTCGAAGGAGGTTAAGTACCTAGGGGTCACTCTAGACAGTAAACTTAACTGGAGACCCCACGTAGATCGCATGCTTACGAGAGCAGGTAATGCTCTCTGGAGCTGCAAGAGGATCTGTGGGAAAAACTGGGGTCTGAGGCCGAAATGGCTTAGGAAAATTTACTCCCTAGTAATTCTGCCAACTATCACTTATGGAGCGATAGTCTGGTGGAAGAAAACCACAGAAGTAACAACTGCGACTAAGCTAGAGAAGCTACAAAGACTAGCGAATACCTGCATAACAGGATGTCTCAGAACCACTCCAACTGCAGCTCTCAATGTTATATTGGGAATGCTACCGCTGGAACTCAATGTGCAAATGGCAGCAACCAATAGCACACACAGGCTGATGCATAGTGGATTCATACCAAGGGATGCACAGGCAATCGGCCACCGATCTCTGCTGAGGGACAGGAGGCGGGATGGAGGCTTTTGGATGCCTCTGGACCAGATGCCTCAGAAGCACCTCTTCAGAAAAAGTTACGCAACGTACATACCTCACAGGTCGGACTGGGCTGATAAAAAGATCAGTCTCACGTGTGATGACATTGTCTGGTACACCGATGGGTCCAAGACGGAAGAAGGAACTGGGGCAGGAATCTTTAGCTCCGGTTTCCAATCTTCTGTAAGTCTTGGGGATAAAGCCTCGATCTCTCAGGCTGAGGTCTTTGCCATAAATGTGTGTGCCAGGAAATTACTAACGCTCAACGTTAGAAGGAAAAGGATAATCATAATGTCAGACAGCCAGGCGGCAATCAAGGCCCTGGGCTCGATGACATTTGACTCCAATCTGGTCTGGGAGACAACAAATGTTCTCCATGATCTCTCAAGGGAAAACCAAGTGATAGTACACTGGATCCCTGCGCACTGTGGGCACGATGGTAATGAGGAAGCGGAAAGATTGGCAAAGGATGGGGCTGCTAGCCGGCCCTACGGACCTGAACCAATCATAGGTGTTAGCAAGTCCCATTACAGACATTGTGTTAAACAGGAATTCATTAATCGAGCAAACCACAAATGGTCGAACACAATGGGGCAACGATGCTCCAAGCTTTTCTTTCCAGCTTACTCGGAAAGGAAATCTAAGTACCTAATTGACCTAAGTAGAAAGGAGCTCAGGGTCATGACGGGGATGCTAAGTGGACACTGTCTGCTAAATATGCATAGGGCGCGTCTGGGACTAACGGACAGTGAGCTATGCAGATTTTGTATGGAAGAGGAAGAGACTTCTGTACATATCATAACCGAATGCCCTGCCCTAATACACGCAAGAAAGCGTATATTAGGGAAGGAGATAATACAGACGAGAGATTTGTCTGAAATGAATTTAAGGAAACTAAAGGAGTTCCTAGATAACATTGGAGGACACGATCTCCTCCAGTAACGTAGAGGGACATGACACAATAGTTCATCACTTGGACGCAGTGTCTCGGGCAGGTGTTGTCCGAATCCCAGATCTAATCTAATCTAAAAGTTACTATTGTCGTAAGTTTCATATAATTTAGGTCTGGCAAGACCAAAATTTTGCTGATTACTCTCACCTCTGAGCAGTACCGTTATGATGAAAATGAAGTAAAGAAAACGAGTGAATAAAAAGTGAGTTCAAACTTTAAAAGTGATTTAAAAAAAAACGCTAAATATGGTGGAGAATTTTTGAGCTCTAATTAATTTTGTATTTTTTGCACTCAGGAATGTTGACGATTGTCGCCGGTCGAAGGGATCAAGTTTGAATTAACAGCCAAGCAATCCCACGGTGGTTAGCAAACTGCCGACGTTGGCGAATTCGAGCAGTCGCTGACTTCGCTGGTGGCAACTGCGGAGTGCTGGTGGTCAGCAAACTGCTGACGTTGGCGAACTCCTGACGTAGCCGGCTTGGAGCAGTGGCGGACAGCCCTGGTGCTAACTTCTATGTAGTTAAAAATGGAGGCGGTACCACGCCCCTTTGTCCAATGCTCATAACTTTATTTTAGTCGCATTGTGCTACTAAGTGGTAAGTTCGTGTGGTAAGATTCATTGATGTGGACTTACAGTACTGCGTAAATGTTGGGTCATAAAACATGTGCCACGCCCCTTGTCCAACGCCGATAAAATCTCACCAGTAGTATTACACATCGATGAAACGACGGTACACCAAATTTCAATGCTGTGCGGCTTACAATTCCGAAGTTATTCCATATAAAGGAATTTAGTTGTATGGGCGGTGCCACGCCCCCTTGTTAAATACTCGCCCTATTCCCTCTGTCGAAATATATGAAACAGTAAATTCGTACCAAATTTAATTGATGTGCGACTTACAGTTCTAAAATTATGCGGATAGTTTGTGTCAAACAAATGTGCCACGCCCCTTGTCCAACGCCTACAAATTTTTAAAAGTACAATAACTTATCTATGAGACGACGATAAACAAAATCTCAATGCAAATTTAATTGATGTGTGACTTATGGTTCCAAAGTTACTGTCTAAAAATGTATGCTAGTGGTGCCACGCCCCGTTCTCCCGACGTTTCTTTTTTCTTAAACCTTCGCGTAGCAATTACGAACAAACCTGCTGAAGGAAGTATCCAATTTGGTCCAATCGTTTTCAAGTTTTAAGCATCAGAACGGACCCAGATTCATTTTTATGTATGTAGATTGTGATGATATTGCTACCGCTGTCATTGTAAATATTTAACTAGACGGCGACGCACTATGGCTCATCTGCCGGCAAAACGTTGCAAAAATTGCATGAAAGCGGTCGATAAAATGAATACACGCATCTTATTGAGAATTTTCCAGGGATTACGAAAGGATTACTTTCATTAAATTCGGATTAGTAGATTGGGAGGTAGAGCCGCTCAAAGTTGACAATTTTTCCACATCGAGAAAAATGTGTAAATTTTGTGGTTTTTTTTGTCATCTTTAAGATTGATTTGTATGTAAATGAAGCGACCAATCGGTAACTTCTTGTTTTTTCTAAAAGGTACGTTAATTGTTAATATAATGAAAATAGAAAATTTTTGTTTTGTCTTAAAAGTGGTTCGATCTACCGATTGCTCGAAAAGTCTATATTTCGACCTTTTTTCCAACTTTGATCGAGAATAAAAAAAATATACCAAAAATAACCTCCGCAAAATTGAGTGTGGTTATTTATTATTCAATTATTTAGCTGACTTCCAAAACTCAGCTGCCGCTTTTTGCCGCTTTACTTTCTAGAGCAATAAAAGTGAAACAACCTCGGGTCGAAAAACACGCAAGTATACGAAAAATCACGCACATTTAGTACGGTCGACAACCCATTTTGTGTTGCTGGCATCTATCTAAATCTATATATCTAATCACGCTCAAACGGACCGGCCGATTTCAATGAAGTTTTCTTTGTTGGATTCGTCTTGAGTCAGTTCAGGTTTGTGCGAAAAGAAAATTTCGGAAAATCTATTAGAAAAGTCGGAAAATCCCTGTCATTTTTTACTGTGAATTCTGAAAATTTTCAGACGATAACGTTGGAACTATAAGTCACACACCAATTAAATTCACTACGAAATTACTACTTAGTCATGTCATTCGACAGAGGGAATGGTGTGGGTTTTGGACAAGGGGGTGGGGCACCGCCCATAAAAGCCAAATCTTAATAATAGAATATCTTCGAAATTGTATGTCGTACAAAACTGAAATTTAGTACCTCGTCGTCCCATAGATGAGTCATTCTACCGGTAAGATTTGATGGGCGTTGGACAAGGAGCGTGGTAGATTTTTGTGACCAAAATATTCCGCTGAACTATAAGTCGCACAGCAATGAAACTTAGTACGAACTTACCATTTATTCATATCTTTCGAAAGAGCGAGTGGTGCGGGTATTGAATAAGGGGGCGTGGCACCGCTCATATAATTTAAATCTGGTTCAAGCGCAGTCCATTTCTTTACTGAAACTTAGCAGTCTCGATTGAGTTAATTAGAGAAGAAACTTGCTCCTTCGGTACATAAAATTTTAGCACATGGAAAGGATTTAATAGAATACCTGTGCTTACCAATAGGAAAATTGTCTGAAGAAGCTCAAGAATGCAAAAATAAGGACTACAAAAGGTATAGATGTATGAACACTTGCAAAATATCACGACCTAGACAAAATGAAGACCTTTTCAACATGTTAGCAGTCTCTTCTGATCCAGTTATTTCATCTATGAGATCTGAAAGATCACAAAAAGAACTTACAGATACTTATAGCTTAGAAATGATTTCATTATTAGACATTCCTTTCAGTGTAGATAACGATTTTGAAAAAATCTAACTTTTAAAAAATTTTTTTTTTTTTAAATTACGTATGAATCAATAAATTATATTAATTTATTAAAAAAATATATTAAAATTCATTTTTAATGCCAACAAAAAAGTAATTTCGTTGTAGTATGAAGTTTTAGTAAATCTTAACTTTGGCAACGAATTTTAAAGCCCCCTGTTACTGTGGCACCCTGTTTTTATGCTCATTTTAAAGCTTGGATATTACACTTTCAGATGCAATTTAAATTTTTTAAATATCTTTATTGATCAGAAGTTATGATTTTTGCAACGAAAAAACGCAAAACGAGCCATAGTGCGACGGTCTGTGTTCAGGCTATAAAGTATTGTGACGGAAATGCTCGCTATCACAGTTTGCAAAGCATTGAAAAGGAAGAATTAATATAGAATAAGACTAGCGCGTTGGCATACTTCTATGGGCATGGTATTTTCGCTAGAACATTCGCAGAGATGATTCGCGGAATGATGATACGGAAATTTTGAGACCAATTAGAATGTGCTAGATGCAGCCTCAATGGCCTAGCGTGAGTGCACTAGCCTGTCATCCCAGAGGTCGTGGGTTCAACTCCCGCCGTGTGCACGGTCCCCGCACTTTTCCAATCAATTTTTCTGATTTTTCATGTCCTCTAAATTTTTAAAAACCCTGCAACATTCCCAAGCTCATTGTTTCCTAACCCAAGTTACTCTTATCCCACTCACCTCCACGCAATAGTATGCGAAATTACGCGCAGTGTGACTGATAAAAAAGAAAAAACAAACAAGGTGCGTCAGCGACATCGGCAAGGGGAAGCGGACAACTGCGAAAACAGCGCACCAAAAATTGATCTAGCGAGGTCCCCAACATTTTGCTGTAACCTCCTCACACAACAGATGGCGCTACGAGCGGTAGCTTGAAATAACGGAGGCGACGTTCCTAAGCGGCGTTAGATGGCAGCCCATCACTTAGGACTACCTGCGGCAGGGCAATCATCTACCCTGGCAGAACAACACAACCGATTAACGTAACCAACACAAGGCAAAGCCTCGGATACACAACCACCCCTAAGTTGACGACATTTGGCACACGTACCCGGACAACGTAAGAACTCTCAGGGAAGCAACCAGACAAGCTCAACTCGAAGTGCAGATGGCGATCGACATTCTCGGCGTGAGCGAAATGAAATGGAACGGCAGTGGAGAAAGCACGTCAGCGTATGGAAACATTGTATTGCACAGTGGAAAAGAAGTCAGAGGGGAAAGCAGCGTAGGTCTAATAATTTCCAAGGACATGCGGAACACCTTGCATTCCTGGAAGCCTATCTCAGACCGCATAATCATGGCCCGCTGCTGCAGCAATGTTCACCGGCACATCACCATCGTGCAATGCTATGCGTCAACGGAAGACGCTGACTGTGCTGTCAAAGATGAGTTCTACACGCAGTTAACGACAACGCTCAGCACCATCCATAGAGGCGATATTACCTTCCTGATGGACGACTTCAATGCGAATGGGGGTTCACGGCTGCGGCCCACGAAACAACAATAGTGACAGGCTCATCGAGTTGTGTCAGCCTTTCCAGCTAGTCATTGGTGGCTCCATCTTCCCCCACAAAGGAATCCACAAATACACTTGGACTTCTCCTAGTGGCGCTACACGCAACCAAATAGACCACATTTGCATGAGCCGGAAGTGGAGGGGTTCGCTACTGGATGTCAGAAACAGACGGGGAGCTAACATAGATAGCGACTACGAACTCATTACGGGTGACATCAAGATCAAGCTGAAAAATAGAAAGAAAGCTGACACGCAACGCAGATATAAGCGCTTTAATGTACAGCTATTGCGAAATACCGTCACCAGAAAAGAAGTGGCCAGCGCCTTTCGCATGAAGTTACTCACAAATCAAAGTAACATCGATTAGGAAGCTACAAATGCCACGTTCAGGCAAATCGCATAAGAAAAACTTGGCACAGTAAAGCCTACTGGCTCCAAACCTTGGATCTCAGACACTACTTGGGGTATCATCCAGCGCAGAAATGAACTCAAAAGGCAACTTCAACTATCAATGACGCCTACAGAGAAGCCGCAAAGCTAGTCAAGAAATCGGACAGAAATGATAAGAGAAAGTTCATCCAAAACCTCGCCAGTGATGCCGAAGCGGCAGCAGGAGCCAACAATATGAGACAGCTGTATCGCTTAGTTGAGCGCCTAACCAACCAGCCAAGTAATAAAAACCAGCCAATTAGGGATCTGCTTGGTGCATTACTAACGTGCAACGATGACCAAGTTCGTAGATGGAAAGAACACTTCGAATCAGTCAGCAACATAGCTACAAAGGATGAGGGCAGCTGCGAAAGTGGACAGCACAAAAACCAATAACAAATTAGCAACAACCTGCCCTAGCATAGCGGAGATTAGGGATGCAATAAAGAAGCTGAAGCTAAACAATGCTGCGGGTGTAGACGGCATACAACCAGAGCTAATGCTTGCCGACCCCCAAATATCAGCTGAAATCCTCCATCCTCACATTTCTACTGCCTGGGACAGGGAGAAGCTGTCTCCGTCACGGACAAAAGGCATCATTGTAAAGCTGCCGAAGAAGGGCGACTTGCGGGACTGCGGCAACTGGAGAGGAATAACCCTACTCAACACCATCTACAAGATAATAGCCACAATCATACAAAGTAGACTGCAATGTGTCGAAAGCTCCCTAAGAGATGAGCAAGCTGGCTTTCGCCCTCATCGGAGCTGTGTTGACCAAGCTAACACACTCCGCATCATAGTAGAACAATCAATTGAGTGGCGCTTCCCGCTGTACATGTTGTTCATCGACTTCAAGAAAACATTCGACACATTCAGTAGAAAGGGGGTCCCTAGGAACTTATTCGTCTCATCAGAGCGTTGTACGAGAACTCTGAACTGGCAGTACTACACAACGGAAACATCAGCGATTCTTTCACTACCAACGCAGGAGTCAGGCAAGGCTGCCCCCTGTCGCCTCTTCTCTTAGCCATCGTACTGGACGACGTCATGAGGAAACTCACCTTGCACCAACGAGGCATCGTATGGACCTTCACCAGGCATCTCGAGGATTTGGACTTCGCTGATGACATCTGCCTCCTCTCGCACAAACTCTCCGACATGCAAGCAAAAGCCTCGCACCGTCGGCCTGGAGGTCAACATCGCCAAGACCAAGGCCATGAGAGTCAATCATAGCAGCACAAACCATATAATGATTGACGGTTGTGCCGTGGAGTTCGTCGACAGCTTCTGCTACCTCGGCTGCACAATCAAGGCGGACGGCGGAGCGGAAGAAGATGCCAACTGCAGACTGAGTAAAGCCAGGGCAGCGTTCGGACGGCTGTATTCAGTATGAGCAAGCTCGCAAATCTCCATACGCACGAAGCTACGAATATTCAACGCATGTGTGAAGTCGACATTGTTGTACGGAAGCGAAACATGGCTAGTCTCGAATGCCATCACCAGTGGCGCACGCAGGATTTTGTTTCGGGGGGGTTTCGTGTAACTTTTTTGAGAACTTTGAAATGGAATAAAATTTAGATGCATGAATCTACAGACTGAGATCCAAAACATGTACAGTATGAAGGTATATCAGTATGAAGTGAGCCTCAAGATACAAATGTCTCGATAGGGAATATTTGTTGTGAGCGAGCCTTAATTTTTTTTGTTTTGTTGCTATGACATCTGTCAAGCATATTAAGTATATATCAAGTCATTGAACAAACAACATCATATTTTTTCATCGTGTTAAAAATTTCGAATTTTGTACCAGATAGTGATGATTTGCGGAAAGCATTAATTTTTTGTTTTCATTTGAAAAAAAGTGCTGCAGAGTCGCATCGAATGCTTGTCGAGGCATATGGTGATCATGCTCTATCAAGAGCAACATGCAAAAGATGGTTTCAACGGTTCAGAAATAATGATTTTGATGTGAGAAATGAAGAACGTGGAAGACCAACAAAAAAGTTTGAAGACGCCGAATTGCAAACGATATTAGATAAAGATGACACCTTGAGTCAAAAGCAAATGGCAGAAATGCTAAATGTTGCACAAGGAACAATTTCTGTCCGTTTAAAAGCTATGGGAAAGGTCCAAAAGTGTGGAAAATGGGTGCCACATGAATTGAATGAAAGGCAGATGGACAACCGAAAAAACACTTGCGAAATTTTGCTTCAAAGACACGAAAGAAAATAAATCTTGCATCGAATTGTTACTGGCGATGAAAAATTGATCTATTTTAAGAATACTAAACGGAAAAAATCATGGGTTAATCCGGGACAACCTTCAACATCGACTGCAAAACCAGATCGATTCGGCAAGAAGACAATGCTGTGTGTTCGGTGGGACCAGAGCGAACGGACCTGGCGAAACCGTTAATACTGATCGCTACCGACAACAAATGATCAATTTGAACCATGCATTGATCGAAAAACGCCCAGAATGGGCCAGAAGACACGGCAAGGTAATTTTGCTCCATGGCAATGCACCTGCACACAAAGCAAGACCGGTTCAGGATACAATCAAAGCTGGGAGCTGCTACACCACCCGCCGTATTCACCAGACTTGGCTCCTTCCGACTACCATTTGTTTTCATCGATAGGACACGCATTGGCTGAGCAGCACTTCGATTCCTACGAGGAAGTCGAAAATTGGGTGTCTGATTGGTTTGCTTCAAAAGACAAACAATTCTATTGGCACGTTGTCCACAAATTGCCTGAAAAATGGACAAAATGTATGGCTAGCAATGGTCAATACTTTGAATAAAATGTTTTTTACTTTCCCATTAAAGTTAGTGTTTTATTTTCGCAAAAAAAGGCTCACTTCATACTGAAATATCTGGTATGTTTCCCCTACCTGACATATTTTGGTCCTGAAAGCTCAAAATAAAAAATTTATTTAAAGGAGACTACATGATACAAAAATATACAGGTAGATTCAATCGAGCAAAATTAAAAGTCATTTGCTTTTTTGACAAATAAAAATAAAATTTTAAGGGTGCAAAAAAAGTAAGAAATACAGAAACTGAATGATATACTACATAAACTAATTGTGTGAAATTGCAGCTCTGTAGCAGAAACGAAAATACTAGTACAAAATTTGTAAACAAATATTTTTTTCCAATTGTCAATTTTATTTGTATCTGTCGCATTGAAACTACCTGTATATTTTTGTATCATGGGAGACTATTTTTCTCTTTTATTTGATACCCATATCTTGCACAACCGCAAATATTTGAAAAAATATTTGAAATGTGCATGTCCTTAAAATTTTAAAGTCCTTTAAAAATCACTTTGGGTCAGAAAATGAAAAACTAATATAAATAAATAAAATTCCAGGTAAATGGCCTCTAGTTTCACGCCTATATCAACATTTGGAAGGGTCACGGTGTAATATATGTAAAGTTGGTGTTTTCACTCAGTGCATCATAACTTTATCATTTTTCTTTCGATTCCATTGATGGTAGGCTTAATATTTGCGCAAATAATATGTTTTTCATCTTAGGTCTTAAAACCAAAGGAAATAATTTATTTTATCTATAAAAAACATTCAAAAATTTATGATTTTTGAAAATGGTCGAAAAATTCAAATTTTTTACAACTTTCATCGTCAGTAATTTCTCCAAATCTCATCTGATTCGGACAATCTGTATATCTCTGGAAAAGCTAAGGTATTATCTTCTGACCGACGGACATCTTGTGTTAGTCAGATGGTTCGTTTACGAGATATGTGCTCATAACTGAAACAGGGTTAAAACTGGTTTTTCCAAGATTTGAAAACGCTTCTAACAAAATTGTTTTGATCTTCAGTTTCGTGTTCAGCGGCCCAAAGTTAGTCTAGAAAACACTTTTTTAAGTGCATTTTTTGTGTCGAGTCGTGTTATTGATGATTTCACATATATGCGACGGTTTTAAAATAAATTTCTGTATTAACTTAAAAATATTTGGGGGGTTTGAACCCCAAAACCCCCCTGTGTGCGCCACTGGTCATCACCCAGAGGCTACAAACTTTCGTCAACAAATGCCTGCGAATCATCTGCAGGATATTCTGGCCCACCACAATTATTAACGACGCGCTGTCGAAGATTACCAATGAGGAACCCATTCTGAGGCAAATAAAGCGCAGGAAATGGAAACGGATAGGTCATGCGCTAAGAAAACCACCCCACAGCATCACGAGCTGGAAGGTCGACCCTACGCGAACTAGCCGCTGTCAATACCACATGGGACGGCGCAAAATCAACAGCGCAGAATCGTGTACGATGGAAGAGTCTTGTTGAGGCCCTATACTCCAGTGAGGAGTGAACAAGGAACAAAAAAAAAAGAATGTGCGAGAACGATCTGCGCTACAAGCCGCCAACAGGGTAGAGCACAGAGAGGATTTTCTCCCTTTGAAAATAGCGGCACGTGTAAGTACTCGTTTTGCTGATAAGAGTACTTGCGAGTATTTCACTCATTAAAATTCCCTGAACACATAAACGACGGCAGCGACAATGATAGCGGCAGTAGTAACACATCATTCATATTGTAACGATAAGACAGTTTGTCGCTGTGCAAAGCAACCCTGTCGCTACGCGCCGTGCTATAATTCAATCTGGCAACGACGGCCGCGACAATGATGGCAACTTTTAGTCCAATCTGGCAACGATGGTCGCGATCATCATGGAAACCTTTAGTCCACTCCGGAATGTGCGAGAACGATCTGCGCGATGGCCGGACAGGTATAAAAGACAGCCGGGTGCGGCGCAGCGAGTCAGTCTGATTTTGACTAGTGAAGGTGCCACACGGAGTAATTGAGCGAATAATTAAGTGTAAAGACAGTAAAGTGTAAACCTGTGAAATAAAGTGATTGTTGGTTTATTTCATTGACTGCGGTTGAGGAACTAAGTGTGTTTTATTTTCAAATTACGCAATCCAGAGATACGTATTAGCCCACTAAAACTCATATTCGTAACATTTGGTGTCAGAAGTGGGATTGTGGAAAATTGAAGATAAACAAAACAATAAAAAAAAAACTAAATAAATAAAATTATAAAAGCACGGACATGGTTAAACTCGAGCTGCTGAAGGTGGACCAGCTGAAGAAGGAGCTGGCTGCCTGGAATTTGCCGACTGCTGGCGGGAAAGTGGAGTTGCAGCTGCGCTTGCAAGAGGCGTGTGAATCGCGAGGCATCGATTGGGCTGCACACGAGTTCGGAACGCAGGAACAAGAGGCGTCGGCCAAAGTGGAGGAATCGCCTGTGGGTGCTGCGTCAATGCAAAGTACAGCGGCTGCGCCACCACAAGCAATGGACATAAGCCAGCTAATAGTTGCAATGAGAGGCATGTTTCAGGAAACTTCTGCGAAAATTGAGAATGTCAGTCGTGAAAATCGTGAAATGTCGGCGCAGATGGCAGAGCGAATGGAAAACAAGCTTCAGGAAAATTCTGCGCGCTGGGAGCAGAAAGTGGAAGAAATCGCCAACCAGCTAAATGTGAAGGTGGAGCACCTGGGAACTCGAGTGGAACACTTGGATAAACGAGTCGACGATCTTGATGATTCCCTGAACAAACGAGTTGATAGTCTGGAGGACTCGATGAACAGAAAAATGGACGAGCGGCTTAGGGAGGTACAGCCGCGAGAATGGTTGCCGCCGGTTCCGGAAAGTGTTGCCACCCGAGCAGAAGTGCCTACTTATGATGGGACTACGCCGTTCGATACATTCAAGCTACAATTCGACCTGGCTGCTCTGGAAAATCAGTGGACCGATGTAAGGAAAGGTCGGAGATTGGCGCTGGCTCTAAAAGGTGCTGCGGCTGAGGTAATAAAATCAGTTCCAGAATGTTTAAGAAGTGAGTACGAGACCGTCATAAGGGCGTTGGCAGCGAAGTACAGCGACGAGCACAACAGAACGCTGTACTACTGTGAGCTGAAGAACCGCAGGCAAAGAGCCAACGAGGCGCTGCAGACATATGCAGCAGACATTGAGCGGCTCGCACAGTTGTGCTACCCAAAATTCGGCGCTGAGGATCTCGAGAGGATGAAGATCGAGGCGTTTATTGAAGGTCTTCATGATCCGGAAACACGTCGCAGTGCGTTGATGATGGGCAAGCCGACATTTAAGGAGACGGTGACCAGCGCGATGACATATGAGGCGACATGGATCGGGGCCACTCGGTATACACCTGCAAGGATACGCCAAATCCAGCCAGACAGCGACATTCCGATCCAGGCCATAAGCTCTGAGACACCGGGCAGGCCACGGGTGGTCTCCTCTAAAGTTGTTTGCTGGGTATGTGGCAAGCAGGGTCACATATCACGAGACTGCCGCCAACGAAAGAGGCGTTCCCGTTCTCGATCGCAATCGCCTGAAGCGAGGAATGCTGACAATCGAGGCTCACCCAACAAGCGCAGGGCTGAGGACGAGGAGCCGTTAAACTAAAAAGGGTCAGCCCAAAGGGGCGTGAGCTGATCCCCACAACCTGCTGCCCCACCGTCCTTGTCTCGCAGTTGAAACGACAACCCAGCAGCTTGACGATTGAGGGAAAGATAGATGGAAAGTTGTTCGTGTTGACACTGGATACTGGAGCGTCATATTCGATCATAAAAAGGAAGCTGCTGAAGAACTGGGAACCACTGCATGGCATACAGCTGAGGACTGCGACTGGCGAGCGTGCGCTGGTAAGAGGGAAAGTAACAAAAACAATTGCTATCGGCACCAGCAGCCTGGAGCATGAGTTCATCGTCGCGGATATAATGGACGACGTGATTATCGGCGTGGATTTCATGATTAGGCACGGTTTTACGCTGGACCTGAAAGAAAATGTGCTGAGGTATGCCAATGTTGAATTTCCCCTGCACACCGGCTATGAGCGAAGCGTGGCGGTAAGGAAAGTTGTCTCGTGTCAACTCCGGAGGATACCAGCGAATTCCGAGGCGGTTGTGTGGGCAAAGGTGGACGAGGACGATGGGACAAGTCGGCTGTGGGTCGTAGAAGCACCGAAACAAGGACACGACAACATCATCATCGGACGTACATTAGTGGAACCTAAGAATGGCAGAATACCAGTCAGAATACTGAACCCCCTGAATGCACCCAGATATGTCGGGAAAGATGAGGTAATTGGCGAGTGTAGGGAAGCCGTAGCAGTGGTCAATTGCAAGAGTAGCCCACCCGGAGGAAATAAGAAGAGCGGTTTCAGCATGGACGTCATACCGCAGGAGAATCAGTGGAACAGCGAATTGACGGCCAATCAGAAACAGAAGGCGAGGTCACTCCTGCAGCACTATGGGTCAATATTTGCGGCAGAAGCAGGCGGAAGAACAGCCATAGTGAAGCACAACATCGACACCGGAAGCGCAAAACCGATCCGCCAACCGCCAAGACGAGTTCCTCTGGCCAAGAGGGAGAAGGTCACAAAGTTGATCGAAAACATGCGGAAAGAAAAGGTCATAGAGCCTTCTTCGGGCCCCTGGTGCTCGCCGGTCGTGCTGGTCAAGAAAAAGGATGGCAGTACCCGGTTTTGTGTGGACTATCGGAAACTCAATGATGTGACCAAGAAGGACAGTTATCCACTACCTCGGATCGATGACACCCTGGACACACTGTCAGGCACGCAGTGGTTCTCCACGCTCGACTTACGCAGCGGCTATTGGCAGGTAGAGCTTGCAGACAAGGACAAGGAGAAAACGGCTTTCAGTGTTGGCGATGGTTTGTGGCAGTTCACCGTCATGCCGTTTGGACTCTGCAACGCCCCAGCAACATTCGAGCGGCTAATGGAACGGGTGCTAAAAGGGCTGCATTGGCGGACGTGTCTGGTGTACCTCGACGACATAATCGTGATGGGTAAAAGCTTCGACGACCACCTGGGAAAGCTAAAGGAGGTATTCGAGCGGATACAAAAAGCCGGGCTTAAACTCAACCCAAAGAAGTGCTCGCTGTTCCAAAAAGAGGTCAAGTATCTGGGTCATACGGTTTCCGCCCTCGGAGTACATACGGATGAAGGCAAAATCACGGCGGTGAAGGAGTGGCCCCGGCCACGCAATCTACACGAACTCCGCAGTTTCCTGGGCCTGTGCACATACTACCGCCGATTTGTTCCGGGATTCGCGAACATAGCCAGCAGCTTGCACAAACTGACGAAAAAGAGCCAAGCTTTCGAGTGGAACGAAGAGCAGGAGGAGGCTTTTGCACGTCTCAAGGAAAAACTATGCACTGCTCCAATTCTGGCCTTCCCCGTGCCTGGAGAGATGTTTGTGCTGGATACGGATGCGAGCGGGCATAGTATTGGCGGTGTGCTATCACAGATAATAGACGGCCAAGAACAAGTGATAGCATACTACAGTAGGATTCTGTCGAAACCGGAACGCAACTACTGTGTGACACGGAGAGAACTGCTGGCGGTATTGGACTGCGTAAAACACTTCCACAAATATCTGTATGGACAAAGGTTTCGCCTGCGCACAGATCATGCGGCATTGAGATGGCTCCTGAACTTTAAGGATCCTGAAGGCCAATTGGCGCGCTGGATCGAGCGACTGCAGAGCTACGACTACACGATAGAGCATCGGAAGGGCAGTAGCCATGGCAATGCCGATGCCTTGTCACGCCGTCCGTGCAAAGTCGAATGCAGGGCGTGCTCGCGAGCCGAAAGCAAGGAACAGATAGTGGACGTCCGGTTGGTGAGCGTTATGCCAGAGGAAGAGTGGTCTGCGGAGAGGCTACAAAAGGACCAGCGTGAGGATGCGGATCTTGCAAAAATCGTCGAAGGCAAAGAGCAAGGCGCACGTCCAGACTGGCAGGAGATGGCCGGTGAAAGCCCGATCGCCAAGGCTTACTGGGCACAGTGGAAAAGTCTGCGGCTGAAGGAAGGATGCCTGTACCGCGAATGGGAGAGCGCGGATGGACGGACCAGCAACTCCCTAATGGTAGTGCCGAAATGCAGAATCAACGAGGTCATCCAGGCATACCATAACGACTCCAGTGGAGGGCACCTAGGCATCACCAAAACCGTCGCCAAAATAAAAAGACGATTCTACTGGGTAGGATGTCAGGAGTCTGTAGCCGAGTGGATTAAGAGCTGCGACCGATGTTCAGCAGCGAAAGGGCCAACAAGAAGATCTCGAGGCCGCATGCAGCAGTACAACGTGGGAGCGCCCTTCGAGCGGATTGCTATGGACGTCGCCGGCCCATTCCAACAAATATGTGCTGGTGGCAATGGATTACTTCAGCAAATGGCCCGAAGTGTACCCAATTCCTAACCAGGAGGCCACTACGATCTCGGAAAAGCTGGTAAACGACTGGGTAGCCAGGTTCGGAGTTCCGTTGGAGTTGCACTCAGATCAAGGCCGGAATTTCGAGTCTGTGGTATTCAAGGAAGTGTGTGAGCTGCTGGGGATAAAGAAAACGCGTACCACCCCCTTGCACCCACAGTCCGACGGCATGGTGGAACGCTTTAACCGGACACTGGAGGAATACCTGCGGAAAGTGGTAGGCAGGAATCAAAAGGATTGGGACACGCATATCCCCTTGTTCCTAATGGCGTATAGGTCAGCCCCGCACGACACGACATCACTCACTCCAGCCCGAGCAGTATTCGGCACAGAATTACGGTTACCCGCTGACTTGAAGTTCGGGGTAGTCAGCACGACGGGAGGCGCTAAGACGGACTACGTGGCCAATAAGCGGGCGGAACTGGAGGAGATTCACCAGTTTATAAGGAGCCGCACCAAACTGGTCAGCGATAAGGCGAAAGCCAGATATGATCTACGGGCCAACTCAGCAGGGTTCCAAGAAGGCGATCTGGTAATGCTCTACAACCCGCAGCGGAGGAAAGGTTTGTCTCCGAAACTTCAAGCGTCATGGGAAGGACCTTACGAAGTCGTGACTAGGATAAACGACGTGGTATACAGGATTCAACGTTGCAGCAATAAAGGCGCTAAGCTGAAGGTAGTCCATTTGCAGCGCCTGGCGCCTTATCACAGCGGAACCTCGGCACTTGTTCGGGACGAACAAGTCTAAGTGGTGGGCAGTGTAACGATAAGACAGTTTGTCGCTGTGCAAAGCAACCCTGTCGCTACGCGCCGTGCTATAATTCAATCTGGCAACGACGGCCGCGACAATGATGGCAACTTTTAGTCCAATCTGGCAACGATGGTCGCGATCATCATGGAAACCTTTAGTCCACTCCGGAATGTGCGAGAACGATCTGCGCGATGGCCGGACAGGTATAAAAGACAGCCGGGTGCGGCGCAGCGAGTCAGTCTGATTTTGACTAGTGAAGGTGCCACACGGAGTAATTGAGCGAATAATTAAGTGTAAAGACAGTAAAGTGTAAACCTGTGAAATAAAGTGATTGTTGGTTTATTTCATTGACTGCGGTTGAGGAACTAAGTGTGTTTTATTTTCAAATTACGCAATCCAGAGATACGTATTAGCCCACTAAAACTCATATTCGTAACAATATGTTTTGTGACGCTTGAATTTTCACAAGTTCGTATTTGTGTGGAAGTGTTGAAGTTGAACAATGAATAATTTAAAAACGTTTGTTAATTTTGCTAACTTAATTACCTAAATAACAAATATTACGCATTTGGCTCATGAAGCAGCTGAGCAAAGTATGCATACAAGCAATCAATGTTGCCAATTTAACCCTCCATTACTATCGTTGGGATGGAATCCACCCTGTGAGTTCAATTTCTTAGTAAAATATAGATTTTTTAACCAAATCCAACATCAAGTTATAATGTAATCCACATTTGCATATTTCTGAAGGTTTTAGAGTACATTGCAGATGCATAAATAAAGCTGATGCTTTTATACAATTGTTTTAAAAAGTTACTGGGTGTGTTACACCCCACGATAGTAGTGGCGTTATAAAATTGCTGGATGCTTAACACCGATTGTTAGTAATGAAGTTGTATTTTTTATAAAATACATTTATATATTTTTATTCACTTTTTGGCGACAATTTTTTTAAATAACGTATAGACCATTTACTTAGTAGAAAATCCTTAAAAATTATGCTCTAGGATCAGTAACAAAATTTTTATGATATAACATTACATTTTTTATATCTTAAACTAATAAAGTTAGAAGGACGAAATTCAAGGATGTAGTAGTGTACATATTAGTCCTTAAGATATAAAAAAAAAAACTTGGAAATTTCCAAGGATATTCAAGGATAAAGTTTAGTTTAAAGTTAAAAGGACATTTTCAATACCTCTTCGTCCTTTTGCACCAAAACATTAAATTTTCTAAGATTCTAAGGATTTTTCTCTTTCATTTGATACCAATATTGTTATTCTTCAATGCGCTCAATTTTTAAAATAATTCCTTGAAATATATCATATCCTTGAAATTTCAAAGTCCTTTAAAAAAAAATCCTGACGTCAGAGAGAAAAACAAAAAACGTAGTTTTACTACATTTGGCCCCTAGTATACCGAATATATCGATTTTTTCGTGTGTTTGGAAATTTTTTGATTTTTGTCGCACGGTGTAACCTTTAAAAGTAGCAGGTATATTGTTGATTTTCAGTGACGTTTTTACGCAAAACTTTACCTCGATCAGAAAAAATTATTAAATAATTATTTATTACTTATTTTTTCAGCTTTCTGAATCACTAAGCCCAAGAAGCATATCTTAAATATTATGCAAGTTGTGGCCATTTTTCGAATGCAACATTTTATTTCATCTTTCTTTTTTTTAAATGAAGTGTAAGCTTGCTTGCTTAGTAGAACTTGAGATATTATGTCTACCAGTTTGAAAAACATGGTTTCGAGAAAAAGAGGATTTAAGTTTTGGGTTAAGATAATTTCGTGACAAACAAACCTACGATCAATCAGCTATGCCTGGGCCATAGAGGAGTCCTTCTTCTTCATGAAAAATATCCAACAGCGACGACCTTTGTTCCCTTTGCTCAATTCGCGACCTTTTTGCTGCATCGCTGACGCGCAATTCTGACCGCTGCACCCGTTCATCGTCTAAGTGTGTGGCGAATTCGGCTGATTCAACACCAATTGTGATGCCCATTGCTTCCATAATTTCCAGCAAAGGCTCGTAGCCGTCATTGAATATTACAACAGCGAGAAATGTTGCAATGTCTACCACTTTTGCCCCCGAATGCTGGTGTTTCGGAGCAAAGAACCAAATGAGCGAATTCAACGACTCGTTGCAATTCTGGGTGTAGGCTCCAAGACATCTGCTTAGTAAATCCTCTGATGATAAGTCTTCATAAATCGGCTTGATAATTTTGCGCACTTCTGCATTTAGAGGTTTATATGGAAAGAGATTTTATATGGAAAAACTAGAGAGAAGTTGGCGAACGAAAGCGTGTTTTCAGCGTCAAAGTCGACGAGAGACTGAGCTTTCCGCTTTGAACACAGAGATTAACGCGGTCGGCGCGCCGACTTTGACATCCCATAACTTTCGGAATTTTCGAGATATTGGAAAAATACTTTCACATTTTGAATTGTAAATACGTTGAGATTATGAAAATGTAATAAAAAAAATTTCGAATTTTTGAAGCCGTCACTGCGGAATACCCCCTTAAGCCCGGTGCATCTTAAAGCAGAGACGAAAGAGAGGATCTGGTTACAGATGCGCAGGGTGCTCTGAAGTTGTGGAAGGAGCACTTTACCTAGCTTCTAGCAGGCGACGAAGGGAACAATACAATGACGAGATCCGAGTCGCTATCCAACTATCAAGAACAATAAATCTGCTTGGCTGGACGGGCTACAAGCAGAATTGTTCAAGGTCGGCGGCGGTGGGCTGATTGAGTGCATGCATCAGCTCATCCGCAAAATATGGCTGTATAGCCGTATGCTCAGCGATTGAAACCTCAGTGCCTTTGTCCTATGTTGAAGAAAGGCGATCTAACAATTGAATTGATTGAAGCCAATTGCCAAAGCGCTGATTGGACCCTGAAGACTAGGTAAGTCCACCATCGACCAGATATTCACTTTACGCCAAATTATAAAAGGATTTATCGTTTACAGGGCAGCATTCGATAGGCCGATAAGGGATCACCTATATGCCGTATTGTCTGAACGTCGCGAGCTCGTGAGACTTTGCAGAGCGACGTTGAGCAATACGCGCAGCTCCGTCAAGGTTGAAAGTGACCTCTCCGACCCATTTGATACCGTTCGAGGATTCAGACAGGGCGATCCTTTGTCCTGCGACCTCTTCAACTTCACCATGGAGAGTGTTCTGCGTAAGGCCGGTGTACATCGTAATGGCACTATTTTCAACAAGTGTCCAGCTCCTTGCCTATGCTGATGACATTGACGTCATCGGGCGTAACAAGCGAGATGTCACCGCTGCCTTTGCGGCTATCGAAAGAGAATCTGCCAAAATGCGTCTGGTGGTAAATAAGGGCAAGACGAAGTATATGCTGTCTACACGCAGGGATTCGCAGTGGCTAGGGTCTCACGTCGAGGCTGACAGGTATAAGTTGTCAAGGAATTTGTCTACCTTGGAACCGCCATAAACAGCAGCAATAATGTCAGCGTGGAGATAAAGCGAAGGATTACTCTTGCTAATAGGTGCTACCCATAGTGAAATAAATAAAGTGAACCAGCTAGGGAGATCAATGCTTAAAAAATGTCAATTGCTTTGAAAATTTGTTTCACGTCAATTCGTTTTGAATTTACCCGTTTGAGTTTGATGTTCCCGAAAGATTACCAAATCAAATATGTGTATACGGTGAATGTGAAAATTCGCTGGAACTTGCCTTTGCTCATACGAATTACAACATATTACAATATTAAAAATACAATTGCAAACTCTACCTGTTCAACTTCTTGATATATTTTCCCGTTTTGCTTGCGTTTTGTTTGTTCAGCTGCTTTCAGCTTTTTTCACCATGAAAACAAAATTTTTTAATACAAAAGAGTTAAGCATTTGACATGATTTTTCATAGTGACATAAAATAAGCATGCCGATTCAAGAGAGTTGTCAGTATCTGGTTCACTTTATTTATTTCACTATGGGTGCTACCAGAGTCTCGGTAAGCAACTGAGTAGCAGATACCTCTCTCGACCGACAAAACTTGCACTCTATATAACGCTTATTTTGCCTGTGCTCACGGTTGCCACTCAGCTTAAATTTTTTGTACCAAAATGTCCAAATGGACCAAAAGTGGCAACCGTGCCTGTGCTCCTTTGTGGCGCAAAAGCATTGACACTATCGCGTAACGACATAGCGGCTCTTGGGGTGTTCGAGAGGTAGATACTTCTCCAAATTGTCGGCCATGTTTGTATTGACTGACGACTATCGTATTCGAACCAACAACGAACTGCTTGGGCTGCATAAAGACATGGACGTAGCGAATTAACATCCAGCGGCTACGCTGGCTTTACCTTGTCTGCGGTATGGAAGATGAAGCTCCGGCGAAAAAGGTGTACGATGCGGTAGTTGGAGGCCGTGTCTCCGGTGGAAGGACCAAGTTGAGGAGGCCTTGGTGTGCGTACAGCAGAGGCGCCTAGAGAGAGCTTTTGCGGCAGACCGTAACCCGGTAACGGGTTGTTATGGCGAGTTAAGTAAGTACGTATTTTGCTTTCAAACGATGAGTGAAAAAAATAAAAACAAAATCATCAATGTTATGGCCCGTATTTTTTTATGAATTGCATACTACTTTTGCATCGGGATTGAACGCCTCAGTGTAATCAGTTAAATCAAATTTCATCAGTTCTGCTGGAATATTCATCATATCAGAGAGTGCTTCGAAAACTTATGAATCACATAGAAATTCGTCTTAAGTGATCCGCATTCCCATTATGTCGATTTCTAGTTTGATTTAGATTTGTAAATATGGATAAAAGTCGGTGCAATTTATGATGCATCTGTTGTGTAAAATACTGTTACGGAAACGTAGACTTTTTCGTTTCTCTGGATTGTGCTAAAAAAAATAAAACACACTACAATTCTCTAACGCACCTCAAACTAGCAGTCACTTAATTTAAAATTCTACAATTTCACTGTCTTTACACTTATTGCTCATTGCAGTACCCCGTGTTGCACCGCTGCTTGCTTGTACCAAACTCTCTCTGCACTGCACCCGACTGCCTTTTATACTTGTTTGCTTGTCGCGCAGATCGTTCTCGCATACTCTAATTGGACTCAAAATGTCCAGTATCATTGTGAGTCATGCCCCTTAAAGTATACCAACGCCCAAGGCTAATTTTCCTCGTCACAATACTTTCTGGGATACGAGACTCAACGATGGAGTTTCCTTATTCTTATTGTTTTTGCTAAGCTTTTTATTCAAAAGATATTTCATAAGCAAAATTGCTGAAATCCAATGTTGGAGCAATGTTATAGCTACTTTATTCTAATCAAATTTCGCCACCACTTTGGTGCAAAAATGAATCCTATCTCGGCAAAATTCTTGTGCAATGTTTCAACAATTTTCAGAAACACATACATTTATAGCAATATTATAACTAAAATAATTGTGTTTAAGATATCCTGACTAGTCCGACCGATTCCCAATTTTTAGGCCAACGCCGATTAATTGGCCGGAAGGGCAAGAGTCAGCCGATGCCGATTCTGCAAAAAATATAAAACGAATGGATTCAATCAAAAACAGTTTATTTTATAAGAGAAAAACAACGAAGGGGCTATATTTAATATACATTTGTTTGTAACATATTTCACATAAATAACACAAAAACGAAAAAATTAATATTCAAACACAAATAAAATCACAAGAGAATCCATATACCATATACGTGTCCACTGGGATAAACAAAAATACTGCCGTAAACTCGACTTATTAATAAATATTGCACTAAAATTCAGTTTTTTCTTTCTTCTTCAACTTATAATGCGATGTGGCATCGGCCAAAAAAGACCGATGTGGCATCGGCTAAAAAAGGCCGATGCCGATACCAATTTTTGTGGCCGATACTAGCCGATGCCGATTAATCGGTCGGAATCTAATACTGACATATTTATTGCAATTAACCAAAATAAACTCAACAAAGAATACTATTTGGACACAGTTTAGTTAATTGATTAGTTTATTCATATTATGATTACAAAATCATTCCGAAAAGTACCGACAGGTAATTAAACTGTAAAGAATTAAGTAAAGTACCATAATAGTCAAACGGTATGGAGTCCGGAACGGTTTGGAATCAGTATTGCGCTGCTGTTCAATCTGTTGGATTTTGGATAACAATGAGGATGAAGTCTTTGTCTGGGGCCACCATAATTTCATGCTTTTTTGAGCGCACCCGTAAGAAAGTCAAGTCATTAGATGGATCCAGATCGCGCACAACACCACGAGCTTTATCGGACAGCTGGCTCATAAGGCCTGCATATTGCACTGTGGTGGTATTGTCCAGTGTTGATTTCACCGGTATTCCTGAGAAAATAGGAACAAAAGTAAAATGTCTGCAAATTGTAAGAATATATGTATTGACATTTAAACACCTGCCACTTTTACACAATTTCAAAATGCTAACAATATTTTCATACACGTATCTATGCATCCTAAATAATGTAAGGATATACATATATATGTATATATTTGATATTACACATTACCCGAAATTGGCTTTTACAAAAAATATATTAATATATTTATGGTATTCACAATTTGTAGGAAAATTTATTTTGGGCAATTTTCCCTAAAAAATAACGATTAAACTGTTAAACCATTGTATGTATATCTTTCAAGCAATTGTGGGAAAATTTTCAAAATAAAATTGCCTCGCTAAAATGGCAAACAAGTGTTGAACATCAAATAAAGAAATCGTACCGATAGTGGCATAAAGTACTCAAAAATATTCGCTCCAGAGATTGTGTCAAGTAATTCAGTCAAATGATTTTTTTTTTGTTTTTTTGACTATTTCAATAAGCATGCTCAGCAGTGCGGCAAATTTTGAAGCTAGAGGTATCTCTGTTTTTCATGCAAAGCAAAAACAATTGACATACCATAAGGGAAAATTCGGGAAAATTGCCACGTGCGAAATTTAACATGCTAGATACCGAACCTCGCAAATTCATAATCGATATCACTGATTTACTTTTGATTGGCTGTGAAGTTAATAATATTTTTTTGTACGTTCTGAGTGATTCTGATTCCTACGTTGCTATATGGGTGTGAATTATCGCCAATTGTGACAGATTTTGTCGACAAAAATTAAACATACTCTACAACAACATAACCAGATATGTTTATGGGCTAAAGCGATTTGATCATGTCTCCGTCCATTCAAAATAAATCTTTGGTATCACTTTGATAATCTTTAAAATATGCGCACTCTGTTGCAATTGCACAAGATTGTCTACACCTCTGAGCCTTATTACTTACAAAGGCGCTTAAAATTCCTTCGTTCTGCCCTATCGAATCAAATCATTCAATTTCGGCATAATTCGCCGAGGAATTCACTGCCACTTTACTTGCTAACTTTTAGTAACGCTCGAAAATTAAAAAAACCCTCTTTACTTACTTAAATACCGTCAAATAAAAAACTAAACACATATTTATATTAGTTCAATCTCAACTAGCTTTCCTCCTCTTTTCTCTCTTTCCCCCCTTCATTTGGTTTCTTGCCTTACTCCTTGCCTTAGTTATTTAATTAATATTATAAGAATATAAGTTTTATAATCATTTAAAAAGATTTAGATTTACTGCTTAAACATTGTAAATATGACTTAAGCTTGTAAATTTTAAGATATCTTATTATCCTGTAGCTTAAGGATCTAGTGTTTAATAATGATAAATAAATAAATATAAATCATTGTAGTCATGTAATTGACTACACGGCGATGGTCGAAGTCGACGCCACACAGTGCTCTGTCTCTATATAAAAGATAGGCAAAAATAGGGAAGTGGTCCGAATTTAAAAAATGGAATCGGTTTGCTCGTACATATTATACAGGTAGACCTCGCTTAACACGTGCCTCGGATAACACGGCCTCGTTCTAACACGGTTCACATTTTGCGACCGATTTTCGATTAACACGTAAAAAGCCTCGGTCTAACACGGTATTCAAACCAAAATACCTCACTTTATGTATGTTTCAAACAATTATTTATGTACATATAGGTAGACCTCGCTTAACACGAAATTTTCCAGGAACGTAACTACCATGTTAAGCGAGGTCTACCTGTAGTTGTATTTTAAATGGTTTTTTGTTGGGTCAGATTTCCATGCATTCGATTTATATAAACAAGTGAGAAAAGGTTTGCAGTGCATACAAATAAGACAAAATATTCAATAAATGTTACACTATTAGATGACGGAAGTCAAATAACTCAGAACTTTTGAAAACTTTTAATTTAAAGGATCAAATACTGAATAAAATTAAATTTTTGCTCTAGTGCTTAAGTTGCATATTGTGTTGTCTTGAATTGCATTGTACGGATTTTTACGAACTAATTTTTCCGGAACTCTAGAAAATGCTTCATTATGCATTTCCACGAAAAAATAGTCCATATTTAACAGCTCCTATAATTTTAATGAAATGAGATTATTATTACAAATCTTCCAAAAATTAGTTATTTAGATATTTTCGTATTTAAATAGTGTTAATTTAAACTAGCAGGCCTATTCTTGTTAGATTTTCGTATTCTTCGTATTATATTTTTTAAAAGCTCTGAATATAACAGCCCTATTTCGGCAAACCTAACAACTCACCGTGCTAACAATTGAATGGATTCTATCAATTGTTAGATTTTCGCATTGTCGCCATTTTTTAAAAGCTCTTTGTCTAACACTTGTCAGAGAAGTTGTCACGTACGTAAGAGGAGCTGACAAGCGCAAAAAAAGTTGCAAGAAACAATTGAAATGAAAAATTTCCAAACATTTCAGCAAATTTCGTATTCTGCAAATAGAAGGGCAGCATAATTAGCGTATGCGGTCGCTCTGGCTAAAAAACATGAAGAGGAGAAGGCTTTTGAGGCCTTTGCACGACGAAAGCGCTCCTATTGCTATTCAGGAAAGCATTTTTGTTAAAAATTTTCGTTTTTGCAGCTGGAGTCGCACGACACTTAAAAGTTCACCTTTTTTTATATCTCGTTCCCAAAAGTGTGTAGGAAGCTAAGGTACGCGTTGGCCCCCTCATAGCGTTGAGGTGGTCTGCCATCTGCTTCCATTAATTTTGGACAATGCGCGGGGCTGTTTTTCCCAGCATGCCGCTTGGGATGGTCCCTCAAAAACTGAGCATTTGAAATTAAATTTTACAGCTTTCTGCTTGTCAGATTTGCGTAAGAATAGGCTAACAAAAATTTCTGATCAAAAATCTAACAAGCGCTGAACATCAATTGTCAGACTTTCGCCAGAATAGGGCTGCAACACTTGTCAGAGAAGTTGCCACGTACGTAGGAGGGGCTGACAAGCGCAAAAACAGTTGCAAAGAGACGACTGAAATTAAAAATGTCAACATTTCAGCGAATTTCGTATTCTGTAAATAGAAAAGCAGCTATTATTAGCGTGTGCGGTCGCTCTGGCTAAATAAATGTAGTTGTGAAGAGGAGAAGGCTCTTTAGGCCCTTGCACGACGAAAGCGACTCATTGTTATGCAGAAAAGCATTTTTGTTCAAAATTTTCATTTTTCAAAATCGCTCTTGTCCCTCAAAAATTGCAGCTGCTTCTGCGTAGTTCGCTCAAACCTTGAGACAATAAATATTTAATAATCAAATCAGTCGAATTTGTAAAGAATCCTTACTTCCTAGTGGACATTTTTTTTGAATTTATTTCCAAATGTTCAAATTTCGCAGCTTCTTCTTCTTTTCCATTTATTTGCCATTCACAGTGAAACCAAAACAAACATAACTTTTCACCTCGCTGCACAGTGATTCGTTCCATAGACAAAATTCAAAAAATTTATAGTCTCAGAATTTAACGATTTTGATGTAATTTGAAAGGTAAAACTCAAACTAAGAAAACCCCAAAAAATCTGTGCAAAAAAATAATAAGTGTGTGTGCAAAAGCGGCTCAAAGTTGAAACTTTTTTCACAAAAAATTTTAAACACATATTTTCAGTTTTTTAGTGTATTGAGTAAAAAAAATCGTAAAAATATATGGTTAGAAAGAACTTGCTAATACTTTCAATATAGATTAAGAAATGATGTGGCCATTTTCGCTTTTAATGTTTTCTCAAAACTTGTAAAGCTGAGGCTTTTAGTTCACTTTTGATTTAAAATATTTTTCTAAATAAAAAATCTGAAAATTGGCAAAACTTAGAGGAAAATATCTAAAAAGTATGTGAAAGTATGTTTCTGGATTTTTTTTAATTTTAAGAAGCATTCTTTCTTTGCCGGATAATGTAACTACATCCTTCGATATCTTCCGATCTCAGAAAATAATTATATTTGAAAAGTGGTCTAAACATCTATTTTTCGACAAAATTTATTTTTTTCATCCCTAAAAGTATGCAATCAGCATGAAAAATTGAGAAAACTGCAAAAAAGCAAAACATACGTCTATTACTATCGTTTTTATTGCAAAACTAAAGGGTCCTATGACAATTTCTGTTACTCTTTGGAATTATCAATGTTGACGTTACCGATTAAATGTAAAATCTGAAAAATCTAGCCAACACACTTGGTGCTGTAGCTCTCCAAAAATGACGAAATTTACAAATTTAAGTCTCAGGCATTGCCATACTACAACAGTTTAAGAAAAACAAAATGGAGATTTCAATTCAGCAGACCATGATTAACGAGTATGCCAAATTTTATGAAGAACGGACCACTCCTTCTAATTTTGTCCCGCGGTTGTATGGAGTCGAATCACTGTGCGCTGTGGTGAAATTTTATAGCTTTCTGCTTGTCAGATTTGCGTAAGAATCGGCTAACAAAAATTTCTGATCAAAAATCTAACAAGCGCTGAATAGAAAATCAACTGTCAGACTTTCGCCAGAATAGGGCTGTAAAGTAAAAATATAATTTGAATTGACTGAATGCCACTCGCAGGCATAGCAAATTGAAAATTACCAACTTCGAACAGCTATATCAAGCAAACAAATTACTTATAAATCTAAAATTGTTGCAAGGTACAAATATTTGGGAGGGGTTGACCCTAAAACTTGGTATTGAGGCATATATGTACATATATCCAACTAATGCAAGAATTTTACTTCAGAATGGTTCAGTGACGAATACTGGGACAGTAAATTTAAAATCCTAGATTTTCTTATTTTAGTTCTTTTACGCAAGCATTATATGTGGGCCGGAAAAAAAGTTACAAACAACGGGACTTTAAAAATTATTGCGGGCTAATAAAAAAGTTCTTCCTTTCTTTCCATTTCCCTTTTTAATTGTCTTCAATGATTACTTATTATTATTTCTTTTTTATTGCTTGTAGCGATCATATAAGTCGCCATGCCGACCATATTTTATTTTCTTTTCTATGATTTTGCGCGCACTACAGTCGGCAGTAAGTTCAGGAGCAATATGAGACGCCGAGCAGGCTTATAGAAGAAGAACAAAAGCCAGCCAGAAAATAGAAATCGTTTTACAATTTCAGCTTTTCGCCAGCGCAACAACTACAACAACAGCGCGTCGTCTTCATCTCCCAATCATCCCACGCCGCAGCTGTGTTATAACGTAGACTCGCTGCAGTGAGCGCAACCAAAGAGCGCAACACATAAAACTTCGTTCTCGCTTGTAAAGCAACGCTCTCACCACATACGTGATCTGTAAGAGCTGAGCGCGGGTTCCAATGGTGGAACCCGCCATACAAAATTTTTGCTTGTATGACATGCGCCTTCTGTATGTTTATTTTCTTTGCTTCTACTCACATGTTACGCTGGAGTTAAAGAGAATTCTGCTGTCAATAACAAAGGGGACTACCAGCAGTACCAGCATAGAACGCGTTGGCTTGTATGAGATGGGCGTTCTATATTACTTCATGTTCGTTGGTGGTATCTCCGGTGATCAAGGAATTCGGTTGGCCAACATGTTGGTTATCATTTATGTCCTCACCGTTTTTAAATCGCATGTACCCGTCAGGAAGGATGGGAAGTCTCTGATTGCGTTCAACCTGACGAACGCCAGAACGATCCTTGTCCCTGTTCAATCCAAGCTGATACACAGCCGCGCGGCCCTTCTGGATAGCTATTTGGCACGCGCTGAATAGTGAACTAATGTGTGCAGCGTGTCCAATCTCCAGGACTTGAAATTTGGGTTGTGCGCAGGGTTTGGTGCCCGCCACGTAAAATCAACCACCAATGAAAGCCAAAAAACAATCCGCGGATGGAACCCACTATGTTGACGACCACAGCAAACGACTTAAGGACCACGATTTGAGGATATGCAGCTATATATATGTATACCCTCTATAGGGAAGGTGCCTCTATCCAACTGGCTGTAAGGCTGACATCACCGCCATCCAGGAAATGCGATGGACAGGGCAAGGCTGCTCCAAGCGAGCACGCCCTGACGGAAGAGAAGGACGATGCGATCAAGGATGCCTTCTTTGCGAAGCTCGAGGACGTCTACGACGAGAGCCCGGCCCACGACGTCAAAATCGTCCTAGGGAATTCAATGCAAAGGTCGGGCAAGAAGGTATATTTGGTCCCACAACGGCCTGAGGCTGATTGATTTCGCCGCGGCACGAAACATGGTAGTTAGTAGCACAAGATTCCAGCACCTCGACATCCACAAGGCCACCTGGTCATCCCCCGATCAATCCACCCGCAACCAGATTGATCACATTGTGATTGATGGAAGGCATGCTTCTAGCATTCTAGATGTGAGCACGTTCTGAGGACCCAACATCGACTTGTTGCAGCCAAGGTACGCATGCGTCCTTGCGCAGCGAAACCGCGCTACCTAGTTTGCAAAGAAAGCTGGACATCAGTAAGCTGCGATCGCAAGGGGTAGCCGAAGCCTACTCCGTACAGCTCTCCTACCAGCTCGGTCGCTCCCCCTCTCCACCTGATGACATCGGCGGATTATGGGCTCACTTATCCCACTCTATGCGCGCCGCCGCAGAAAATGCCCTTGGTTTTCAACGCCCACCGCCAGAAAACTAATGATACGATGAAGAGTGTCGCGAAGAATGCTGCCTACAAGAAGACCCTGCAGTCGCCTACGCCTACGCGAGCCGTGACAGAACAATACCGGGAGGAGAGGAAGAAAGAGAGGTGCCTTTTTAGACGCAAGAAACAGGAGCAAGAAAGGCGGGAGCGTGAGGAAACCGAGAAGTGCAGGAGCAGGAATGACGCCCGAAAATTCTTCCAAAACGTCAAGCGTCTGACGGAAGGATTTAAGCCCGGGCATCTTCCTGCAGAGACGAAAACGGGTATCTGGTTACAGATGCGCAGGGTGTACTGAGGTTGTGGAAGGAGCCCTTCACCAAGCTGCTCGCAGGCGACGAAGGGAACAATGCCGCCAGTGGTGAAGATGTGCAGATGGCACCAATCTACGACGACGGTGTGGATGTGCCACCGCCCAGCTATGACGAGTTCCGGGTCGCTATCCAGCGACGCAATAACAATAAAGCTGCAGGGCCTGATGGGTTACCAGTAAGCTTGGGTAGTTCATGAACTAAAGAACTAGCTCATCCCAATGAACTAGTTCACTATCTCGTTCTTTCCAATGAACTAGATTTTTCGGTGTTACCATTTCGTAGGAAAAGGTAAAAAAATTTTCCATTTCTTTATGAATACCTAAAATTTGTATGTGGCAATACATTTTCATTTGTGCGCCAAAAGCAGCGGTCAAGCCGTGTCAATTGGGGAAATGGTAAGTTTATTTATTATATTACGAAAACAAAGATTGCTATTGACTAATTATTGTTATAGATGACATCGCAGCCAGAACCAGCGAAACGGGCAAGAGAGCATCAGGCTGTAGATCCGCAACCAACAATTTTACATTTCGCAAGTAAACCATCAACTGGCAGAAAAGTGCAGCAAATTAACAAGCAGCTGATCAAGATGAACGCCAAGGGGCATCATTCACTACTTATTGTGGAAGAACCAAAAATGAAGAAGTTGATCCAAATGGTGTCTCTTTGTAACTACCAACTTCCAACCAGGAAAACGTTATCCGGAAGCAAGTTGTTGTAAAATAAGATTAACAATAGTGCAAATGAGTGCCATCCATTGAAAAAGGCTGAATAATTTGTACCTGTTTTATGTTCCTAAACATACGTTATGTATGCAAGTATTCTGTGAATTTAGTATAAGATTTTCTTTTGTACATGACTGTTAAAATAAAAATAGTTAAACTCTGTTTAGAGTTATCACATTATTGTGTTCGGTAATTGAACTAAATGAACTAGTGAACTAAAAAACTAGTTCATTAAGGTGAACGAACTGCAATTGGTCGGTTCACTCAAAATAGGTGAACTACCCAACTCTAGTTACCAGCTGAATTGTTCAGGGCAGCGGCGGTGAGCTGATTGGATGCATGCATCAGCTCATCTGCAAAATATGGCTGGAGGAACGAATGCTCAACGATTGGAACCTCAGTGCCCTTTGCCTTGTGCTGAAGAAAGGCGACCCAAAAATATGCGCCAACTACAGGGGTATCAGCCTACTTCGCATTGCACACAAGGTCATGACAAGCGTACTATGTGAAAGTTTAAAGCCACTCACCAAGGCGCTGATTGGACCCTATCAGTGCGGCTTTAGACCTGGTAAGTCCACCATCGACTAGTTATTCACTTTACGCCAAATCCTGGAGAAGACCCATGAGAATCAAATCGATACACACCATCTCTTCATCGATTACAAGGCAGCATTCGATAGCCCGATAAGGAATCGTCTATATGCCGCATTGTCTAAACTTGGTATCCCTGCAAATCTCGTGAGACTTTGCAGAGCGACGTCTGCGCAAGGCCGGTTGTACATCATAATGGCACAGTTTTCAACAAATGTGTCCAGCTCCTTGCCTACGCTGATGACATTGATGTCATTCGGCTGCCGTTGCTGCTATCGAAATAGAATCTGCCAAAATGGGTCTGGTGGTAAATGAGAGCAAAACGAAGTATATGCTGTCTACACGCAGGGATTCGCAGCGGCTAGGGTCTCACGTCGAGGCCGACAGGTATACCTTTGAAGTTGTCAAGGAATTCGTCTATCTTGACACTGCCATAAACAGCAGCAATGATGTCAACCTGGAGATAAAGCGAAGGATTACTCTTGCCGACAGGTGCTTCTACGGTCTCGGTAGGCAGTCGAGAAGCAGATACCTCTCTCGACCGACGAAACCTGCACTTTATAGGACGCTTATCTTGCCCGTGCTCCTCTAAGGCGCAGAAGCATGGACAATGACACGAAACGACGAGAGGAAGGTACTTTACAAAATCTTCGGCTCTGTTCGTGTTGGCGACGACTATCGTATACGGACCAACAACGAGCTGTATGAGCTGTATTAGGACATGGACGTAGCGCAGCGAATTAACATCCAGCAGCTACGCTGGCTCGGTCATGTCTGCCGTATGGACAATGAAGCTCCGGCGAAAAAGGTGTTCGATGTGATGGTTGGAGGTCGAGCGCGAAGAGGTCGTGTCTCCGGTGGAAGGACCAAGTTGGAGAGGCCCTGTTACCTCTTGGTGTGACCAACTGGAGAAGTCGCGCGCAAAGCAGAGGCGCCTGGAGAGAAGTTTTGCGGCAGGCCGTAAACCGATAACGGGTTGTTATGGCCAGTTAAGTAAGTACCCGTCATGAACTCTTCCAGGGTATAAACAATCATCATTCAGTAAAAGTTGTACCAAATTTAAAACAAAACATAATGTTGTTCAATGCTCATTTTTGTACCAAAGACACAAACGCGCTCTCTCACTCACGCATTTTTTCGTTTATACTCTCTCGTCCTTATATTTTTGAAGTTTAAGCCGCGCGTGCTTTGAGAGGAAGAGTAGAACTCATAGAAATATATGAAGCAAAACAAAAGGTGGCCGCATGGGTTAGATCGTAATATTCAATGAAATATCGTAAACGAAACAGCAACGCAAAAGTAGAGCTACTTTCTACCATAGTTAAAATAATAAAGTGTGCCAGGTAGATGACGTACACTTATTTCTCTGAGTAGCAATTGTCAATGTGTCAATTTATATGTATCAGTTCAATTAACCTTTACTTTTGTTGTCCCTAAAATAGCACAAAATTTAACATTTACTTTCAGTACTCCAGAAATATATATTTATATGCCCGTATATGGCAGAAACATTTGTATAAATCAAAAGAAAACCTTTTCCCCATACCAACTTATTACATTTTTAGCACCGATATGTACTGTAAATACCTTTCTAAGTTCGTCAAAATGTGTTTTTTTACCCTGTAAACTTACGTTTGCGCGACAGTATCATCTGGCAAGTTTTTCGTCGGAACAGCAGTTACGTGGGTGGTCCGATAAGTACTTAGCCTACAAAGGTTAGGTTAGGGTGGCAGCTAGAAGAGCTCACTTAGGCCATAATACGGCCCGTTATGGTACCACGTGAAGGACGTGGCCGCCCTTCAGGCTAGCACACCCCCCGGGTGTCAGGCAGGAGCCATCCCGATTCCGTGATGAATCGGGCGATGCGGCCGATGCTGGGTCCTGAGAGGTCGGCCAGACTGCTGAAGAACGGCGCTCCCAGCACCCGGAGTCGTCTCCTCGCTAGTGCTGGGCAGTGACACATCAGGTGCTCGACGCTTTCCTCCGCGTCCACATCGTCGCAGCTGCGGCAATGGTCGTTGAAGGGGAGGCCGAGTCTCCTGGCGTGTTCGCCGTTCGTCCAGTGTCCTGTCAGCACAGATACTGTGGGATAGATGGAATTCCGCTTTAGCCGCAGTAATTCACGTGTTCTGCCATGGTTAAGCGACGGCCAGGTTTCTCTGGAGATTCTACAGTGGCTCTCCTCCGCCCAGAGTCGGTTAGCCAGGCGAAGATACGCCTGCCTGATCATCAGTTTGACAGTCGCAAGGGGGATGCTACATTGCGTAGTGGGTGCTGGAAGTAAAGTGCCTTTTCTGGCCAGCTCATCCGCCACACAGTTGCCAGAGATGCCGCTATGCCCAGGGACCCAACTCAGGTGAACCCTGGCATGTTCCGCTAAGCTGTTTAGAGCGGCACGGCACTTTGCTACCAGTTTGGAGGAGGTATAAATACCTTTCAAGGATTTGATTGCAGCCTGGCTATCCGAGAAAATACATATAGCCGAGGGAATGGGGGGTTGCGATCGCAACCGGTCCACAGCCAGCAGTATTGCCATGGTCTCCGCTTGGAAGACGCTACAGTGGTCCGGGAGCCGAGCAGTGATGCTGGCCCCCAATTGGTCGCAGAAAACCCCACACCCGACTCTATTCTCAAGTTTAGAGCCGTCTGTGAAGATTTCGAAGACGTCTGGCAGTGAGCGACGGTCCTCTGACCAGTCGTTCCTGCTGGGGATCCCTATAGTGAACTTATGTTCGAAGCTAGGGGGAAGGACTATGTAGTCGGTCTGTGTCGGGGTTGGAAGATCCAGCCCGAGGATTCTAGAGTGGCCTAGGTCCGCCCGTGCCCAACTGCGTATTAAGGTGGGTCGCGAAAAAAAATTGGTGTTGTCACCACCTAAAAATAAAATTCAGAGTGTTTAATGACTATTTGGAAAATATTGCGATTCTGAGGTAAGCCAATTGTGAGCGGTTTTGCTTCAAAAATACCTCTAATTATCATGTTTTTTGGGTGTAACTTTTTTGTTGTTGGACTTTTTCGAATAATTTTTTTTGGTTAGATAAACCTTCAGGTTTTATTGAGTTCTGGAAGTTTTAATACCGTTTTTTAGTGCTTTTTCGTAAAGACTTCAAGAAATATTATTATAACTCCGCCAATTTGTTTCGTATGTCAACACATAATATGTCGTTTTGAAGGGTTTCCATACAGCTACTAAGCTCATTATTGTTCTTTGTAACCTTACTTTATAATATATTTTTTTTTTAGTTTTTGTGTTTAGTAATTCAAATATTTTTTAAAGTTACCATTTAAAACTATATTTATCGCCAAAATTTTTGCAAATTTTTACACTTATTAAAAAGCGCTAATCATTACCTTTCAAATGATATCAAAATTATGCATATCCGAAAGTTAGTTAGCCTCTATATTTGTATTTCTGTGAGACTCCACTACAAAATGACCATTGATTTTGATAACACTTAATACGGTGATCGAACTTTACATAGAGCTCTAATGACCAAATTTCAGTTATTTTTCACTACTTTTATCCCCTTTAATATCAGCAAATATTAGTTTTCATCATTGGATGCTTCAATAAAAATAAGTTGCCTACAAAAAGTGACGTAATTCAACATTTATTGTTTCTCCGCGGTAAAAATCCATCAATTGCTTTGTACAAATTTTATACTGAGACAATAAAAGAAATTCTAAAATTATGGGAGAGAGCACAAATTCCCACCATTGGTAAAAGTGCTATTCGGAAAAAACTAGATAACCTTACAAAATCTTATCGTACTGTTATACAAAATAAAGGAAATTTTAATGTAGACGAGTGGAACACTCTTTTTCCAATATGCACCTGTAAATGTGGTCTTAATTTAAATAAGTCCTGCAAATGCATAGAAAACCTAAAAATGCCATTGCATGCCTGGGAGATTAATAATGATCAGGAATTGTATTGGAATTGTAAGGTTATCTAGTTTTTTCCGAATAGCACTTTTACCAATGGTGGGAATTTGTGCTCTCTCCCATAATTTTAGAATTTCTTTTATTGTCTCAGTATAAAATTTGTACAAAGCAATTGATGGATTTTTACCGCGGAGAAACAATAAATGTTGAATTACGTCACTTTTTGTAGGCAACTTATTTTTATTGAATTTTCGTGGAACGATAAACATTGTCTTTTAATTTAGTAAAGAAATAACGACAAACGATTAAAAATGGCGGAGTTATATTAACACTTCTTGAAGTCTGAACGAAAAAGAAATAACGAAGTATACGAAACATATTATTTCTTTGCATACTACTTTTACAAAGTTGCACTGAAAGTGTAGCAGAACAACACAGCTGATCAATATTCAATAACAATGTCGGAATGTAGCACTTGTTGTTGTATTTTTGTGTTTGTAATCGTAGTAAGCTTTGTCGTATCAAATATTCTTCAGTCAAATAAAAGAAAACGTTACAAAAGAATAATGTGTATCCAATTATGTGCATCCAATGATGAAAACTAATATTTGCTGATATTAAAGGGGATAAAAGTAGTGAAAAATAACTAAAATTTGGTCATTAGAGCTCTATGTAAAGTTCGATCACCGTATTAAGTGTTATCAAAATCAATGGTAATTTTGTAGTGGAGTGTCACAGAAATACAAATATAGAGGCTAACTAACTTTCGGATATGCATAATTTTGATATCATTTGAAAGGTAATGATTAGCGCTTTTTAATAAGTGTAAAAATTTGCAAAAATTTTGGCGATAAATATAGTTTTAAATGGTAACTTTAAAAAATATTTGAATTACTAAACACAAAAATTAAAAAAAATATATATTATAAAGTAAGGTTACAAAGAACAATAATGAGCTTAGTAGCTGTATGGAAACCCTTCAAAACGACATATTATGTGTTGACATACGAGAAAAATTGGCGGAGTTATAATAATATTTCTTGAAGTCTTTACGAAAAAGCACTAAAAAACGGTATTAAAACTTCCAGAACTCAATAAATTAACAAAAAAAATGTTTACAAAATATGTACAATCCAAGAACTCCTGAAGGTTTATCTAACCAAAAAAAATTCGAAAATGTCCAACAACAAAAAAGTTACACCCAAAAAACATGATAATTAGAGGTATTTTTGAAGCAAAACCGCTCACAATTGGCTTACCTCAGAATCGCAATATTTTCCAAATAGTCATTAAACACTCTGAATTTTATTTTTAGGTGGTGACTGAAACGTGATTTTTTTTTTGTATGGAGTGCGACCCACCTTACTGCGTATGGCATTCAACCGTACAGGGCAGTTTTGGCGGACTGCCTTACTAGTAGGGTCGAGGGGACCCAATTAAGTATAGCAAAAAGCGCCTTGGTAGGCGTGGAACGGATGGCTCCTGTTATGAGAGTGGCAGCTAGTCTCCTGACTCTGTCGAGCTGATTCAGGTTAGCTCGGCTAGCCGCCGCAGGCCACCATACAACAGCGCCGTAGAGGAGGATGGGCTCGACCACTGCCTCATAGAGCCACATAACAACGCGAGGCTGAAGCCCCCATCTTGCACCCACTGCCCGTTTACAACAGTAGATGGCCCTGGAGGCTCTTTTTGCCCTTTCTGCGATGTTTGCGCTCCAAGTTAGCTTGGAGTCTAGTATGAGCCCCAGGTATTTCACCTCCTTACTCAGTTTGAGCGGGGTACCATTTAGGGCGGGAAGTCTGAAAGACGGAACCTTATAGCCCCTTGTGAAAAGAACAAGATCCGTCTTTTCCGGGTTGGCTGTAAGGCCACAGGAGTTGCTCCATGAGGTGAGGATGTCCAGGAAGTGATTCATCCGCTCGGAGAGCACACTCAGAAATTTGCCAGCTATGGCCATCGCAACATCGTCGGCATAAGCAACGACCTTGCAGCCAACAGCCGCTAGGTTGACAAGCAATCTATTCAGGGTTAGATTCCACAGGAGTGGCGACAGAACGCCCCCCTGGGGGTTCCCCTGGTGATTGACCTGCGAAGATGCGCCGTTCCCAACGTGGAGTTGATACAACGGCTGCTAAGTAGGGCGCTGATGAAGCTTACCAGTTTACTGTCAACGCCAAGATCCGAAAGAGCCACTCCTATCGCAAGAGGGCAGACATTATTAAATGCGCCCTCTATGTCTATAAAAGAAAACCGAAAATTTTGGAAAAGTGGCGATTTATTTCTCAACGTAGTCTACTTTCAACTCGATACACTTGACCCAGCGATGCTCCAACTTCTTTAAGGGGGTCCTCTAGTTGTAAATTTTGAAAAAATCGATTTTTTTTTTATTTCATATTTTTATAGTATAACTATCATAAAAAAAGTATACGAACGGATTTTGTCGAATTCGTAAACGTCTCTGAGATACAGGGCCTCCAACCCGTCTCGTTCACTACGCGGTAGCACGGTTTTAAAACTTTAAACGCGTTATCCTCGAAAACACATATTTTGACCATTGCGCCATGATTCCGTCGAAACTAATTGACCGATTCACTTGATTCTTGTTTTGCTGTATTCAAAACTTTTTGCTCCACGGGTTAACCTACGGAGATTGCGCTCCATTGACTAGCCGATTTTTGGGGGGAGTTTTTAGAGCAAAAAAAAGGGCGAATTTCGAAAAAACACGTTAAAACGATGCCGCGGGTCCAATTTTGATCAGATCGGGTTCATTATAGGTCATCCTTTAATTGGAGTAATGCGTTTTAAGAGAAAATTTTTGGATTACATTTCAGACGAACAGGGACAAAGTAAGGATGGCGCAAACGCACCCTTACAAAAAAAACATGGCCGGTACTCAGCTGGTGGACCCCAACAGTGTTCGCGGTAGCACGTGGAAAAAATTTTTTTTTTATAATTCAATATGTAAAGAATAAATATACGAAGAATTATCTCATTATCATTTGCAGTTTCTGAAAAAAAAATCCCAAAAAAAGCTTTAGAAAACACCGTTTGTACTAGAGCACCCCCTTAACCCGCCTGAAAAATACGTTTTCTGGAGGTCTGCAAAGTAGGCCTCCGTGGCAGCGATAATCTCCTCATTCGACTCAAATTTCTGCCCGGCGAGTGACTTTTTCAAGTTTGGAAACAAAAAGAAGTCACACGGGGCCAAATCTGGAGAATACGGCGGATGGGGCAGCTGTTCGTAGCCTAATGCGACCAATTTGGCCGTGACGACGGCGGAGGTGTAAGCGATATTGCTCTTTTCCCATTTTTCTAAAATCCACGGACACGTTCGTTTCCACACGCGGTCAAAACAAAACTACAAATCCAATATAGCTGACAGTAGCCGTCTACGAGGATGTACTACACGATAGTAAATTTCTCTAACGATAGTGGCACCATCGGGCGGTGGGGCTAAGTACTTATCGGACTGCCCACGTACATCAAGTCGCTTCCTTTTGGCTTCCCCCAACGACTTCTTTATCAAAATAAAGCGCGCAGATGAAGGAAGCACTGCCTAGTTGTCGTTTGCGGGCTTCTTCCTATTTCCGTTTTGCGGCATCCGCTTTCGGCACCGAAAACATGAAAACTGCACATACAGCACAGACGGGTTTTGAATTCTGACATTTGTCAGCATAATTACATTAATTGTCAGAAAATAAGTGTACGATGAAAAGAGAGTTCCTGCTATCTGGCACACTTTATTAATTTCACTATGCTCTCTACTAGGTCGTGCGTTGACGTTTCTTCCAGCTGAAATTTAAATATTTTGAACAGTAGAAAATTTAAAAAAACCAAAAAATTTACAAATAATAAAGATTGACGTTCAACGCACGACCTAACTCAACGCAGAATTCCGATTTGAAAATTGGAGCTTCTGCGTTGACACAAACAATATCGTCAAAGTCGAGCAACGCACGCACGACCTAACACAGCATTACCATATCGGTTTTATTCACAAAGTATAATAACAATCCTAATAGGTGATTCTTCGTGTCCTTTCATTTCGAAAAAACATATAGACAATTCAGTATTTTTGGTTATGCCAATTTGTGTTTTGTGTATTTCACTGCCACGCATTTTAGAAAATGGATCTATTAAACAACCTGTGATACTTATTGAAAAGTTAACACAAAATGTATATTTGTTTATAACGTGTGGGGAATGAAATACGAACAAATAAAAAAGCGTAAAAAGGCGTAGAAACCAAAGTATACAACTGTCAAAAAAGATATATGTGTACGAATTAAAACAATGATTATCTTGAACCAATAAGTACCACACATCCATTTTTTCGGCACTTTTCTTGGTAAAATGGTGCTAACAGAACTACAACGTCGGCAACTGATTTGGAAGTTTTGTAAAGAAAATCCCACCACGAAAAGGAATGAAGCTTTTCACCACTTTAAAAAATAGGATTCAAAAAAACCTTCATCTATAAGACGATTCAGTTGTTCGAGAAAAAAATAAGCATTGAAAGAGAAAAGAATCGGTAAAAAAGGAATCTTTACAGGACATTGAAGTGCGTTCCTATTTGAAAATCGATACCGTTGGGCGAAGTGCTAAATCCTACAGACAATTGGCAAGGAAGTACGATGTTGACAAAAAAAACGATCAGGAAACACGCCGAATAAATAGACATAAAGCGCATATTGAATAAGTACGTTCCAGCTATTACCAACAAACAAGCAGCAATTATCAAAACCAGGCAACGCCGAATTTCCAAAAAATATTTTCCGTGTGGTTCGCCTCACATGTGTGTGAATGATGATGAGTCATATTTTACGATTAAGGGGAATGAATGGCAACCAAAATATTATTTTGAGCCTTCTGACCACAAAACGCCTGAAAAAGAATAGCATATTGCAAAAACAAAGTTTCCACGGAAGGTTCTATTGTGGGTGGCTATCAACGAGCGCGGTATCAGTGAGCCAATATTTTTTAAAGGAGGTTTGGCTGTAAGCGCTCGAACTTACGTGGACAAATGTTTGCCAGCACTCCAAAATTTCATCAAGAAACACTATCGACGTGACCAATTTATATTTTGGCCCGATTACACTAAAGTAACGTTAGGCAATTTAAATGAGCGCAAAATTGAATTTGTACCGAAGGACTTTAACCGCCCAAATGTTCCGCAATTAAGACCAATTGAATCTTTTTGGGCAAACTTTAAAAGAAAGATGTATGCCAACGGATATCGAGCCAAAAATGTTGATTTCTTGATACTAATGTACAATGTTAATGTACACATTTGCACTTGCCCGGCAGCTTCAAATTTGCAACACTGAAACCCTATTGCATATTGTTGGGCATGGGCAACACAGATTGGCCAATCAATCAGCTGTCACGATTGTCGAGATGGAGCAGACGAAAAAGAAAATAAAAAGAGAAAAACCGAATAAAAAGTGGACGGAGGAGATTCGTACAATTTTGAGTTATTTGCAAGAAGCGCTGGAGTTAGAGGTGTGAATTGTTTTCGGATTCCACAGCGGCAGCAACTTATGCATGCTCTTTATTCTCACAGACTTCCATGGCGCAAATATTATATTCTTCTTCTTGTGATTTATTCTTCAAAAACAGCTGTGAATTTGTTTTGCAATCGAGTTGCCATGATATTTTAAAAAGTGTGCTGTGTTGATGGCAAATATTTGAAATGGCATGTATTTGCCCAAATATTTGCATGTTATCGCGAATTGCCTTATTTTGTTGTTGCGTTGAAAATATTTGCCATCACATTTTGCACATGCCATGATGAAAGACCGTTTGCACGTTATCGTGAACTGCCCTAATGTATTTTATGTTAGAAAAACATAGAAACCAGAGATTAGCAATGAGTACCGCAATTTTGGATACCACCGCATTAATACTCATTCTTTTTACTACCTACTACTCATAAGCACCGCATAACATAAGTATCGCAACCGCACGAGTACAAAACCCGAACGAGTTTGCGATCATCGAATCATTACGAGTATTGCTCAAACGAATACTTTGTATTCGTTTGGATACCACCACATTGATACTCATTCATCTTACTGCCTATTACCACAGAACAAACAATATACAGAATGCGCATCTGGTGTAAAGAAAATTTTCTTCGCGGGTTCCAGCGGTAGGACCCGTTTGTGGATGCGGGGGGAAGCAGTAAAGGGGACGAGAACGCACAGAGCGCGAGAGCGTAAAATGAGAAGTTGTGAGAGCGCAAAATCAAATGTTGGGAGAGCAAACAGATAAAAGTATTGAACGCATGCCGGTGTACAAAACAGTAACGCACCATATAACTATGTGGTTGTTGTTGTTGGCCAACAAAGCGACGTGCCGCATGCGACCTAACACAGCATTACCATATCGGTTTTATTCACAAAGTATAATAACAATCCTAATAGGTGGTTCTTCGTGTCCTTTCATTTCGAAAAAACATATAGACAATTCAGTATTTTTGGTTATGCCAATTTGTGTTTTGTGTATTTCACTGCCACGCATTTTAGAAAATGGATCTATTAAACAACCTGTGATACTTATTGAAAAGTTAACACAAAATGTATATTTGTTTATAACGTGTGGGGAATGAAATACGAACAAATAAAAAAGCGTAAAAAGGCGTAGAAACCAAAGTATACAACTGTCAAAAAAGATATATGTGTACGAATTAAAACAATGATTATCTTGAACCAATAAGTACCACACATCCATTTTTTCGGCACTTTTCTTGGTAAAATGGTGCTAACAGAACTACAACGTCGGCAACTGATTTGGAAGTTTTGTAAAGAAAATCCCACCACGAAAAGGAATGAAGCTTTTCACCACTTTAAAAAATAGGATTCAAAAAAACCTTCATCTATAAGACGATTCAGTTGTTCGAGAAAAAAATAAGCATTGAAAGAGAAAAGAATCGGTAAAAAAGGAATCTTTACAGGACATTGAAGTGCGTTCCTATTTGAAAATCGATACCGTTGGGCGAAGTGCTAAATCCTACAGACAATTGGCAAGGAAGTACGATGTTGACAAAAAAAACGATCAGGAAACACGCCGAATAAATAGACATAAAGCGCATATTGAATAAGTACGTTCCAGCTATTACCAACAAACAAGCAGCAATTATCAAAACCAGGCAACGCCGAATTTCCAAAAAATATTTTCCGTGTGGTTCGCCTCACATGTGTGTGAATGATGATGAGTCATATTTTACGATTAAGGGGAATGAATGGCAACCAAAATATTATTTTGAGACTTCTGACCACAAAACGCCTGAAAAAGAATAGCATATTGCAAAAACAAAGTTTCCACGGAAGGTTCTATTGTGGGTGGCTATCAACGAGCGCGGTATCAGTGAGCCAATATTTTTTAAAGGAGGTTTGGCTGTAAGCGCTCGAACTTACGTGGACAAATGTTTGCCAGCACTCCAAAATTTCATCAAGAAACACTATCGACGTGACCAATTTATATTTTGGCCCGATTACACTAAAGTAACGTTAGGCAATTTAAATGAGCGCAAAATTGAATTTGTACCGAAGGACTTTAACCGCCCAAATGTTCCGCAATTAAGACCAATTGAATCTTTTTGGGCAAACTTTAAAAGAAAGATGTATGCCAACGGATATCGAGCCAAAAATGTTGATTTCTTGATACTAATGTACAATGTTAATGTACACATTTGCACTTGCCCGGCAGCTTCAAATTTGCAACACTGAAACCCTATTGCATATTGTTGGGCATGGGCAACACAGATTGGCCAATCAATCAGCTGTCACGATTGTCGAGATGGAGCAGACGAAAAAGAAAATAAAAAGAGAAAAACCGAATAAAAAGTGGACGGAGGAGATTCGTACAATTTTGAGTTATTTGCAAGAAGCGCTGGAGTTAGAGGTGTGAATTGTTTTCGGATTCCACAGCGGCAGCAACTTATGCATGCTCTTTATTCTCACAGACTTCCATGGCGCAAATATTATATTCTTCTTCTTGTGATTTATTCTTCAAAAACAGCTGTGAATTTGTTTTGCAATCGAGTTGCCATGATATTTTAAAAAGTGTGCTGTGTTGATGGCAAATATTTGAAATGGCATGTATTTGCCCAAATATTTGCATGTTATCGCGAATTGCCTTATTTTGTTGTTGCGTTGAAAATATTTGCCATCACATTTTGCACATGCCATGATGAAAGACCGTTTGCACGTTATCGTGAACTGCCCTAATGTATTTTATGTTAGAAAAACATAGAAACCAGAGATTAGCAATGAGTACCGCAATTTTGGATACCACCGCATTAATACTCATTCTTTTTACTACCTACTACTCATAAGCACCGCATAACATAAGTATCGCAACCGCACGAGTACAAAACCCGAACGAGTTTGCGATCATCGAATCATTACGAGTATTGCTCAAACCACCACATTGATACTCATTCATCTTACTGCCTATTACCACAGAACAAACAATATACAGAATGCGCATCTGGTGTAAAGAAAATTTTCTTTGCGGGTTCCAGCGGTAGGACCCGTTTGTGGATGCGGGGGGAAGCAGTAAAGGGGACGAGAACGCACAGAGCGCGAGAGCGTAAAATGAGAAGTTGTGAGAGCGCAAAATCAAATGTTGGGAGAGCAAACAGATAAAAGTATTGAACGCATGCCGGTGTACAAAACAGTAACGCACCATATAACTATATGGTTGTTGTTGTTGGCCAACAAAGCGACGTGCCGCATGCGACCTAACACAGCATTACCATATCGGTTTTATTCACAAAGTATAATAACAATCCTAATAGGTGATTCTTCGTGTCCTTTCATTTCGAAAAAACATATAGACAATTCAGTATTTTTGGTTATGCCAATTTGTGTTTTGTGTATTTCACTGCCACGCATTTTAGAAAATGGATCTATTAAACAACCTGTGATACTTATTGAAAAGTTAACACAAAATGTATATTTGTTTATAACGTGTGGGGAATGAAATACGAACAAATAAAAAAGCGTAAAAAGGCGTAGAAACCAAAGTATACAACTGTCAAAAAAGATATATGTGTACGAATTAAAACAATGATTATCTTGAACCAATAAGTACCACACATCCATTTTTTCGGCACTTTTCTTGGTAAAATGGTGCTAACAGAACTACAACGTCGGCAACTGATTTGGAAGTTTTGTAAAGAAAATACCACCACGAAAAGGAATGAAGCTTTTCACCACTTTAAAAAATAGGATTCAAAAAAACCTTCATCTATAAGACGATTCAGTTGTTCGAGAAAAAAATAAGCATTGAAAGAGAAAAGAATCGGTAAAAAAGGAATCTTTACAGGACATTGAAGTGCGTTCCTATTTGAAAATCGATACCGTTGGGCGAAGTGCTAAATCCTACAGACAATTGGCAAGGAAGTACGATGTTGACAAAAAAAACGATCAGGAAACACGCCGAATAAATAGACATAAAGCGCATATTGAATAAGTACGTTCCAGCTATTACCAACAAACAAGCAGCAATTATCAAAACCAGGCAACGCCGAATTTCCAAAAAATATTTTCCGTGTGGTTCGCCTCACATGTGTGTGAATGATGATGAGTCATATTTTACGATTAAGGGGAATGAATGGCAACCAAAATATTATTTTGAGCCTTCTGACCACAAAACGCCTGAAAAAGAATAGCATATTGCAAAAACAAAGTTTCCACGGAAGGTTCTATTGTGGGTGGCTATCAACGAGCGCGGTATCAGTGAGCCAATATTTTTTAAAGGAGGTTTGGCTGTAAGCGCTCGAACTTACGTGGACAAATGTTTGCCAGCACTCCAAAATTTCATCAAGAAACACTATCGACGTGACCAATTTATATTTTAGCCCGATTACACTAAAGTAACGTTAGGCAATTTAAATGAGCGCAAAATTGAATTTGTACCGAAGGACTTTAACCGCCCAAATGTTCCGCAATTAAGACCAATTGAATCTTTTTGGGCAAACTTTAAAAGAAAGATGTATGCCAACGGATATCGAGCCAAAAATGTTGATTTCTTGATACTAATGTACAATGTTAATGTACACATTTGCACTTGCCCGGCAGCTTCAAATTTGCAACACTGAAACCCTATTGCATATTGTTGGGCATGGGCAACACAGATTGGCCAATCAATCAGCTGTCACGATTGTCGAGATGGAGCAGACGAAAAAGAAAATAAAAAGAGAAAAACCGAATAAAAAGTGGACGGAGGAGATTCGTACAATTTTGAGTTATTTGCAAGAAGCGCTGGAGTTAGAGGTGTGAATTGTTTTCGGATTCCACAGCGGCAGCAACTTATGCATGCTCTTTATTCTCACAGACTTCCATGGCGCAAATATTATATTCTTCTTCTTGTGATTTATTCTTCAAAAACAGCTGTGAATTTGTTTTGCAATCGAGTTGCCATGATATTTTAAAAAGTGTGCTGTGTTGATGGCAAATATTTGAAATGGCATGTATTTGCCCAAATATTTGCATGTTATCGCGAATTGCCTTATTTTGTTGTTGCGTTGAAAATATTTGCCATCACATTTTGCACATGCCATGATGAAAGACCGTTTGCACGTTATCGTGAACTGCCCTAATGTATTTTATGTTAGAAAAACATAGAAACCAGAGATTAGCAATGAGTACCGCAATTTTGGATACCACCGCATTAATACTCATTCTTTTTACTACCTACTACTCATAAGCACCGCATAACATAAGTATCGCAACCGCACGAGTACAAAACCCGAACGAGTTTGCGATCATCGAATCATTACGAGTATTGCTCAAACGAATACTTTGTATTCGTTTGGATACCACCACATTGATACTCATTCATCTTACTGCCTATTACCACAGAACAAACAATATACAGAATGCGCATCTGGTGTAAAGAAAATTTTCTTTGCGGGTTCCAGCGGTAGGACCCGTTTGTGGATGCGGGGGGAAGCAGTAAAGGGGACGAGAACGCACAGAGCGCGAGAGCGTAAAATGAGAAGTTGTGAGAGCGCAAAATCAAATGTTGGGAGAGCAAACAGATAAAAGTATTGAACGCATGCCGGTGTACAAAACAGTAACGCACCATATAACTATGTGGTTGTTGTTGTTGGCCAACAAAGCGACGTGCCGCATGCATGGGGATGGAGGAAACGCGTACAGGGGAAAGGCGACAGCCTGTGGTTGTTGTTGTCGCTGGCTAACAACTGAAGTTAGAATACATTTTTGCTTTGGCTGATATCTGTAAGGAGCTCAACGACTCACAATACTACGATAAAAAAACCGCCAATTGTGGGAATAAGTTTGGTCAAAATAACAAGAGTTTATTACGATTTTAGGATTTTAAGTTTTCGGGGTTTAGTTACATTGTTCTTTTCTTAGGCCCATGAACAATGCTTCCTGAGAAGAACTAAGATCATAAAATCCAAAATTGTGTTTTTATGATCAGGACATGTGGAAAACCATTGTGGTGTAGCATTTTGACATTTAACTTTTATTAAATTTTTTATGCCTACAATTTGTAGCTGTTTTTCAAAAATGCTGCGGAAAATTGAAATGTGTACTTTGCTTATCTCTAATAGAATTTGCGATGGACTAATAAGATTGCCGAAATCTTTGAGAGAGTTAAAGTTTTTGTGAAATATGAAAAGTTCACTAGGAACTGTTAGTACCTCATCTTCTTTTCTCAATTCACCTGCACATGTTTCACAGTTTATTTTGGGAAGTATTTTGTAAACAACATAACCCAAAAAATATCTTAAAGACGCTAAATCAATGGTAAATTCAGAACAGTTCTGAAAATTATCATTTAATATGAAATCGGCAAGGATGGCTGTATTATTTCCACTTCGAAATCATCGGTTTGACTAGTTTCTTCGTTATGTTCAGGAGCTGAGTCGAGATTTAATACGATATTAGAAAGCGTTTCAAACGTAGTATCATTTAATTCTTCAAGAGTCGATACGTTGGAGCACATCTGACTTTTTTGGTAATTTCTTCTGGTTTTTAATGTTTCTGTATTTTGCCAAAATGTTGTAATACTTCTTCCTGTAAAAATTTACGGATTTAGCATATGATTCGCAATTATTACAATACCCATCTACGGGCTCACTTTTTCGTCTATTTTTAGTTGAACAATCGGGCTCTGAAAACTCATAAGTTTCTTCAACATTTTCCAAATTAAATACAGGAACTGCTCCAGATTTTAAATATTTTTTCCCAATGTCAGAACTTGAGAAGTGATTAACGCATATAAATAATGGTTTGGTGTATTCTTTAGTTTTAATGCTAAATTTTTCTCGCCAAATTTGGGCCATAGCTGAGTCATAGGGCGGAAATTTAAACATTTTAAGTTTTTCATCATCCCGTCTAGATTTTCGGCAACATGTTATGCAGCATTGAAGCCCTGACTTTATTAAATTTTTACCCACCCGGGGTAGTAAATTTTTACTCAGAGCCGGATCCATTTTTCGTATACTAGTAAAGTCAATGAATATGCCAAATCAAAGGTAATATAATAACCAGAAAGGATCAACTACGTCAAAATATCTGTAAAAATTTTAAATTTGGATCAACCACGTCTTAAACAATTGCAAAAAATTCAAAATTGGAATCAACCACGTCAAAATTTAGACAAATAATTATACTTGGAACTAGCCTTGTAAATATATTTGTAAAAATTTTTATTTTGGATCAACCACGTCTAAATACAGTGCAAGCTCGGTATTCGTGACTACCCATTATCGCGACGGCCCGGTTATCGCGACGGCTTAATGTTTAACATTGCAGGTTCTATAATCGCGACAGTTTACGAAAAACGAGGTTCTATTTTCGCGACTTTTATCTGTTTTTTTAATGTTATTACAATGTCTTTAACCAAAAAAGGGAAATCGCCGCCTTTGGGTATATTGACCTTTTTGGATTTTTAAGCCGACAACAGCACTATATGAACTACGTGATTCAGATCTTATTTAAAAAAATTATTTGCCAAGAAAGCAACTCAAACTGCCCTATTCTGCGTTTCGATCACGATCGAACTTTCTCCGTTTTAGCAACTTTGGTATTCTGCGTTCCGTTCCGTTCCGCTTAGGTTTTTCTTTCGATTGTGGCTATTCTGCGTTGCGATTGTGTTTACGATTTGTCTAAGTTGCAAAATTGTTGACTGAGAAAGTCGTAAAAAGGCAAACAGTGCTAAAAAAAATTGTGAATTTTAATAAAATTGCAAAAATGTAAGTATAAAATGGAGTACAAAGTGTCGCTAGTGATATAAATAAATATGTTTTTTAAATTTTGTTTATTTTTTGTACTAATTTGTGTTTATTTAATTTATTACAGGTCGAAACAAACAAATGCGACTTCGACACAGTGGATTGACCCATCCCAACATTGTAATCCGCACCAACTCCGTGTTGGTAGCTTCCTTCCGCAAAGAACCTCAAAGCAGCCACAACTCTGCTAAGCGGTGATACGGATGCTAACGCATTCGCCCGTGCTTCTTCCGCAAATGAGTCTAAAACATATTTGAAGGCGTCTTTATTTAAACGAAAGTTTTTTTTGAACCTGTAAAATTCAACTAATTATTTCACATATCAATTATTTTGAAACAAATGTCTTACATTTCATCGGTCATCTCGAATGGATTACAGCTGTCTCTCAATTTTCGTCTTTCCAGCCTTGACACTGCGTTCTGGAGCACGTTGTCCTCCTCTTCCAACAAAAATGCCGCTAGAATGGACTCCATTTCTTCTGAATTTAACTTTTTATTTAAATTTTTAACAAAATTTCTTCTATTTTCACCAAAAATTCACGCTTTGATACAATGTTTACACAATTGTTGATGTTTTCTGTTTCGATCTCATACGTTCCACAGCCAAACAGTTTATTGTGAAAACACACTTGTCTTCTTCTTATTCTTTCGATTACGTTTTTTGGTAGAATACCAATTTTCGATCGATGCGTAACGTAATGCGGGAACGTAATCGAAACGCAGAATAGGGGTGAAAATCTCCAATTTCTTTAAGGACAGCGCCTGGTTTAGAAATTTGAAATTTTTGAAAATTTTTTTTTTCCAGAATATGATAGTTTAATATATTTGGAATTATGTCCTAAAATATTTTGTCTCTACTCGAACTCCTTCACGTCCAAATTCAGGAACAAAGCACCGCGCTCCGCCTACAACTCCTCCGCCTTCGAAACTTTAAACTCGTTTCCTGAAAAGTTAGTGTTTTTCCATCGGTTCACATCATTACTCGTAAACTTATGAATCGAATTTAATAAAAATTGGCACACACACTCTTCAGATGGGTTCGCGTAAACTGGACCATTTTGAGGCACATCGTTAAACAAACAAAAAAAGTGCGCTCATTGTGAGCGTACCCAAAAAGTACCATTTTCCGACTTATGCCACCATTTCCGGAATTTTCATTACTTTGCACTCAATTTAGGTTCAGTTTACAGACAAATTAGTTCTTAACAGAATGCCATTCGATTTTTTCAGATCTGACGAGATTTGCGAACTGCACGCTGGGAACCATGCAAAATGAACCCCAACTTCACGCCGCGATACGGCGGCCATTTTGTAACACAGCGGACAAACAAAATTTTTTTTTACATGTTCAAACAATAAAACATTTATACCAAAAGAGTTTTTGACAACCAATCTACTCCTTCCTTGAAAAAAAGATAAACAACAACACTGTCTAAACCAGGCGCTGGCCTTAAAAATGTATAAAATGTAAATATACTTATCAGTTAAAACAATTGTAATTTAAAAAATTACATACAATTTTTCAACAAAATTTTGGATTCTGTTATCGCGAAAATTCGGTTTTCGCGACATGTCTGGTTTTTAATTAGCCGCGAAAATCGAGCTTGCACTGTATTTGCAAAATTTAATATCAATTAATCTAAGCGCAGCATGAACAAAAAAACGACCATTCAGCTCGAAGATTCGATTGATAATGACAATAAACAAATTCGCCGGCACGTGCTCGCTCTGCGCTTTCTTTTTTATAAACAAGAACAAGAAGCGGACAGGCAAAATTTGCATAGGAAAAAGTGATTGGCGATCGCTTTGCCAAAACAACCACCATTTCAAAGTGCCCGAGTAAGGCCAAGCTGGCTTGCTGCGGAAAACAACAACATTGCGTGTTGTTGTCGAAATGAGAATAAACCAATCCATTGAATGAATGCGAGAGGATCGCAAAGCAGCGCTTACTCTCTCGGTTCCATATACATTTACCTCATCTTTGCTGCTTCCCGCCCGCGGCTGAAATGAAATCGCAAAATTATTTTAGATGCGCCTTCTGTATACTGTTTATTCTGTGCTATTACTCATAAGCACCGCATAACATAAGTATCCGCCAAATGGAATCATTATGAGTATTGCTGACACGAATACTTTGTATCCGTCGGTATTTGTTGTTTGCAGTGAGTGGAAGCAATGAATACAAGTATACATAATGAACCATTCGCGAAGCGTATGAAGTAGGTATACGCATTTGGAAGAAATGTTGGCGGCATGGATTTTGCCAGCTCAACTGCTGCTAATATTCTAAGCAATTACATACACTAGTCAGAAAAAGTTTGCGTACAGGCAAGTCAAAATGATGTTATCATCAATTTTGACCTCAAAAATGGGTTCTCTGTTTACCAAAACTTATCCACATTATTCATATATGCCTTAACTGCACTTGTTGTTGTGTTTTCGATGCATTAAAACAATAATTATCCATATATTCGTATTTATTCATAATATATTCACAAAACGGTAATAATATGGCGTTCAAACTGACTCATTTAAACTAGTTTAAGTGAAAAGAGCTTTTTGTTGAAGACGACCGTCCAGACTGCTCAATGAGGTTCAATTTGACAGCTGTTTGTTTACAAACAACAAATAAATATTTTTGTGAACTGATGTGCTGCGAGCATGCTTCGAGCGAAATATTGGTGCATATTTCACAATCCACGGCAACATACTCAACTTCGTCCAAATATTAGACGCCTTGTATTCAGATGCCATAAAAAGGCGATGAATGGAATGAAAGCAGTGCGAGCAAAACGATTTTTTTTCATTCATTTCAAATTTTTCAAATTTTCAATTTTTGTTTGGTTTTGTTTTGATGAAATGACAGCTGAATTTTAAGGGATGTGTTTCATACATGAATAGTTGGGTTTCGTTGGTAAAAAAGCTTTTTCATAGAAAGCTTTCGGATACAACCCTGCGCTAAACTCGTTCCAAAACTTGTTAAATGGTTTAACACGTTTAATTTCCAACAACAATTGCATGTGAATAAACAGGTTTTCGTACTGGTTTTGTTCATTTAACTTGTTTAAGCACATTAAACACGTTTAAGTCGTCAGTTTGAACGCCATATAAGTTTGCGTACAAAACTAATTACGGAAATTTTCAGTTATGTTTTTTATTTTTATTTGGAAATATGTATTCCATTGAGCAGTAAACGGACTTGTAAATTATTTCTAAACGTATATGTGCTTGAAATTATATAGAAAGCAATAGAACCCAAGCGAAAAAAAAAAATTGATACAAGAATAATCTTACTAAATCTTTCCCAAATTGACAAAAAATTTCGTGAAATTAGAGAAACTTTTCGAAGAGCACATTCGTAATTTCGAAAAGCCATCTTAAATTAAAAAAAAACCAGAAATTCTTGCTTCTTTGCTACGATCTGGCCATTTTCTTAAGCTACCCAAGCAATAGGATTAGATTGTTTTGCGATCAGTGCGTCATAATCTTAGGCTAGTTGCATCCAATAACTTCAGAAATGTACAGAAATATTTTATAAAACCCAGTAGCAGTGCCTTTATAAGAAAAGTCATGAAAAGTTCCCCTACATAATAGCATGTAAGAAGCCCATATTTAGCTTACTAACAAGGAGCACAGAATTTCTTTCGTGAAAGAGTCCATCAAAGAGTCTAGAAAACCGGGTTTCCGGGACTATGTGTTGTTATGTATGGAGTAGGCAGATTTATTATTCTCTGATAATGTTTTGGCATATGTGGCATTAAAAGGCATCAACTAATTTGAAGAGGATTCAGTTAATAACAAAAATCTGAAATTAACAGTAAAGCATAGCATTTGAGGCGGTATAGTATGGGTCTGCATGTCTAGTAAAGGAGTGAGCAGGCTGTGTTTTTTTATTCAGAAATGGTTCCGAGGGGTTATTTACATATTCTAAAAGCTTATGCAAGCCAAGGTTTCAAAATTTTAAATCAGGTTCCAACATTTCTTTTCAACTTTACGAAAATAAATTTGAGAACTGTCAAGCGTTTCCACCGAAAATGAGTTAACTCCAACAGTCTAGGAATGTCTGCGTTTTCATATTTGTGAAAATGTATCAATTTATTTATTTTTTTATCAATTTATTTATCATTTGTCAATGTCTATTTCATTTGTGAAAGTTGTCGGCTGATTGATATCAGAGCTGTCTGAATTTTTTTATGTCAAGAGGGTTCATGAGAAATTCCACGTTTTTTATTTTCTTTTTCAGCATTTATTATTGGCAAATAATAGAAGTTTTGACTTTGATTATGACAGACAATATGTATTTTTGTGAAAAATGTAGTAAAAAGTAATTGTCGTGGCAAAAAATCTACCACACCGAACGTAATTCAAATCCCTTCTTTCGTTTATGTTCGTACGGCTCTTGCAGCGCCTGAAAGGATGCTATCAAAATTTGTACATTTGTGAGTATTGCCCCCCTATTTTAACATAACATTTTCTGTTAGACGTCTGTAAATGGCAAAACTGAGTTAACTCAGTTTTGAAAGTGAGTTTACGCACTTTGATACAAAAACAGTTGTATGGGAATTTGAGCATTTAAATGCGATGTCAAACTGCAGTTAAGCGTAAACTGCAGTTAAGGCCCAGTGGAAATAGGCTATAAGGCGCAATGCATACAATGTGAAGCTATGTTTGCTATTAACTGGCTCAACAAAGTTGAAAAAGTTCCTCCCTAGTCACCTAACGTGCATCTAATTGAGTATATTAAGGGTTTACTTGAACCCTGAGCCCAACAGCACTCCATCTTTTCTGAGGTGAATTCATAACACATTTTGTTTTTGGCCCTTCTTTTACAATTTGGTCAAGTTTTTGTTATTATTATCTTAATAGAATAAAAGAACTAAGTTTATGGAAAAAATAAAAAATATTTTGTTTTTGAAAAATTACTTTAAGTGATTTATTTTTCATATGAAAAAAACTATGTACCCCTTGTACGCAAACTTATTCTGACTAGTGTACTCATGATACAAAAATATACAGGTAGTTTCAATGCGACAGATAAAAATAAAATTGACAATTGGAAACATTTTTTATTTACAAATTTTGTACTACTATTTTCATTTTTGCTACAGAGCTGCAATTTTACACAATTAGTTTATGTAGTATATCATTCAGTTTCTGTATTTCTTACTTTTTTTTTTGCACCCTTAACATTTTATTTTTATTTGTCTAAAAAGCAAATGACTTTTAATTTTGCTCGATTGAATCTACCTGTATATTTTTGTATCATGAGTGTACTCGTACATATATGATGATTGAATCAATTGTCGATAATTGGACCCACATCAATGAACAAAGTTAAATATCTTTGCATGTCGATATAGCATTGAATTTATTATTTGAAAAAATAATTTATTGGAAAAAATAAACAAAATTGGGTATATCCTAAAAAATGCGTAATTTCTTTTCTTTTCTACGAATGCTTAATCACAATAAGAGTAAACGAATAAGGGCGAAGCGATATGAAAATGCAGTGGTATGCGGTGTTTCCATCTTTCGTTTGGATCATTCGCACCACCGCATTCTCATATCACTTCGGAATGCGGTGGTGCGAATAATTCAAACGAATAATTTCCATCTTTCGTTTGGATCATTGCCGATATTCGTTTGAATCATTAGCACCACCGCATTCCGAGGGGATATGAGAATGCGGTGGTGCGAATGATTCGAACGGATATTTGCATAGTTCGTTTGGATCATCGGCACCACCGCATAGCCGAAGTGAAATGAAGATGCGATAGTTTGCACTCGTTTAGTATTGCAAGCTGATGATTCGTTCGTTCGGATTACTAGTATTCGGAATGCTTCGTTTGCGGTGGGACACATACTCATATCCGTTTTTTTTAGTAGTGTCACATATTCGCACCGCATTTTACTCGAATACATATTGAGTCATACAAATATGACCGCATGCAGATCTCTGATAGAAACCGCATTGCCGTGCGTTTTTTTCCAGAGACAGCACGTTTTCCTGGCATGTAGTTGCGTTTTTGGTGCAGAACGTATCTCCTTTTACAGCACAGACGGGTTATAAAATTTGACATTTGTCAGCATAATGACATTAACTGTCAGAAAATAAGTGTACGATGAAGAGAGAGTTCCTGCTATCTAGCGCAATTTATTAATTTCACTATGCATCTATCCATCCATTCGACTTTGTTATTAGACTATGGGTAATGTCTAGTGTCCGACCGAATATTCGGTTTCGGTTTCGGCCCAAATAAGTGGTTTCGGTTTCGGTTTCAGTTTCGGCCAAAAAATGGCCGAATAGCCGAAACCGAAACTTTCTAGTATATTTTTTACATTTTATTGTGTAGCAGATAAATAGTGAAAGGAGAAGTAATTTAGATGACAGCAATGTAAACAAACTTCTTTTGTTAGCATATAATATTAAATTATTTAATTTTAAATATTAGCGAATAAGGTACGAAAGGGTGATTTTTTATGTTTACGTTTTTAAAAAATGAATAAATTGTTTTTATTAATATGTACAGTGCAAGCTCGGTATTCGCGACTACCCATTATCGCGACGGCCCGGTTATCGCGACGGCTTAATTTTTAACATTGCAGGTTCTATAATCGCGACAGTTTACGAAAAACGAGGTTCTATTTTATCTGTTTTTTTAAATTTCATTACAATGTCTATAACCAAAAAAGGGAAATCCCCGCCTTTTGGTATATGAATCTTTATGGATTTTTAAGCCGACAACAGCACTATATGAACTACGTGATTCAGCTGTTATTTTGAAAAATTATTTGCCAAAAAAGCAACTAAAAAATCTCCAACTTCTTTAAAAATGTAAATATATCAGTTAAACCAATTGTAATGTCTGGTTTTTAATTAGTCGCGAAAATCGAGCTTGCACTGTATTTATTTATTTATGCTATGTTTGTTTGTTTGTTCTTTATTTACTTAATGTAAAATTCGTTTGTTGAAAAAAAAATGCTTGATATGGTGATTTTTATTTTAACTAGAAAGTTTCGGTTTCGGCCGAATATTAAAAAAAAACCGAATATTCGGTTTCGGCCCAAAAAAAGTGGTTTCGGTCGGACACTAGTAATGTCACAAGGAAATGTTCTATTACAAGTCTTGTTTGCATTGGAACCCACGTAATATAAAATCTGCTACAAAAAATGTTATATCCCCGGTTCGTCTTCTCGTAACTAAGATCTGACAACGCCCCTGGAGCAAATAATAGCTGACCAGCGATTTGGGTCGTCAATAACTGCAAAATCGATTTCAATAATGTGTCCTTTTTGATCCGCCGGGAATTGCAAGGAAGGACTCTTATATATGGGCAGTTGAGGAGGGGGATAAAATTTGGTGGGGGGGTAGGGGGGTTCCCCATATACCCCCCTTGAAAGGAAAACCGTCGGAAGTGTATAGTTTTTTTTTAATGAATTTTTTAAATTTTACCTTCGAAGCTAGAAAACTTGTAATTACTTGCCAATAAGGTGGAGGGGTTAGGTGGAAAAAGAGGGGAGAGGGGTAATAAACCTCTTAAGTGCAAGTAGGGCTTCAGATTCAGTGAAATATTTACAGTATTTCTGTATTCAAACTCCTTTTGTGTGGCCGGCCTTCGGCCGGGCGCTTGAAAAATAACCCTCATAGGAGCAACTAGTGCGCCAGGCATCAGTAAAGTGCTAACAGTATTTCTGTATTCAAACTCCTTCTGTGTGGCCGGCCTTCGGCCGGGCGCTTGAAAAATAACCCTCATAGGAGCAACTAGTGCGCCAGGCATCAGTAAAGTGCTAACAGTATTTCTGTATTCAAACTCCTTCTTACTGCCTTCATGCACGTAAATTCACTTCAATTTCGCATAAAATGTACATAAATTCAGTTGAAATTCGCATAAACAACATACCGTCATATCTTTTCACCGCAAATTCGCAAATAAAATGTACATTTCTACTGAATTTTAACATTTCAATATGGCAATGCTGTAGATATTTCTTCAGCTTTTTTGCTATTGTGAATGCCAGTTGTATGGAGTGGAAGAAGAAGTGTCAATTTGCGAGACGATTTCTGTGATTTTTAAAAATTAATAACTTATAAACTAGACAACTCCGACTAAAAATTTAAAATTGCTCGTTTATTAGTGAATACTACCTACCATAAAAATTTCAGTACGCTAGCTCACTGCCCATATATAAGAGACTAGCCAAAACTTTTTCGTTAGTCATTACGGATTTAATAAGATCATAGGTATTTAAGACTGCAAAACGGGGAGCAAAAAGTAACTACGTTCGTATAACACGCACAAATGAAATTTCACGTAGCACTATAGGATTGGAACAATGCACACATTAACAAAATAGGAATTACTTGTTACCTTCGTTGTTGACCACAATTGTACCGACAACACCCTTGTGGGACTGAATACGCTTCAAAGTCTCCTCAACTTCCTGGGACTACTTGGGAATATACATTCGCTATTGATTTTGTTGTTAACGTTCCAAATGAATTCTATGCTCACCATTTTGTAGACTAAGGCTTAATATTTGAAAATTGGAAAAGTATGCAAAGTACTCCGATGCCTACAAAAAAATTAATGCTGTCATTCACCAAGCAATGTAAGGGTTGCAGTCAACTAGAAACTTCGTACGACGAGATTGTGTCGTTGCCATCGTTATGAAAATTTAATCAATTCGGCTCGTTTCAGAAAGTAGTGAAAATAATTTTTGTTCTGTGTGTGTACTTTTCAATTAAAAATATTGTCAGTAAGGAGGCGTAAGTAAGCTTACACCCCAAAAATTAAAACCATTCAAAAAAGCAGACAAACATAAACTTGTAAAGATTTGCAAATTTAACTCTTGTATACACCAGTATGATTTGTTACATTAAGAACACACAAGGAAAAGAACATAAACAAGAGGGTTAAAGAAAGAAACAGCTGAATACAAAGTTTTATTTGAATTTTGAAGCTATAGGGAGACTTAAGTTTAATTAAACATGTTGTGTTAAAGGAAAAACGTTCGTTGGACTCAATCTGCGAATCTTTCAGGATCATCTTCTTCAGCTGCAGCAGGTAAAGCTGAGCAACAAAGTTGTGGCTCATAACTCTCTCGAACACACAATTTTTCTGCCGATTCCATTTGCATCCAAATGCTTACAAAATTTATTTGTTTTGGCAGCCGATCATCACTTCAAATTTTCTAGCCATAGTGAAATAAATAAAGTGAACCAGATAGGGAGCGGCACCCTTAAAAAATGTCAATTGCTTTGAGAATTTTTTTCACGACAACTCGTTTTGAATTAACCCGTTTCAGTTTGCTGTTCTCGAACGCATGTGTGGCGAACTCAGTATTACAAATACTTTCCCACTTTCTTTTTTGCTGCACATTTAAAGGTACTGAATACATGGGGATCGTGCCCCCATGAGCAGTTCTACATAGTGTGCACGATTCCTTCGGCATTTCAGTAATTTTTATTTTACTATGCTGCAGACGTTCCACCTCTTGGAAAAAAAAAATATTTATTTAACAAAAAGAGTTAAGTATTTGACAAATTTGTTCATAGTGACATAAAATAAGCATGCCGATTCAAGAGAGTTCTCAGTATCTGGTTCACTTTATTTATTTCACTTTGTCTTCCATGGCACAATAACAAGGTAGTGGCAGGAAAGAGAGAAAAAATTCACGTGTATTTTGTTAGTGTTTTTGTTCGGTTCATTGTCAAATCGGACGGACGGTTCACTTGCCAACAGTATTGCCAGCATCGAATAGAGCACTTGGTTTACAAATGTGAGAATTTTGATGAAGGATGAAAGAAAACGTAAAAATACACCAATTAAGGGGGAAAGCCACTGTGACGGGTCAAAAAATTAGTGATTTTAAACATTTTTTTTGACCGAGTAAATATAGGAATTTTTGGATCGGGTTTTTTTTATTTTATTAAGCAGACATCTAATAATATTTCCACAAATTTCACAGAAAAAGAGTTGGCTGGCAATGCTGTTCGCCGAATGTAAACAAAACAGACATAAATTTTTGACAACCTACCGAACTCTGACGAGAAAAAAATAAAATTCGCTCGCCCGTAACACTACCTTGTTATTGTGCCATGGTAAGCGCAAGCGAGCGGAGAGCTGCTTTGCGATCCACTCTTGCATTCTCGCATTCATTCGACGGATTGGTTTATTCTCATTTCGACAACAACACGCAATGTTGTTGTTTTCCGCAGCAAGCCAGCTTGGCTTTACTCGGGCACTTTGAAATTGTGTTTTGGCAAAGCAATCGCCAGCAGTGCTGCCGAACGTACTACTATAGTAGTATTTTACTACTATTTCTTCATCTGTACTACCGTACTACCCACAGGCCGATTGTACTACTATTTTCTGAAATATAAGCTTTAGCAATTTAATTTTCATACTTTAAGTAAGGCTACTCGAAAAGAATATATGTACATACAAATATGTTACCGAACTGAACATTGCCAAAGGACGAAATTTAAACCAACGTTGCCGTTTTTTATTTCTAACCAATGTGTTTCCGTATGCTTCACTTTTCGCTGAATTTCTTGCAATCAAGCAAATGAGCTCGTCGTATAGTTACCGTTGTGCGACTAAAGTGACACTTGCACTTTTTTATGTTGCCAAATGCTGTTCGTACAATACTTCCCAGTATTGTAATCATATGATATAAGTGTTAAACTTGGAAAACAGCGCAACGGATTCGGATGCAAAAATTAAAATCGTGAAATAATAGAGTAATATTACTGTATTTAAATACAAAATAACTTAATATTTTTGCATTTTCTTGTAAGAATCTTTTAAAATTTGATAAAGACAATAAAGTGGTCACTGGGACTTTGATGAGTCAGAAAACTTAAACATGTAAAAAACATGTAATTTGTAATCATTGGAATATCCTGATACATGTGTATAAAATCGTTCGATTTCTCTTGGGCTTGGCATTTTTATTTGACCAGCGCAAATTGGGGCCAAATCCCGTTGGATTGTTAATCAAAAGAAACTAATTATTGAATTTAAAAAATCAATTTAAAGTTTGCTCAAAATTATCCCATTCCCAATTAGGCATTTCAAGTTTGTTTGCTTGAAGTACTAAAAGTAAAATTCGAACGATATTTGATATTAATAAATTTAAGTAATTAAGTATTTTATCAAAGCTTTATAAACTTTTTCCATTGAAGTCCATCGAAAAAGAAGTATTAGTATTATTAAGTATTATTAAATCTGTTGTCAAAAACGATAATCGCTTAGGTCGACTTAAGACATCATTGAGTTAAGGGTGCTTGGAAAGTATGAATCCAAAAACTTTATCTCCCACACTAGTTCTCCTAATTGAAAGATTCTCACTTTTAATTGAAGAACAGAATGTTGAAGCTAAATTTGGAACTTGAGTCAAGTTTCCAAAAAAAACAGTATTAATGAATTTATTACCATGTTTATACGACGGTCCCAGTCGATTCGCATTGACTCGATACGCTTTCGAGCCAGGTGTTTATACATTGATTTCGGAAGCGAATTGACTGCAGAAGGTTAGAAAAGTATGCTTTTATATTTTCGTTTTTCCTATTTTTTGACGTCTGAATGAACATAAGCTGTTAGTGTTGCTTGTTTTTTAGTTGAAAATGCTCAAAAAACTAAGTGTCCATCACCTGTATTGAGTCGATGCGTATTGACTGAAAGCGACTTGAGCTGTCGTATAAACGGGGTATATGTTTCCGCTCCTTCGGCAGTTTATTGGTACTGTACATAATTGCGTTTCCGCATAGTAGTCCGAAGTAAATTTAATTAAAGATTAGAAAAGAAACTGTTTACTAAACGCTACTCTCCACTCGATTCAACTTCGAAAAGCTTATTAGTACAGTACAGTGGCGGATTCAGGGGGGTTTTGGGGGTTCAAACCTCCCCCCCCGAAATATTAGGGTCGACTTTAAAACTGCATACAAATTAAAAGGCATTTTTGTTTTTTTAATGGGGTTTCGACACATTTATATACGTCTGTACCCGGCGACATCGCTCGTCGATTTCATGATTAATTTTTTTTAAATATCTGATAACTCAATTTGTATAACGGCCCTGTTTAATTCAGACACAACCAAAAATAATAAAAGGAATTTAATAAAATTAAGTTCTTTCAACACATTACATTGTGATAATAAATTCGTCAAGTTGGCGTTGAAGTAGAGCGCCATCTGTTGGATTAAAGTTGTATGAGAAATGTGCTAAAAAATGGTTTTTTGGATTTTTCGACTATTCCAACCGATTTTTCCGTTGTTAATTCAAAAAGTTTTTTGCTTGGGTTCCTAGAAATATTCAAATTTGTCGATTAGGACCCTTTGCATTATTAAAATTATTTGCTGAATTTAGTCGCGACAAGATAACGGTTCATAATTATTTGACATGCAGGTGCTAGTGTAATGAATTTTATGAATACACTGATCAGTACTAACTTGCATTGAATTAGAGCAGTTGTGTAAAAGTGAGATTCTTGTGCTTTGTTATATTAAAAAATGAGTAAGAGAACAATTAATTCGTTTTTAAACCATCAAGTGCTTTGAAACAATGTGACAACAATCACGAATCAAGTGAAAATAGTGCATGCACTAGCAAAAAATTGAAAAGCAATGTAAGAAATGTAATCTAAATGTTAATATTTAAATAACCCCTCGAGTTTAATTTTTACAGGATATTCCGAACGATATAGCAAAATTTTGCCGTCGTAAATTGAATGATGAGAAGAAAGATGAGGTTCTTTCTAAAATGTGGATACCGGATGTACATTATAAGTTCCCACAATCTGGTGAACGTCATTTAAAATTTCAATTGTCGTGGTTGCGGAGTTATTCTTGGCTGGTATATATAGAGAGAGAAGAAGATTCGCTGATGGAGTAAAGACGTGCATTTTTGGTGCTCCTAAGAGTTTCGCGTTTTTCCTAATTAATATTCACTTTTTCTGTTTTATTTGCACATCATTGCATTGACTTAAAGTTTCGCGCCGTGGTTGCTTGTTGTCATCGTGGTCTTGTGGAGTATAGCAGCGATATTCGAAAAATTAAAAAACACGAAGTAAGATGACTAGCAGAAAAAATTCAGCACGAAAGCCGCCATCCCCCCCGAAGACCCCTCTAACACCATCATCAGCGATGTTTGATCATTTGGAGAAGAAGCTTGTTCATCAAAAAGAGAGCATAGTTGAGGAGCTGACTGCAATTATGAGGAGTTCTGAGGAAAGGGTAATGCAGAAAATTGGTGAGCTGTCTGCTGAAATTATGAATATTAAGGCTACAGTTAAAGCTGTTGAAAGGAGAGTAACAATTGTTGAGAGCAAATGTGCCGGCGTATTCTCTCTTCGAAAGCAGCTTGTCGCAGCTCGCAAACAGTTGAGCGAGATTGAAAACAGTGCAGTAGCTTCAGATGTCATCATTAACGGCATACCGCTTGCGGACAATGAGAACCTGCCTGATGTTTTTGCGAAAATTTGCAATGCAACTCAGCACGAGCCTCCGCCGATACGTGATGCATTTCGGCTTCGCCTCGCGAAGGACAAACAGCAAGCGCCTGTTGTTGTAAAGTTGGCGTCGGCATTTGAGCGCAATCGGCTGTTTAAATCAATCGCTAACTTCTGTAAACGTCAAAAAAGATCTCTCACACGTGCTGATATTGATCTACCAGGCGACGGAAACATCTATATACACGAGAGTCTGACTAAAACAATGCGTGAGCTGATGTTTTATGCATCGCAACTGAAGAGACAGAAGCTGCTGTCATCTGCGTTCTCAATACGGGGAAAAATTTTTGTGCGTTTGAATCCAAATGAAGAGTCAAAAATGGTGGGCAGCAGAGAAGACGTTGATGCTCTTATCAGCACGAACAAAGGAGTAAAGCGTGATTAGAATGTTTTTTGTGAGCTCTTTACGCTGCTATGTTCTTTTCTATTACATGTATGCTTTAAGCTTAGTATTTAAGTCACCTCTTTCATCTTTCTCCATCTGTCTCAGCATTTCAATCAATTTTGGTTATCTCTCCTTACCTAATCTGCTCGTATTTCCTTTCTCTCATTATTCTTTCATCATTTCAACATTTGTTATTATTATATTATTATCTATTCTTCCTCTTTTCTTTCTTCATTCTCTGTTTTGCTCTTATTGCATAAATTTGATGGTTTGCAATTGTGTAGTTATGTACTTTCGTGTTCGGTGCAGTATTGCCATATTCAACTAGCAAAATAGGTTCAGGCGTTAGTGAAAATCAAAAATTGGTTATTGATATTCTTTGCAAGTAATCTGCTGGCCTTAACATAGTCCACTTTAATGCACGCAGTTTAAACACCGAGAAACTTGATTATGTGAGGAGCACGTTTGAAGGGACAAATATTGATATTATCTGTGTCTCTGAGACTTGGTTCAGTGACGATATTCCTGACTTTTACTACTCAATCAATAATTACAACATTATTCGAAATGATCGCAAACAAAGAAAAGGAGGAGGAGTAGCAATATATTACAAAAAACCGCTAAGTCTCAGGCCATTGATAAAATCAACTAATTCTGATACTGAGTACATAATTGCCGAAGTATCTGATGGCACTTCGAAGGTCCTAATATCCTGTGTTTACAATCCGCATAGGTGCTTTGCGTTAGATACTTTCTTTGCAGAGTTGTCTGTATTTGTGATTGATTATGAACGTTACGTGATTTGTGGTGATTTCAATGTAAATTTGCTCTCGAATGACTCTTGCACTGATAAGCTCCATGATCACATATCGGCTGCTGGTTTGGTGATTGGTAATAGTTCCATACCGACCAGATATTCGAATAACTCTATTCCTAGCCTCTTGGACTTTTTTATTACCTCTGACCATTCTCATATTCTTAAATTTGACCAACTGTTTTTTGTATCTGACCACGACTTAATTTTTTGTTCGGTAGATGTTGTGTTTCATCGTTCAGAACTTGGTGCTACTTTTTTGTATCGTGACTATCGGTCTTTGAATGTTGCTGCTCTGTTCTCTGACTTGTCTTGTATTTGTTGGAATGATTGTTGGAGTCTTGAGACAGTTGATAAAAAGCTAGAATTTTTAAATAATAATTTAATCCTACTGTTTGATGCGCATGTCCCTCTTCGTAAAACTCGAGTCAGAAATACGGCATGTCCTTGGTACAACAACAAAGTCCATTTGGCAATTAAAAAGCGCAATAAGATGCACTCCAACTGGAAAAAAATGAGGACAGATATATCGTGGTGCCAGTACAAATCTGCTAGAAATGAAGCGACGGCGACTATAAGGCAGGCTAAGCGGTACTATTGCAAAGAAAAATTGAATGCCTCTCTCCCATCGAAAGATTTATGGCGCAACTTGAAGAATTTAAACATCCATGGCAATCAGGCTGCTGATTGCAAAATTGACCCGAATGCCTTAAACAACTTCTTCGTTAGTGCCAGCAATAGCAATATTTCCCCCCCTTTAACTAAAGCTATTCCGCCTGCTGTGGAATTTAAAAAGCGATTTCAATTTGTTGGAGTTACCGAGTCTGATGTCATAAAATCCATTACTCGTATCAAGTCAAATGCTGTTGGGGATGACGGTATCTCTCTTAAGTTTGTTAAAATTGTATTACCTTTTATTATTAGACCTCTCACACATATAATTAATCATTGCTTTACGAGTGCCTGTTTTCCTGCAGCATGGAAAAGGGCAATTATCTTGCCTGTTGCGAAGGTAACCACAGCGCTAAGCCCAAATGACTATCGACCAATCAGTATCTTACCGGCATTCTCGAAGGTTTGTGAGTCCTTAATGGCGGAACAAATTTCAACCTTCATTCATGATAACAATTTACTGTCACCCCTACAGTCTGGATTTAGACCAAAGCATAGTTGTTCCACTGCAATGATGAACATTTTAGATGATATTAGGATGCCTTTTGACCATGAAGAACTAACGCTTTTATGCCTTTTGGACTTTTCCAAAGCCTTCGACTCGGTTAACCACGTACTATTATGTGAGAAACTTAAGTGCAACTTCAGATTCTCTGATTGCTCTATTAAATTAATGCGTAGCTATCTTGCTGGCAGAGTTCAACAAGTGAGGGGAATGCATTCCTCATCTCAGTTTGTATCAATTGGTGCTGGTGTTCCTCAAGGATCTGTACTTGGTCCCCTTTTGTTTAGTCTCTTTGTAAATGATGTTTTCTTGGTGTGCAAATATGTTAATGTCCATGCTTATGCTGATGATATCCAATTGTATTTGTCTAGTCGTATTGGTCTTGTGGAAGATTTATGTTTTAAAATTAATAGTGATTTGTCTGCCATCTCGGATTGGGCCCTTAATAACGCTTTATATCTAAATGCATCTAAGTCATATGCTTTGCCTATAAGCAATCGGGTAGTACAATCTGACAATATACCCCCTCTTTTCATTAATAATAGTGCACTGAAGCTTACTGACAAAATAAAAAACTTGGGATTCTTGATTAACTCCAAGCTGACTTGCTCTGACCATATAAACAAAGTTGTGAAAAATGTACATATACGCAATATTGCGTAGACTAAGGATTTCTGCCTCCTTCACTCCGCTTGAGACCAGACGAAAGCTAGCCATGCAGCTTATTGTGCCCCATATAACATACTCAGAGCTGGTTTATAGCAAACTTGACTCCAAGCAAAGAATATGAAGTGTATAGAAGGCGCATCTGAGCTAAAAAATTCAAATTTTTGTTTGCGAGCTTCATAGAGCGGGGGGAAGCCACAAAAGGGAAAGAGCGGTGCAAGGAGAGCAAGCGCTTCAGTTTACGCTCATTGACTGTGCGAACTGAAGCACACGCCACCGCAAAACATACATGAAGTGCAAGTACCGCTTCTCCTGTGTACTTTGAGGTGTTGGTGGTTGTTTTGGTCTCTCAATCATTTTTTGTGCAAATTTCTCACAGCAACACATCAGCCAGCGCAATGATCGTCGTTTCAACGACGCCAATGCTTTTGGTTGTTGTAATTTTTGTGTGTATGCTTTATTGTGTGCCATCATCATGCCATTATCATTCAGCAGTAATGAGTACGCTAATTATTTTTTAGATGACAACTTCGACAATCGAGCAGAAATTAACGTGGAGTTAGTTTCAATAAGATATTTTGTGGGATATGTTGCTTACAAAATTCTCTCAAAATTGAATTGTGACAAATGTTTCCAAAACTTTAGAAAGGAAGATGAAGTTTTAACTGCGCCAAGTGAAATATTTATTTTCCATAAAAATTATCAATCGGTTACAGACTTTGGTAACCTATTAGCTCCTTCGGATTCCCTTATGGAAGCAAGCAAAAAACACATTCTGGTGTTTCACAAAATTTTTGAGTCGGAGCCTGAAAAAATTGGTATTAAGGCATATATATCCGACTTATGCAAGAATTCTACTCCCGAATGGTTCAGTGACGAATGCTGTGACAGTAAATTGAAAATCCTAGATTTTCTTATTTTAGTTCTTTTACGCAAACATTGTATGTGGGCCATAAAAAAAGGAAGCTCCAAACAACGGAAGTTAAAAATTATTGCGGGTCAATAAAACAGCTCTCCCTTTGTTGTTTATGTTTTGCATCGTTTGGAACTTCCTTTTTTAATTTACTGTCACAGCATTCATCAGGGAATCTGAAGGAGCAAATAGGTTATAACAAAAGTCTGTAATCGATTGATAATTTTTATTAAAATTTTTATGGAACATGTTTCACTTAGCGCAGTGAAAACGTCATCATTTCTAATTTTTTGGAAACAGATGCCACAATTAATTTTTTAATTATTTAATTAATAATTTAATATTTCTTATCTACAAAATATTTTGCGTAATCATTACTGCTGAAATAAAATAATACAAAAGACAGTTTCGTCTGTCTAAGCATGTAATAGGAGTTGATCCATAGAATCCTGTTAACTTGGTTAAAAAACTTATTTGTTATACAAAATATTTATTTTGCTTAAATTCATCAGTGATTAAAAACAGATTTTTGTTCTAAAAAAAACAATTATCATCCATACATTTAACATCTTTCAAATAATTTAAAAAAGTCTTTATAAATTTGTACGACTCATTATTTAATTGTAAAGCCGATCTAAAGCAATTATCCGATTGCCCTATTCATGCAATCAAATATTGGGTCTACTTTTTTGATAAATTCTTTAGGAACTTTGTTTATAGCGATCATATAAGTCGTCATGCCAACCATATTTTATTTTCTTTTCTATGATTTTGCGAACACTACAGTCGGCAATGAGTTCAGGAGCAATATGCGACGCCGTGCAGGTTTATAGAAGAAGAACAAAAGCCAGCCAGAACATGGAAATAGTTTTATAATTTCAGCTTTTCGCCAGCGCAACAACAACAACAACAGCACATCGTCTTCATCTCCCAATCATCCCACGCCGCAGCCGAGTGCTAACGCAGACTCGCTGCAGTGAGCGCAACCAAAGAGCAACACATAAAACTACGTTCTCGCTTGTAAAGCAACGCTCTCACCACATACGTGATCTGTGCGAGCAGAGCGCGGGTTCCAATGTTAGAACCCGCCATACACAATTTTTGCTTGTATGACATGCGCATTCTGTATGTTTATTTTCTTTGCTCCAAGTCATCACACAAAATTAATGTGACATTTAATAACATTACTCGATATGTATATGGGCTGGGAAAATATGACCATGTCTCGCTGTGGAGGAATAAAATTCTTGGTTGCAGCATCACAAATTACTTGTCAGCAAGAAACTGTGCATTCATATTTAAAATAGTTGAATGGAAAGAGCCGAAATATTTATATGACAAACTTCAAATGCCTAAGTCGGGAAGACATCACAACCTTATCGTTCCAAAGTATGTGTACCTGACCTCTTCTAGACTTTTTTTCATTAACGCCGTAAGACTATGGAACTCTCTTCCGGAGACTTTGAAAGCTGGACTGAATAGAAACAACTATAAAGCGCGAATTTTCGACTATTTCAATAAATTATTGTAATGGGTGTGCCTTTCGATTGCAGATCATCAAAACTTATTTCTCATATCTCTTACTCTTTGCATTGTATCTTAACTCCTATATACTGTACTTTTTCTGTAATAGCCTTAAGTATTAAGTTTGTATTTTTCTTTTTAAGCTCGATGCAACTGTTACTTAATATTAGTTGATGCACTTATAAAAGAACCATGTTCTTAGGTAGTGTAACCTTAATCAACCAATAAATAAATAAATAAATAAATAAATATTCTGCTGAAGAGGACGGCTGTTACTACAAATATTGTGTTACATTCGGAGCTGATTCTGTTGGCAAACGTGGACATGAAAACACACAATTTTTTGTTCAACACCCATTTAAAAATTGGAAAAAAGCGTTAGAAAAATTCAAAGAGAGGATGGACAAAATTTCAAGTTGGTACTTGAAAACAAAAAAATCGATATTGCGTCCGAAATTGATCGCGGCTTGGAACTCACCAAACTTGAAAATAGAGAGAAACTGACTCCAATTGTGCGGACTGTTCTATTTTGTGGTAGGCAGGGCCTCTCTTTACGAGGTCATAGAGACGATGGACCATTAACAACGGAATGTCCAACCGAAAATGATGGAAATTTTCGAGCGCTTCTGCGCTTTGCAATAGAAAGTGGTGATGAGAATCTAAAAACTCATTTAACAACAGCAGGCAAAAATGAAACCTACATAACCAAAGCTATTCAGAACGAAATTATCGAAGCGGCAGGAAAAATAATTTCGTCAAAATTGGTTCAACGCATCAATGAATCCAGATGTTTTTCGGTGATTTCAGATGAAACCACAGATGTAGGCGGCATCGAACAGTTTTCTATTTGTGCTCGATATGTTCGTTATGTTTCCCCCGATTATCAAATTTGTGAAGACTTTCTTTCTTTTGTTCCGGTTGTCGATGTCACTGGAAAAGGTCTAGCAAATACATTGTTGACTGCATTAAAAGATTTGGGTGTAAACTTAAATTTTTTGAGAGGACAAGGTATATTTTGATCAACCATTTTTTAGTTAGTACGCAATTTTTCTAAGTATTCATCTCTTACATTTTTAAGGCTACGATGGTGCGCGTTCTATGAGTGGAGAACAAAAGGGCTGTGCAGCTATTATTGAAAAGAGTCATCCCAATGCATATTATGTCCATTGCGCTAACCTCAACTTAAATCTGGCTATAACTCACGCGTGTAAAATACCACCTATAAGAAATTGCATAGCTACTATGAAAGAAGTAGTAAATTTATTCCGACAGTCCACCAAAGCGGGTCAGGTGTTGAAAGATAGAATTAAAACTTGTTGCCCGACCGCAAAACAGACGCGTCTTCTAAAGTTTTGTGAAGCTCGTTGGGTAGAACATTTAAATTCGTTGAGCCTTTTTTATGATTTATTCGATCATATATGTTTCGCGTTAGAAGAGTTGAATGATAGAAATATAATGACAGATGGTCTAAAACCAAACACTTTACTATCTGCTCTTCAAACGTCGCAATTTATAGTTGGGTTAGCAGTTATGAAGCCGATTTTTGCTATGACAAAAAATGTCAGCGCACAATTGCAGGAAAAGAATTGTGATCTCAGCCGCTGCTTAGACTTTGCAAAATCAGTTTATGAAGAGTTGCAAGAGTTGCGTGGAAACACGCAAGATGAGTTTCTGAATATCTTTGAACAAGTTAAAGAAAAGGCAAATAATTTTGGATTTATGATAGAAGTACCTCGACGAGTTGGACGTCAAATTAATCGAGACAATTATGTCGGAGAGCCAGAGGACTATTTTCGTTGCTCCATATATGTATATCCCCTTTCTAGATCATTATTCAGATCAAATAAATTTGTTTATAAAGCATGGAAATTTACTGTCCAAAATACAGAATATTTTACCCAGCAAGGCATTTGGTTTGCAAAGCAATGATATCCAGAAAACGGCTCAATTGTTCGAAAAATATTGGCCAGACGATTTTTCAACGTCTGTTGATGACTTCGTGGCAGAGCTGATTATGTGGCGCCGGTACTTTTTTGTAATAATCTTTGTAATAATTGTTAAACAATTAAATAATTCTTTCAGATATTGGGCCAATGTATCAAAAATTAATTTGCCGGAAAATTTTATTGACGCTTTAAACCAGTACGATGAAAAGCTCTATCCATTAATTTACCATTTTTTTAAGATTGGTGCAACACTGCCAGTGTCTGTTGCAACAAGCGAACGGTCATTTTGAACACTACGTCGATTGAAAACATATTTACGGAGCAGCATTGGGCAAGACAGATTACTTGGTTTGGCACTTCTTAATGTGCATCGAGACATAGAAGTTGATCCTACGAACATTTTAGACGAGCTTGCAAAAAGCGTAAGCGTAAACTATCTTTCGCGTTATAAGCAAAATACATGTATATATCTTTTCAATTAATATCTTTATAATAAATACATACACATAAACATTTATGAATATTAAAAAATTACTTACTAAAAACCCCCCGAAATATTTTTCTGGATCCGCCCCTGGTACAGTACAATCTCGATAATTCGGACACTCGCTATTACGGACAACGCGGTAATCCGGACACCCAATTGATTTCTATTGCAGACTCTGTAATCCGGACACCACAAATATTTTTTAACTAAAACATCCAGACACTAATTTGTGTCTGCTTTTTTACGGGGAGTCCCCGTTTTCTATTGAAATATATGTTTTCATAAAATGCAATGAATTCCGATATGCTTTCTTTTTCTGTCGTGTTTGCTAGTTCAGATGTGAAACAGGAGGTTGAATAAATCAAGTGGTGTTAATTTAAAGTTTAATTTAATCTTTAGTTAAGAAAAAGCGTACATTCTTAACGTTGGGCCAGAAAATATATTTTAAACAAAATAAGTCGAGGAAAGTCACTTCGTCAACTGTCAGTGGAGTGCAATGTAGGCAAATCTACAATTTCTACAAACATGAAACAAAATGTCGCAGAACTAAAATTACGAATTTCTTTCAAAATCGTTAAAAATGTTTATAAAATATTAAAAATAATATTTTAAGCAAAAATAGTTATAGGTAATTCAATAAAAAATAATAAGTTTCGTGTTCAGTAGTATTTTTATCGATTTTTTCGTAATCTTGGTAATCCGGACATTTCGATATTTCGGACAGTGTTTGGTTTTTAATTGTCCGGATTATCGAGATTATACTGTATATAATAAAAACATATACAATTTGTTTATATAAATTTTTGTAACTGAATTACATTGTTTCTTTCACTTTTGTATAAATAAAATTGTTAATGTGTTTTGAAACTTAGTATCTGATTTAGTAGTTGATGAATCCTTGCGATTTTTTACACTGTTAAGAAAATATGCATGTGTACTAATTATACAAATTATAATTTTTACTACTGAAGAAAAATTGAAAACGGCAGCACTGATCGCCAGTCACTTTTTCCTATGCATATATGTAATACTTCTATATTGGCACTAAGCTCAAGGTACATTCGCCAACATTACAGTACAGCAATAGTGAAATATGAGCGAGAAAGCGTATAAACGAATGTACCTTGACATATGTCAAAAGTCAGGTGCGGTGAAAATTTACTGGAAATAAATAAAAATTTGTCAATTGACTGAAAAGCCTACCTTTTTCTTCAACCGCCCCTGGAGCAGTTTGACAGTTGTTCATGTGTAGAAGTGCACATGTATACACGCATAGAAATACATTCGGAAAATTTCGTGTTTTCTGTCTCATCGCTTGTCTCCCTTTGATTTCCGAATGAAAACACATTGTGAAGATAGGTTAGTGCCAATATAGAAGTATTAGATATATGTTCCTATGCAAATTTAGCCTGTCCGCTTCTTGAATTTGTTTATTGTCATTATCAATTGAATCTTCGAGCTGAATGGTCGTTTTTTGTTCATGCTGCGCTTAGATTAATTGATATTAAATTTTGCAAATATTTAGACGTGGTTGATCCAAAATAAAAATTTGTACAAATATATTTACAAGGCTAGTTCCAAGTATAATTATTTGTCTAAATTTTGACGTGGTTGATTCCAATTTTGAATTTTTTGCTATTTTTTCGACGTGGTTGATCCAAATTTAAAATTTTTACAGATATTTTGACGTAGTTGATCCTTTCTGGTCATTATATTACCTTTGATTTGGCATATTCATTGACTTTATTAGAATACGAAAAATGGATCCGGCTCCGAGTAAAATTTTACTACCCCGGGTGGGTAAAAATTTAATAAAGTCAGGGCTTCAATGCTGCATAACATGTTGCCGCAAATCTAGACGGGATGATCAAAAACTTAAAATGTTTAAATTTCCGCCCTATGACTCAGCTATGGACCAAATTTGGCAAGAAAAATGTAGCATTAAAACTAAAGAATACACCAAACCATTATTTATATGCGTTAATCACTTCTCAAGTTCTGACATTGGGAAAAATATTTAAAATCTGGAGCAGTTCCTGTATTTAATTTGGAAAATGTTGAAGAAACTTATGAGTTTTCAGAGCCCGATTGTTCAACTAAAAAGAAACGAAAAAGTGAGTCCGTAGATGGGTATAGTAATAATTGCGAATCATATGCTAAATCCGTAAATTTTTACAGGAAGAAGTATTACAACATTTTGGCAAAATACAGAAACATTAAAAACCAGAAGAAATTACCAAAAAAGTCAGATGTGCTCCAACGTATCGACTCTTATAATAACGTGAGCAAAGAATCAAAGGTATTTTGTAAGCTTCTTCTTAGTTCCCGTCCTAAAGAATATACGGAAGATGTAAAAGATTTGGCTGAAAATATTTATTATGTCTCGCAGTCGACATATCAATTTTTAAGAAATAAACTAAATCTAAATTTGCCACATATCTCGACTGTTAATCGATGGGCCCCTGTTAAGTTCCTGCAGCCAGGTTTTAAGAACTCTGCTTTTGAGGTTATAAGAAAACGGTGCTTGGATTTGACCCAGAGCGAAAAAACAACATGATTCGATTAATGGATGAAATGGCAATTAGAAAGGAATTACGATATAATCCTAAATTAGATTTGGTTGATGGGTATGAAGAAAATGGTGTTGAAAGGACAAGCCAAATAGGAAAAAAAATAAGGTGTTTTTATGGTCAAATCAATGTTTTCTAACTGGTCATTGGTACTAAATTACTTTGTTTCCAAAAACGGACTTTCTGCAAATATGTTAAAAAATATAATTCTGGAAAATTTAAAAATTCTTAATAGTTTTGGCATCACAGTAAAAGTTATAACTTGTGACCAAGGGTTTTCCAATAGGAAGTGCTTTTCGGATATGGGTGTAACTTTGGAAAGGCCTTTTTTCATGTATAATGATGGAAAAGTGTTCTGCATATATGATTTTCCGCACCTTGTTAAATCATTGAGAAATGGCTGGCTCAAATGCGACTTAGCCACACCAAATGGAATTGCAAGTTTTAGGGTAGTTCAGGAACTATTTGAAATGGAACTTAAATCAACAACACAAATGTGTCCTAAACTAACCAGCCAACACATTTTCCCAAATTCTTTCGAGAAAATGAAAGTAAAACTGGCAACCCAAATTTTCAGCAGGACTGTTCAAGCTGCTATTAGGACAACTGCTGAAACTATAGGTTTCAAAAGTTGCTCTAAAGAATTGGCTTTATATACGGCCAGCTTTATAGAAAATATTGACAAAATATTTGATTGCCTAAACAGTGGATCGTTATATTTTACAGATCTGCGATTCAACTCAACAGCTTATCACATGAGTACATAAAATTCTTCCTTAAATACCTGGATGAAATCTCATTTGTTGACAAAAAGAAAAAAGTATTTTTTCTAGATGGGATGAAACTTACTCTAAAAGCTGTTTTGCTATTAGTAGACGAGCTTTTTGAGAAAAAATCCGAAATTTTTTTTTTGATGACAAGGACATTAAACCAAGACAAACTTGCAAATATGTTTTCTATACTACGACAAAAAGGTGGTAATAATATAAATCCATCCGTGGCTGATATTAATAATATATTAGCACGCTTAATGGCCGCCAAAATTGTGCAATTGAGTTCCCACAGCAATTGTGAAGAATTAAATGATACTACGTTTGAAACGCTTTCTAATATCGTATTAAATCTCGACTCAGCTCCTGAACATAACGAAGAAACTAGTCAAACCGATGGTTTCGAAGTGGATAATAATACAGCCATCCTTGCCGATTTCATATTAAATGATAATTTTCAGAACTGTTCTGAATTTACCATTGATTTAGCGTCTTTAAGATATTTTTTGGGTTATGTTGTTTACAAAATACTTCCCAAAATAAACTGTGAAACATGTGCAGGTGAATTGAGAAAAGAAGATGAGGTAGTTTGTTTGTAGGAGATGCGCGTTCTATCACAGAAAAAACAATATACAGAATGCGCATCTGGTGTAAAGAAAATTTTCTTTGCGGGTTAAAGCGGTAGGACCCGTTTGTGGATGCGGGGGGAAGCAGTAAAGGGGACGAGAACGCACAGAGCGCGAGAGCTTAAAATGAGAAGCTGTGAGAGCGAAAAATCAAATGTTCGGAGAGCAAACAGATAAAAGTATTGAACGCATGCCGGTGTACAAAACAGTAACGCACCATATAACTATGTGGTTGTTGTTGTTGGCCAACAAAGCGACGTGCCGCATGCATGGGGATGGAGGAAACGCGTACAGGGGAAAGGCGACAGCCTGTGGTTGTTGTTGTCGCTGGCTAACAACTGAAGTTAGAATACATTTTTGCTTTGGCTGATTTCTGTAAGGAGCTCAACGACTCACAATACTACGATAAAAAAAACCGCCAATTGTGGGAATAAGTTTGGTCAAAATAACAAGAGTTTAATACGATTTTAGGATTTTAAGTTTTCGGGGTTTAGTTACATTGTTCTTTTCTTAGGCCCATGAACAATGCTTCCTGAGAAGAACTAAGATTATAAAATCCAAAATTGTGTTTTTATGATCAGGACATGTGGAAAACCATTGTGGTGTAGCATTTTGACATTTAACTTTTATTAAATTTTTTATGCCTACAATTTGTAGCTGTTTTTCAAAAATGCTGCGGAAAATTGAAAATTGATGTGCTTATCTCTAATAGAATTTGCGATGGACTAATAAGATTGCCGAAATCTTTGAGAGAGTTAAAGTTTTTGTGAAATATGAAAAGTTCACTAGGAACTGTTAGTACCTCATCTTCTTTTCTCAATTCACCTGCACATGTTTCACAGTTTATTTTGGAAAGTATTTTGTAAACAACATAACCCAAAAAATATCTTAAAGACGCTAAATCAATGGTAAATTCAGAACAGTTCTGAAAATTATCATTTAATATGAAATCGGCAAGGATGGCTGTATTATTATCCACTTCGAAATCATCGGTTTGACTAGTTTCTTCGTTATGTTCAGGAGATGAGTCGAGATTTAATACGATATTAGAAAGCGTTTCAAACGTAGTATCATTTAATTCTTCACAATTGCTGTGGGAACTCAATTGCACAATTTTGGCGGCCATTAAGCGTGCTAATATATTATTAATATCAGCCACTGATGGATTTATATTATTACCACCTTTTTGTCGTAGTATAGTGTGGTGTGTGGGAGCTAGTGTAGGGGAGCTAGAGTGCAGGGAAAGTTGTCCGTAAAAAGGTTCTGTAATCGTCAGTATTTTTGAGCAGTTCGGGTTGGCTTATTGTGAAGGCGAGCCGCGCCAATGCTTGGTGGCTAAACGAGCCGACATGAACTTCTTAGCAATAAATTGAAACGCAGTGGTTTCCGTTTGCCGCTAGAGCAGAAGTTAACTTTATTTCGTAAAAACTATGGCTTATAAAGAAAAACATAACTGTAAGCCTAGGCGTATACGGAGACGCAGGCCGCACACGCAGCACAACTCAACGCAGTTTAGTTTTTTGTAAATAACGCAGTACCGTACGATATACTCGTATAACGGCGTATACAGCAACATAGCCGCGTGCGGCGGAGAGACGTGCCTGCGCACAACTGCGTCGCGTTGTAGTTGAAATACAGTTTCCTACGCGCAGCCGACACGTTAGCTTGCAAAAATTTAAGAACTAATTGAAAAAGTGCGTGAACAGCCGATATTACACCCATATTATATTGTATAGGTTCTATTTTAAAGTCTAATTCAGAAAAATAACTCGTATTGCTGGGTTTATGGAATGAATACGGAACACGTGTGCTGGTTTTACGAGATTCGTATACGCAGTTGACATATTTTCTGCCTCACAAAGTTTAATTTTCGCTGCGCTGCCTTGTGCTGTGTTGCGCGGCCTGCGTCTCCGTATACGCCTAGGCTTATACAGTACATTCCGTTTAGCTGCCTATTCGCTTAGGTGCATTTTCTGCTTAGCTGCATTATTTGGCCAAAATACTACTTCGTAAACCGAATTTTCTTTAAAAATTTCACATTTAGCTGCATTTCACTTAGCTGCACTATTCCGTTTAACAGCCCTGTTTTTCAGCAAGTTTTCTTTGATTTGTATGAAAAATACTTCGTTTAGCAGCACTTGAAAATTTCGAAAAGTTTTTTTGGAAAATAGTATCGAAACAAATTTCCACATTTTCGAAATGGAGGCAATAGTTGTGAAATTGTCAAAAAAGAAATATTCGCAGGGTAAAATTACCGATTATTTTACATAAAAGCATATCAGTAAGAATATGTATATAAATATTTTCATTATATCCAGTGTATACATACATATTATGTATGCATAAGCATCTATAAGATTGCGGTTAATTTGCTAATAAAAATTTGTTCAGTCTTACACTGGTGTAATCTTTTCAAGAATTCAATAGATTCGTTCATGCAAAATTTTGATATATATAATATATCAATATTGATATAATATATATATATATATATATATAATATATATTTTGATATTTTTATATAGGTGCGGCAAGGATCTACTTTAAAAAAAATTTTGCTGTTTCCAAAAACTTTTCTAGATATTCCGCTTAGCTGCACTTTTCGCTTAAGTGCCCCAAATCATGGGCATCGAAGGTGAATGCAGCTAAACGGAATGTACTGTACTTGCATGGCATTTCCAATACTCCGCCCATTATTCCAGAGCACAGTTTAACTGACCAATCCGTAGGCAAGGACCAAAATAGCTGATCTTGCATATTTCCGTTAGGAACAGTGCGCTGCGGTAGGTAGCGTTGAACTCGCTCGGCCGCCGCCACAAGTGCTGACTTGCTTTGTTTACAAGTGCGGCACGCGTCTCGAGTGGCAAGCTGACACCAGTGCATAACGGAACATGCAATTGCACGATCGGATGGATAGTGTCGGTGTGAGTGACCATGTGGTACCACTACAATAGAAAACATATTTTCAAGTTTGTCTTGGTTTAATGTCATCTAAAAAAAAATTTCGGATTTTTTCTCAAAAAGCTCGTCTACTAATAGCAAAACAGCTTTTAGAGTAAGTTTCATTCCATCTAGAAAAAATACTTTTTTCTTTTTGTCAACAAATGAGATTTCATCCAGGTATTTAAGGAAGAATTTTATATATTCATGTGATAAGCTGTTGAGTTGAATCGCGGATCTGTAAAAATTTTTGGAATATAACGATCCACTGTTTAGGCAATCAAATATTTTGTCAATATTTTCTATAAAGCTGGTCGTATATAAAGCCAATTCTTTAGAGCAACTTTTGAAACCTATAGTTTCAGCAGTTGTCCTAATAGCAGCTTGAACAGTCCTGCTGAAAATTTGGGTTGCCAGTTTTACTTTCATTTTCTCGAAAGAATTTGGGAAAATGTGTTGGCTGGTTAGTTTAGGACACATTTTTGTTGTTGATTTAAGTTCCATTTCAAATAGTTCCTGAACTACCCTAAAACTTGCAATTCCATTTGGTGTAGCTAAGTCGCATTTGAGCCAGCCATTTCTCAATGATTTAACAAGGTGCGGGAAATCATATATGCAGAACACTTTTCCATCATTATACATGAAAAAAGGCCTTTCCAAAGTTACACCCATATCCGAAAAGCACTTCCTATTGGAAGACCCTTGGTCACAAGTTATAACTTTTACTGTGATGCCAAAACTATTAAGAATTTTTAAATTTTCCAGAATTATATTTTTTAACATATTTGCAGAAAGTCCGTTTTTGGAAACAAAGTAATTTAGTACCAATGACCAGTTAGAAAACAATGATTTGGCCATAAAAACACCTTATTTTTTTTTCCTATTTGGCTTGTCCTTTCAACACCATTTTCTTCATACCCATCAACCAAATCTAATTTAGGATTATATCGTAATTCCTTTCTAATTGCCATTTCATCCATTAATCGAATCATGTTGTTTTTTCGCTCTGGGTCAAATCCAAGCACCGATTTCTTATAACCTCAGAAGCAGAGTTCTTAAAACCTGGCTGCAGGAACTTAACAGGGGCCCATCGATTAACAGTCGAGATATGTGGCAAATTTAGATTTAGTTTATTTCTTAAAAATTGATATGTCGACTGCGAGACATAATAAATATTTTCAGCCAAATCTTTTACATCTTCCGTATATTCTTTAGGACGGGAACTAAGAAGAAGCTTACAAAATACCTTTGATTCTTTGCTCACGTTATTATAAGAGTCGATACGTTGGAGCACATCTGACTTTTTTGGTAATTTCTTCTGGTTTTTAATGTTTCTGTATTTTGCCAAAATGTTGTAATACTTCTTCCTGTAAAAATTTACGGATTTAGCATATGATTCGCAATTATTACTATACCCATCTACGGACTCACTTTTTCGTTTCTTTTTAGTTGAACAATCGGGCTCTGAAAACTCATAAGTTTCTTCAACATTTTCTAAATTAAATACAGGAACTGCTCCAGATTTTAAATATTTTTTCCAATGTCAGAACTTGAGAAGTGATTAACGCATATAAATAATGGTTTGGTGTATTCTTTAGTTTTAATGCTACATTTTTCTTGCCAAATTTGGTCCATAGCTGAGTCATAGGGCGGAAATTTAAACATTTTAAGTTTTTGATCATCCCGTCTAGATTTGCGGCAACTTGTTATGCAGCATTGAAGCCCTGACTTTATTAAATTTTTACCCACCCGGGGTAGTAAAATTTTACTCGGAGCCGGATCCATTTTTCGTATTCTAATAAAGTCAATGAATATGCCAAATCAAAGGTAATATAATGACCAGAAAGGATCAACTACGTCAAAATATCTGTAAAAATTTTAAATTTGGATCAACCACGTCGAAAAAATAGCAAAAAATTCAAAATTGGAATCAACCACGTCAAAATTTAGACAAATAATTATACTTGGAACTAGCCTCGTAAATATATCTGTAAAAATTTTAAATTTGGATCAACCACGTCGAAAACAATTGCAAAAAATTCAAAATTGGAATCAACCACGTCAAAATTTGGACAAATAATTATACTTGGAACTAGCTTTGTAAATATATTTGTACAAATTTTTATTTTGGATCAACCACGTCTAAATATTTGCAAAATTTAATATCAATTAATCTAAGCGCAGCATGAACAAAAAACGACCATTCAGCTCGAAGATTCGATTGATAATGACAATAAACAAATTCGTCGGCACGTGCTCGCTCTGCGCTTTCTTTTCTACAAACAAGAACAAGAAGCCAGGCAAAATTTGCATAGGAAAAAGTGACTGACGATCGCTTTGCCAAAACAACCACCATTTCAAAGTGCCCGAGTAAAGCCAAGCTGGCTTGCTGCGGAAAACAACAACATTGCGTGTTGTTGTCGAAATGAGAATAAACCAATCCATCGAATGAATGCGAGAATGCAAGAGAGGATCGCAAAGCAGCTCTCCGCTCGCTTGCGCTTACTCTCTCGGTTCCATATGCATTTACCTCATCTTCGCTGCTTCCCGCCCGCGTCTGAAATGAAATCGCAAAATTATTTCAGATGCGCCTTCTGTATACTGTTTATTCTGTGTTAATATGTAGTCCATTCCAAAGCGATCCTTAACATATTAATGTAATTGCTTGAGTGATGATTTGTTTATTAGAATGCCTTTTTGGAATGGTAACAAGGCTGAACGATTGGGCACAATTGGCTTTTCCATAATTTGGTTCATTTTAGCTATCGTTTCAAGCTGCAGCTCATTCGCTTCAAATGGTTTTCGACATGGGTAATTTTGAATATTTGTAAATTTGGAATTAAATATGTCAAACCAATCATTGACAAGTTAGATGAAATTAGCTGTTACCACTGCATTGTAAATGTTTTTGCCCAAGCGTATGGCACAAGCCGTGCTATTAGAAAACAGTTGGGCAGCTAATTTTACTTTTTGTCTGCCAACAGAGCGTACAGATATAAGTTCTTCCGTCAATTTATATGTAATTGAAACGTCGGAACCGGAAGTGCAAGACTGTTTTATAGTCTGTTTTATAGTTAGCACGGTTGCAATAGTTCCCTCTAATATGAAACCGGAGTCTATAAAGTGATTGCGTATCAACTTTAATAGATGTGGAGTATCCGCAAAAACAAACACTTTGTCGTTATTGCATACAGGATGCTCAAACCATGTCTTATCCATATAAAAACAAATATGTAAGACAACAAACTTAAGCTTGAACCATAAATCCGATTACCTATAGATACAGCTAGCTCTTTCCATAATCCGATGTTGTTCGATCCCATATCTGACACTATTGACACAACTGGGTATTTCGCGCTGTGCAACTTCTGAATAATGTCGTAGATGATGGCCTTTGTCATTTTGCAGTCAAAAGAAAAAAAAACTGGTTGTTTCCAGGATGTTTTTAATCCTCGGGCCATAACTACCTGAGCGTAGTTTGAAGGCTTTCGAACCATGTCAGATATGGAATCATACTCATATCCACCTGCGACTTTCATTTCATCAAAACATAGTACACAAACTCTATCTGACACAGGTAACTCACTGCTCGCTTCCATTAAGTCGATAATAAAGTTTAGTGTCCCATTTTGTAACTGCATTTTTTGCAACCATTTCCTAATCACTGACTCTGAAGGTAATGGAAAACCTTTTTGGTAAAGGTGGTTATACGCTCATGGGCTTGCAGTATGTAAAGTGATGGCATTTGAAATGTCTTCCCAAACCCAATTAGTCCTCTTGCCAGGATGCATTAATCGCCTTAGCTGACCGTTTGGCAATCGAAATTAGTTTTTAATGCTTTTAATTCTGCCTTCAGCGTTTTCACTTCGTCGTGAAGGCGACGGTTTTCAGCTCGTAGTATACATACACTCACTGAGCTCTGCCCTAGAATGATAGATAATGATACCATACATATTTCAAAACCTACAACTACTCCTCTGTAATCAAGTTCTTTTGTTTAATTCTAATTTTAATTTTCATAGAGTACAACAGTATAATTGTGTAATCGAAAGAATAATTCTGTTATACTTTCGATACAGCGAATATACACTATGATCAATAAGTACCGGGACTGTGTCAAAAGAACAAAATTGTTTTATTCTTCTGTTAAAATTTATTTTATCCCCTTCAAAATAAGCCCCATCTGAAGCAATACACATATGCTAACGCTTAATCCAATCGTCCATGCACTTCTGGTAAGCCGAAGCAGGTATGGCCTTCAGCTCTCGCGTCGCATTTTCTTTTATGACCTCTATGGACTCAAATCTCTTTCCACGAAGCGGTAACTTGAGTCGGGAGAACAGGAAAAAGTCACATGGTGCCATATCTGGAGAATAGGGAGCCTGATCGATGATATTCACACTGTGTTTGTTCAAATAATCGCGAATAATGTGTGCTTTGTGAGACGGCGAGGAGGAACAAGCCGTGCGGCGACGCGTTTCATGCGCAAAATATCGACAACAATGTGTTGTGCGCTTCCATAAGAGATGTTAAGATCGTTAGAAATCTCTCTGAGGCTCACATGACGATTTTCAAGCACGATTTTCTTCACAATTTCAACATTTTCGTCGGTATTCGATGTTGAAGGACGTCCAGAACGAGGAAAGTCTTCGACCACTTCACGACCACTTTTGAACATTTTCGAGTGGTATGAACGCTCTGGTTCTTGATAGAGCAGACTCCCCAAATGCTTTCTGCAACATTTTAAGCGCATTGGCACAAGAAATTTCGTTCTTAAGACAAAATTTCAAACAAATACGTTGATCAACAAAATTATCCATTGTAAAATGCGACGAAGTACAAAAAGTTGACTAACGCTAACAGCTGCCAAACAAAAACTAATGATGCAATCCCGCTCAAAATTTGACACAGATGTCAGTTAAGGTCCTACCGACCTAAAAAAAATTTAAAATACACAGTCCCGGTACTTATTGATCATAGTGAACGTTATCTTTTATATTTACATACATATGTATACATACTGGGTTTGAGTAAACTGATTAACTTTGTCACTTTCGTCTCCATTTAGCCAGGAAACCACCATTGGGATGGCACCTTTTCGCAAACGCTTTCTTTTGCGGTCCGTTGCGGCAGTTACGAAATCAGCTTCTTCAAAGTGATTTTCGCAAACCCGCGCACATTTACTTAGCTCTACGCCACTTTGCTCCACACATCTCTGCGTTGCTCGTTTTGATTGACGTGATAGAATTAAGCGCGATTTTTAAGTGTGCTGTGGCACAATGAGCAGCTAGAGCTTGGCATTTTTTAAAATTTGCACAACGGTTTGAAAAATCTGATGTTTTTTTTGACAATTGAAATGACAGTGATACCAAATTTCAAAGTCAATAAAACGCCTAAAGGAAAGCACCATTGTTATTTGTATCGCTTATAGAAATGTATGCTGAAATTGTTTCCCCCTTTTTTTTAAAAGCAAAAAATACAACATTCTTTTCATCGACGTTTCTATAAGACAGAATGTCAAAAAATTTTTTCAGTTTTCTGTCAATGAAGAACTCACCTTTATAATTTCTTCATGGGTTCGTACTAGTGTCCGACCGAATATTCGGTTTCGGTTTCGGCCCAAATCAGTGGTTTCGGTTTCGGTTTCAGTTTCGGCCAAAAAATGGCCGAATAGCCGAAACCGAAACTTTCTAGAATATATTTTACATTTTATTGTGTAGCAGATATATAGTGAAAGGAGAATAATAAAGGAATAATTTAGATGCCACCAATGTAAATAAATTTATTTTTTTAGCATATAATATTAAATTATTTAATTTTGAATATTAGCGAGTAAGGTACGAAAGGGTGATTTTTTCATGTTTACGTTTTTAAAAAATGAATAAATTGTTTTTTTTTAATAAGTATTTATTTATTTATGCTATGTTTGTTTGTTTGTTCTTTATTTACTTAATGTAAAATTCGTTTGTTGAAAAAAGTGCTTGATATGGTGATTTTTATTTCAACTAGAAAGTTTCGGTTTCGGCCGAATATTAAAAAAAAACGGAATATTCGGTTTTGGTTTCGGTTTCGGCCCAAAAAAGTGGTTTCGGTCGGACACTAGTTCGTACTAAGTTTCATTGCTGAGCGACTTATATTTCAGCGAAATATTTGGGTCACAACAAATGTGCCACGCCCCTTCTCCAACACCCACCAAATCTTACCAGTAGAATGACTCATCTATTGGACGACTGGGTACTAAATTTCAGTGTTGTATGACTTACAATTTCGAAGATATTCTATACTAGCGATTTGGCTTGTATGGGCGGGGCCACGCCCCCTTGTTTAATACCCGCACCATTTACTCTGTTGAAATATATGAATAAATGGTAGGTTCGTACTTAGTTGCATTGCTGTGCGACTTATAGTTCAGCAAAATATTTGGCACAAAAATGTGCCACGCTCCTTGTACAACGCCCATAAATCTTACCAGTTGAATGACTCATCTATGGGACGACGGGTACTAAATTTCAGTGTTGTACGACTTATAATTTCGAAGATATTCTATATTAAAAATTTGGCATGTATGGGCAGTGCCACGCCCCTTGTTCAATACCCTCATCATTCCCTCTGTCGAAAGATATGAATAAAGGTTCGTACTAAGTTTCATTGCTGAGCGAATTATAGTTCAGCGGAATATTTGGGTCACAAAAAATGTGCCACGCCCCTTGTTCAACGCCCATCAAATCTTACCAGTAGAATGACACATCTCTGGGACGACGCTATACTAAATTTCAATGCTGTGCACCTTAAAATTTCGAAGTTATTCCATTATTAAGATTTAGCTTGTATGGGTGGTGCCATGCCCCTCGTCCAATACTCGTCCCATTCGCCCTGTCGAATGACATGACTAAATAGTAAGTTCTTAGGGAATTTATTTGATGTGTGACTTATGGTTCCAAAGTTATCGTCTAAAAATTTTCGGAATTCACGGTCAAATATGGCAGGGATTTTCCGACTTTTCCAACAGATTTTCCGGAATTTTCTTTTCGCACGAACCTGAACTGACTCAATACGAATCTAACAAAAAAACTCCATTGAAATCGGCCTGTCCGTTTGAGCGTGATGCGCTTACACACATACATCCACTTTCTTTTATATACATATATAGATTTTAAGTATTGAACATTAAAAAAGTATAACTTTTGAAGCAACTTACGATTTTCTCTCCTTAATTCAGAATCTGATTAATAAATAAAATAAATTGAAAAGTGTACACGAAAATGCGGCAAAATTTAAATTAAGCAAATATGCTGACAAATGTGTATGTTCAGCCAGTGGGTGTGTTCATGCATATATGAAGACATGGCACAATAAACAAGGTAGTGGAAATGGTTCAATTATAAGGTTGTAGCAAGCCACCGGCTGATTGTTTATCGCTTCTGTCAAAATCGTCGGTAGGCTGTGTTGCCGCATCGGTTGAAATGAAAATACCTGACTGAAAACACCTGACCTGAGCACTTTTCCCGTTTTTTCACTCGAAATACAGCGCCGTCTGGCAACAATCACTTTTGTTTGTTTTCAGTTTCTCCCTGTTTCGTCGGAAAATATCTACTGATTTTGACAGTAGCGGTAAACAATCCTACCAACAAAATACATGTGGTTTTTGGTGCTGCGGGGATGCTATAACCTTATTATTGAGCCATGGTAGTGGCACGAAAAAAGCAACAAAATTCACGTGTATTTTGTTTCCGTTCGGTTCATTGTCAAAATCGGACGGACGGTTCACTTGCCAACAGTATTGCCAGCATCGAATAAACGTAGACATAATAATAACATTCAAATATGTTGTTATTTGTAGGTTATTGTGCACAAACAGGAGTTTCCAAATTCAAATAGTGAAATTTCACGAAACAATGAAGTGTCTACGGAAAAAGGGAAGCCAGTTAGGGTGATAAATAATATAAATTGTCGGCTTAGATTTGAAAGGTGCTAAGACCACTTGGTTTACATTATTACATTTTGATGAAAGATGAAAGAAAACGTAAAAATACACAAATGAACAGCAAAAGTACATAGCTTTCTTGTTTTTATCTGTTGTTTTACAATGAGGGCCAAAAGTGCTAAGCCCATAGTTCGCCGATTTTGCGTTAATTCACAAAAGTTAATATAAATCGGCCGAAAATGTTTGTTATACATATTCATATGCTCTTTATTACCTTAAGGTGCAATCTAATAACATCACACAAAAATAAAACAATTAATTTGAATTCATATTTTTTTACACCGTTTTTTGTCCTTCCTGGAAAATGTGAAAAACTGGACATTTTTACTCTAAGCCGACGAAATGCTCAAATATAGTTTCCATTACATTTGCATTCATAAATTTAAAGATACACGAAGTAGACATTATTGAATCCAGATTCCTGCCCACTGCTTGTAGTTTCAAAACGCCGAGCAGCGATATTCGCTTTGCGATGATTGCTTAGTATTCACCTTCTACGTAACTGCAAAATATTCCTGTTAAACACATCTGTAATTAAAAAAGAAAATTATAACGAAAATTGGAAAAATAATTCTCTTTTCATCATTGCAAAAATGCCTCAAATTGCACAGACAAACACTTGGCTGGCAATGCTGTTCGCCTAATGTTAACAAAACCAACAACAATTTTTGACAACCTACCGAACTCCGACGAGAAAAAAATAAAAGTCTGTCCGTTTGAAACTCTACCTTGTTTATTGTGCCATGATATGAAGAATTTACTTGCCAATATTGCCACATTGAAAAAATGTGAACGCATTAATCACAAAAAGAAATTACATGCGAACAGTAATATAGAGACAAATTTAAGATTTTTGAAATTCCCTACGTTTAAGTAAATATTAAAAATCGGTCCTATTTTCCCTACATAGCCAATTTAAGGCTGAATTTCCCTACATGTAGCCTTTTTCCCTACGGTTGGCATCACTGCTCCCTCGTATTCTCGCTGCTGCTGCGCCAGTTCAGTGGCCCACACAAAGGGGACAGATTTTGAGTTCAAACCCCTCCCAAATATTTGTATCTTGCAAAAATTATAGTTACCAAAAATTATTTCAACTGGCATTGCTCTTGGAAGTTGTGGACGTAACCCGCTCAAAATGAAATCCTATGTGCCACTGTGCCAGTTGATAAACATGACGATGAACGCTGCTTTTGTTGTGTGTTGGCAAACAAACAAAATCAGCGGTGTACTGTTTTTTGCGCTGTGCCGTGAATAGCGTGGATGTTGTTGCCTGCTGTTTTTGTGAACTTTTGTTTTAATTTATCCTTTCTAAAATGCATAAGTTTTTATTAGCCAGCAATTGTTTTCAATTTTCGTTTTTAATCCTGCTTTTTATACAGCCCACAGGCAGTGTTTTCGTAGGAGTGGTAAAATAAGAAAATCTAATATTGTAATTTTATTATCACAGCATTCGCCATGGAATCATTCAGGTGTAGAATATTTACACTATTCTTAAACGTACATACTAAAGAGCTGCACAAAAGTCCTATTGGGCACACTTCACTACTGCACAGCAGTGTTGCCGCTTCAAAATTTAAAAAAGTCGCAAAAAAAGTGTCATAGCCGAAAAAAAATTGTCATTAAGTGATCCAATTTTTTTATACCATGTATATATACTTTCATTATTTTATCTTTCGAAACTCATTATTTTTATTAAATTTCTAAACGAGATAGTTTTCTGTGAAAGAAAACTGTTGCTCCCTTAAATTAATTGATCAGGGATATATTAAAAAGTCCCAATATGCATGTTTTGTATTTATTATGAAAACATTTGCATTTCAAAGCATATGCGTGATATACTTACATATCCATCGGGAGCCATCAAAACTAATTTAGCACAAATAAATTAGGCAATGCCACAAAAAAGCGAGTTAATTCAGATTAATTTTGTACATTTTTGCGGAAAAACTTTGAGTTTAAATGTTCCAGAGGTCTAATTTTTAAGTATTTAACTGTTACCTTTGAAAAGTGAATACTAAAAGGAAGGCATATTTTCAGTATTTTTTAACACGCAAAAAATAAAAAAAATTAACTTTACGAAACAACTTTCATAATGTACATATAAACTTTTTGATCAAGAAAAAGGGGCAAAAGTCGCATGATTTTGAAGAAAAGTGTCAAAATAAGCCTATTTTTAAAAAGTCGGTGTCAGGTGGCATCGGTCTCCAGAAAGGGTCAATTTGACACTTTAGTCGCACAACGGCATCACTGCTGCACAGTACTGTCAAGTACTGTACTTCAGTGTCGCGGTGACAGCAAATTCAAATGCTCAATAGTTCTATTCTGCAATTCTGCTATTATGCTTTACCAAATTTGATGTGGTTTTTTATTGTATTTGTATATGTTCACACATTTTCGACAGACCAAAAGCCTGGTACCTCTACGCCACAATCAGTGATAATACTGCCAAAAATATTCCACACTTTGCTCCGTCCTCGCTTTTCACTGATCTTATATTCTCCGGACAAAACTTTTGGTTTTAATTCAGCTGAATTTGATTCACTCGTAGATTCCTACCAACAAAAGAAGTGCAACCATTTTAAAATTAACAAAATACCACAACTTAACACAGTTTATAATTTTGCTTACATTTAAAATATCCATTTTTGCGTGGCGTGCGCTTTACACTTCCACTTTCGATTTCTACGCGTTAAGAAAACTTTCTAATGCAGTCGCCAACAAGATCGACACTCGGTGTGATGTAGAAGTTCTGCTTCACTCGGTGTGAAGTAGAAGTTCTACTTCACTCGGTGTGCTTGCTGTGATTTACCGTTACTTAACCTCATTATAGCTTTCTGTTTTGATGTTTTGCTTCACAACGGAACACAAGCACTGTCGCTGCTGTAGCGAAAAGGTTTTCGAATGATGCAGTGCTTGCTTTGTTGCAGAATAGAACTATTGAGCATTTGAATTTGCTGTCACCGCGACACTGAAATACAGTACTTGACAGTACTGTTCAGTAGTGAAGTGTGCCCAATAGGAGCTTTTGTGCAGCTCTTTAGTACATACATACATAGATATGCCTTAAAACACCCTGTAGGAAATCGGACTGGTCCAAGTGTAGTTTTTCAACTGGTCGCTTGACAGTCATCCCTGTGGGAAATCGGACTGGTCCAAGTCTAGTTTTTCAACTGGTCGCTTGACAGTCATATATGACCTCAGAACCGACTCGTTTTCTTGTAGCAAACTCACCCTTTTAACATGGCGGTGTCCTGGCGAGGGTCAATTGTCCCCGTCTGCATCCATTTGCAACTAGTCCAAGGTTAGTCCGAAGTAAACCAGTTTTTTTTTATTTGTACAATATCCCTAAGCAGCCTGTTCCATTTCATACGATACATATTGATCACTTCGGTCCCCTGCCATCACTTCAGTCCAAACGAAAACGTTGATGCATTTACTAAGTATGTAAAATTGTATCCGGTCGTATCGACAAGTACGCGCGAAGTATGCGCTTCGCTCGATAAGTATTTTGAGTATTATAGTCGCCCTTCGCGAATAGTGAGTGACCGGGGAACGTGTTTTACGTCTCTTGAGTTTACGTCTTACCTTTTAGATAAGAATATTGAACATGTGAAGGTTGCAGTTGCGTCCCCGCAGGCTAATGGTCAGGCTGAGAGGGTGAATCGGACGCTTAAGGCGATTCTGGCTGAATTGAGCGAGCCGCTGGCTCATTCCGATTGGGTGCGCCAGCTGGCGCATGTTGAGTATGCATTGAATAATACGGTTCACCGATCAATTAAGACGGCCTAGTAAACTTCTCTATTGCAGCGTATTGCAGCGGGGGTGTGAAGTGGTTCGGCTCACTGAGTTCTTGGATGAGAAGGATGTGAATTCCGTCGGGAGAGATTTAGAGGTTATGCGAGACAAGGCCGCCGTTGCCATTCGTGAGAGTCAAGAATACAACTTAAGGCGTTTCAATGAGCATAGTCGACCGCCCAGGGTTTTTGACGTAGGAGACTTTGTCGTTATTCGAAATAATGATACGACTATTGGCACCAATAAAAAGTTAATTCAGAAATTTAAGGGACCGTATGTGGTACTCAAGAAGCTGCCTCATGACCGCTATATCATAGGCGATATCGACGATTGCCCCATTACTCAACTCCCCTATCAGGGCATAATTGAAGCCAAACATATTCGCAGGTGGATTGAGCCTCCGGGTAACGAATTAATTGAGTCGCTTCCGCAACACCCCATTGAAGATGATTTACATTTTCAGCCTTCAGCACCCTAGTTTTAATGACCGATTGTTCAACCATTGTAAATTCACACTTAGATTCTAAGGTCCTTGTGGTTGTATTGTGCCTAGCATGTAAGTTCACTTATATTGATTGATAGGGTAGATCAAAGTGTCAGATCGGCCGACTGTAGTATGTAAGGGTACGGTGGCATCACCCGAGCCGTGGCACTACTCGGTGCAGTGGCATCATTCGAGCCATGGCACTACTTGCCACAGGATGGCCGACGGTGGCGTGGCAAGCCAAGTAGCGAGTAGCAAAAACGCGCGAAACGAAGACAGACGAGAAGCAGACAGTGGCAACGCAGACGTGTCGTGGCGTGTTGGCGAAAGTTGCCCATTTTATATTAAATGTTGTACAATTGAAATTTATAAAATAAAGGCTACTACAATACAAGGATACTTAATTTGCTAATTTGCTGCCGATTGGTGCTTTTTTGTTTAGCATTAGCACTGGAGAGCAATCTGCAGATCCCCATATCCAACCAACTTTTGTATTTATCCAAAAGCGTGTAAAGAGTAACGAAAAATATAAAACAAACCTGGCGATGTTTGGAAGTAAGATCAATAACAAAATATATGTCAGAACCAGAAGAAATCGACAAAGGAATTTGCATTCATAACGCGGGGGGTTTTAAAATTGTTAACAAAAAACTTCTGCATAGAAAGTTATAGCGCTCGAGGGTTATTTGTTGTATTTTTCAAGTGCTACGTGTGCCAACAAGAATTTCAAACTCCTTACACGAATAATATACAGAACAGTCAATTGTAATGGAATTAAAATATGCTAAAATTATGCGCTCAATCTTCCGTAAGCACTTTGATTTCGGTCGCCCAATTGCCAACTCCTCGATTTCATCAGTTCGCATGCCAGCCAACTCCTGTCTAGCTTACAAGAAGGAGTTGCTTTCTGCACAAGGCGAATTAATACATGTGACTTCGTTGAATCAGCTGATTTGATTTTTTGTGGTGGAAAAGGTCTAGATTGTCAAAATGCCTGTGTAAAACTGTGACAGTTTAAAAATGAAAACAAAAAGCTTTGTTCTGATTGGCTGATTTTGACAATCTAAGCCCAGAAAACAAAAACAAAATACATTGAAATTTTGTTGCTGCCCTTACGCTATCACCTGTATGAATTCGCCTTGCTTTCTGCAGCAACACGGGTTGACCCAGCATGGCTGCCAATTGTACAGCATTGGGTGCACATAATAACAGGGCTATTCTGGCAAATACAGTTGAAAGACTTTCAAAAGATTATTGAAAGATATTTTGAAAGACTGAATGAAAGATTTTAGCTATTCCAACGAAAAAATCTTTCGGAAAAAGCTCTAAAATTCAACACTCGAGTTGAAAAGCTGTTTTCTGTCTGTTTTGTCTTTTGTCTGTTTTGTTTACATTCGGCGAACAGCATTGCCAGCCAACTCTTTTTCTGTGAAATTTGAAGCATTTTGCAATGATGAAAGAAAATTATTTTTCCAATTTTCGTTATGATTTTCTTTTTATTATAGATGTGTTTATCAGGATTATTTTGCAGTTACGTATTTCTTTTTAGAAAAGACAAAAACTGGTGTAAAAATATGAATTAAAATTAATTGTTTTATTTTTTTTGTGATGTTAATGATGTTATCAGATTTAACCTTAATGTAATGAACAGCATATGAAGATGTACAATATAACAAACACTTTCGGCCGATTTATATTATGTACTTTTGCTGTTAATTGGTGTATTTTTACGTTTTCTTTCATCCTTCATCAAAATCTCACATTTGTAAACCAAGTGCTCTATTCGATGCTGGCAATACTGTTGGCAAATGAACCGTTCGTCCGATTTGACAATGAACCGAACAAAACCACTAACAAAATACACGTGAATTGTTTCTCTCTTTCCTGCCACTACCTTGTTATTGTGCTATGCAAAAATTCAAACAAAATTTCAAAAATTTCAAAAACCAAACACAAACAAACCAAACAAAAAATTTCTAAAATTTCAATCAATGGCTGAAGAAATCAAGCTGAAGTAAGTAAAAATTAAAAAAGTAATTGCATTCTTTTATAAAATATGTCCATATATATTTCATAGGCATACAAGGCTGATTATATCGTTTCTTTTCACAACACAAACACAACGCACGTACTTTTTTCAAGCTGAAAGACGACCCCAAAAGCACATCTTTCAAACTGTCTTTCATGATATGGAAAAAAGCTTTCAAGATAGTTGCTAGAATAGCAAATTGTCTTTTGAAAGATTTTTGTACTTCGAAAGATTGAGGTGAGTCGAAAGCATAGTGAAATAATAAAGTGAACCAGATACTGACAACTCTCTTGAATCGGCATGCTTATTTTATGTCACTATGAAAAAACATGTCAAATGCTTAACTCTTTTTTATTAAAAAATTTTGTTTTCATAGTGAAAAAAGCAAAAAAAATATAATAACTTTAATAATACACTTTAATGAAATCGCTCCGGAATGCGTCTATGCACATTGATTCACACGAATTGATTGAAGATGGCCGTTTTTGTTAGTCAGCACCGAAGCCCAGGGTCGTATTCCTGAACCCCGGTGCTGCCAAGTTATTCAACTTAAACTACTTAAACTATGGCGTTGCCATTATGAAACATCTTACAACTCGGGCAACCTGACAACTTATGGTCCCGATAATTAGCCTACCGTATTGCCCGAATCCCTTTCAACGGCAACCTTTTCACTCGGCTTTGAGATCCACTTACGTATTCGATTCGCCTCCACCACTCCATCATACGGCAGCTGAGTCAATTGGCAGTTATCAATATCACGTACGACGTAACGGTCGTTTCCTAAGCTGTCATGAATTATATACGGGCCTCGGTACTTGGGTATGGACTTTTTATTCGTACCGACGACAGTGTCAACGTTCCGAATAACTACAAAATCACCTACGTCATATTTCTTAGCGTCAGTACTATGCTCGAGAAAATACTTTAGATTATATTCCTGTGCATCCTCTATCGCCTGCGATGCTTTTGAGCGTATATCCACTAAATCCCTAGTAACGTCATTCTTTTCGTCAAGATATTCCGTCAGCTCGTCAATCACGTCGCCTCGCTGTTCCACACCAAACAACAGGATACTCGGAGTAGTTTTCGTGGCACTATGAACTGAGTTATTGATGGCATGTTCGACCTGTAGTAATCTGCTGCACCAATCAGCATGTGTGATTGGATCGCTTATATTCCCTAGCATGGTTTTGATTACTCGGTTCACTCTTTCTACCTGCCCGTTGGCCTGTGGAGATGCCACAGCCACCTTTACATGTTTAATATTATGTCTCAGCACGTATTCTCCAAATTCGAGTGACGTAAAGCAAGTTCCTCTATCGGATATTATCCGTTTGGGTCGACTATAGTAATTGAAATATTTATCCAACGCGGCAGTAACCGCTCTCGTACTAGTCGAATTTGTAGGATATAATTTTACAAACTTCGTAAAAGCGTCAACCACGACCAAAATGTGTTTTCTCTTCGAGTTCAGAGACGGCAGCGGACCAAAATGGTCGATGTGAATTGTATCAAACGGAATTGGGTTCTTGGGGATATTGTATAGGCACTTTTCGTTTAACCGAGTTGGTACGGCATACATAATACATTTCAGACAATTTCTTACAAAGGTCTCTATCTTGCGGCGCATGCTCGGAAACCAGTTGTGCAGTCGGATTTTCTGGTAACATTTTTCAACCGCCTGGTGGCCTAATTTTTCATGGATTAAACGTATTACATTTCCCTCCAAATCACTCGGTACGTACAATAGTTTCCGTCCTGATTCAATGACTTTATAAACCACACCGTCAACTAAGTCAAAATCCTTCATTTCCCTGGTTTGTAGTTCATTGCGTACACCCCTTATCAATTCGTCGCGCTCTTGGGCTATTTGTATCTGGAAGTCTACGTCGTTCACGTCTGTAACCATGGCAACATGGCACCTACTTAGGGCGTCCACATGACCCATGGATGCACCCCCGCGATGTTGTAACCTGTAGTCATAGTTCTGCAGCTCCAAAGCCCATCTAGCGATCCTCGGATTAACCTGTTTCCTTTCCAAAGTCAGCGTCAGGGAGTTACAGTCGGTTACTATCTTGAAGGATATACCCTCTAGGTAAACTCTAAATCGTCTTAAAGCATAAATGATGGCCAGCGCTTCTAACTCGAAGCTGTGATACTTAGACTCGGCAGCGGAAGTGGTTTTAGAGAAATATGATATTGGATGAAATTTACCATCATTCTGTCGCTGCACTAACACAGCACCAAAACCGGCAGAACTAGCGTCACAATGAAGCTCCGTTTCCCTCTCGGGGCTATAAATAGCTAACACCGGTGCTTCCGTCAGTTTGGCTTTTAACTCGTTAAAGGCTGCAATGAAGTGATCATTGATTATAAAGTCGGCACCCTTTTTCAACAGATCCCTTAATGGTTTAGCTATAGTGGAAAATGATTGTACAAAGCGGCGAAAATATGAAAAAAGACCTAAGCAGGACTCCAATTCTTTCTGATTGGTCGGCAGCGGGTACTTTCTAATGGCTACCACATGAGAATCACTCAATGTTATACCTGTGGCCGTTACCTTGTAACCCAAATATTCTATTTCGTTGTAGCAAAACTTACATTTCGGAAGATTTAATTTCAATTTTCTACTTGTAATACGTTCCAAAACTAAACACAACGTCTGATTGTGGTCCTTAAAGTTCTCGGCAGCAATTAGTATATCGTCCATATAGATTACGATTTTCTTAGCGTCGATGAGATCACGGAAAATATCATTGATGAAACGTTGGCATTTTTACATATTCGTACTGACCGTCAGCTGTCACAAAAGCGGTGTATGGTATGGAATCTGCCGAGATGCTAACGTGATGAAACCCACTTTTTAGGTTCAGAACGGAAAAGTATCGTTTACCCTCTAAATATTCTATACAGTCTTCAATGAGCGGCAGCGGATAGTTATCCCGTACAGTTATCTTATTAAGGGGGGAACTACCTTTAGAGGCCGAAAAAAAGGTCATTTTTACAGTCGATTTACAGGGAAATGAAAACAGTTCTTTTCAAATCAATATAATTTATATTTACAGTGATGTCTGAGGTAAAAAAAAAACATTTTTGTAAAAGTGAAAACAGAAATTTAACAAATTTTTCAATGATTCTGTAAGTCATATCGCCGCTGACATCGTAAATTGTGTAAGTGATGCTGGCCGCAATTTTAGTCTGAAATAAAAAAACCAAACATTTTCTTACTCGAGAGGGTTTTCTATCGTCGGTGAACTAAAATTTTTACGAAATTCGAAAATTAACCCTCTAAGACAGGCTTCACAAAAAAAAATTAGGATTTTCACAAGAAATTTTGTTATATATGCAGTCAAAAAATGTCTAAAAATGTTTTGTTTTTTAAATCTTTAGTTTAGATAGAACAATTTTTTATGCTCTTTAAAATGAATGCTAGATAATGAAAATCTGTTCATTAGTAATTTTATTATCACTTACACAATTTTGAAAAACATTGTTTCGAGAAAATGCCGTTTAAAGTTTGCGGTTTGCGCTCGGCGAGCTCGGCGCCAGTCATTTCCGGGATGCATCTCTTCCACAATTTCGAGAATTACCTTTTGAAACTTTGACACGATATTCTAAGGCAATATACCTATCGATTAAAACAATAAAAAAAAAATCGATTTTTTGAAGTGTCTAAAGGTAGTTCCCCCCTTAAGTCCCCGATAACCTACACACAGTCGTGTTTGGCCATTTTTCTTCTTCACCAAAACAATAACAGACGCGTACGGAGAGTTACTTGGCCTAACAATGCCCTCCTGTTGTAATTCTTTTACAATTTCTTTAACCTCTGTCCGTTCCTTGTAAGATAATCGTCTAGGGCTACAATAAAAGGGTACGTCAGAACTTAAATGAATCTTCATCTCATATTCGTAAGGGGTAACGGAAATATCTTTCAGCACTAAATAGCAATTCGTTATCAACTCTACAAGTTTCTCACGTTGTTCCCGGCTTAATTCGAAATTTACGTCAAATTCTTGGTCATCAAACGGAATATCAATATTATATATGTATGGCACGTCGTCGTTGACACTACTGTTTATTGACTCAACCGACCCAGCTGTCGCAGAATCCCGATTGATTCGGCAGTAATCGGCAACGGAAGTATTTGCATTTCTCAAAAGGTTGTGCTTACTTAGGATTCGTAAGGAGTCGATCGATTCGGAGGAGCAAAGGTTAACTTCATCTTTGATTTCTAACAGTTGCGTCTTAGAATAACGCAGTTTCGATTTTGTTAATTGAATGTTAAAAGCCCGTAAGAAATTTCGTCCTAAGATAATAAGTACAAACAGCACGTCGTCAGCTACTACAACAATTGAAATTCGTTTTGTTTGTTTTAAAAATTTTATTCTGCAGTGGCTTTCTGCCAAGGCATGAATAGTGTGCCCACCCACGGCACGATATTTCGATTGCTGTACGTGTCCGGTACATAGCGAAGCTCGCAGGTCCTCTGGCACGCAGGACTGTCGTACAAAACTAGTTGGGCTACCCGTGTCAAACAAGGAGAAAAATTTAATAAATTTTTGCCTCCTAACCGAATCGACTCCAAAAGCAATACTTACATTATTAAAATTATTAACGGAGTAGCAATCATCCTCCTCGGCAACGGCAACGGCAGCGGCAGATGGCTTCAGGGCCTTCTTGGGGTTTGGGCACGAACGGTGATCGTGGCCCATCTCCCAGCAACGGAAGCATGACCCGTTCCGACGCAGCGGATACGGGCACTGCGGCTTAATATGGCCCCGCTGCGAGCAATTGTAGCACAGCGGCTCCTCCGGCCGCGCGGACCCTAGCGGAGCAGATGTTTGTCTGGCTGGCGGTTGTGTGTTGCGGCGTTCTGTCGGTGGTGGTGGTATCTCAATGAGGCTCCGCTGGTGCCTCTTCACCAGCATCTTCAGCTCGGCGACGCTGTTGGCCCCGATCAGCAGCCCAACGCTGCGCACCCCATGGCCGATCCCCTCGATAATAAAATCGACGACCTCCAGCTCATTGATGTCGGACCGCATCGCGATGGCCTGCATCTCCAAGATGTACCGATGCAGCGACTCCTCCTTCTTGTTCCAGCGTCTCTGCCGCAGCATGCGGTAAACGTCTTGACGCGAAACGGCAACGTCAAACTCGGCCATCAGAGCCCTCTTCAGGTCGGCGTAGCATAGCGCGGCAGTCATCGACAGGAAAACCCGCGCCGTGCCCGTCAGCGAACGGCGCAGGCAGAGCAACTTGAAGCTCTCGTCGGGGTTTGTGGAGCACATAAGCTCTTCGAAGTCCCATAGGAAGTGCCCTACGGCATGGGCGGCGTTGTCCCCACTAAATTTGGGGATGGCGTGCTCGACGTCGGCGAAACTCGGCAATCGTTCCTGTGTTGGAGTCGGGGCGGGATTCCCCAGCTAGCGGATCTGTTGTCGCAGCTTGAGGATCTCCAGTTGCTTCCTCAACGTCGCCAATTCTTCATCAACGGCGGTGTCGTCGGGAGCAGCATTGCCGTCGGCGCTAATGGCATCGACCGAAAAAGCGTCGCCATCTTGGCAACGCGATGTAGCGTGAGCTTGGTAGTTGCGTGGTGTTTTGCCGCCTACTGTACCATACCCGAGATTGTGGTTTCGGGCGGCAGCGGCGGTGTTGGCTGCAGCGGCAGCATTGGCGGCAGCAGCGGTGTTGGCTGCAACGGCAGTGTTGGCGGCAGCAGCGGCGTTGGCTGCAACGGCAGTGTTGGCGGCAGCATCGGTGTTTGCTGCAACGGCAGTGTTGGTGGTGGCGGCAGCGTTGGCTGCAACGGCAGTGTTGGCGGCAGCAGCGGTGTCCAGCGGAGCACCCCCCATTTCCTTCATCAGCCTACGGAGCTGACCCATCGTGGCCGTTCCGGGAAAATCAATGCCGGCCTTCGCCAGTGTCTCCGCCATTTCCCACTCTCGCATGTTGTTTATGTCGGCTGCAACGGCAGTGTTGGCGGCAACGGCGGCGTTGGCTGCAACGGCAGTGTTGGCGGCAGCAGCGGCGTTGGCTGCAACGGCAGTGTTGGCGGTAGCAGCGGTGTTGGTTGCAACGGCAGTGTTGGTGGCAGCGTCGGTGTTGGCTGCAACGGCAGTGTTGGTAGTGGCGGCAGCGTTGGCGGCGGTTGGCTCGCCGCCGGTGTCCAGCGGAGCACCCACCATTTCCGTCATCAGCTTACGGAGCTGACCCATCGTGGCCGTTGCGGGAAAATCAACGCCGGCCTTGGCTAGTGTCTCTGCTATCTCCCACTTTTGCATTTTGCTTATTTTGGATTGAACCCCACACTTGAGTTTTAATAATACACTTTAATGAAATCGCTCCGGAATGCGTCTATGCACATTGATTCACACGAATTGATTGAAGATGGCCGTTTTTGTTGGTCAGCACCGAAGCCCAGGGTCGTATTCCTGAACCCCGGTGCTGCCAAGTTATTCAACTTAAACTACTTAAACTATGGCGTTGCCATTATGAAACATCTTACATAACAAAATATATCAAGAAGTAGAACAGGTAGATTTTGCAATTGTATTTTTTATATTGTAATATGTTGTAATTCGTATACCTAAGTACACAGTACATTTTTTTTAGAAAATGCCGAAGACATCTTGCGCACTGTGTCGGACTGCTCATGGGGGTTCGATACCCATGTATGTAGTGCCGTCCAGTACGCAACAAAAAAGGAAGTGGGAGGAAGTATGCAAGACTAATTTCGGCACGAAGGCAAGGTTTTGTGCATTGCATTTTATGGAGAGTGACTTCAAAGATTCAATGGGCAAACGGCGACGACTCCAATTCAATGTGGTGCCGTCGAAGAACCTCCCAGAGTCCTCCCTACAGTAGTTAACTAAGGAAAAATATTCTTTTGCGAAAGCAGCTTTTGGTGTAATGTTTTCTTCAATGAGTTTATAACACATATGTATGTAACTGTAATAGGTGTGAGCCACAAACTGGAAGTGGACCTCTCCCTAGCTGGTTCACTTTATTATTTCACTATGAGTCGAAAGATAGTTGCCAGAATAGCCCTGTAACATAATAAATAACATAAAAACATAACAAAGTTGTATGCATTTTTTATTGAAATAATTGACAATTATGAAAATAATAACATAACAAAGTTTATAAGATGTATGCATTTTTTATTGAAATAATTGAAAATAATAACATGCATCGAGAAAATGTATGCATCTCCTATTGAAATGATTGACAATTATGAAAATAATAACATGCATCTTATTATTATATTATGCGAAAATTGCTCTTTAATTCGTTCGTAAGATCGAAGTTGGAATATGGGTCTTTTATTTGGAACCCACACTACGATGTACATATCTATCGCCTTGAGCGGGTTCAGCGTAAATTTGTTAAGTTTGCTCTTAACTCTCTTAACTTCGATCTTCCACTTCCTCCCTATATTTCGGGATGTAAATTAATAAATTTGCAGTCACTCGAGTTGCGCAGAAGAATTTCGGCCCTCTCTTTTATATTTGATATTGTTTCTGGATTCATCGATTGCCCTGATTTGCTTGGTCTAATAAACTTCCATGTCCCAGCTAAGTCGCTGCGGCGACATCAAATATTTTGGACTGAGGGTCATAAAGTTAATTATGCACTTAATGAGCCAATCAATAGAGCGCTTTCGGATTTTAACTTGCTTTGTGTTAATCATCATTTTGATTTTAGCATAAGTAGAGCTCAATTTAAATTATTTCTTTGTAAAATTTTTAACTAGTTTTAAGTTATTTTAATTTATTGTTTCATAGTCTGTAAGGTTGCGAAAACATTAGACTGAATAAACAAATTGAAAATTGAAATTAATACGCCTTTTTCTAAAATAATACTGTTACGAATACTAGTTCTAGTGGGCTAATACGTATCTCTGGATTGCGCAATTTGAAAATAAAACACTTTAATTATCCAAACGCAGTTAATAAAAACCAACGACCACTTTATTACACAAATTTTACACTTCACTGTCTGTACACTTAACTATTTACTCCGTGTGGCACCTTCACTTTTCTAAACCAAGACTGACTCGCTGCGCCGTACCCGGCTGCCTTTTATACCTGTCCGGTTATCGCGCAGATCGTTCTCGCACATTCCAGAGTGGACTAAAGGTTTCCATGATGATCGCGAGCCATCATTGCCAGGTTGGACTAAAAGTTTCCCTTATTATCGCGGCCGTCGTTGCCAGATTGAATTATAGCACGGCGCGTACCGCCAGGGTTGCTTTGCACAGCGACAGACTGTCTTATCGTTACACTGCCAACCACTTAGACTTGTTCGTCCCGAACAAGTGCCGAGGCTCCGCTGTGATAAGGCGCCAGGCGCTCCAAATGGACTACCTTCAGCTTAGCGCCTCTATTGCTACAACGTTGAATCCTGTATACCACGTCGTTAATCCTAGTCACGACTTCGTACGGTTCTTCCCATGACGCTTGAAGTTTCGGAGACAACCCTTTCCTCCGCTGCGGGTTGTAGAGCATTACCAGATCGCCTTCTTGGAACCCTGCTGAGTTGGCCCCTAGATCATATCTGGCTTTTACCTTATCGCTGACCAGTTTGGTGTGGCTCCTTATAAACTGGTGAATTTCCTCCAGTTCCGCCCGCTTATTGACCACGTAGTGCGTCTTAGCACCTCCCGTCGTGCTGACTACCCCGAACTTCAAGTCAGCGGGTAACCGCAACTCTGCGCCGAACACTGCTCGGGCTGGAGTGAGTGATGTCGTGTCGTGCGGGGCTGACCTATACGCCATCAGGAACAGGGGGATATGCGTGTCCCAATCCTTTTGATTCCTGCCTACCACTTTCCGCAGGTATTCCTCCAGTGTCCGGTTAAAGCGTTCCACCATGCCGTCGGACTGTGGGTGCAAAGGAGTGGTACGTGTTTTCTTTATCCCCAGCAGCTCACACACTTCCTTGAATACCGCAGACTCAAAATTCCGGCCTTTACCAGCTTTTCCGAGACCGTAGTGGCCTCCTGGTTAGGAATAGGGTACACTTCGGGCCATTTGCTGAAGTAATCCACTACCACCAGCACATATTTGTTGCCTTGAGTGCTAGTTGGGAATGGGCCGGCGACGTTCATAGCAATCCGCTCGAAGGGCGCTCCCATGTTGTACTGCTGCATGCGGCCTCGAGATCTTCTTGTCGGCCCTTTCGCGGCTGAACATCGGTCGCAGCTCTTAATCCACTCGGCTACAGACTCCTGACATCCTACCCAGTAGAATCGTCTCTTTATTTTGGCGACGGTTTTGGTGATGCCCAGGTGCCCTCCACTGGAGTCGTTATGGTATGCCTCGATGACCTCGTTGATTCTGCATTTCGGCACTACCATTAGGAAGTTGCTGGTCCGACCATCCGCGCTCTCCCATTCGGAGGCACCCTTCCTTTAGCCGCAGACTTTTCCACTGTGCCCAGTAAGCCTTAGCGATCGGGCTTTCACCGGCCATCTCCTGCCAGTCTGGACGTGCGCATGGAAATGCCGATGCCTTGTCACGCCGTCCGTGCAAAGTCGAATGCAGGCAGTGCTCGCGAGCCGAAAGCAAAGAACAGATAGTGGACGTCCGGTTGGTAAGCGTTACGCCAGAGGAAGAGTGGTCTGCGGAGAGGCTACAAAAAGACCAGCGTGAGGATGCGGATCTTGCAAAAATCGTCGAAGGCAAGGAGCAAGCCTCTGGCGCCTCTTCCTCTGGCGTAACGCTTACCAACCGGACGTCCACTATCTGTTCTTTGCTTTCGGCTCGCGAGCACTGCCTGCATTCGACTTTGCACGGACGGCGTGACAAGGCATCGGCATTTCCATGGCTACTGCCCTTGCGATGCTCTATCGTGTAGTCGTAGCTCTGCAGTCGCTCGATCCACCGCGCCAATTAGCCTTCAGGATCTTTAAAGTTCAGGAGCCATCTCAATGCCGCATGATCTGTGCGCAGGCGAAACCTTTGTCCATACAGATATTTGTGGAAGTGTTTTACGCAGTCCAATACCGCCAGCAGTTCTCTCCGTGTCACACAGTAGTTGCATTCCGGTTTCGATAAAATCCTACTGTAGTACGCTATCACTTGTTCCTGGCCGTCTATTATCTGTGATAGCACACCGCCAATACTATTCCCGCTTGCATCTGTATCCAGCACAAACATCTCCCCAGGCACGGGGAAGGCCAGAATTGAAGCAGTGCACAGTTTTTCCTTCAGACGTGCAAAAGCCTGCTTCTGCTCTTCGTTCCACTCGAAAGCTTGGCTCTTTTTCGTCAGTTTGTGCAAGCTGCTGGCTATGTTCGCGAATCCCGGAACAAATCGGCGGTAGTATGTGCACAGGCCCAGGAAACTGCGGAGTTCGTGTAGATTGCGTGGCCGGGGCCACTCCTTCACCGCCGTGATTTTGCCTTCATCCGTATGTACTCCGCGGGCGGAAACCGTATGACCCAGATACTTGACCTCCTTTTGGAACAGCGAGCACTTCTTTGGGTTGATTTTAAGCCCAGCTTCTCGTATCCGCTCGAATACCTCCTTCAGCTTTCCCAGGTGGTCGTCGAAGCTTTTACCCATCACGATTATGTCGTCGAGGTACACCAGGCACGTCCGCCAATGCAGCCCCTTTAGCACGCGTTCCATTAGCCGCTCGAATGTTGCTGGTGCGTTGCAGAGTCCAAACGGCATGACGGTGAACTGCCACAAACCATCGCCAACACTGAAAGCCGTTTTCTCCTTGTCCTTGTCTGCAAGCTCTACCTGCCAATAGCCGCTGCGTAAGTCGAGCGTGGAGAACCACTGTGTGCTTGACAGCATGTCCAGGGTGTCATCGATCCGCGGTAGTGGATAACTGTCCTTCTTGGTCACATCATTGAGCTTCCGATAGTCCACACAAAACCGGGTACTGCCATCCTTTTTCTTGACTAGCACGAGCGGCGAGCACCAGGGGCCCGAAGAAGGCTCTATGACCTTTTCTTTCCGCATGTTTTCGATCAAATTTGTGACCTCTTCCCTCTTGGCCAGAGGAACTCGTCTTGGCGGTTGGCGAATCGGTTTTGCACTTCCGGTGTCGATGTTGTGCTTCACTATGGCTGTTCTTCCGCCTGCTTCTGCCGCAAATATTGACCCATCAACTCGCTGCTCCACTGGTTCTCCTGCGGTATGGCGTCCATGTTAAAACCGCTCTTCTTATTATCTCCAGGCGGGCTCTTCTCTCAATTGACCACTGCTACAGCTTCCTTACACTCGCCAATTACCTCATCTTTCCCGAAATATCTGGGTGCATTCGGGGGGTTCAGTATTCTGACCGGTATTCTGCCATTCTTAGGTTCCACTAATGTACGTCCGATGATGATGTTGTCGTGTCCTTGTTTCGGTGCTTCTACGACCCACAGCCGACTCGTCCCATCGTCCTCGTCCACCTTTGCCCACACAATCGCCTCAGAATTCGCTGGTATCCTCCGGTGTTGACACGATACAACCTTCCTTACCGCCACGCTTCGCTCATAGCCGGTGTGCAGCGGGAATTCAACGTTGGCATATCTCAGCACATGTTCTTTCAGGTCCAGCGTAAAACCGTGCCTAATCATGAAATCCACGCCGATAATCACGTCGTCCATTATATCCGCGACGATGAACTCATGTTCCAGGCTACTGGTGCCGATAGCAATCGTTTTTGTAACTTTTCCTCTTACCGGCGCACGCTCGCCGGTCGCAGTCCGCAGCTGTATGCCATGCAGCGGTTCCCAGTTCTTCAGCAGCTTCCTTTGTATGATCGAATATGACGCAGGGTGACGGTGGGGCAGCAGATTGTGGGGATCAGCTCACGCCCTTTTGGGCTGACCCATTTTAGTTTAACGGCCCCTCGTCCTCAGCCCTGCGCTTGTTGGCTGAGCCTCGATTGTCAGTATTCCCCGCTTCAGGCGATTGCGAACGGGAACGCCTCTTTCGTTGGCGGCAGTCTCGTGATATGTGGCCCTGCTTGCCACATACCCAGCAAACAACTTTAGAGGAGACCACCCGTGGTTCCCAAATAGACCTATTCACTGATCCAGTAGACGACGCCATGACACCTCACACAGATTGTGTATGTGAAATGCAAAAAATGGTAAAAAAAATCGCTTCCCCTCCCAGTTTCGTATCACGTTATCACTGACGACACTGAAGCTGCGCTCGGAACTTCGCTGCTTTGTATTCGTATACGCGAGTAAGCGTCGTTGCTACTCGCGAGTAGCAGCGTGCCCTTCTATGCCTTAAAAACATTTTTTTAAGGTTCTGCTTCGAAAACTGTCAGGGCCCGGCGGTTCTGCACGCAAGTTTGAAATCAGTGGGCCCAATAAATCAAGTTTTTTTACCCTTTGTTGACCCTGTCAAATTTTTATGACAAAATACTTGTCTAAATATTTCTCATTTGTATGTTAGTGCTTTCACCATATTTGAAGACCTATTAAATCATGTTTCTCTATACAAAGTTTTAACCCTTGGTTTCCCCGTAAGATTTCGATTTTTAAAAAAATTAGTCTAATTATTTCTGATTTAAAGTGTTTTCACCAATTTTGAAGTCAATAGGAATATCGGTTTATTTTTTTTCGTAGTTTTGCCGAATTCTTCAAAATTGCTATTAACCATGTCAAAATTTGCCTACAAAAATAATTTTACTTGGAACCTGCCACGTAAAAGTATTTGTAAAAATCTTAAGTTGGGATCAAATTTGCAAATTTTTAAATGAAACAGAACGCACAGCAAAAAGCCATACACCATACAGATTCGATTTATGGTGACATTACAGCAATTTGTGCAGGAAAACCAATCGGCAACACAAAAAAGCATACACACAATAAACGATAACAGCAAAAACATTAGCGAATCCCAAATCATCTTCGTTGAAACGACTATGACGATGCTTTGGTTCGTTGTGTGCTCTCCACTTGCGCTTCGGCAAACAAGATCAATAAACATACCATGTACATGCAAAAAGTGATTGAGTGATCACTACGCCACAACAACCACCATTTCAATGTACACGAGCGAAGCCGTTGCGAACAACAACATTGCTTTTTGCTGTTGTTGTTCTTTGTATTTTCCCTTCAATGCTTTACACAGCCGCATGCGATCAATTCTCGTTTTGTTTTGATTATGGGTGAATGGTCAAAATGGCCCCGCATTTGTGGCTGCTGATTGACTCATGTGTGTTTTTTACTAGCCGATTTTGACAAGCAGGATGCCCAAAGCAGTAACAAAATACATGGGGTTTTTGTTGTTGCCGTAGTGCTATCACCTTGTTAATACACCTTGCTCGGAACTGTTTGTTCTGTGATATAACAGAAACGAAAGCTGTCTAGTGCTGTTCGTAATGTTATTAGAGGACGTAATGTTAAATCGGATGGACTTTGTCGTCTGTTCCATCGTGCTGTGCTTTCGTGACTTTTCGTTATCCTCTATATAAAACATAAGAAATAAAAAGAATTTGTACGCGGTTTTATGACTGTTTTTTGTCACAAAGTCAGTTTCTACACATCTGCACTTTGTCGTCTGGCCAGACGAAAAATGTTTTTTGCGAGAATCGAGTGTATTATTAGTTTTTATTATTATTTTAACTTTCTTTGAATTTTAAAAATGATAGCTAAGTGTTCACAGCATGCTGCGAGCTTGTTAAAAATGTAAAAATGGAAAATTATTCAAAAATTTCGAAATACTAAGTAAGCCAAAAGAATCGCTGTTTTTGTATTCTTGGTCAGTTTGTATGTGAAAGTAATTTGATTTTTACAAAGGTTTGATATATAATTGCATATAAAATTTGTTGCTATTCGAAAATGGCTGCATTTTTAACGTTGGTGATGTGTCACTTCGTATTTGAAAGTCGAGGAGTAAACTTCAAATCGCAAAATCGTGTGTTTAGTGTTGGGAGTGGCTGCATTTTTTAACAACGATGATGCTGTGGACGTGACAATCTGTCAGACCTCACGATACAACCAATGACTTATGAATGTATTTTATTGGTCGTGCCTCAAATGGAAGAAAGAGCAAAAAATCCGAGTACTGTTCGCTTCTCTAGCATGGCGTGGTAAGCTAATAATAAACATTCGTATTATAAATATATTAACTTATCATTCATTTATATCATTCTAGTTGCCAACTGCTCCTGTTGCTGTAGCTTCACAGGAATTTAGATCCGGTTCATGCGCTATTTGCCTAAACAATACACACAAGCATCGCAAAACACGATTTCAGTGTCAGCAATGTGGTGACCACGTTTGCCTGTCACACGCACATGTGTATCACAAGTGCCATAAATGCATTGAATGAATAAAAAAATAAGAAAAATATGCATACTTTACATTATATATATGTATAGACACATACAAAAATAAAACATGCCTAAAAATGATAAAATTTAAAAAAAAAACAGATTCATCTTCTTTTTTACAGTGTATTTGTAGGTAACAAAGTAAGTATATATCAACATAGTTTGTTTATATATGTATGTACTTACATACGTAGCCTACCGTATAAACTTCATCTGTCATTGCGCTTTGCCTTTGTCAAAAGCCTCACCCAGATTTCGTCTGACCAGAACACAGAGTGCAAATGTGTAGTAAATAGTTACTGCCCATCGAAGGGTTAACATTGTTAAATTTGTATGAGATGCGCGTTCTGTATTACTATTTATTCTGTGCTAATACTAATACAATAATTCCAATTTCTTACGCAATTTCAATTTCTTTTACGCAAAAAGTAATACTTTTGTTTAGAACATACTCAACAAAGTTACGACGTATACGCGGTTGTGGAACAGGCCGATACGCGGTTGCAGTTTCAACGACGATCTAATAGTATAATTTATAAATAAATATAAATATTAGTGTCCGACCGAATATTCGGTTTCGGTTTCGGCCCAAATAAATGGTTTCGGTTTCAGTTTCGGCCAAAAAATGACCGAACGGCCGTAACCGAAACTTTCTAGAATATTTTTTTACATTTTATTGTGTAGCAGATATATAGTGAAAGGAGGAGTAATTTAAATGCCACCAATGTAGATAAACTTTTTTTTAGCATATAATATAAATTTATTTAATTTTGAATATTAGCGAGTAAGGTACGAAAGGGTGATTTTTTCATGTTTATGTTTTTAAAAAATGAATAAATTGTTTTTATTAATAAGTATTTATTTATTTATGTTATGTTTGTTTGTTTGTTCTTTATTTACTTAATATAAAATTCGTTTGTTGAAAAAAATGCTTGATATGGTGATTTTTATTTCAACTAGAATGTTTCAGTTTCGGCCGAATATAAAAAAAAACCGATATTCGGTTTCGGCCCAAAAAAGATGTTTCGGTCGGACACTATTAAATATATATAAATATGTATACGAAACTGAAACACTGTAACTTTATTATTGATATTTTGATTGGCATATTGATTTACTTGAATATCTACTCACTGGTGTGTCGACAGAAAGTCAAACTGAGGATATTTTGAGAACTGAATAACAAATTTTTCCGCAATACATTTTGAAACCTTTTTGACAAACAACGGAATTTACAACGCTCTACTTATTCAAGATGGCTTATAATATGGTTTAATTAACTTACGATAAATATTACTACTGTTCTTAATAAAATTTGTTACAGTTGGAGAGTATAATTAGAAGAAATTCGGAGAATACGGATCGAATTATGAAGAACGCAATTGGCTATGTTGTATGTAATAACAACCTGGGAATAACTGTTCAGTCATCATTTGATAATTCTTCTGCCACTGCTATTACCAAATTAATTGCTGGAAGTCTCGTGGCGGCGGCTAGGAGTGCAGTTCGCGACTTGGATCCTACCAATGACTTAGCATTTCTACGAGTTGCAACACGAAAGTTCGAGTATTTAGTGGCGCCGGAAAAGGAATTCACAATAGCTGTAATTCAATAAAAAATTTTAAAAGCGCTAAGCATTTACATATGTATGTACATATCTATTTTTGAATATCAATAGATGGTTTATTTTCATTAAATATATGAATTCAAAAGCCTGGTGAGCACTACGTTATTATTTTATCTTGTGCAGTCTGCACTACCAGTATGGTAATTTTTTCATCTGGCGTAATAAGCACTTCATTGGCTTTTGTACGCACTCGCAACATCAGCAACTCGTCTTCTGGGTCCATTTTTTGCAAACCCAACTGCACTTTCTCTCGCAACACCTCATAAAGGCCAGCGAACTGGATTGCCTCGTTGTGCTCCATTGTCGTCTGCACCGGATTACTGCTTTTGTTCAGTATGATAATGTCCGTTATCCCTGGTTTTTCTGATATCTGTTTGAATACTTCTTCAACGTAGGAACGCGTCCGTTTCGGCTAAGTCCGAACAAAAAGGCAAAATGTAAGCGCAAGCAAAATATTTTTACAATAACTTGCCTGTGTCTTAACTGCAGCTTGCATGCTCAAACCAACAGTTCTTGAGCCAAAGTAAAATAAATTGTTGAATTAAACGAAACAAACTCGATAGACAATGTCGCATAAGTGTGCGTGTTGGAAAACTGTTTGCTAGTATTCGTAATGTTTATTTTATCATAGATGGTATCCAAGGAGTTTAAACATACGTTGTTGTGCTAAACATTTGAATAAATAGGTCATTGGGTTGACGGAGTAAAGGGTCCTTAAGCCTTCACTTAAGGATATTAGGGTAAGTAAACTACAAAGAAAAAAAACTCAATCGGAATGCGATTGAAAGTCTAAAATTTCAGATAGTACCAAGGCGAATTCATACAGGTGACCTCGTTGATTCAGCTGCTTTGTCTTTTTTATTTTGGAAAAGGTCTAGATTGCCAAAATGCCTGTGTACAACTGTGACAATTTAAAAATGAAAACAAATCAAGCTTTAGTTTGATTGGCTCCTTACGCTATCACCCAAGGTTAATAGAAAACAAGGTTACCATGGTGGAATTATACAGGTGGAGTAACCTGATGACAGTTTTTGTGATTATGACAGTTCATGCTGCCTTGAAGAAACAATATTGTTTTTTTGCAAAAGTAAGATTTTAGTTCTAAGAAAAAAAAAAACGTATCGAAGGATAACTACTACAGTACATTCCGTTTAGCTGCCTATTCGCTTAGGTGCATTTTCTGCTTAGCTGCATTATTTGGCCAAAATACTACTTCGTAAACCGAATTTTCTTTGAAAATTTCACATTTAGCTGCATTTCACTTAGCTGCACTATTCCGTTTAACAGCCCTGTTTTTCAGCAAGTTTTCTTTGATTTGTATGAAAAATACTTCGTTTAACAGCACTTGAAAATTTCGAAAAGTTTTTTTGGAAAATAGTATCGAAACAAATTTCCACATTTTCGAAATGGAGGCAATAGTTGTGAAATTGTCAAAAAAGAAATATTCGCAGGGTAAAATTACCGATTATTTTACATAAAAGCATATCAGTAAGAATATGTAAGTTAAGGTAACAGATTGCAAAAGCTTTGTCAGCGACGCGCACCCTACGGGTCGTTGACATCACACGCGCAGCCACCTAGTTGCTGACGCTGCGGCTGGAAATTGAGGCAACGCAGAATGCAGAAGCTAGCAAAACGTGACTTTTCGGCCAGTAGCTTGTAGCTTAGCGTAAGAGTAAAATTATTTGTAAAATCAGTCTAAAATTAAAAGTCAAATAAAGCGGAGCTAAATACTCCAAAACAAAAACACTTTAATTATTTTAATTTGAAAACTGGCGCCCGAGCAGGGACCAGTCGCGTTAGTTGAAGTGAAAAACGTATAAGTCTGTCTGAAGTAGCCAGCCGCGTTCGCGAGTGCAAAAAAAAAAAAAAAAAAAAAAAATTCTGTTCCTGAAGGGAGAAAACAACTCCCCTGCGCTCAACACTCAACTCAATACCGGAAGACTCCTGCACCGCAGCAGCCGGCACAGCGACTGGTCAAAAATAAAATAGACTCTGTTGTGTCCGTCCGCAGAGCGCCACGCACTTGGAGCTAACACAGGAACCGTAGTAGGTCGGACCGACCAAAAAGGACAACTCCGTGCAGCCAGCGTGGGACGGGTAGTACAATGCTACTCCTAGTTTTGTAAGTTTATTGTGACAAGTTAAAAATAGATAGATAAGATTTGCGAAAATATATTTTTAAGAAAGAAAAAAAGTGTAGAAAATTCGTAAAGTGCAAGCAAGTCTGTAAAGGAAATATTTAAGAATATTTTGAAAAATTGTGAATTTTATAGCCGATAAGAAGATAAAACAAAAGTGACAAACATAAAGCAAAAAATAAAATAACTCACGGCTTGTACAGCCAATAACACAAAAAAAAAAAGGAAAAAAAAAACCCTATAACATAACTCAACTCTGCGAATCCGAAAGGACCCTCCAGAGTAGAAGAGTCTTCCTTCCTAGAAGGGATCAAAAACTTTAAAATAAAAATAAAATAACATATTTGAGAATTCAGAAAGACATTTTAAATTTTAGAAATACAGGAAAAATCTGTTTTAGAGTATAAAACATTTGTAAAGAGTTTGAAACATATTAAAAAATTGTAAAATTTTTTTTTAACCAAGAATTTATGCAAAAATTTACAAGAGTAAAAATTTTAAAGTAATCTCTAAACAAATTTAAATAAACTTGCCTCTTGTCTTAAAGCTTTCTCTTCCAATACATTTTGAAAAACATTTTGATTTCCAAACATGAGTAACCCTAACAATTTGGTAAGGCCAGCAATCCTTAATGTCCCAATTCCTCCTGCAAATCCTCCCCCAATTCCTCATGCAAATCCTCCCAATCCCGGAAACAGAGACATGGACACACAGATTGCACAAATAGTAAACCGATTGTTAAATGAAAGGGCAAATGCCAGAAACGTTGTTGAAGTAGACGAACAGGTAAATGTAGGAGCGGTTAATGACATAGGAGAAATGGATAAAATCCCAGATGTTGTTCGCTGTCTACGCGAATTTTCCGGAGATCCAGGAGAGTTTGGATCATGGAGAAAAAGTGTAGATAGAATTCTCCAAATGTATGAACCTTTACGAGGTTCACATAAATACTACGGAATACTGAACGTTATCCGTAATAAAATAATCGGTCAAGCCGACATAGTTTTGGAGTCGTATAACACTCCACTAAATTGGAGTGCAATTTCCCGTTGCCTCACCACACATTATGGAGACAAGCGTGATCTAGGTACCCTCGAGTACCAGATGACATGCCTGACTCAAGGCAATCTTTCCATTCAGGAATTTTACCAAAAAGTTTATGCTAACCTTTCACTGATCTTAAACAAAATTTCGTGTTTAGATGCAGGACCTGAATCCCGAAGCTTACTAATTTCTACTTACAGAAACAAGGCTCTTGATACTTTCGTGAGAGGGCTTAATGGTGACCTACCAAGACTCCTAGGCATAAGAGAACCTGTAGATTTACCAGAGGCACTTCAATTGTGTCTCAAACTCGAAAACCAAAACTTTAGAGCAAATGCTGCTCTCCATAATTCGCGGAAAATACACCATGCTCCACTTCTACCGCCACGCAGAAATTTGCAGCAACAAACATTCTATCCACACCTAATTCACTGGAACCAACCAATGCAAGGACATAGACCTCAACCCACCCATTACCCACCCTCGCCGCATCAACAATGGCCACGGCAACAAAACTTCTACTCCCAATTTCCCCAACGACAACAGAATTTCCAACAATGGCAACAATCCCCACCACGACCATTTGCTCCTAAACCCCCGCAAAAACCTGAACCGATGGATGTAGACCAAAGCATCCAAACGCGCAGAATAAACTATATGAACCGACCAGATTAAACCAATTTGTAGGAAAACGCCCACCTAATCCTCCTCGGCAATTTTCAAGACCTAATAAATTTCAAAGAAACTTCCATATTGATTCGTCAGAACACCCCAATGCAACATATGAACAAGCTATAGAAATAGAAGACAGTAATTACGATCAAACTGTTCAGGAATATACCAATAATCTCGAGAATCTTGACCAACAGCAGGTAGAGGAAGAAATCACTAACGATCTCTCAGATATACATTTTTTAGATTAGCAAACTCCTCCTTGCCATATTTCGAATGCAAGACGAGGAGTGGACAAATTCTCAGAATTCTAATAGATACAGGGTCCAACAAAAATTACATACAGCCCGGTATAGTACCCAAGCCTATACCAAATGACAAAATTTTTTTCGCAAATTCCATTGGCGGTAATGTTAAAATTAGCCACCACACTAAAGTTAATCTGTTTGGCATACCGAATTTGGAGATAAAATTTTTCCTCCTCCCTTCACTAAAATCTTTCCACGGCATTCTAGGCAACGATAGCTTAAAGGACCTTTCAGCAATCATACACACAAAACACAATTACATGACAATTCAAAATAAAGTTAAAATTAAAATCAAACAACACATTACACAATCAATTAATAAAATAGACATACGAACTGACCACATGACACAGGAGCAGATAAACAATATAAAAAGACTAACGGCTAAATACAATACACTTTTCAGTGACCCCGACGAAAAACTAACCTTTGCCACTACGGTAATAGGCGAAATTCGAACAACAAATGATACACCCGTCTACACAAAATGTTACCCATATCCAATGTCCCTCAAAGATCAAGTAGAGAAACAAATCAAGGAATATCTCCACAATGGTATTATTCGACCATCTAGATCTCCATACAATTCTCCTGTATGGATAGTACCAAAAAAATTAGATGCGTCTGGAGAAAAAAAATACCGAATGGTGATAGATTACAGAAAGTTAAATTCAGTTACAATAGCAGACAAATATCCTATCCCCGAGATAAATGGAGTACTTTCACAGCTCGGAAGAAACAAATTCTTCACAGTACTTGATTTAAAGAGTGGCTTCCATCAGATTCCTCTGAAGGAATCAGATATCGAGAAGACCGCTTTCTCGGTGAACAATGGAAAATATGAATTCACGCGATTGCCTTTTGGTCTCAAGAATGCGCCTTCAATTTTTCAAAGAGCTCTTGATGACATTTTAAGGGATCACATAGGGGTAAGATGTTACGTCTATATTGACGACATCGTCATATTCAGTAAAGATCAGGAAACACATTTTAACGATATTAAACGAATCTTTGATACATTGGAAAAAGCAAATTTGAAAATACAATTAGATAAATGCGAATTTTTGAAAAGGGAGGTCGAATTTTTAGGTTTCATAATATCTGAAAATGGTCTTAAAACAAATCCACAAAAAGTAGATGCAATAGTGAAGTTTCCAGTTCCTCAAACTTTAAAAGATCTTCGTTCCTTTTTAGGACTTTCAGGATATTACCGCCGCTTCATACAAGACTACGCGAAGCTGGCGAAACCCCTTACAGTCCTTTTAAGAGGGGAAGATGGACGAGTGTCCAAAAATCTATCCAAAAAAGTAAAAATTTCTCTAAATAAAAACGCAATGGATTCTTTCGAAAAATTAAAACGCTCACTCATCGGCAGAGACGTAATGCTCACATACCCTGATTACTCCAAAGAATTTCAATTAACAACTGACGCCTCCAATTATGCGATTGGAGCCGTACTATCACAAAATGATAAACCAATAACTTTCATTTCTAGAAGTCTTTCTAAAGCTGAAGAACATTACGCAGCAAATGAAAAGGAAATGTTAGCAATAATCTGGTCCCTAAACTCTTTAAGAAATTACCTTTACGGTTCCGCCAAAGTTAAAATCTTTACAGACCACCAACCACTCTGCTTTGCTCTTAGCAATAGGAATCACAATAGCAAAATGAAAAGGTGGAAGGCTATATTAGAAGAATATAATTATGAACTAACCTATAAACCAGGAAAAACAAATGTCGTAGCCGACGCGTTATCAAGACCACCACAAGTTTCCCAAATTAACTCACTGACAGGCACACAGCACAGCCATGACAGTTCAGCCCATCACCTTATTCCAGCAATAGAAGGACCAATAAACGCTTTCAAAAACCAAATTTGGCTCTTAAGCAGTGAAGAAGATAGTTACCAATTTAAAATCCCTTTTCCAACCTATCACAGACATATCCTGACTCAACAGAAGTACACAGAAGAAAATCTAATTTCAATTCTTAAAAGATATCTCAATCCATCAGTAACAAATGGTATTTATACATCAGAATTCATTATGGGAAAAATTCAAAAAATTTACCCACCTTATTTCTCTAAAGTTAAAATCCGTTTCACTCAAAATCAAGTCGAAGATCTGCCTGACGAAGCTAGACAGGAAACCGAAATTCTAAAAGAACACAAACGAGCGCACAGAAACGCTCAAGAAAATAAGGCTCAGCTGCTACAAAAATTTGATTTTCCAAAAATGAGTTCCAAAGTAGAAAATATAGTTAAACAGTGTAGAATTTGTAAAGAGTATAAATATGACCGCCATCCAAATAAACCGCAATTACTTGAAACTCCTATTCCGCAATATCCCGGGGAAATAGTACATATAGATATTTACAATACAGAAAAACGATTGGTTCTTACAGCAGTCGATAAATTTTCTAAATATGCACAAGTTAGATTAATAGAAAGCAAGGCAGCAGAAGATATTAGAGAACCTTTAAGACAGATAATTTTCGCATTTGGAGTACCCAAATCCATAGTAGTGGATAATGAAAAAGCCTTGAACTCAGCCTCCATATGCTTCATGCTCGAAGACCAACTTGGAATACAAATTTACAAAACACCTCCTTACGCAAGCACAGTAAACGGACAAATTGAACGGTTTCATTCAACCCTCACAGAAATTATGCGTTGCTTAAAAGCCGAGCGCATTCATAACTCCTTCCTTGAACTTTTAGACAGAGCAGTATACGAATACAACTACACAGTACACTCAACCATAGGAAAGAAACCAATAGAAGTATTTTTCGGAAGAAGAGTCTCCACAAATCCCGACCAATATGAAAACTCCCGACAAGAAAATATTGAAGCACTTAGGAAGAAACAGGCAAAGGACTTAGAGACGCATAACAAGAAAAGGACCCCTATGAAAACTTACTCCCCTGGTGATATCATTTACGTACGAATAAACAAAAGATTAGGCTCGAAACTTACTCCCAGATATAGGGAAGGAATAGTAAAAGAGGACAAGTCCAGCGTAGTTATTACAGAAAAAGGACGAACAGTACATAAAAGCAACATTAGGACTTAATTTCATATTTTTCTTTTTCAGAATACTTCTGCCCCTAGCCAGTGGCGAATTCAGGATACTTGATTATACCAGCTCACAATTAGCTACCTTCAACTCAGGATGGACAAAAATACAGACCGGTACCTACAAAATTATACATACAATTGACATAGACGAATACCAAAGGACATTGGACAACCTTAATGGCACAATAAGATTTAAAATAAGGTCCACCAACCCGTTACTTCCCTTTTTGAATAATGAATTAACTCAAATCCAAAATTATCTAAATAGACTCAAACCAAGAATTAATAAAAGATCAATAAATGCACTTGGAACTGCATGGAAATGGCTGGCAGGAAGTCCAGACCATGAAGATTTAGAAATATTAGAAAGTCATATAAATAACGTGTTAGAAAATAATAATAATCAAATAATAATGAACAAGCTTTTAAGCGAAAGAATGAATGATATTACCGAAGTTTCAAACAAAATACTTGTACTATTGAAAAATTATGATAATATTGAGCATGAGGTTGCTGTAAATATAAAGTATAAATTAGAATTAATAAAGGACGAAATTGTAAACATTAATTACGCAATACATTGGGCCAAAGTTGGCATAGTAAACTCATATCTATTTTCAAATATCGAAATGAATATAATTAAAGAAGTTTTTGATAGAGATAATATCCCTTTTAATAATGTAGAAGAATCGTTTGAATTTGCTAATGTTAAAATAGCCTCAAATAATTCTATGATTTTATATTTAATTGATATTCCAATAACCGATGAGAATTTATGTGAAGCTTTATTAATCAAAGCATTGAAGAAAGGAAATAAAAGTTATAAAATACCATATGAAAATATATTGATTTGTAAAAATAAAATTTTCGGCACAAAAAGTAATTGCGAAAAACATAATGTGTTGAGACCGCCGACGAGGAGAATCTGACTGATCTCTGAGTCGGCGGCTCACTTCCCCTCCCACACGCACGTCGATGACCAGCACGCCCACACACACACAATGAAATACTATCTTCTCTCCTCCTTTACCCACTTTCTTCCCACTCCGAAAATGAACTGTATCCCCATTTTCCTACTCCCTTAGACGTAAGCTTGAAATTATAAAGTTAGTCGTTAAGGAACATGAATAGCGATCGCACGCGAAATAAAACCCGCCGTTGAAATCCAAGTCCGCCGCCTAACTTTATTTCCACCACCCAAGGTAAAAACATTGGTCCTTCGAGTCGGATCCCCGCGCCGCGCAAAACATTTAAAAACCTCAAAACCAAACAAACAAAAACCCAGTTTAACAAATGAACCAAAGTGAAAACAGTGAACAGTTTTAAAACTCAGTGACGTGCAAACAAAAAAAAACCCAAGTGACAGTGCGCAGAATACCCCCTCCCCCCAACACAGCAAAATTTAAAAAAAAAAAAAAAAAAAAGGGGAAAATAGTGAAAACAAAAAAAAAGGGTTTCTACATTCTTTCAACAAAAAAAAAAAAAAAAAACCTGAGGGACAGTGCACAGTGAAAGAATCAAATCATAAGAATCAAAGCACAACACACAGTGATACCAACAAAAAAAAAACCAAAAACCACACACAAAAAAAAAAAAAAAAAAAAAAAACAAAGTTATAGAAGCCACGAACATAACCAAATCACAGTGACAATAACAAAGTGCAGTGGCAGACAGAATCGACGGCGACGGGTACACGAGTCACAAACTCCACGAGCGAGCATCACAACAACAAAAACCACACAGGCGCAGCATCAACTGATCACCCACCATCAACCCACCACCGTACCAGACGACAGCAGTAGACGACCCCGTAGGACACGCAGCGCCATCCCCAATCACGGTTTGCGATTCCCCCCCAAAAAAGGATGTCAAGTGAGTAGCCAAAAACCCCCATTTGGTTCCCCCCGTAAGATTGAGAAATTTCGGTAAATCATACCGTAATTTATTTTTCTTAAAAATAAATTACGGTGTGTAGGCGGACGTTGTGAAAAGCGCCGTTGGTAAATCGTCAGATTTTACCGCGCTAACGTTCCGCTGGAGCACATAGGTACTTCGGTACCTATTTCCCGTTTGCTCTTTACCACTATTTCCCCTTCGTTGCTAACCGCTTGCACATAAGCAACGAGCTTGGCATAGGAAGAAGCAATACGTACCAACACAACTCCGTTGGTCGGTTATTGCAACCTTTTCTTCCTCCATCCTTCTTTAGTGTTTATATGCGCAGCCCCATTGTGCATATAAACACTGAAATCGAATACAGCGCAACATACAGAGCAACATCTCGCGCAACATCCTGCGCAGCATCTCGCTCAACAGTTGCCGGCGCAACATCTCGCGCAACATCCAGCGCAGCCATCGCAACATTCGGTGCAACACATCTATTGTGTTGACACTACCCACACTCACGTAACAAATAAAATAATTTTTTGGGGAACATTTTTTCATTAAAAATTACGTTCCTTTTTTTCTCCCCCCGGGTAAATAGTTGGAAAATTTTTTTTCTAAAAACATTTTATGCACTCTTCCCGTAGTGATAATTTGTAGTTAGAAAAATTGACTTATATTATTTGAAAATTTTAAATTTTGTAGTTTGTCATTTCCAGATATTTCTCTATACTTCCTTGTGTACATTTTGGCCCTCATACTCGTTGTGGCAATCTGTACACTTGGAAAAAAAATTTTCTGAAATTTTTTTTGAATTTTTCTAAAGATTTTTTTTCATTTCTCGTGACGTGTTCGTTTGGCCCTCAATCTCGCAGCGGCAATCGATACACTTTCTTGTGTACAGTTTGGCCCTCAAACTCGCAGTGGCAATTTGTACACTTGAAAAATTGTGAAAGAATTTTCTTGGAATTTTCGGAAATTTTTCCGAAGTTCTCGCGACGTATCCGATTGGCCCTCAATCTCGCAGCGGCAATCGGTACACTTGGAAAAATTTTTTGGAAATTTTTTTTAAAATCTTCAAAATTTTCGGTTATTGTGTTGTGTGTCTATTGGCCCTCAATCTCGTAGCGGCAATTGATACACTTTCAAAATTTATTTGTGACTTCATACTCTGATAATTACACAAAGATTTTTGGTCACAATATATTTTGATAAACACACATAACAATTTTTTTTGAAATTTTTTGTATTCTCGTGAAAAAACGATTCACTCAATTCTCAATCAAAGTGTTATCATACAACGCAATCCCGCCGTTGATCCCTGATACACTGAGAAAAAATTTTCGGTTCTAGATTTATTTTTAGAACCACTCGTTTGTACCTCAGCACTAAACAAATTTAGCCAGTGGTTCCCAAGCCCACAGACAATTTGTTTAAAAATTTTTTTTCCATAAAAATTCTCAACTCAAAGCTGAATCTCTCTCATTTTTTCGATCAAAGGTGTTATCATACAACGCGATCCCGACGTTGATCCCTGATGCACTGAGAAAAAAATTTCAGTCTCAAATTTATTTTGAGCTACTAGTACCGAAATATTCATTTTGGTATCCACACTCAACAAGTTCGGTCAGTGGTGCTCAAACCCACCGACACACTTTTTTTTAAATTTTTTATTTCTCAAAAAATTTTTTTTTTTTTTTCTCCTCAACTCATTGCTGAATTTTTGTAATTTCTCATTCAAAGGTGTTATCATACAACGCAATCCCGTCGTTGATCCCTGATACACTGAGAACAATTTTCAGTTTCAAGTTTATTTGGAACTCGCTTAGGAATATTTATTTCGGTTTTCTCCCATAAACCATTGCATTCAGTGCTTTTCCAATACACTGAAAGAAATAAATATTAGGTTCGCTCTTTACTTGGAAATTTAAAACCAACACAATGCCAGGAAACGACAGCGATAATCCTCTAAGCACCAAAGAAACTGCCAGAACTTCGAGAGCCGCTTCAAAAGCGGAAGTAGAAAATAAAATTGACTTAACGATTCGTAAGTTTATTTTCGAAACCGACCGGCTCATCACATTCTGTACAAAATGGTCGTCAATCCCCGTCGAGGACCAAACAGAATCACTGATGGAAGTTCAACTCCAAGAGCTTGAGCAAAACTGGGCGCGTGTACTGCAGACATACGAAGATGCGTATTTGTCTGACTCATACAGTACTTACAAAAAGTCAATCGACCAAAAATATGGTGCATGCAGTGAAAGCTTCCAGAACTGCAAAGCTCAATTATCTGATCTGCTAAAGGCTCAACGAGCAACCTCTGCTTCGGTTTCTGCACCTCGTGCAGACTTAGTTCCTCAAACCGATTCTTCAGGTATCTGCCTAAAAGTTCCCGCCTGCGATACTGAAGTTTTTTATGGAGGATATGAAGAATGGCCTTCCTTTAGGGATATGTTTACTGCGGTTTATATAAACCACCCCAAATTGACCCCCGCACAAAAATTGTATCACCTCCGATACAAGACGAAGGGCACAGCGGGTGCCATCGTCAAACAATATCCTTTGAGCAATGAAAATTTTGAATTGGCCTGGGATGCACTCAAAGCTCGGTATGAGAACCGACGCATCTTAGTTGATAATCAAATCAAGGCGCTGTTGAATATTTCTCCTGTCACGTCAGAAAATAGTGCTGCCATTCAAAAAATGCAAAACACAATAAACAATTGCTTGTCTGTTCTGAGTGCACAAAAAGTTGCGATAGACAACTGGGATCCAATCCTAGTCTTCATTTGTTCTTCGAAATTACCCGAAGAGACCATAGCTCTGTGGGAGCAATCGCTTACCTCCCGAAAAGAGCTCCCCACATGGTCGCAAATGAACTCGTTCCTCACAAATAGGTATGAAGTGGTGGAAAGGTTAAGCGCGTATAAGCCCAAACCCCCTCGGGCTACGCAACCGAACTTCTCTTTTAACAAACCGCAAACTAAGACTCAAACGTTTCATTCAGAAACAGGCAAGTCGTTCACTTGCAACTTATGCAAAGCGAACCACCCTCTCAAAACTTGCCAAAAATTTAAGGCACTTTCAGTGCACGACAGAGTCAAGTTCGTTAAAGAGAACAACCATTGTGAAAACTGCCTGGCATACTCTCATTTGCGTAATGAATGCCCGAGTAATTTTTCATGCGTCTACTGCCAAAGAAAGCATCATTCGATGCTACACTTTCCAGCGAGCAGTCAAACGCATAAGCCAACCCCCCGGCCCCAAAAGGCAGTGGCTCAAACCACAATAACTCGGCCGAGCGCTCACGAATAACCCTCCCCAAGCCGAAAGTCCTCCACTTCAAAAGATCAGCCACAAGATCGACATACATGTACCTGCAGTCATGAACAGACTCATGCTCATCACTCGAGCACTAGAGCGAAAACGCTTCTTCCCACAGCAATTGTGTCTATTGTTCACTTAGGAGAAAGTCATAAGGTCCGAGCCCTCATAGACCCCGGTTCTCAAAAGACGTTCATTTCGTCCAAAATTCAAAGGACATTGAATCTGCCCACAAGGGAAATTAATTATGAAATCTCGGGCCTAGGTGGCAAGGTCGTCCAAAATGCCAACAAAATTTGTACAATAACACTCTGCGGCTTGGACGACCACCCCCAAATTGAAGCTCAAGCCATCATCCTCCCTCAACTCACACACTTTTTACCCACCTTCACGGTAAAAGAGCCTGATTGGATGAAATACTCCAAACTCGAATTAGCAGATCCAAACTGTTTCCGTTCATCAAGAATAGATCTCGTGATAGGTAGCGATTTGACCCCGCAAATTCTGCAAGAAGGCCTTCACCAAAATTACGGAGACAGTCTTCTGGCCCAAAAGTCAATATTCGGTTGGATTCTCAGCGGTCCCATTAGAGAAGTCAAAGTCAAGTCAAAGAAGTCAACACCGAATGTCTCGACACTCTTCTGAGGAAGTTTTGGGAACAAGAAGAAATACTTGACTCACCCACAACATCTGAGGACGACCGCTTTTGTGAACAACTCTATAAAGAGACAACGTTCCGAAACCCCGACGGTCGGTATGTCGTAAGGCTCCCATTCAAAAAGAGCTTTCCCGACACTTCGGCCCTAGGCCATACACGGACAGCTGCCTTACGACAATTCTTAAGTGTAGAGCGAACACTAGAGAAAAAAGGGGATCTCAAAACAACATACTCAGATGTATTAAACGAGTATCTCACTCTCGGCCACATGGAATCCACATCCTCTTGTGAGATTATAAATGACGGTAAATATTTTTCATTTTACCTACCTCACCATGCGGTTATTCGCCCAGAAAAGAAGACTACTAAAGTGCGAGTAGTTTTCAACGCCTCAAAAGCATCAAGCTCTGGATGCTCATTAAATGATGTACTTCACATCGGCCCCACTCTTCAAAACGATCTTATGCTGTTACTCTTAAGATGGCGTCTCTATAAGTTCGTTTTCAACGGCGACATTGAAAAAATGTACCGCCAAATTCTCGTACATAAAGATGACCAAGATTTTCAACGAATTCTCTTCCGTCGGTGTTCACATAAACCGGTGGAAGATTTCAAACTCAAAACAGTCACATTTGGTGTGAACTGTGCCCCTTACTTGGCCATCCGTACACTTCAGCAGTTAGCATATGATTCCAAAGATAAATGGCCTCTTGCGGCTCAAATCATACTCGACGAAACATATGTTGACGACATACTTTCAGGCAGTCACGATCTTGACACGGCTATCAACTCCATAGATCAGCTCGTTAAAACTCTCAATTCCGCAGGGTTCCCCCTCAAAAAGATCACTGCCAACAACTCGAAACTCCTCGAGAAAATCCCCCCCGAAAATCTGTTAGATTCCGATTTTTTGCGATTCCAAACCACAAGTTCTACGAAAACTCTTGGAATTCGCTGGAATGCGCTTTCAGATTCCTTTTCGTACACCTTTGACCCAATCTCCAATTCAATGTCGGTCACAAAGAGACAGATCCTCTCAGCTGTCGCGAAACTTTTTGACCCGGCAGGGTGGCTATCGCCCATTATGATTCAAGCAAAAATGCTTCTCCAACAACTCTGGTTGGAAGGAACAGACTGGGATGAGTGCGTAAAACCACAATCACTTCACAAGTGGAACGCATTCATCGAAAATTTATCATCCATCGACAAAATCGAAATTCCGCGCTGGGTTCAGTTCTCCCCAAGCGTCCAAATCCAACTTCACGGATTCTGCGACGCCTCTGAAAAGGCATATTGCGCATGCATATATGTACGAACCCATGCCGACCATGCAAGCGCTTCGTCGCATCTCTTGGCAGCCAAAAGCAAAGTCGCTCCTCTGCAGACGATAAGCTTACCACGCCTCGAATTGTGCGGCGCCCTGCTACTATCCAAGCTGGTGAAACAAGTACGAACTCACCTTGGTTTTCAGACTTATAACTTGACACTCTGGTCTGACTCGTCCATCGTACTCGCATGGCTCGAGAAACCACCCCATACTTGGAAGACGTATGTAGCTAACCGCACCACTCAAATTCTTCATAATGTGAGCAACGCAACTTGGCGTCATGTTTCCAGTTCTGACAACCCCGCAGATCTCGGTACACGCGGATGCAAACCGCAAGACATGATTGCCAACACATTATGGTGGCACGGCCCCAATTGGCTCCGAGACGATCCCCAATCATGGCCCAAAGAAGAGCCTCGTCAGACCCAAGCTCCAGAAAAGCGGAAGATTGAAAGCCTCCACACGCTTGAAGTCGAGGATGTACTCAATAGGTTTTCGAAATTCTCTCAAGCCCTTAGAATTCTCAGTCATATGTTCCGATTCATCGATAGGGCTCGCAAAGCCCCCATCTCAATTGGTGCGTTAACTCACCTTGAAATAAAGAGGGTGAAAACACGTCTAATCTCTCTCGCGCAATGCCATCACTTCCCCGATGAACATGCTGCGCTCTCGTCCTCTAAAGTTATCTCTCGAAAAAGCTCCTTACTCACTCTAAATCCTTTCATGGATAAAGAAGGGCTTATTAGGGTCAATGGTCGCCTCGCGCATTCAGGTCTTACTTATAATGAGCGACACCCAATTATCATTCCCGATAACTCTCGTCTCTGCACGTTATACTTGGACTTTCTGCATAACATCCTCTTGCATGCAGAGAAACAGTTAATGGTCCGTATGGTTCAGCAAGAATATTATATTCCCCGGCTGAAAATCAAGGTCAAGAAATGCATTTTTCAATGCAAGACCTGCACCATTTATAAGCAGCGCGTACGGTCTCAAATAATGGCCGCTCTTCCTCCCGAGCGGTGTACCTTTTCGTTACCGTTCTCCATCACCGGAGTCGATTTTGCTGGCCCCTTTCAAGTAAAATCATCCACTCTCCGTCGCGCTGCATTTCTCAAAGCCTATGTCTGCGTCTTCGTCTGCTTCTCTACTAAAGCGATTCACCTCGAACTCTGCTCAGATCTCACCACTGATGCATTTCGAGCTGCTTTCGCAAGATTCGTCGGCCGACGAGGCCTCCCAAGCAAAATAATGTCAGACAACGGCAGAACATTTATTGGTGCACAACGTGCCATGAGTAAAGATCTTGTGCGATTTCTGAAAGAAACGTCAGTCGACATCGCAAATAAATATGTCACTCATGGTCTCGAGTGGCAGTTTATTCCCCCTAGTGCTCCCCACATGGGCGGTCTTTGGGAAGCTGGAGTGAAAAGCTTCAAAATTCACTTGACCAAAGTCGCCGGCACCCACAAGTTTACTTCCGAGGAATTTTCAACTCTCCTCATTCGCATTGAAGCGGTCCTTAATTCGCGGCCGCTCTCCCCAATGTCACAAGACCCCGCCGATCTTCAGGCCTTAACTCCAGGTCACTTTCTCCGCGGAGCCCCATTGCTGGCACCCCCTGAACCAAACGCGGAGAGTCTATCCCTTGCCAATCGCTGGCAAAAACTGAAGGTGCTTCATCACCAATTCAGTAGACGATGGCGGGAGGAGTATCTTAAAGAACTCCACAAGCGACAAAAATGGAAGTACCCCCAGACGGAAGTCTCTGAAGGCCAGCTCGTCGTCATTAAAGACGAGCTCCTTCCTCCCCACGAGTGGCGCCTCGGGCGTATCACCAAACTCTATCGGGGGGCGGATAATCACATCCGAGTTGCTGACGTCCAAACCCAAAATGGAGTTTTGACACGTCCCATTGTGAAACTTTGCGTGTTACCCCCCTCATAGCCGTAGAAGTAGACTCCATTTCCCACTCCTCCACAACTTTCAACTTCACCATCACTCAGAGCTAATAATGTTTATATTCCAGACGCTGAGTCCAAGAAGGAGGCCCTCCGCCAGTGCGTGATTTGCGAGCGCCACCACCCTTTGCGCTACTGCTCGGCGTTCCGACGGATGACGCCGACGAAGAGGCTCGACGCAGTACGCCGGAACCGGTACTGCGTGAATTGCTTTGCCAGGTCCCACACGACGGGCGAGTGTTCGTCCACGGCCAGCTGCTACAAGTGTGGGCTGGGTCACCACACCATGCTGCACCGGGCCATGCCGGCACACCAGCGGGTCGGGGTGGCACCAGCAACGCGGCGCCAAACACCGGCTAGACGCCAAGTAGCGCCTCAACCGGCCCCACCGGCGCGGCGCCAAACCACAACCCCCAGACGCCCACAAACGCAGCCGCCGAAGGCCGCATGTCGGTGCAGCCAGGGCCAGCCGCCGCGCAAGGCGGCGAAACAGAAGGCCGCCGCGACGACCAACCGAGTCCGCAGCAAGCGTCACCGGACAGCCACGGCGCAGCAGCTCCTAAAGACGGCGGTTTCCACGCTGCAGCAATTGAGCCACGCTCTTCAGGTTGCACTCGTGCAAGGGGGGCGCGATGTTGAGACCGCCGACGAGGAGAATCTGATTGATCTCTGAGTCGGCGGCTCACTTCCCCTCCCACACGCACGTCGATGACCAGCACGCCCACACACACACAATGAAATACTATCTTCTCTCCTCCTTTACCCACTTTCTTCCCACTCCGAAAATGAACTGTATCCCCATTTTCCTACTCCCTTAGACGTAAGCTTGAAATTATAAAGTTAGTCGTTAAGGAACATGAATAGCGATCGCACGCGAAATAAAACCCGCCGTTGAAATCCAAGTCCGCCGCCTAACTTTATTTCCACCACCCAAGGTAAAAACATAATGAAATAAGAATCTGTACAAAGAAAAATATTGTAGACATCAGTAACTCCTCCTGCATACCACACATACTCCGCAGTCATTCGCATACCTGCATCATGATAAACAATCAACACATCCCCACGGTTGAAGAAATACTCCCAGGCATAATACTTCTAAATCAATACAACGGCACAGTTCACATCGACCAAGAAGAAATTCACTTGACCGGCTCATTTGCCATACAATATCACAACTCTACAGTCACGATAGATAACCAAATATTTTTGTCTAATGAAGTTTCTAGAGGTAAACCCCTCCCTGCCATTTTGCAACAGAATTCAACGCTAACAGCTGAAGAAGAACTGCTAAGTTTGGAATTAATGAAGGAACTACACCTGAAAAACATAAATTATATTGGAAAGCTAAAAAATAAAGGCTTGGTGGCATCACTAACCAATTTTGGAATATCTGGCACTACTCTAATTATAATGATAATTTTGGCCATCAAATTAATGCCAAAAAGAGGACTAAAATTAACGGGCAAGTACACCCCTAATAAAAACGACAACGTTTCACTACAGGAAGTAACTGTTGCACAGAATGAACAGCCACAGCCATCTCCACGAGCGGATCAACCATCTTCCCATTACCCCGTTCAGACGATCGCGGACGTTCGTTTTTAAAGGTGGAGGAGTTAAGGTAACAGATTGCAAAAGCTTTGTCAGCGACGCGCACCCTACGGGTCGTTGACATCACACGCGCAGCCACCTAGTTGCTGACGCTGCGGCTGGAAATTGAGGCAACGCAGAATGCAGAAGCTAGCAAAACGTGACTTTTCGGCCAGTAGCTTGTAGCTTAGCGTAAGAGTAAAATTATTTGTAAAATCAGTCTAAAATTAAAAGTCAAATAAAGCGGACTAAATACTCCAAAACAAAAACACTTTAATTATTTTAATTTGAAAACTTGTATATAAATATTTTCATTATATCCAGTGTATACATACATATTAGGTATGCATAAGCATCTATAAGATAGCGGTTAATTTGCTAATAAAAATTTGTTCAGTCTTACACTGGTGTAATCTTTTCAAGAATTCAATAGATTCGTTCATGCAAAATTTTGATATACAATAATATATCAATATTGATATAATATATATATATATAATAAATATTTTTATATTTTTATATAGGTGCGCCAAGGATCTACTTTAAAAAAAATTTTGCTGTTTCCAAAAACTTTTCTAGATATTCCGCTTAGCTGCACTTTTCGCTTAAGTGCCCCAAATCATGTGCATCGAAGGTGAATGCAGCTAAACGGAATGTACTGTACTTTATTTCAGAAACATACAGAGATCAACACCGTTGATATAACATGCATATATTGACATGTTTACAGTTACTTTTCAAATATATATTTGAACCGTGCGTAACTGAACTATTAAGTAACTTGTACTACAATATTTGAACTATGAATTTGAATATTTGATTTTCAATTATTTAAACTATGACGAAGTCGAGCTGCAGTTTTTGCCACCGCACTTGGACGGAGGAAAAGTTACCCCTTTTCCACGTACCGCAGCATGCCGAGGAATTGATGTTCCGGTATCTTTCGAAGATTTTCCACCTCCGTCAGAAAACAAAAAAAATGCAACAACAATAACAACATCCTGCAAGAATCCTAAGGGCGCTGTTATGCAGACGGTCAAATGACCGTCGGTCACGATAGTTGTTGTTGCTTCAATGTAAAATGAAAAATTGAGAGAGAGAGCGGGAGAGTAAAATTTGACCGCGTCGGTCAAAAATGATGAGGCACTCGATGCCAAATCATGCGATCAAAACAGTGTTGCGTTGTGAAATTATTCACAACACATGTGTTTTCGGAGCAAAATGGCACACTTGTCGCGAAAATATGTATCTAATGACGGAAAAAATGGTTCGTAGCAACCCTCATCGTTTGTTTAGTGTACCGGTGACCGGCGATCAAATGACCGTCTGCATAACAGGGTTTTGGCACAGAGTAGAAAAAACAAAACGAGAGCGTAAAAAGTATCGTGACCGACGGTCATTTGACCGTCTGCATAACAGCGCCCTAACACGAAGCCAAGTCGACACAATAAGGAAGAGAAGGGAAAAAACTGAGGGAGAAAGCCAGAAGCGTGAAATACACTCGGTGTTCGTTTTAGTATTATGCTCATTTGCTAAGCGTTTGCTCGTTGTACACACTAATGAGTTTGCTCTGCCTTCAGTCACTCAATCGATAACTTTTTGATGGAATAGATAATGCACGAAATATTCTTTACGAATGGCTTTATATTCTCAACGAATAGGCCAAATAATTCTCGTCATCGAGTAACTTAAACCTTAACCCTTAAATGCATGATTTATTCTGACCTCTTGAAAAAAATATATCTTGTAGACTTGTACATTCTAATGCAGGGAGACATAGAAAGAAATAAGTAAGTTAGTGGTATGTTGCAGTTTTACGTCAATATGCATTTAAGGGTTAAGGCGCCTGCTACACGTTCAATATTTATTGTGATATTTGGATCGCGATCCATATTGATGGATTGACAGACCGCGCGCGAATGCTACATGTTCAATATTTATCGCGTCAGTATTCACATAATTGTTATTCTGAGTGGTTCGTCGTTTAAAAGAATTCGCAATTCTTCCAACTTGAAAATTAATTCAAAATTTGTTTTTCTGTCGTAAGCTCCGATTCTACCGGCAGCACACACTCGCTTTCAATATCCTGTTCCATTATATAGCCCCAAACTACACAAAAATTAAGTAAAATGCTTTATTTCTTATTTGTTTTTTATTTACTGCCGAATCGCGTATTGATATCATGAAATATGCTACACGTTCAATATTTATTGACAGTTTTGTGATCCGCGATCCAGATTTCAAAATATTGAAATATTTTGCGATATGGATCACGATCCATCAATATTGCATCCTAAACGTTCAATAAATATCGCGATACTGGATCGCGGTCAATAAACGTGTAGCAGGCGCCTAAAAAAAAAACAATTTCAATTTCAGAACTATTTGAAACAATTATTAGCGCCATCTAGTGGAAAAGGCCGAATTATTTCCCTTTTCTTGCTACCTTTTAATGCAACTTTTAAATAAGGCAGTGTCAAATACAAACTGTCAATTATTACTCCACCTGTATAATTCCACTATGCAAGGTTACGACATCAATGACAGGAAAATTGAAGTTTTCACCAGTGACGTAGTACGAATTGTTTCAAACTGTCAAGGAACAGTAGGACGAGTACGACCTTTTACAAAATTAATATTTCAGGAAAAAAGATTATATGAAGTGCATATGAAGTTATTTATTTCGTTTCATTGTATTTAACCCTTGCTGTGCCGGGCGAAAAAGAGGTGCCTATGCGAGAATAACCGGCCAAATTTCACAGTTTTACTAGGGTTTGGGAAAATGCTTATAAAAACCAAACGAGAAACAATATTTACATTATTAAAAAAGCAGTATACTAAGGATGGCATAGAGAACAAAACAATGATACTAGTTTTTCTCTACTCATTTGGAATTATATAAATAACAAAGGTTGGTTTGTCAAAAACAACAATGTTTGACACAAGCGGAAAACAACGGCAATAACAAAAATGACGCTTTTTTGTATTATTTTGCCGACATTGGCCCACTGCACACTTCATTGTTTACTTTTTGTTTTCTATCGAAAAATTGTTGCAAACTATTTTCACGAAAACGTTAACTTTTGTATTTTCTATTATTCCAAAGATTCCACACCGTTTTGGTCAAATTTTCGCGTTAAATAGTAACAAAATTCAAAAAATGCCGTTGGCCAATCAAATTTTTCATAACGAATGAAAATAATTTTAAGGTGCTCAATTGACATAGGATTCAAATTTTATTTTTTTTTCAAGATGAGGAAAAATACAAGGAGAAGCAAGATTTTGTTTTAGCAAAATTCTGCACATGTCATTGAAGAATTGGCAGAAATTGATTAAACTGTCAAAAAATATGTGTATACGCACGTATAATAAAAATAAAGTATTACACTCTGAAATGGTCACCTTATAAATTTTCACCAGTGACGTCATCAGCCGGATGTCGTAATCTTTATTTTATCATTCTTGCTATCACCTGTATGAATTCGCCTTGGATAGTACTTTCACGACCAGTTACACTATGCATGGAAAGTAATTTTCGTAAGTACTTTTTACTTAAAGGGACTTTCACGTCCGGAAATAATTTTGACTAGTCACACTTTGCAAGTCCAATAAATCTCTTATAATAATTTTTTAAAGTATTTGGAATGCGTGTGTTGCGACGCAGTTGAGAATTTTGCTGACATTTCTATTCTTTTAGATTGTTAAGCGTGTTGTTGAGCGTGACAGATGAAAAGCAAATATTATTAAAAAAGAAATTGCTCCTTATAAGGATGGTAGTCCTCAGTGCTCAGGAAGTTGAAGATACGTTGGCCAAACCAAGAACCATAACACCGTGCGACAAAAATCAAAAAATTTCAAAACACGAAAAAATCGATATACTCGCGAAACTAGGGGACAAATGTAGTAAAACTGCGTTTTTAGTTTTTCTCCCTGACGTCAGGATTTGTTTTAAAAGGACTTAAAAAAATTGAGTGCATTGTAGAATAACAATATGGGTAGGGTCAAAATTTCTCAAGTGGGCCACTTTAAAATCAATGGTCTCAGTTTTCGGGTATCAATACGGTTTTCGATCGGTTTGGAGGTAAAAACGACACCCCAAAAATAATTTTGAAATAACTTTTTTTTTCATTAGTTATTTACAGTTAAATTTTTTGATCATGTTTTTTTTCAAAAATTCATAACTCACGAACGGTTTATCGAAACTCAACGTTTTCTACATCAAAATTTTTGTCAATTAATATACTTTGCCATGAAAAAATGTTTCTTCACAACAAATTATTATTTAGCTGAAAAATCCTATTTGTTGTAAATAATTGAAAATTAATGAAACTTCTCCGCCAGCGAGAAAATTTTGACACATTTCATTCAATTCTACAATCCCTTACAAAAATTTTGGTGAAAAAAAAAGTCATTATTTTGTATTAGGTCAAAAGTTATACATGTTTTTGTGACCGCGCTCCTACCTCTAACGCTGGACGAGCACGTATTGACGCGCGCGCGCTTAGTCATCGTGTGACACAAAACTGTCGATATCATCATTAGCGCTAAGCGCGCGCGCGTCAATACGTGCTCGTATTGTATTGTCAATACGTATCGTTTTGATGTAGAAAACGTTGAGTTTCGATAAACCGTTCGTGAGTTATGAATTTTTGAAAAAAACATGATCAAAAACTTTAACTGTAAATAACTAATGAAAAAAAAAGTTATTTCAAAATTATTTTTGGGGTGTCGTTTTTACCTCCAAACCGATCGAAAACCGTATTGATCAACGAAAACTGAGACCATTGATTTTAAAGTGGCCCACTTGAGAAATTTTGACCCGGTATCAAATGAAAGAGAAAAATCCTTAGAATTTTAGAAAATGTAATGTTTTGGTGCAAAAGGACGAAGAGGTATTGAAAATGTTCTTTTAAAACTTTATCCTTGAATATCCTTGGAAATTTGCAATAGTTTTTTTTTTTTAAATATATTTTAAGGACTAATATGTATACTACCACTTCCTTGAATTTCGTCCTTCTAACTTTATTAGTCTAAGATATAAAAAATATTGCAACGATGAGGCATTGTCGCTGTGCTATGCATGAATGCTTTTCCGGGCATACTTTTAGGCACGCACTTTAGAGTACGGCCGGCTTGCTATAATTTCGATATGACAAGGATGGTTCACGATGGTAATGGGATGTGCGAGAACGATCGAGAGATAGTCCAATTAGAATGTGCGAGAACAATTGGCGCGATAAGCAGATAAGACAAATTAAAACAAGTGGGAAAAAATCCTAAAACGCAGCCATGGTGAGCAGCCTCGAGCAGCTGAAGGTGGACCAGCTGAAAAACAAGCTGGCTGCCTGGAATTTGCCGACTGCTGGCGGAAAGGTAGAGTTGCAGCTGGGCTTGCGAGAGGCATGTGAGGCACGAGGCGTCGATTGGACTGCGCATGAGTTCGAAACGCAGCAGCTAGAGGCTGGAATCGGCCAAAGTGGAGGAATCGCCAGCGGGTGGTGCGTCGCCGCAAAATACGGCTGCGCCACTACAATCAATGGACATGAGCCAGCTGCTTGTGGCGATAAAAGGCATAATCCAGGAAACCGCCGCGAGACTGTCAGGTGAAATGGCAGCGAAACTGGAAACTACGAATCAGGAAATAGCTAAAATGGAAGCGGTGAGCCATGAAATATCGGCGTAAGTGTCAGCGAAACTCGAAGTGCAAATTGCGAGTTGTCCAGCAAGCTTCAGGAAAATTCTGCGCGCTTGGAGCAGAAAGTAGAAGAAATCTAAAACAAGCTAAATGTGAACGTGGAGCACCTGGGAACTCGAGTGGAACACTTGGATAAACGAGTCGACGACCTGGATGGCTCCCTGAACAAACGCGTTGACGGTCTGGAAGATTCGATGAACAGAAAAATAGGTTTAGCGGCTTAGGGAGGTACAACCGCGAGAATGGTTGCCGCCGGTTCCGGAAAGTTATGCCACTCGAACGGAAGTGCCTACTTATGATGGGGCTACGCCAGGCCCGACGAGAGGGGGTGGTAAAGGTGGGATTCCCACCGGACCCGGAGTTTCTAGCGGGGCCCGGATTTCAATCGAAATCTCAAAATTTGGGAAAAGTTTAATATGCACTTTTGCAATCTGATTAGAACCGTAAAAGAATGTAACTGGTGTATTATCTACCTATCGTAATCAGACATTATGCAGACGGGCCGGGGGGGGGAGGTAACTACCACCGGGCCCTGATATCCTCTCGACGGCCCTGGGCTACGCTGTTCGATACATTCAAGCTACAATTCGACCTGGCTGCTCTGGAAAATCAGTGGACCGATATCAGGAAAGGTCGGAGATTGGCACTGGCGCTGAAAGGTTCTGCGGCTGAGGTAATTAAATCGGTTCCAGAATGTTCAAGAAGTGACTACGAGGCCATCATGAGAGCGTTGGCAGCGAAGTACAGCAACGAGCACAACAGAACGCTGTACTACTGTGAGCTGAAGATCCGCAGGCAAAGAGCCAACGAAACGCTGCAGACATTGAGCGGCTCGTACAGTTGTGCTACTCGGATTTTGGCGCTGATTATCTCGAGAGGATGAAGATTGAGGCGGTTATTGAAGATCTTCATGACCCGGAGACACGTCGCAGTGCGTTGATGATGGGCAAGCCGACATTTAAGGTGACCACCGCGATGACATATGAGGCGACATGGATTGGGGGCACTCGGTATGCACCTGCAAGGATACGCCAAATCCAGCCGGACAGCGACATTCCAATCCAGGCCATAAGCTCTAAGACACCGGTTAGGCCATGGGTGGTCTCCTCTAAAGTTGTTTGCTGGGTATGTGGCAAGCAGGGTCACATAGCACGAGACTGCCGTCAACGAAAGAGGCGTTCCCGTTCTCGATCGCAATCGCCTGAAGCGAGGAGTACTGACAACAAGCGCAGGGCTGAGGACGAGGAGTCACTAAACTCAAAAAGGTCAGCCTAAAGGGGCATGAGCTGATCCCCACAACCTGCTGCCCCACCTTCCTTGTCGCGCAGCTGAAACTACAACCCAGCAGCTTGACGATTGAAGGAAAGATAGATGGAAAGTTGTTTGTGTTGACACTGGATACTGGAGCGTCATATTCGATCATAAAAAGGAAGCTTCTGAGGAATTGGGAACCACTGCATGGCATACAGCTGAGGACTGCGACTAGCGAGCGTGCGCCGGTAAGAGGAAAAGTTACAAAAACGATTGCTATCGGCACGACGATAATAGACGACGTGATTATCGGCGTGGATTTCATGATTAGGCACGGTTTTACGCTGGACCTGAAAGAAAATGTGCTGAGGTATGCCAACGTTGAATTCCCGCTGCACACCGGCTATGAGCGAAACGTGGCGATAAGGAAGGTTATCTGCTGTGGGCTGTGGGTTGTAGAAGCACCAGAACAATGACACGACAACATAATCATCGGACGTACATTAGTGGAACCCAAAAATGGCAAAATACCATGCAGGATACTTAACCCGCTTGATACACCCAGGTATGTCGGAAAAGATGCGGTAATTGGCGAGTGTAAAGAGGCCATAGTGAAGCACAACATCGACACCGGAAGTGCGAAATCGATCGATCGAAAACATGCGGAAAGAAAAGGTTATAGAGCCCTCGTCAGACCCTTGGTGCTCGCCGGTCGTGCTAGTCAAGAAAAAGGATGGCAGTACCCGGTTTTGTGCGGACTATCGGAAGCTCAATGGCGTAACCAACAAGGACAGTTATCCACTACCTCGGATTGATGACACCCTGGACACACTGTCAGGCACACAGTGGTTTTCCACGCTCGACTTACGCAGCGGCTATTGGCAGGTAGAGCTTGCAGACAAAGACAAGGAGAAAACGGCTTTCAGTGTTGGCGATGGTTTGTGGCAGTTCACCGTCATGCCGTTTGAACTCTGCAACGCACCAGCGACATTCGAGCGACTAATGGAACGTATGCTAAAAGGGCTGCATTGGCGGACGTGTCTGGTCTATCTTGACGACATAATCGTGATGGGCAAAAGCTTCGACGACCAACTGGAAAAGCTGAAGGAGGTATTTGAGCGAATACAAAAAGCCGGGCTTAAACTCAACCCAAAGAAGTGCTCGCTGTTCCAGAAAGAGGTCAAGTATCTGGGTCACACGGTTTCCGCCCGCGGAGTACATACGGATGAAGGCAAAATCACGGCGGTGAAGGAGTGGCCCCGGCCACGCAATCTACACGAACTCCGCAGTTTCCTGGGCCTGTGCACATACTACCGGAGATTCGTTCCTGGATTTGCGAACACGCACAAACTGACGAAAAGGAATCAAGCCTTCGCGTGGGGGCGAAGAGCAGGAGCAGGCTTTTGCACGACTGAAGGAAAAACTGTGCACTGCTCCAATTCTGGCCTTCCCCGTACCTGGAGAGATGTTTGTGCTGGATACAGATGCAAGCGGACATAGCATTGGCGGTGTGCTATCACAGATAATAAATGTTCAAGAACAAGTGATAGCATACTACAGCAAAATTTTGTCGAAACTTGAATGCAACTACTGTGTGACACGAAGAGAGCTGCTGGCAGTATTGGAATGCGTGAAACACTTCCACAAATACCTGTATGGACAAAAGTTTCGCCTGCGCACGGATCATGCGGCATTGAAATGGCTACTGAACTTTAAAGATCCTGAAGGCTAATTGGCGCGGTGGATCGAGCGACTGCAGAGCTACGACTACACGATAGAGCATCGCAAGGGCAGTAGCCATGGAAATGCCGATGCCTTGTCACGTCGTCCGTGCAAAACCGAATGCAGGCATTGTTCGCGAGCCGAAAGCAAAGAACAGATAGTGGACGTCCGATTGGTAAGCGTTATGCCTGAGGAAGACTGGTCTGCGGAGAGGATACAAAAGGACCAACCCGAGGATACGGATCTTGCAAAAATCGTCGAGAGCAAGGCGCACGTCTGGACTGGCAGGAGATGGCCGGTGAAAGCCCGATCGCGAAGGTCTGGCCACAGTGGCAAAGTTTGCGGCTGTCTGATGGCTTCCTATACCGCGAGTGGGAGAGTGAGGATGGCTGGACCAGCAATTCCCTAGTTGTCGTCCCGAAATACAGGATTAACGAGGAGATCGTGGCATACCATAACGACTCCAGCGGAGGACACCTAGGCATCACAAAAACTGTCGCCAAAATAAAAAGACGATTCTACTGGGTAGAGGATGCCAGGAGTCTGTAGCCGATTGGATTAAGAGCTGTGATCGATGTTCGGCTGCGAAAGGGCCGACAAGAAGATCTCGGGCCGCATACAGCAGTACAACATGGGAGCGCCCTTCGAGCGAATTGCCATGGACGTCACCGCCAAGGCAACAGATATGTGCTGGTGGTAATGGATTATTTTAGCAAATGTATCCTATGTGTAGTGTATCCTATTCCTAACCAGGAGGCCACTACGGTCGCGGAAATACTGGTAAACAACTGGGTGGCCAGGTTCGGAGTTCCGTTGGAGTTGCACTCGGATGAAGGAAGTGTGTGAGCTACTGGGAATAAGAAAAACTCGCACCACTCCTTTGCATCCACAGTTCAACAGCATGGTGGAACGTTTTAATCGCACACTAGAAGAATATCTGCGGAAAGTGGTAGGCAGGAATCAAAAGGATTGGGACACGCATATCCCTCTGTTCCTGATGTTGTATAGGACAGCCCCGCACGACATGACATCACTCACTCCAGCCCGAGCAGTGTTCGGCACAGAGTTGAGGTTTCCCTCTGACTTGAAGTTCGGAGTGGTCAGTAGGGTGGGTCGATTCCGGACTTTTTTCGATTCGAGATTTCTAATAGTGCGGAAAAGTTGCCTTAGTACTTCGTGATTCCAATGCAATTTTTTGTTTTGAGATCGGACTGCATCTTCAACCCCAACTCCGGCCTTGAAATTTCGGAAATTTGCCTAAAATCGTGAAATTGCCTACCTAGCGCCTGAAATACGCCTCTCATGGCAAAATGTATAAAAGAAAAGTTGTTTGTCGCATCATTAGCTACCGAAATGGTATTATGATCATGGCCGTAGGACGAACCGTTCCCGAGATACGAGCGAAAAGGCGGCGCGCCGCAGCGCAAGGTAAAAATCGGCTTGCGGCCACACTTCTCCCTGAATGCGCCCACAATGACGCCGGCGCTGCGGAGATGTGTTCTGTGCTTCACGCGTCGGGTCGGACCGGCCGGGCCGCTCCCCCCGTCCCGTCTCGCTCTTCCCCCATCTCTCTCCCCTCCCCGCCAGACACTAGACTAGACTCCCGCTGCGCGCCGGGCGCCACCAGCTTGCTCCGTCGTGTATTCCCCTGCGCCATACGACACGTTCGGACAGGTCCCCACACAAAGATTCTTTCATAGAGTTCCTTCACTCTTGTCGTTGATTTCGCCGAGTGCTATCACTTACATTCTCTGAACAGAACACAAAACTCAACATGTCTGTATCTAAATTTAAATTTAGACAGAAATGTCCTGTGTTTGGCATATATCCGTACGATCTCACTGAGTCCCAGCTACCCAGTTACCAGGATGTTCTTTTGTATTATCAGTTTGAAAGATTTCGTATAGGGCGACTCCGAGGTGACAACTATGAACCTAGGAGTAAAGAGGTTTCAGAAAGAGTTGCAAAAATGGTTGAAAATATTTTCAAAAAGTCATCTATTCCGATAGTCTCACACACCAGAGTTCTACAAATGCTCACCACAGTCAGAAAGTTGGCCCTTGACCGTCTTCTGGCAGCCAGAGAAGCAGAGACTGACACTGTAAATGGATGGGTTAGATGTAATAAAGTGCCAAAGCTGAATTTCAAAGCTAATAATTATTACGATATGATTAACTGGAAGACTATTACCTTGACTGTTCCACCAGTTCTTCGTTCAGTTCCTAACGAAGAGCTCATAAAAGGGTTGTCGGGAGACACTGCAGAGATATGGAAATTTAGTGAATTCCCCTCTCACACCGTGGCAGTCGAGAGAACCGTCAAACTGGTGACAGAGGCATCTTCTAAAGTTATTGGCCCCCAGTCTCGTGATCGTTTTATACGCTCTACACTGAAATCTAGGCAACAACTGCCAAAGTTTAGTACAAAATCTGATTTTATCAATAAATTTGATACAGATTCAGACTAAAACAAGCCTGACAGATGGTGGGTTGGTTGGGTTGGGCTTGGGAGGAACCCGAAGTGCAGCGACCTCCACGTGGTGGGTTCTGGGTAACCAACACAGGTTAGCTGAGAGCTGCAACAATTTTCACCTTGCGCTGCGGCGCGCAGCCTTTTCGCTCGTATCTCGGGAACGGTTCGTCCTACGGCCATGATCATAATACCATTTCGGTAGCTAATGATGCGACAAACAACTTTTCTTTTATACATTTTGCCATGGGAGGCGAATTTCAGGCGCTAGGTAGGCAATTTCACGATTTTAGGCAAATTTCCGAAATTTCAAGGCCGGAGTTGGGGTTGAAGATGCAGTCCGATCTCAAAACAAAAAATTGCATTGGAATTAGGAAGTACTAAGGCAACTTTTTCGCACTATTAGAAATCTCGAATCGAAAAAAGTCCGGAATCGACCCACCCTAGTGGTCAGCACGACCGAAGGCGCTAGGACTAGTGATGGGACGATTAATCATTTGATACACAATAATCGATTCTTTTCTTTCAATTCACGATTTAATTGTATCGAAAAAGGGGTTTCGATGAATCGAAACGTTAATCGATTAGATGCTAAAATAAACGAAAGAAAACGTATCACTACATTTTTTTCGCTCAAAATAAAAGCTTGAGACGGACACTTTGATGCGATGCATAATACAATTATAAAGGTAGTGTATTCCGGGAGAAAGGCAGAATGACAATGCCTTATACAGAGTGTTGCTTATAATGAGGGGGAAATTTTCACAAATAGGGGAAAAATTTGTACTTAAAAATGCCCTGTAAGTGATAAGGAAAATAATAAAAAAATAACAGTTTTAACGCCAAGATGGATATTTTTTTATACCATTCACGAAATCGACTCTAATATTCCGAAAACTTTGGCTTATTCAGTATCTTATAGATGTTTTAAGCTTTGAGTTGAGTAAGCCACCAATTTTCAAGAATAACATAAAAATTAGGATATTACACCTTTTCAAGTTCGATTTCAGAAAGCGTAAAAGCAATTTCAGAAACCGTAAATTCAATTTCAGAAATCGTAAATTCAATTTCAGAAAACGTAAATTCAATTTCGGAAAACGTAAATTCAATTTCAGAAATGTTTTATGAAAAATGCACTTTCCCCAATATTTGAATTACGTACGGAACAAGGTGGGCCACAGGAGGTATGCTGCTTTTGGAGCGTCGCAGGGGCTCAAAATCTGCAGCCTGCTCCGAATGGGTGCAAGGCCTAATAAACAAATGGCAATAACGTAAATGACCTTGTGATTGTGTGCGACAATGCACCGTGCCATAGTTCGATGGAAACAGCCGTAGCAGCACACTCAGGTGGTCTTGCAGAAGTGCTACGTTTGGGTTCCTATTCACCGATGCTCAATCCAATTGAAAACATATGGTCGAAAATAAAGTCGCATATGACTGTGCCGCACGTCCGATCACCTGCCATTATGGAGCATCGGCTCCAGTATTTGGAAAAAATAGTGGACGATGCAAAGTGCACTGTTACTGGAGGCGACTGCGCCAGAGCAATCCAGCACAGTTCGACGTTTCACGGTGATGCTCTTGCGCAGAATGACATGATGGTAGGAACTTAAACATTTATTTTTCTTGGCAAGCAGATATTTAGATATAGATAGATATAGATATTTCTTTTATAACGTATTATAAAAAATTTTACTGTTTCAAATCTGTGTAAATACAACCAAAATAAATTCAACATTTACTCTGAAATAGAATTTATATTACGTTTTCTGAAATTGAATTTACGGTTTCTGTAATTGAATTTATGTATCTGAAATTGAATTTACGTTTTCCGAAATTGAATTTACGCTTTCTGAAATTTAATTTATGTTTCTGAAATTGAATTTACGGTTTCCGAAATTGCTTTTACGGTTTCTGAAATTGAATTTACGCTTTCTGAAATTGCTTTTACGCTTTCTGAAATTAAATTTATATTTCTAAAAATGAATTTACGCTTTCTGAAATTGCTTTTACGCTTTCTGAAATTGTTTTTACACTTTCGGAAATCGAACTTGAAAAGGTGTAGAAAACAAAAATCCATTTCGCTTACTCTGTTTGGGTGGATTGATCAATTTTGGAAGGTCTCCCCTCCTCCTCGTCATCCATTGGTGGATGACGAGGAGGAGGCTTTCTGAATTTAAATTTATATTTCTGAAGTTGAATTTACGCTTTCTGAAATTGCTTTTACGCTTTCTGAAATTGTTTTTACACTTTCGGAAATCGAACTTGAAAAGGTGTAGAAAACAAAAATCCATTTCGCTTACTCTGTTTGGGTGGATTGATCAATTTTGGAAGGTCTCCCCTCCTCCTCGTCATCCACCAATGACAGCGCCATTGCTTTTAAAATCGTTTTTGCAAAAATGCAGCTCGCACACTCGCGAATTTTCCCTGAGCGTAACTCCACACGCATCGCTCCAATGCCTTCTTTTGGTATCACATTGTGGCACATAAAACACACATATATTACTATTTTCCCACGATTTATGGCACAGTGTGCAACTTGATTTAGGCATTTTTTTAATGATCTAATTGAAACGGAAAATTTTTTTTCGTGTGCCTATCAATACATGTGCACGTAAGCAAACAAAAAAGAAGCAACATTATTTTTCACTTCAAATTCAATAAGGCATCGAGTTGACAGCTTTTAGGGGATCGCCTATCGGGAATACACTACCTTGTGATTGTATCATGGATGCGATGTTGAATTTGATTTATGGGCCCTCCACAAGTCGCTGGCTCACAAACGTCGCAAAAAAGAAACGACCAAACCCAAATTCAGGACGAGCTTAGCTCGAATGCTCCCGTTTTGAAACAGAAGCGAAACGTAATCAATGCCTAGGAAGAAATGCGAACGGTGTACCCTGAGCTTTATATAATAACTCGTCGGTACTGTTATCTTTTAGCAACTTCGGTACCAGCAGAGCGCCTCTTTTCAAAAGCAGGTGCAACTGCCACTGAAAAGAGGAACAGGTTCACGACCTCGCGCCTGTCAAAACTATTATTTTTAAACTCTATAATGAACAAATAAAATAAAAATATTTTTTTTTCTTTGATATGTACTTTCATTTATTAATTCATTGTTATTGTTTTTATACTATAAAATTACACGGTTAAGTTAAAATATTTAAAAAATCATACGATTATTCGATTAGTTTCCATTTCCTTCGATTAATTGCAATTAATAATCGCCCTGTTTCAATTAATGATATGATTCATTAATCGATTAATAAATTTGTTTTCCCATCACTAGCTAGGACTGACTCCGTGGTCAATAAGCGGTTGGAACTGGAAGAAATCCACCGGTTTATAAGGAGCCGCACCCATCTGATCAGCGATAAGATGAAAGCCAGATATTATCTACGGGCTAACACAGCAGGGTTCCAAGAAGGCGATCTGGTAATGCTCTACAACCCGCAGCGGAGGAAAGGTTTATCTCTGAAACTTCAAACGTCATGGGAAGGACCGTACAAAGTCGTGACCAGGATTAATGACGTGGTGTACAGGGTTCAACGCTGCTGCAATAGAAACGCTAGGCTGAAAGTAATCCATTTGGAGCGCCTGGCGTCTTATTCCGGCGGAGCCTCGGCACTTGTTCGGGACGAACCAGTCTAATGGGCCAGTTACTCATGACACAGAACATAAACTTAACCATAAACATAAACTTAGAAAATTTGAGCGATTACTCAAAACTTTATTTCCGTAAACATAAACTTAAAAATCAGCTGATTTTCCTTTTTGACAAAAGGAAAATAAAACAAACAATATTGCCACTTCGATTTCTCCATCTCGTGAACAATCAAATTCAAACTTTTCGCGACATTTTTTTACTTGCAATTATTAAATGTTTGAGCATCCAACTACTAAAATTATTAATATATTTACGAAACTAATAAAAATTGCAATCTATTTTGTATATTTTACAAATTATTTTCATTTGTTTACTTTTTAATTCATTCCGAAGAGAGTGGCAACATTTTTTGCGTTTTCCGAAACATAAACTTAGAAACCAAAACGAAACAGATTTCTAAGTTTACGGTTAAGTTCTAAGTTTATGTTCTATGTCTCGGGTAACTAGTTGTACAGCTTTCGGGTATGCCAGGTCGTACTAGCTGACAAGTAAAACTAAGTTATGTCATGAGTAACTGGCCCATAAGTGGTGAGCAGTGGAACGATGAGGCACCCTGTCGCTGTGCTATGCAAGTTAAGGCACGCCGCTAAAAGCTGACCAAGCTGAGAAATGTTTGTCGCCTCCGCTTCCACGGAAGACAATCTTGCATGGTCAGCGAAAGGCGAAATAAGAAACCGCGACGGTTACGGACAACAGAAAAACAATAACAGCTACGGCTAGCCATCTGGCAGTTTAACTTTGCTGGACCGCAGCAGCAATAGAAGTAAGCAGTCAGATTCTGAACTCGGGGTGCATAGCACTTTAAGGGGGGAACTACCTTTAGACACTTCAAAAAATCGATTTTTTTTTTTGTTTTAATCGATAGGTATATTGCCTTAGAATATCGTGTCAAAGTTTCAAAAGGTAATTCTCGAAATTGTGGAAGAGATGCATCCCGGAAATGACTGGCGCCGAGCTCGCCGAGCGCAAACCGCAAACTTTAAACGGCATTTTCTCGAAACAATGTTTTTCAAAATTGTGTAAGTGATAATAAAATTACTAATGAACAGATTTTCATTATCTAGCATTCATTTTAAAGAGCATAAAAAATTGTTCTATCTAAACTAAAGATTTAAAAAACAAAACATTTTTAGACATTTTTTGACTGCATATATAACAAAATTTCTTGTGAAAATCCTAATTTTTTTTTGTGAAGCCTGTTTTAGAGGGTTAATTTTCAAATTTCGTAAAAATTTTAGTTCATCGACGATAGAAAACCCTCTCGAGTAAGAAAATGTTTGGTTTTTTATTTCAGACTAAAATTGCGGCCAGCATCACTTACACAATTTACGATGTCAGCGGCGATATGACTTACAGAATCATTGAAAAATTTGTTAAATTTCTGTTTTCACTTTTACAAAAATGTTTTTTTTTACCTCAGACATCACTGTAAATATATATTATATTGATTTGAAAAGAACTGTTTTCATTTCCCTGTAAATCGACTGTAAAAATTACCTTTTTTTCGGCCTCTAAAGGTAGTTCCCCCCTTAAAGTTAACATTATTTAAATTAAGGAGCATACTGTTTTATTAATAATATTGATTTCTCCAATAAATGAAACTAAGTGCATAACACTGATAACTGTATAGTTGTTTAATTGGCGTCCAATGAAATTTTTGCGAAGCACGCTCAACGAGTAACGAGTGGAAAAAACTATTACAACCAACATAAAGTGTTAATAAAAACAACGAGTAACTAATTCCAAAAACAAAGTGGACAAAACTTTTACAACCAACATAAAGTGTTAATAAAAACAAGGAGTAACTAATTCCAAAAAACAAAGTGAAAAAAACTATTACAACCAACATAAGGTGTTAATAAAAACAACGAGTAGCTATTTCCGAAAAAAAAGTGCAGAAAACTGTTATAAACAACAAACCAACATAAGGTGATTATAAAAAAAAACAACGAATAACTATTCCAAAAAAACCAAATTATTTAACAAGCAATCTCACAACAACAACGCTAAGAACAATTACATGCCAACAACGGCAGCGATAGTCAAAGAAAGAAACGTAAAAACAATAGCAAACAGGCATTAAAACCTGAATAACAACAACAAAGAGAGCAGTAAAGGCAACAGATCCAGCAGCAGCCAACCAACTACAACAACCAGATCACGATAAGCCTTTGCGGCTTAGGTATGTAAGTTTTAGACATTAAGAACCAATACCAAAATATAAGTTATAATTTTTTTATTGTTATTATTATTATTAAAAATTACCAAATGCTGTAAAATAAAAAATTAAAAAATGATAAAAAGTATTCAATTATACTGTAACAATGGGAATAGCTGACATATCTAACCATACTTAATGAGTGTAAACAAAACAGAGGAGGACGAGGACGAAACTATACAATTATTACAAAACTTGACAATCCGAGAATCAAACATAATGAACGCGGAACTGATGCAGAGCATTCTGAACGCAGCTGTCAATCAAGCTGTGCAATATACGCGCCAAGACTTCCAGGACACAATTACAGCCCTTAAGCAAAGACTTACATTGTTGGAAACACCCACACTAGCAACGGAATACAGCCCCATAGAGATCAGGGAGGGCATAAAGTGCAGCGAGCCTCTGGACATAGTGAAGCCAGTCCCCGAATTCAGCGGTCAGCCAGAAAAATATGTTTCATGGCGGCAGGCAGCTGTAACAGCCCATAAGCTTTTCGAACCATATGTAGGGAATTCAATTCATTCTGAGGAACAAGGTTGTAGGAAGTGCAGACACCGCACTAAGTGCTTACAACACGGTCCTAAATTTTAATGCAATTCTTGCTAGGCTAGATTTTGCTTTTTCGGATAAAAAGTCCATCTATACACTAGAACAAGAATTATCCACCCTCAGGCAGGGTCAACGATCGATAATTTAGTTCTACGATCTTGTAGAACGGAAACTCACCGCAATCATTAATAAGATCATCATGGCTAACGAAGGGGACAATTTATCTTTATCAAATCTCTAAACCAGAAATATAGACAGGACGCATTGAGAGTCTTTATTTCAGGGCTGAGAAAGCCTCTGTGCGACACGCTCTTTTCATGTAAACCAGCAGATATGCCAACAGCCCTCGCTCTGGCCCAGGAGCTAGAAACGAATCAAAATCGGTACCGTTTTGCAGCCATTTACAACAACGGCCTCAGCAATGATTCATCGGATCGCTTAACCCAACCTCAACACAAGCTACCGAACATGTCAGGCCATCAGCCAGCTTTTCTTAATCAGCAACTAAATTTTCCGCGAAACAACCCACATCCGACTCAGCCCAGAGGAACGCCTAATCTTCAAAACCACCAATTCCAATCCCAACAACCATTTAATCAATCCCAACGTTTCGTAGTACAGAATCTTCAGCCTCGTTTCAATTTCCATACTCCTTTGCAAGCTGCGAACCAGCAGAACCCCAGTCCCCAACCACCCCCTCAGGACATGGACATAGATCAGAGTATGCGAACAATTCGAACTAACTACTTTCAAAATACGACCGGCTACAAAAGAGGAGCAAGGTCGGACAGACAAAATTTTAGGAAAGCTCAAGGGATCAACTATCTTGGACAAGAAATGTCTTTGGGGTATCCCGTAGGTGAAGGTACCGTTCAGTCTGAGCAGTCGTGCGAGGACAACCAATGTTCTGAAGATTTACCTTTTGAGGAAGAAATTAATTTTTTAGAGGAAACTCAGCTCTCCCTATATCGAACGAGCAATAGGAGGGAGAACCATAAAACTTTTAGTGGATACTGTAGCCTCTAAGAGTTACAGTAAAAACCTAGACAACCTAAAAGGCGTAAAGAAATTATCCAAACCATTTATCGTAATATCAATTCATAGAACAAATACAATTGACCACAAAACCCCTGTAAATTTGTTTGGTAGTACAGAAACCTTTTTTATATTTCAAAACATACCGTTATTTGATGGCATCATAGGCTTCAATTTCATACACCCTCCTCCCCTGGCCCTCTTTTTCGAAAAGGGCCAGGAGAAACTAAAATACCTAAATTTAAGCGCAGCTAATGCCATTACAACTGAAAACCTCCCTAAGAACCTTGAAAAATAATTCTACGATGTTATTCATAAAAATTCAAGAGTTTTCGCAAACCCCACTAAAGCACTACCCTTCAACACAAAAATTTCAGCCACCATCAGGACCAAAGACCAAGAGCCCATATACTCTAAATATCAATCGTACCCAATCCATATGACTGAATTCGTTAACAAAGAGGTCGGGAAACTGCTAAAGGGTGGGATAATCAGACCATCCCGCTCCCCGTACAATAGTCCTGTGTGGGTCGTCGACAAAAAGGGCACAGACGAAAACGGCAGGCCCAACAAACGATTGGTGTTCGATTACACAAAAATTAAACTCCAAAACCACGTATGACAAGTATGCCATACCAAATCCATCAGTTATTTTGTCCAACCTCGGTAAAGCCAAAATTTTTACGACCCTTGATCTGAAAAGCGGGTTTCACCAGATCAATTTGGTTGAACGTGACCAAGAGAAAACGGCCTTCAGCGTCAATAACGAAAAATACGAATTTTACCGTTTGCCCTTTGGCCTGAAAAATGCACCGAGCATTTTTCAGCGGGCCATTGACGATGAACTTCGCTTCGAAATCGGAAAAACCTGTCATGTGTACATCGATGATGTTATAATACTTTCTGACTCGAAGCAGGGGTATATTAACGACGTTGACCGAATACTAAAAAATTATATAAAGCTAACATGAGGGTATGCTTATAAAAGTCGAAATTTTTCGAAACATCGGTAGAGTATTTAGGATTCATAGTCTCCACAAATGGTATCACAACTTGCCCAAGGAAAATAGAAGCAATAGTCAACTATGAAACCCCCAAAACCTTAAGAGCCCTTAGATCTTTTCTAGGCCTCGCAGGGTAGGTACTATAGGCGATTCGTAAAAGATTTTGCCGCAATCGCAAAGCCATTAACCCATTTTCGGCCGCTACTAGAAATAGCCAATATTTTTTTAATTCCTTTTAAGGACTTACATTTAGGACCTTAATCAAAAATATTTTTGGATTTTTTTTGTTTTTTTTTTAAATTATTTTTTTTATAAATTAATAAAAATTTAATTTCAAATAAAAACAAATATATATGTATATAATTTTGGTCAAATAATAATCAAGCATGAAAACAAACAATTGTTGGCTTACATATGTACATACATGACTTCTGGCCAATGGTCGATTTTTCGACCACTGAAAAGTACGCGGTGCTGAGAGGTAAAAATATTTTCATAATCTTATGGATATCAATTGATTGTGGTAATTTGGTTTTTAGGCTTCGTAAATAATCAATAATAAATCAATAATTTGAAAAGGCTATATATTTTTCAGAATATTCAAAATATGACTAAAAAATGCTTTTTTTCGTATCTTCGCCAACATCTCTAAATTTATCTTTTAAAAAAAAAAATATTATTTCGAGGGGTTACCAAAAGACCAAAGCTATTTTATGCATCAAAAGTTCAAAGATATAATGTCTAAGTGCAGAGCTACTCTCCTTCAAAGCGGCTGGTCGAAAAATGGACCAGCGGCCGAAAATGGGTTAAAGAAATTATTGCGAGGAGAGAACGGACATATAGGCACGAGACAATCTATACTTGTATCCCTCGACAATGAAGCCATAGCCGCCTTCAATAAACTAAAGAAACTCCTTTCCTCTGAAGATATACTTCTTTTGTACCCCGCGTCATCCCACGCTATTGGCGTCGTCCTTTCACAAAATGGTCGCCCAATAACTATGATTTCAAGGACTTTGTCATCCACCGAGGATACTATGCCAGAAATGAAAGGGAACTTTTGGCGATTGTTTGGGCACTTAAAACCCTCAAACACTACCTATATGGAGTAAATAAGATTAATATATTCACCGATCTCCAACCTTTAACCTTTTCGGTTTCCGATAGAAATCCCAATTCAAAGATAAAACGATGGAAAGCTTTTATCGAAAATATGCACCCACATTCTATTATAAGCCAGGCAGGGACAATATTGTAGCCGACGCGTTGTCAAGGCAATTCATTAACACCATCACAGATTCTGTGTCCTCTTCTTCAATGCAGGCCTGTGCTAGTGAGCTTTCGCTCACCGAAGTTATTCAAACCGTAGAAAACCCAGTAAATTCATTCAGAAGATAAAATCGCATACCCAAGATAAAATCGCATTCGCCACCGTATTTCATTCAAGGATATCGGAGATCTCCTGGATACAATCAAGGATTCCATTATCCCGCAAGTAGTTAACGCAATTCATTGCGATTTACACACTCTAGCCCAGAATCAACACTTTCTCGTTACAAATTATCCTTCAGTGAAGTTTTGTTATGCAAATAAGTTTGCCACAGATGTCTTCAATCCAAATGACCAATTAGAAATTTTGAATAATGAACACAGTCGAGCACATTGATCGAATAAAGAAAATATAAAGCAAGTCCTCCAAGACTACTATTTTCCGAATATTAAGAAAGACCTAAAACAAATTGATGGTTGATTGTCAATTGTTACGCGTGGGCAGACGTGCCGTTTTGTGCTCCGTGGTTTTTTATTGTTTCTGTCCGTCCCTCGCGTGTGTAATGTTCGTCCGCCTGATATGTCTCGTCGATGCTACGCCGCGTGTGCCTAATAAATAACTAATAATATTAATAATCACTAATAATCCTAAATAATTAATAATAACTAAACGCAAATATAAAACAAAATTATCAAATACAAATTGCCGTTATCCCGTTCTCGCTGTCCGCCGCATTGACCTCTGCTCGCGTTGTGTTTGTTGTGGTTCACTTTCCATGTCTCCCTCCTCCGTCCGTATTCAGTGGCGCTACATGCGGTCTTGTTCGACACTGAGAAATTGACTGTTCTGTGGTAAAGGCATAACACTTACCACAGAGCATAATCAATTTCTTAGTGCGTCAGATCGCATTCCCGGCTACTTTCCTTGTTCTTTAACCCACCCGGGTCATGGTGCTGGACAAATTTCGCATAGCCTTCTGCAACGTGCGCGGGCTCAGGGCGAACTTTTTCGCTGTATACGCGTTTGTTAATCTCCACAAACCCCATGTAATGGCACTAGGTGAGACCCAGGTGTGTGAGGATGCAGATCCACTGGATTTTCACATCCCGGGGTACCACTTACTGCCATTATTCTCTCCTCACAGGGGTCTTGCCCTTTATGTGTGCAGTAATGTTGCGTACCAGTGCCAGCAACAACTATACACGACGGATGCCGAATTTAGCTCCATGTGGGTTAAGTTCAATATCCAGTCGCACATTCTGCACTTTTGCTTTCTTTACAGAAGCCCGAATTCAGGGAGAGATTTTACTTATAACAAGTTTGATCTTCTCTCTGATTCTATTTCTCATATCTTGGAATCGTATCCGAATAGTGAAATTGTAGTTGCTGGTGATTTCAATATTCATAATTCCAATTGGCTACGCCATTCCAGCCACACAACTCCTGAAGGCTTATTTGTCGAGCTCTTTGCCGAGTCTAATAACTTGACTCAAATAGTGCATGAACCAACGCATATCCCCTGCGTTGCGGGGCAAGCTCTCAATACTCTAGACCTTTTTCTCACTTCACATCATGAAAAATATGATGTTGAAATGCACGCACCTCTTGGAAACTCGGACCATTGCACCATTTTGGCGTCTTTTTCATACTCTTCTATCCGCAATGCTTCGCCCTTAGCCCCGAAGCGCTTAATGTGGATGTATGATAAAGCTAACTGGAGTGGACTTAACGATTTTTTCGCCCACTTCAATTGGAAATTGTGTTTTCTTGATGGAAACATAAATGCCGCAGCCAAAATGGTTGAAGAAATTATATTATTGGGAATGCGGTCCTTCATCCCCAATAAGCAAATTTGCATTAAACCTAAGGACAATCTCTGGTTTAATGAGACATGCAGAATTGCTGTCAGGTCTAAAGAGGAAGCTTTCAGAGCATGGCAGGCAAATAAAAATGCCGCCACTGAACAGCTGCGTAAACAGGCTAGAAATCGATGCAATGCCATCCTAAGGCGCCAAAAGTTTCTGCACGAACAGCGCCAAAGGAAAAAAGTTCTTCAATGCCAGCGTGGTAGTAAGAACTTCTGGTCATTCGTTAAGAAGGTGAAGAACCAAACATCGTCTTCAATTCCAACTCTTCTTAACAATGATCAAATCATCACTCACTCGGTTGATAAAGCTAATTTGTTGGCTAAAATTTTCGCAGAGAATTCCTCTCTGCCCCCCAGCGATCAACCACTGCCCGTAGTCGAAAACGTATCTTGCTCTATGCCAGAAATTCATTTTCGGACACGGGTAGTTAAAAGAGTGCTTGCAAATCTCGATGTAAATAAGGCTTCAGGGCCGGACGGCATTCCAGCCCTTGTTTTGAAAAAGTGCGCTACTTCGCTGGCTTGTCCATTACGCAAACTTTTCAACATGTCATACACCACAGGTGTATTTCCGACATGTTGGAAGGTGGCAAATGTTCAACCAGTTCCCAAAAAAGGCAAGACTACTGACCCTGCGAACTACCGACCTATAGCAATTTGCTCGGTGCTTTCCAAAGCAATGGAAAGCATTGTAAACTTCAACCTTGTGAAATATCTGGAGCACAATAGACTGCTAAGTGACCGCCAATACGGCTTCCGAAGACAGCGATCGACGGGAGACCTTATGGCGGTCCTCACCGAGAAATGGAACCATAGCATTCTAAACCTCGGTGAAAGCAAGGTTGTTGCATTGGATATTTCCAAGGCTTTTGACCGGGTGTGGCATAAAGCACTCGTGTCAAAATTGATTGCCTATGGTGTCGGTAGCATCTTCTCTCGTTGGATAACGAGCTTCCTCCATGATCGCTCTATTCGTGTTGTGATAGACGGCATAGCCTCGGAAAAGCATTCCCTTAGCGCGGGAGTGCCGCAGGGTTCGGTCCTTTCTCCAACCCTTTTCCTGATCTTCATCAACGACCTATTGTCGTCGACGAAGAATCCCATCTACTCGTTTGCGGATGACAGCACCATTTGTCATTCATACTCCTTCACAAAGCGTCCCAGCTCTGTGGAGATTGAGAGAGGACGGCGCCGTATGAATGACACACTTAATAGCGACCTTCAAACAATCTCCAAGTGGGGTCAAGCGAACAGGGTCGATTTTAACCCCCGCAAGACTCAATGTTGCCTGTTATCCCACAAACGAGTCTCCCCACATCCCAACACATCCCTGGTTATGGGTGGTGTGGGTATTGCGGAATCGGCAGCTCTTGATGTTCTGGGCATGTCCATTAAGAACGATCTTCGTTGGAACGATCATATCTTTGGCGTGTCGAAAGAAGCAGCCAAGTGCCTCGGCTTCCTAAAGCGGTGCAAAAAATATTTCACTCCGTCTGATCTCCGCATTATTTACACTACCTATATCCGACCCAAAATGGAGTTTAACTCGCACCTCTGGGCGGGGGCTTCAAAAACCCATTTGGAGCTCCTCGATCGGGTGCAAAACCGTGCGATTAAACTTATAGGGGACAGTAGGGCATCCAGCTCTATTGACTCCTTGGAACATCGTCGAAACGTGGCATGTGTGGTGTTATTTTACCGATACTTTTTCGGTAATTGCTCAGTGGAGATGAGCAGCTTGATGCCATCACTCCGGGTATTCCCCCGGGCAACCCGTTTGAACACTGGCGCCCATGCATTCCACGTCGAAACGATGTTCCAGCGCACTACGCACTACAGAGAAAGTTCGTTTCTGGCCCGTACAGCGCGGTTGTGGAATGGTCTCCCTGCGGATATTTTCCCCAGCACTTATGATCTTGATGGGTTCAAGGCAAGAGTCCATAACCACTTCACTCATAACCCTATCTCCTAACCTTTTATATCCTTCCTGAACCAACGCAATGCTTCGCATTAATAGGGGTCATCCCCTGCGCGTTTGTTCCTGTTTAAAAAAAAAAAAAAAAAAATTACAGCGAGTTGTAAAATTTGTCAGGAGGCTAAATACGAAAGGCACCCTCGAAAACAGAAAATAGCCGAACCCCTTATACCCTCCCATCCAGGCGAAATTTTGCACATAGATATTTACAACACGGACAAAAAATTTTTCTTAACATGGGACAAATTTTCTAAATGAAATTAGAGTTTGCAATAGAAGACACTATAGAGCTTATCCTTACAGCCACTGCAAAATACAATAGAACAATCCACTCTACAACCGATTGTAGACCTATTGATATTATTCACTCAATACCGAAAGAACTGAGAGAAAAGATTCAGTCAAAAATAGTATGATAGCTAAACAGAAATCCGACCTGACCTTTCATAACAAAGATAGGATACTCAAGTCATATAACCCAGGGAAAAAAGTCTATGTCAAGATAAGCAGACGTTTGGGAAATAAATTCAATAAGGCTTATGTTATGTTGAGAAAATCATACAAGAAGATTTAGGGACAGCTGTTAGAATCGACAATAAAATAGTCCACAAGGACAATATACGACGCACACTCACCTAAACTGTGATTTAAATCCGTCATTCCAGTGCCGTAACGTTCCTTACCACCACAACTGCCCATACCTGCATGAGTTAAATATCGGAAAAACATGTGTTTTTCTCATAAGAGTAACCTCAGATAATGTCTTCTCTTCAGGTTGCTCCTGCCACCGCTCTCACTGCGGAACTATTGGAATACTCGAAATTGCTGATACTGCAGTCAACGCTGCTGTTGTTGTCTCGAGACCACCTAGCTCCTACGCTACCGCCGCTGCTGCTGCTAAGCGCACTCTCCCAACTCGTTCCGTTGTCTCTAATGTGTCTCAACCCGAAGATGCCGCTACTGTACGCCCTCCCGCATCTTCACAGTTGCCACCTCCTCAGCATAGCTTGGATTGGATGACCGCAAAGAGAAAAAATAGACGGACGAAACTACTTGTAGTTGGCTCTAACACCAGCTCAGAACTTGATGTGGCTGTCCGGATGAAGTGGCTGCATTTATCGTCATTCGCACCTTCAGTTACCGCCGATAGCATCATGGATTATGTTGCGAATCAGGCTAACGTCGAAAAGAAATTCCTCTCATGCTACAAACTGGTAAAGAAGGAGGTCTCAGTGGAGTCTCTTAAGAGAGTTAATTTTAAATTGGGTATCGCAGAACCGCTTTATGGGAAATTGTTGACTCCGGATCTATGGCCTGCCAACGTTAATGTGCGCCCATTTGAGTTTTTTCCGAGGGCCGGGGAGCAACAGCTAATCCCGTAGATAATTCACCCATTGTAAACAGAAGCAATCTCTCTGTTTACTACCACAATGTGGGCGGTCTGCGTACTAAAACCAACGAATTGTTCCAGTCGGCTGCTTCGCATGACTTTGACGTCATAATACTCGTCGAGACCTGGCTGACATCCGATTTCCTATCGTCTGAAATTTTTGACAGATACTACGAAGTTTATCGCAGAGATCGAGTCTTACATTCCGGAGTTACGAGAGGAGGCGGCGTACTAGTCGCTGTATCATCATCGTTTGCTAGTCGCCAGATAAAACTATTACATACCGACAATTGCATCGAACAGATCTGTGTTGCTGTTAGTACAGGGCAGGCTGAAGAGAGCAATGTTAATGAGATATGTTTTATTGTTAGTTATGTGCCTCCTGGCAGTGCTTTCGATGTCTATAAGCTTCATACTGAAAATATTAGCAATGTATGTAATACCCTTCAATCTTATCAATCTCCTTGTATTATGGGAGACTTCAACTTAGGTTCTATTCAGTGGGTATTCAACACAGAAGATCAGTTTTTAATACCTTTTAATGTTAAAGGCGATCATGAATCTTTGCTTTGTGATACGCTATATTCGTTCGGCCTATTCCAATTAAACGATGTCGTAAATGATCTCAATAGAATCTTAGACCTAATTTTTGTAGGCAATGATCTCGTCGTTAATGTTAATAAGCACGATGTGCCTTTAACTCGTGAATCGGTTCATCATAAATCAATTGCTGTACATTTTTCTTTTCTTGAGTTCAGTGGTAATTCTTACGAATCGGAATGCTTCTTTAACTTCTCCGACGCGAACTACGACGCTCTTAACCAATTTTTTGACTCGATAAGTTGGGATAGAATATTTTATTCCATGGACCTCTCAGACATGTATTTAACTTTTAAGAAAGCTGTGGATGAAAGTCTACAACTTTTCGTACCAAAACGTGTAAAGAGGAGGTCTTTTAACCTTCCCTGGTTTAACAAAAAAGCAATTAAACTAAAGAATTTGCGCAACAAGGCACATAAAAAGTACAAAAGCACACGCTCTTATGCAGACGAATTGATTTTCAGTCGCCGTAGAAGAGAGTTTGAGTGCTTAACCAAGTTCCTATATAGGAAGTACATCAATTCTCTTGAGGCGGATATAAAAGCTAATCCCAAATCATTCCGGGTTTTTTATAACTCCAAGCGAAAAATCAATGGAATCCCTAAATCAATTGAGTTTAAAGAATCGGTCGCCACTTCGCCCCAAAAGGCTTGCGAGCTATTCGCGCACTTTTTCGGGTCAGTGTTTGATAGCTTTAACAATAACCAGATTTCTGGCGATCTGTCTATGCTATCGCAAGTCGTTGACATTGGACAAATGACGGTTACTGAAGAGCAAGTCTATAAATCCCTGGCAACTTTGGATGTTTCAAAAGGTGCAGGATATGATCTATTACCCCCTATTTTCCTAAAAAACTGTGCAAGCTCGCTCCACATTCCTCTCGCGTTAATTTTTAATGCATCACTTCACTCCGGCTGTGTACTCGACGAGTGGAAGACTGCATTTATTTCTCCAATCTATAAGTCTGGACTTAGAAACTCAGTCGAAAACTACAGACCGATCGCAAAGATTTCCATTATCCCAAAACTATTGGATAAATTGGTTAATGAAACGCTATTACATGCTTTCAAGAATCATATCGTAACTCAACAACATGGGTTTTTCCCTGGTAGGTCCACCTGCACAAACCTGGCTATATTTACTAATTTCGTTACCAATAAAGTTGAAGATGGAGTTCAAGTTGACGCTCTGTACACTGACTTCGTAAAGGCCTTCGATAGTTTGAATCATAGTAGCGCCTTAAAATGGCTGGGTTCCTACTTAACAAATAGAAAACTAATCGTAAAGATTGGCCAGAGTTATTCTAAACCAATTGCTGTTACATCGGGGGTTCCCCAGGGAAGTCATCTTGGCCCCCTGCTTTTCTCCATTTTCATCAATGATATCGTACTAGTCTTAAAATCTTGTCAGTGTTTAATGTACGCTGACGACTTAAAACTTTACCTCGCTATTCGGAATCGTGGTGATTGTCTCGCACTGCAGCATGACATACACTTCTTGATATCCTGGTGTGACCGAAACGGTTTGCGGCTGAATTTTGCAAAATGCAGTACGATTTCCTTCTCACGGAATAACAGCCCATTAATCCACGATTACACATACAACGATGTTGACGTTTTTTCCCGCAAGACCGTTGTGAAGGACTTAGGAGTTTACCTTGACTCTAAGCTCAAGTTCGATTTCCACAGGGAATATGTGGTATCCTCAGCCAACTCTAAACTTGGCTTTTTAAAACGCAATTCCAAAGACTTCCTTGACCCGCTCACTTTGAAAAGTCTGTTTACGTGTTTGGTTAGGTCAGTGTTGGAATATGCGTGCATTATATGGGACCCAAATTTTGAAGCTCACTCTAAAAGACTGGAAAGGGTCCAAAGGCGTTTCACCAAGTTCGCCCTTCGACGTCTGTACCCATCCATGCCGCCTTATGAACTCAGATGTAGAATTCTAAATCTGCAGGACCTCACGAGTAGGAGAAGGATGTATGGATGTATGTATCCTGTTCATCAAGGATATATACGATAGCAAGATAGACCCGCCAGAGCTACTGACGCTTTTACCTTTTTATGTGCCGGGTCGGTGCTTAAGAGAAAGATATATTTTTTATAATACGGCCCATAGAACAAAATATGGTGAGAATGAACCGATTCACAAATTTACATCTTTGTGTAACACTATTTGCAATAATGTCGATTTTGACTTAAGTCGAGAGCTTTTTAAGAAAAAACTGTGCGAAATGTTATATTAGATTTAAGTTGTTATTAGACTTAAGTTGTAAATTCTTTGTAGTCTGTGAGGGTTAAGCCCGGTAGACGAATAATAAATAAATAAAATAAATAAATCAAATTATTTCTTTATTTCAAAAATAGCCTAGAATTAGTTAACAATTCATACAGACTAACCGACAAACAAATTCTTGAATACATTTTTAGGAACTGAAAAATCTAAAGAATTCGAGAATAAGTTAGCCTCGGTCAAAGCACGCACAATTGGGACATTAAAAGAATAATTAGTTTTGCAACGAGGAATAAGAAACAGATCTTGACTTCGTAGAGATCTAATCGGAGCTAAGAAGTTTATACGCTGAAGTAGGCACGATGCGTCAATAGCGCCACGAATTAGATCAAAGATAAACATTATACAGAGGAATGACCTTCTGCTATTTAACACGTAGAGTGCCACAATACAATCCGAAAAACTGTCCCCACAGGCCACAAATTTTTTTTTTGTATTAACACTTAGATTTTAGCTATTACAATCGGAAAATGTTTTTAGAAAAATGTATTTGCTTGTTTATACCCGAATTTTACTGTAATTATTTTGCGGTGACACATTGGTCTCACGCGGCCATCAGGTATGTAGTAAATCCCGAGGGGCCGCTTGATGCCAATGTGTCACCGCAAATTCGAACGGGAGAAAAAGATTTAAGTAGTTGTTTTCAGTAAGTGAATCTAGTTTGTGTTTGAATAAAAACGCAGCTAATGAGTTGAGCTAACGATTTGAGCTAACAAGTTACGTGTTTCAAACACTGAGAGGAAGTTTTCCCGGTGGCAGAAATCTGCGAATTAACAACAGTTGTGAACAAAGTGAATTTACAAATTTGGAAAAATGTCTTACGAAAAAAGAGACAGCCGATTGAACGCAATGTTCCAAGAATTGATGTCGGATGAAGAAACTGGAAGAGCGGATGCTTTTGATGGAGATGGCTCATCAGACGAATACCAACCGGATTCCCAAAGTTCCAATTCGGAATCCGAATCAAATTATGAACCTCCAGCGAGAAAATTCAGACAACAACTATCTGATTCAGTGGCATCAACTTCTCAAGCAGCCGTATCAACAGAGCAACTTCAAGAGACAGTATCAGCAGAGTCTACAAACCCGATCCAACTTCTCAATACTGTAGATGAAATAATCGATGAAGTAGTCCGAAACGTAATCTACAGTGATATTGAGAACGATGACAATACTGAAGAGACGCGCAACCCGACCGTGGACTTGGAGTGGAAAACAGCAACCGGGGAGCATCTAAAGGATATACCATTTAGTGAACCAACGCATGGCTTCAATGTTCAACTTTATGAGCATTATAACAAATCCGCCTATGAATTTTACAAAATGTTTGTATCCGATGCTATTATACAATGCATAGTAAGTACACTTTGTTTCAAAGCTATAAAGACATTCATTTTTTTCGTTATATGGGAAAATTCAAAAATATTAAATAAAAATAATAATGCAGTTTTTTTCCTACATGGTCAACATAAAAAATAGCAACAATAACTTTTTTGTGCTAACAGTAAAAATTGAGAGAAAAAGAGAAATGTAAAAAATTCCATAGAAACGGTGTTTCATTGCTATAAAGACACTCAGACAGGTAAGTGATTTTTGCTTAATGCTTTACGATTATTTAATAAATTATTTTTGTGTTTTAGAATGCCTCGTAAAACAGTCTTATGCGACAAAGAAAAGGGCGCGATTGATGCGTTGTGTAGTGCTGGGCACAGTAGACGCGCCATTGCTAGACAAATAGGCCAATCAGTCACTGTGGTCTGCAATTACCTTAACGATAAGGAAAATTATGGCACAACGACGCAGCCAGGTCGTAAAAAAATTATCAACGAGCGAACTGACCGCAAAATTTGTCGTTTGCTCTCAAATTCTACGACCTCCATACGAAAAGTAAAGAGCCAACTGAAACTCTCTGCATCAGTTTCCACGATATGGAGGTCGGTTAAACGAAATCCACATCTTGTAAGAGAGCAAATGCAAAAAGCGCCACGTCTCAATGAGCGCCACAAAGCTGCCCGACTGCAATTTGCTCGAAATCACATGAATACGGACTGGAATCAGGTAATAACCAATGAACAAAGTTTTTATGATATTACTCACTTCAGATAACGCCTTAATTTGTTACTTTGTTTAATAATAAATATGTTTTTATATCTGCAGGTGATTTTTTCTGATGAAAAAAAATTTAACCTTGATGGTCCTGATGGGTTTCTAGGATATTGGAGAGATTTGCGAATGGAACCACGGTAAGAGAAATTTCTCTAAGAGAAATTTTGGTGGCCAATCGCAAATGGTTTGGGTAGCTTCTCAAGCTCAGGCGCAGTCCCGTTGGCGTTCCCAACTTGCAGAATGAATAGCTCAGAGTATCAGGAAGTGTTGGAGCATAGTTTGCTTCCTTATATTGGCAACCACCAGGAGCAAGCATTCATATTCCAACAGGATAATGCCAGAACTCACACGAGCAGATCAACCAAAACGTGGCTTAGCTGTCAAAATATTGAGATAATGGATTGGCCGGCTTGTTTTCCGGATCTCAATCCCATTGAGAACATCTGGGGTTGGCTAGTCCGGAAGGTGTATGAAAATTTTCGACAATTTGACACAGTGGAGCAGTTGAAAGAGGCCAATTTAGCTGCATGGGAACAACTGACCCCAGAAATGCTAAACAACTACACAAATTCTATGCCAAATAGAATTTACGAGATCATTGCAAATAATGGTAGAGTAATAAATTACTAACTGTACCGAAAAAGTGATTGTTATTTTATTTATCAACAGTGGAGTGAGTGTCTTTATAGCAATGAAACACCGTTTCTATGGACTTTTTTACATTTCTCTTTTTCTCTCAATTTTTACCGTTAGCACAAAAAAGTTATTGTTGCTATTTTTTATGTTGACCATGTAGGAAAAAACTGCATTATTATTTTTATTTAATATTTTTGAATTTTCCCATATAACGAAAAAAATGAATGTCTTTATAGCTTTGAAACAAAGTGTATTTTTCGAAAAGTCACTTAATGCGTTTCTAAATAAACTAGCAATAACTATAATTTTTTTAGGTGGATGAAACTAACCGGTATGCTGAACAATGTCTTCAACAAACCGCTCGTCCAAAAGCACGGATATTTAAGTGGACACCAACAAACGCCAAGGAAATTGAAAAGCTTCTGGGTATCGTGATATGGATGGGCTTATGCTCTCTACCGACCATTCAATCATACTGGCGAAAAGACAAGTTATATTCGACAGCAATTTCAAAAATAATATCCCGAAATCGTTTTCAACAATTGCTAAAAACATTACATTTCTCCAACAACGAAGAAGTTACCGAAGACCGGTTGCGGAAATTGACACCACTTTTGAGAAAACTACAGGAGACGTTCCACAGTGGAATAACACCAGGCGAGTACGTTTGCATAGACGAGACTCTTGTTCCCTTTCGGTGATTGAGCTTCCGACAGTATATTTCAAACAAGAGACATAAGTTTGGAATCAAACTATTCAAACTATGTCTGAAAGATGGCTATACGTTTGACTTTCAAGTGTATTGTGGCAAATCAAAAGATGCCAATACAATGGTACCATCTTTTGGACAAAGGACGTACTCTGTGTACGGATAACTACTACACATCTGTAAGCTTGGCATGCTCCCTCCTGAAGCGCAAAACCCATCTTATTGGAACATTGAGATCAAACAGAAAATTTAACCCAAAAGAAGTAATTGAAAAAAAATTCAAAATTGGAGAGTCTATTGCTAAGGAGTGTAAGCAAGGCATTGTCGTCCAAAAATGGAAGGACAAGAGAGATGTGCTCTTGCTCAGCACAAGATACAGAGGTGAGATGATAAGTATTCAGAAAAGGGGCCAAGAAAAGCTAAAGCCCATAAACGGACTTGAGTACAACAAATATAAAGCATATATCGACTTGTCAGACCAACTGAAGTCATACAACACCGCCCTTCGACGCAGCGTAAAGTGGTATCGAAAATTAGCATTTGAGCTATTAATGGAGACTGCAGTTGTAAACGCTCATATTGCATATAAAGATATAACAAACAACAGAATGACCATAACCCAATTCAAGGAAGAGATTGTTAACGGTTTGCTAAATACCGTAGAGAATGAACAAGTACAAGAAGAGAACGAGCCAGAACATAAACTAGAACAGGTAACCCGTGCTAATAGACGTAGATGTGTCATCTGTTACCAGAAAATTACAGAAGAATCGGGGAGAACATTTGCATCACGAAGAACTCCACAATCAACATTGAAATGCACTGCTTGCGAGAAACATTTTTGTTTGGAATATTTTTTTGATGTGCACAAGGTCAAACAAATAAAAGAAATACATTCGTAGAGTATTTTCATATTTCTATTTATTTGTATAACGTTATTTTTGCTCTAATAAATATTAAGCCAAAAAAATGTCTTTTTGTATAGCTAGTTCAAAGCTCCATACGGTGACACATTGGTCACACAGCCGAAAACCAAGACAACAATAACAATCTCTTGGGTGTATAGTTTACGATGGTATAAGATTCAATACATATTGTGAGTCCAATACAATGCTACGTACACAAATGCGTGTGAACCTACTGTGAGACCACTATGGTCTCACGCGGCACAGAAGGCCCAAATTCGTGTGAGACCAACGTGGTCTCATGTGGCACTCAACGTGTTAAAGAGCGCAAATCAATGAGCATGCATCGCGAGCTATAAGAGGAAGTGGGACTTTCAAAATGTTGGGAACGAAGAGCAAACCGAAGGAAAGCCTTTTGAATGCGTTTTATGTGGCATTAATAGAAGTGCCTCCAGATAAAGACCGCATATTCTAATTTTGAGCGTACCAGGGAAATGTAAAGTAGTTTTAGTGTATATGGATCAGTAAAGTCCGAACTGAAACGGCGGATGAAGCCAAGCATGGCATAAGATTTAGCAATTGTGTAGCTTAGGTGCTTGTGAAACAAAAATTTTGAGTCGAAGTAGAAACCTAAATCCGAAACCTCAGTAATGGCTTTAAGACGAGTATTACAGATAGAATAACAAGTAGGAATGGGAGCACGAGACTTAGAAAATGACATATGAAAACACTTATTGATGTTTAACGATAAACGGTTGACACGACACCAATCGGTGACCTTATGTAGATCTGATTGGAGAAAAGCCGCGTCTGAGGCATTCCTGGAAGTGCAGATCTTTAAGTCATCAGCATATAGTAGAAAGTTAGAATTGGTGAAGCAACTTGAAATATCATTAATAAAAATAACAAAGAAAAGGGGACCTAAAATACTACCCTGGGGAACACCAGAAAAAGCAATAAAAGGTAAGGAAGAAACATTATCAACCACAACAACACATTTACAATTAGATAGATAAGAGTAGAACCATTGAAGAAAAGTAGAGTGAAAACCGAGTGCAGCTATTTTTGAGACTAGGATTGAATGACTTACAGTGTCAAAAGCTTTAGAAAAGTCCGTGTAAATAGTGTCAACTTGGAGACCTTCACTAAATGCTGCTAAGCAATATTCAGAGAAAACGGCAAGGTTAGAAACTGTTGACCTGACATAAAACCATGCTGGTAAGGAGAGATTAAGCTTTTGACTGCAAAGTAAAGCGTCTTCTTAATCAGGGATTCAAAAAATTTTGAAACAGTCGATAATTTGGAAATCGGCCTGTAGTTAGCAATACTCGTATTATTCTTGTTGCCACTTTTGAAAATGGGTGTAATGGAAGTAACTTTCCACGCATCAATAAATTCGCCAGATTCCAGTGAACGATTAAAGATACTTAAAAGCGGTGAGACAAAGGAATCTCAATTCTTAAATAGGCACGCCGAAAGCCCGTCTACATCAGTTTGCGTAGAGGATTTAAGACAACCAATGCCTTCAATTACGTCCTCACTTATCTCACAATGAACCAAAGTTTATGTGAGAGTTAAAGTTCGTCCCGAAATTTGCAGGGGCACAAAATTTGAACGGAAAAAATCCGCAAAAAGGCTAGCTGCTTCAAAGGAGGTATCCGCCATCACATCATTCAAAAATACTTTAGTAGGAATATTAGCAGAAAGTTTTTTAGAATTGACGAAACGCCAAAAGGCTTTCGGATTCGATACCGACGGATTACATACCTTCGGATTACATACCTATCACCGACGGCTTGGTTGCAATTTATTCGGAATACAGCTTCATCACACATAAAACCAACCTTACTACCTTCGAAACTATATTAGGGGAGACACAACGATACATAGATTCGGTCCCTCGGTCGCATTTACGGAAACTCTTGCTGGCCGATTGCGAACAGATAACGCGACGTCTGGAAGCGCTAAGGGTGCATCATCGCCATGCCCGCAGCCTCAATTTGGCGGGCACCCCTGACTTTGACGACTTTCAGGAGGTAAGCAGGAAAGACCCTGATAGAAGCGAACGAAGGACAAATACAAATAAATTCGGACATACAAACTCAAATAAGCAAAATGACAGAAACAATTAATTAGAAACAATTAATTTATTCGAATTAATGAACAGTAGATATAAAGCTCTAATCACTGAGCTAGACAACATCGCCATTTCAATAATGCTGGGAAAATTAAATGTTATAAATCCGGCCTCAATACGAGAGAACATTATAAAGAACGAAAAAGCGTTTGATATAAATGTAAGCGATATTATTAAAAATTCTAAACTTAAAATATTGCAAAACAATGAAATTATATTATTTCTTATTAAGTACCACAGAATTGAATTTGTATGTTACAAAACTGTAATCAACCCGGTAGTTCATAATATTAAAGTAATATTACTAGATGAATGTAGAATGTCGTGGTGAAATGTAATCAAGTCTACAAGCTGATGAAGGACTGCAGGATAGGAACGACATCTACGTTCTGGAGGGAAATGGATCTCTCGAACAGCTAGTGTTTGCAGCAACTGTTGAACAACTACACTGCTTCATGCCAAACCACATCCGCGCATGACATACCTCGGATCCAGGTGGTTGATGAGAGTATAGTCATCACTAACGACTGTACGGTGGAAATTCGTCAGGAAACCAAACCGCCTATCATCATAACTGGCACGTTCTGGATAATGTTCGAAGAAAGGTTAACGGTAAATGGAACAACTTACATATAAACCAGCGGCGTAAAAGTCGTCTAATTCCGGAAGTACCAATGGCCCAGGATATCCAGTTCGCGGAACACATAGCAACACTATCCCTACCATATCTCCACGTGGTAAACATACGAAATCTGGCACATATCGCAACCATACATCGGGAAACTAAATCCAAATCGACAATGTGGGTATGTTTATTTGGCACATTAACAATAGGCGTAGCGGCAACTTGGCTGGTTCTCCATTGCATAAAGCAGCGGAAAAAACGTATCGTCCTGAACACGATACGACAGAGCTCAGCGCAAGGCCATGAAGCGGCCGAGGACGCCCGGTTTTAACGTGGGGAGTAGTTAAGGCACGCCGCTAAAAGCTGACTAAGCTGAGAAATGTTTGTCGCCTCCGCTCCCACAGAAGACTATCTTGCATGGTCAGCGAAAGGCGAAATAAGAAATCGCGACGGTTACGGACAACAGAAAAACAATAACAGCTACGGCCAGCCATCTGGCAGTTTAGCATTGCTGGACCGTAGCAGAAATAAAAGTAAGCAGTCAGATTCTGAACTCGGGGTGCATGCACTTTGAAGTTATCATTATTTAAATTAAGGAGCATACTGTTTTATTATCATAATAATATTGATTTATCCAATAAATGAAACTAAGTGCATAGCACTTAATGCTTGAATGCTTTTACGGGCATACTTTTAGGCAGGCACTTTAGAGTACGGTCAGCTTACTATAATTTCGATATGGCAAGGATGGCTCGCGATGGTAATGGGATGTGCGAGAACGATCGAGAGATGGCCCAATTAGAATGTGCGAGAACAATCGGCGCGATACAGGCAGCCGGGTACAGCGGAGAGGGAGTGTCTTATTTGAGAAACCAAAGTTGAAACACGGAATAGTAGTAGCAAGTGTAGAGACAGCAACGTGTAAATTTGTGAATAAAGTGATTGTTGGCTTTTTACTGCGTTTTGCGTTGGTTAATTGAAGTGTGTTTTATTTTTCAAGCACAATCCAGAGAGACGAATAAGCCTAAAGAACTAATTTTCGTAACAATATAATACTTCTCTCTATAAATCAAAGATATATTGCACCATACGACAAACATAAAATATTTAACTAACTCATGTATAAATCGTTATGCTGCTAAAACTAGAGGTTAAATACACTAATTCTGCAATTTCAAAATTGCCTTTGAACCTAAGGATTTCTGTGACTGTGAAAACTAGTGCTCACAATTTAATAAAAAAAAACAACAAACGTCATGTAAAATGCATTTAAAATGCATTTTATAAATCATTTTAAAACAAATTGTTTAAGAAAAATGTATGCGTTTACTTTGACGTTTGTGTTTTTGTCAGGTGTCACGGCACAGCGACCAACAATTCTCAGAAAGCATGTGACACATACCTTTTCCCCAAAAGCGATTTTCAATTACCGCAATGTCTTGGTGGAAGCGTTCTCCGTGTTCATCACTAACTTCACCCATGGCTCAACAATAAGGTTGTAGCAAGCCACCGGCTGATTGTTTATCGCTTCTGTCAAAATCGTCGGTGTCAGCAGTGGTGCTGTGTTGAGCACTTTTTCCGTTTTTTCAATCGAAATACAGCGCCGTCTGGCAACAATCACGTTTGCTTGTTTTCAGTTTCTCCCTCTTTCGTCGGAAAATATCAGCCGATTTTGACAGTAGCGGTAAACAATTCTACCAATAAAATACATGTGGTTTTTGGTGTTGCCGGGATGCTACAACCTTATTATTGAGCCATGACTTCACCCATAGTGAAATCAATAAAGTGTACCAGGTAGATGACGTACACTTATTTCTCGAGCAGCAATTGCCCAAGTGTCAATTTATTTGTGTCAGTTCGATTAACCTTTATTTTTGTTGTCGCTAAAATAGCACAAAATTTAAAATTGACTTTCAGTACTCCAGAAATATATATTTTCGTAATGTATTTTATGTTAGAAAAACATAGAAACTGCATTGCCGGTCGTTTTTTTGCAGAGATATCACGTTTTTCCTGGCATGTAATTGCGTTTTTTGTGTCGGTTTTGGTGCAGAACGTATTTTCAAAAAACAATTTATTTTGACATTTTTTCATACAGCACAGACGGGTTATGAACTTTGACATTTGTCAGCATAATGACAATAACTGTCAGAAAATAAGTGTACGATGAAGAGAGAGTTCCTGCTATCTGGCTTACTTTATTAATTTCACTATGACTTCACCTAAGTTTTCGGAGAAAAAGCTCAAGTGGCTCTCTAGGAAATGTATTTTTAGAGACATGTTGATCCCCATTTCGCAATAGGCGTCAATCATTTTGTAAGTGTGTACTAAATGTAAAATTAAATATTTTTAGAATACAATTAAAGATTTAAACCATTTATCATATGGTCAGCTTGTTATTATTAAGTGCACAAATGGTTCTATAAATACGATTTAAGCATCCTTAATGATATTTAAAATATCCATATCCTATAGAGAGAAGTATTAAATTTTTTATATCTTAAACTAATAAAGTTAGAAGGATGAAGTTCAAGGATGTGGTAGTGAAGAAGTTCTCTTGGAGCCGTCGGCGGAACGCTTAAATAAAAAGACGCGGGATTGCGGGTTGTGCGTGATGTGGTTTATTTCGCTATTAAAACACGAATGACAATAAGATGTGACAGTGGACAACACAAACGGCCGGAGCCGGTGGGAAGTGGGAAGTGGAACATGTCTACACAGGGGAACTGGAAGGGAGAGGATTTGAATTGTGCAGGATCCACAGAACACTGGAACGACACATTTAACCATGGCGGCCCGCGTTGCCTCTGGCAACATTAAGGCCGAAGTTGCTCATTGAGGCGGCCCAGTGCCTCTAAGGCTCGCTCAATGAGGGCGCGGGCTCCGACGCGCGGCTCTGGGCTCCCGTCGTTGGAGGCCTCGTCGTCGCTGAAATCGATCAGCTGCCGTTGGTCTGCTGCGGGACGGCTGGTTCGGCGTTGAGGCTGTCGGCGGTGGCGTGTTAGCCGGTCCGCGAGGGTGGAGCGCTGCACAGGGCGCAATGCTGGACGGGCTGCTGCCGCGGATGTTGCGGCTTCTTGCCGCCCTTCGTTGTGGCCCTGGGCGCTGCTGCTGCGGCCGGCCTATCGCTGAAGTGCAGCATAGTGTGATGCGCTCGGCCGCACTTGCTGCAGCGAGCGGTGGAGCTGCACCGATTGGTGGGGTGGGACCGCGCCAGGCAATTGGTACCAGACATCTGCATGGCTCCATTTACTTTCTCTCCCACAGTGTTGACACTTCTGCTGAGTGCACACTTTCTGAGAGTCATTACAATATGAATACAGTAATTGCTGTAGGCAAAGCAAAGGCTGTGCACAAAAAGAAAGAGTCAGAAAATAGAGAGAGTCATAACACACAATTCTCTTTAGTGAATATTCATTACTCACTTGTTCGTAAGGTTGTCAACATTAGTTAGCATCATTTGTATATAGTAACGGTATATTTCGTTTTTGTTTCCATTGTTGGTATTCGTTGACAATTTATTCACTTGATAGAACTTGATAGAAAAGCATTTTTTAGTTTAATTTTGAGCACACTACTCAATATGAATGATTCGAATCATTCATTTGATTTCGCTGTATTCACAGCATAAAGTGAATACAGTTTCTGTTCGAGTACACTAAAAATGACTCATTCAATTTATGAATACAGTACAATCTCTCACTCGAGGGCAAATTATTACTCTTTCATTCACAATCACAAAAACGAATGTGAGTGAGTAGGTAATTTAAGAGTGAATGAGTCACAACACGTTTTGAGTACAATCATGCAGACGTCTGGTTGGTACAGTAGCCCTGGGCGCGGGCCACCTGCTGTCGCTGCTGCGGTGCCATCGAAAGGAAGGCACGGCAATATCTGATGCCGTGCAGGTGGTGGCACAACCGGCACTGCTGGATCAGCTGCTTCTTGGTTGCCCTGCAAGAAACAAGAAAAGTGTATCACTAAAGGATAATAGTGATTGGGTAGAGTATGAGCAAGTGTATGAGAGCCAATAAGCGGGGCAATAATTCGAGTGTGTTTAAGAAGCTATTAGGGGGTATAGCTTGACTACTGGTCTTGTCAGGATGCCAGAGTCGGTGCGGATATCCACGACACGGACATGATTGTCGGGACCGCGATGAATTTTATGAATGCGGCCGAGCCGCCATTCGTTGGGAGGAAGCAGGTCGTCTTTAATGACGACCATTTCATTTTCTTCCACTTCTCTCTGCGGATGCTTCCACTTGTAACGTTTGTGGAGATCCTTGAGATATTCGTCCTTCCATCGTCGGGCAAATTGATGATGGAGGACTTTGAGTTTTTCCCATCGGTTTATTAGGGATAGCTCGGAGCACTCGGGTTCGGGGGGGGGGGGGGGGCGGAGAGAGGAGCGCCTCGGAGAAAGTGGCCAGGTGTTAGAGACACTAAATCGCTAGGGTCCTGCGATTGAGGAGAGCGGACGTGAATTAAGCGTCCCTTCAATTCAAGTAAGAAGAGTCGTAAACTCTTCGTATGTGAACTTATGAGAGCCGGCTACCCTTTTAAGGTGAGTCTTGAAGCTTTTGACTGCCGACTCCCATAGTCCTCCCATGTGAGGAGCATGTGGGGGGATGAATTGCCACTCGACGCCTTGGGGACCGTATCGGTCGAGAATATCTTGGGCGATTTCTTTCGAGAATTTGGCAAAGTCTCTTGACATGGCACGTTGATCACCGACGAACGTTTTGCCGTTGTCGGTCATGATTTTGAGAGGTAGCCCTCGTCGACCAGTGAATCGGGCGAATGCTGCGCGGAACGCTTCGGTCGTAAGATCCGAACAGAGTTCCAAGTGAACGGCGTTCGTGGAGAAGCAAACGAACACTGCAACATAACCTTTGACGTAGGTTGAGCTCGCAGTATGGACGCTTTAATCTGGAATGGACCAGCAAAGTCGATTCCGGTTGTGGCGAATGGGATGGTCAGTGTGCATCGTTCGGGGGGGAGCGCTGCCATAATCTGTGTTCGCAGCCTTTGTTTGTGGATGACACACGTTTTGCACTGAAAAATACACTTTTTGACCTGCGGCTTTAGGCGCGGAATGTAGTATTCCTGCCGTACCATACGGAGCATGAGTCGTTGGTCCGCATGCAGCAATAGCTTATGAAGGAATTGAAGAAGCAAACTGCAGTGGCGGGACTCTGGGGGGAGAATAATGGGGTGTCGTTCGTTGTACGACAATGCCGCATTGGCGAGTCTGCCATTAACTCGCATCACCTTCTGTTTGTCTAAGAAGGAATTGAGTACCAAGAGAGAACTTTTCTTGGATATGGGAAGGGAATGAGAGAGCGCTTGTCGTTCCTGGGGATAATGGGAACTTTGCGCGAGAGTTATAAGGCGATTCTTAACAAATGCCAACTCTGCTTGGGATAACAGTGTTCCGTGTATGAGATTATCTTGGCGACGGGAGGAGATGTCGTTATGAACAAATCGGAACATGTATGCGATTACTCGCAGGGCTCGAGAGAAGCTGGAGAACCGATCGAGGATGTCGGTTTGCTCTTCGAGAAGGTGATGGCAGTCAATCGCTCGTTGTTCCGGGATTGGAACTTTGCGAGAGTGACCTTTGGGCCAAGCATCGGAAGCTTGCTGCAACCATTTGGGGCCATTCCACCATAGAGGGTGATCTTTAAGATCTTGCGGCTTGCATCCGCGCGTTCCTAAGTCCGCGGGATTTTCAGTGCTTGGGACATGTCGCCAGAGAGTGTTGTGCACATTTTGACGTATTTGAGTCGTGCGGTTGGCAACATAAGTTTTCTATGTGCAAGGTGGTTTTTCCAACCAAGCAAGGACAATTTCAGAATCGGTCCACAAATGAATTTCCGATTTATCGAACCCGAGGTGAGAGCGGAGGGATTTGATGAGCTGGGACAGTAAAACTGCACCGCAAAGCTCTAAGCGAGGTAGGCTTATTGTTTGGAGAGGTGCACCTCTTGTTTTCGCAACAAGGAGATGTGACGAGAGGTTGTCACAATTCGTGCTAAGACGTATGTATAGAGCTGCACAGTATGCCTTTTCAGAGGCATCGCAAAATCCATGGATTTGAACATTTCGATTGGGGGCGTAGTGAACCCACCGGGGAATTTCGATAAGTTCTATGGCTGGCAAGTTCTCAATGAATTGCTGCCATTTGATAAGTGATCCTGGCTTTATTCACTCATCCCACTCAGTGCCTTCAAGCCAAAGCTCTTGCAGAAGCTTTTTGGCAAGAATCATTATAGGCGAAAGCCATCCTGCGGGATCGAAAAGTTTGGCAACGGAGGAGAGAATTTGCCTTTTTGTGAATGAATTTGCAGGAGTAGTGGGAGAGATGGAGTATGAAAATGAGTCCGATAGGACATTCCAACGTATGCCAAGAGTCTTAGTGGAACTCGTTGAATCGAACTTGAGGAATTCCGAATCGAAAAGGTTGTCTTCGGGAATTTCCTCTAAGAGTTTCGGGTGATTAGCGGTTTTCTTTTTAAGGGGGAATCCTCCGGAGTTGAGGGTAGCTATCACTTGAGAGAGAGCTTCCTTAGTAGTGGGAAGATCATGACCTCCGGAAAGAATGTCGTCGACATACGTTTCCTCGAGAAGTATTTTCGCCGCTAACGGGCTGGATGGCTGAGAATCGTGGGCCAATTGATGGAGCGTTCTGATGGCCAAATATGGCGCACAGTTAACCCCAAATGTCACCGTTTTCAATTTGAAATCTTGAATAGGAGATTCCGGGGATTTGCGAAAGAGTATTCGCTGAAATTCCTGGTGATCATTATGGACCCGAATTTGCCTATACATCTTTTGGACATCGCCATTGAAGACAAAGCGGTAAAGGCGCCATCGGAGAATGAGGGCTGTGAGGTCATTTTGAAGAGTAGGGCCAGTATGCAGAATGTCGTTTAATGACTGACCAGAGCTTGAAGACTTTGAGGCATTGAAAACCACTCGGACTTTGGTCGTTTTCTTTTCGGGGCGGATGACTGCGTGATGAAGCAGATAGTATGAGAAGTATTTACCATTTTGGATTATCTCACGGGGATTTGTGAGTTCCATATGGTCAAGGGTGAGATATTCCTCTAAGACGCCATCGTAGATGGTCTTGAGGTTTCCCTTTCGGGAGAGATTTCGCTCCATGCTGACATATTGCTGGAGCGCATTGGGTCGGGAATTTCCCAATGCTATCGAGCATGGAAATTTTGCCTTAAAGGGAAGTTTCACGACATATCTACCGTCTGATCCATGGGTTGTGGTCTTCTGGTATAATTCTTCACAGAATTTGTCATCCGCGGAGACAGGTGTCGGGAGTTTGACTTCTGAGTTGCGAACTAAGTTCCTCATTGGATACTTCTGCAACGTATGTCGAAAAAGATGACACCGTATGGGGTACTGGCCCGCTGAGTATCCAACCGAAAATGGTGTTTTGGGCTAATAAACTGCCACAGACATTTCGGCGGATACCTTCGAGTAAGATCTGGGGAATCAGATCGCTGCCAATAACTAAGTCTATCTGCGCTGACTCGAAGGGAGTTGGGTCAGCGAGATTTAGCGTGGCGAATTCTTGCCAATTGGGATGGCTAATTGTGAATGGGGGTAGCAATTTTGTTAATTGGGGGAGTACGATTGCTTGCACATTGAGGGTCGTGCTGGAGTTTGGAACTGCCAACGTCAAAAAGCAAATGTGATTCGCATTTTGCACAATTTTACCGCCCATGCCCGAAATTTCGAAGTGTGATCTTTCGATTGGCAATTTTTTGCACCTTCGAGGAAATGAAGGTGCGTTGCGAGCCTTGGTCGATCAACGCTCTAACCTTGAACAATTCTCCTAGGTGGGCAATAGACACCAGTGTCGTAGGCAGAAGGGATTGGGTGCCATTATTGGAATGGAGGGCTTGTACTTGAGGCGTATTTAGCCTTGAAGATGTGCTGGGTTGCGCATCTGAAGTGGGGGAATGGGTTGTGGAGTTATTGTTCGGTTGTGGATGAAACGTTGCGACCTGAGATGTGGTCGTCTGAGACCTATTGAGTGGCTGCGAGGGTTGTGATTTATTGTTGGGGAAATGAAGCAGGGAATGATGCTTCCTTTGGCAGTAAACACACGTAAAACTGCTTGTGCAATCCTTTATGGTATGCGTTGTTGCAAGACAGTTTTCACATAAGCTGTGCTCTTTGACGTATTTCAATCGGCTCTGAGGGCTGAGCTTCTTGAAACTCTGACATGTCCGTATAGGGTGATTTGCGTTGCAAAGTTTGCACGCGAAGTCTTTTTTCACCTCAGTGTGGAAGAGCTGAGTTCTGTTTTGAGGCCGATTTTGAGGAGTATGGAAATTGGAGGGTTGTGGTTTTGACTTAGCGGGGCGAATGCTATTGAGCCGTTCCACCACCTCGTACCTGCAGGTCAGGAACTCGTCCATTTGCGACCAAAGAGGCAGGTCTTTACGAGATGTTAACGATTGTTCCCAGAGAGCTAATGTCTCCTCGGGCAATTTGGTGCAACAAATGTACACAAGCAGCGGATCCCAATTGTTGGTGCCCACGGCCTGGGACCTAAGTACCGAAAGACAATTGTTGATTGTGCTTTGAATCCGCTGCAGCGCTTCGCTACTTTCGGTAGTAGCCGGAGTAATATTTAATAAGGAACGAATCTGGTTGTCAACCAATATGCGCCTGTTTTCGTAGCGGGATTTCAGGGCTTCCCATGCGAGTCCGAAGTTTTCGTCACTTAAGGCAAATTGTTTTACAATTGCACCGGCTTTGCCTTGCGTCTTGTATCGGAGGTGACACAATTTTTGGGCTGGAGTGAGCTTGGGGTGGTTTATGTATACTGCCGTAAACATGTCCCGGAAGGACGGCCACTGCTCATAGCCCCCGAAAAACGTTTCGGTATCGCAAGGTGGAACTTGTAAACAAATATTTGGAGTATTTGTTGGTTCTAAGGATCGAACCTGTTCCGTATGCGCAGCGTGCTGAGTAGGCTGAGGCTGGAGCATCTCAATGATGTCCGACATCTGAGCCATGCACAACTCATACCGGTCTGTGCAGGCTTCGATCTTCTGCCGAGCCGACTCCTTGAAACGGTCGGGCTGGCTACTGTCTTCCGCAATGGAGACTGCCTCATAAGCCAACATAAGCATTTCCCTTTTGCTTCCAAATTCTTTCGGCGAATTTGGATGAGGGACTTCGTTTGTTCCTCAATGGGAGTCGTGGAGAATTTTGTACATGAATGCACGAGCCGATCGGACTCGAATATGAATTTGGCAACGCTAGGATCGGTTGCTTTGAGAATGGGGGATTTGGAGCGCGTCTTTGGCGGCTCACGTGTGACATTGTCTGTTAAAAACAAATCAGTTGACACCTTAGGAGGCTGTTTGGAGGCGGTTGACTCCATCGCGTCTGAATGCTTTTTTGGCGAACGCTCTACCGGCATTGAAAATAAAAGAGCGAAGCTTGAGAGAGAGGGGGTCAGGTGCGAAAAAGTTGAAATTAAATTTCCACCTGAGAATGGGAATTAACGAAAGAGTTAAAGTTGGCCGCGTCCGCACGAACGGCTTAAAATTTGAAAAAATCGAAAAATTACACGAATGTGTGAAGAGTATTCGATTGTATGGGAAAATGCCTTTAATTGGTTGGCCAACTTTGCTAAACGTATGGGAATACGCGAAAATGTTAACAAATTTTTTAAATAGGAACCGCGAAATCCGGAATATGGAAATTTGTCTAAGTTTTGTGTAAAATGAGCAAAATAAAAACAACAAAGTGACAGTCAAATTTATTTGTGTATGTGTATTTGTATTTATTTTATTAAAACGAAAATAAATATGTATGTGTATAAATGTGTATAAATTTATGTGAAAAAGAAAAATAAATATGTATGGGTATGTGTATATGTGTGTATAAGTGTATGTCAAAATATATTTTTGAATATATTTGTTAGTTGTTAGTGTATTTATTAAAATGTCTTTTATTTGTATAAGGAGGAAAAATAAAATTTTTGTGTACCGGTGGGATGTGTTTGTCCCACTGTATGTATATTAAGTGTATGCGCAGTGAACGTTTGATATGTACAATTGAAAATTTTCTAAGTCGAAAATTTTCAATGTACTTGGGACGGGTCTTGTTGTCCCACTGTATGTAATAACGTGTATGTGTGTATCGTGTATGAGTGTATATATATGTATATATGCACGATTGAAAATTTTCTAAGTCGAAGAAAATTTCCAATGTGCAGTGAAAATGGGCAGTTTGCCCGACTGTGTCCGCTTTGTGCTTTCTTGTTTATGTATATGCACTTGCACTACCAAGTGCGTGCGAATACAGCACAAAGAGAGATGCGAAAATAAGTGCAGCAGTGGGCGCGCAGAATGTACACAGCAGCTGGGCTGTCGCTGCTGATCTTGTGTACAAGCGCAAAGAACAAGAGGGTAAATGTTGTGTGCGAATTTAGCACAAAGAAAAGTGCGAGAATATGTGCACAAGTGGGCGCGCAAAATGTAGAAAGCAGCTGGGCAGTTTGCTGCTGATTTTTTGTGTAAAGCACAAAGAAAAGGTGGGGATATGTGCAATATGTGCGCACAGGGAGAAGCGCGGAAATGGGGATTAGCGGCTGATTTTTATGTGCACGGGAAATGTGCAAAATATAACCTGGGCAGTAGCGGAACTACTTTTGCGGGATTTTCGATCCAGTTGAATATTGTATATATATTGTAACGATAAGACAGTTTGTCGCTGTGCAAAGCAACCCTGTCGCTACGCGCCGTGCTATAATTCAATCTGGCAACGACGGCCGCGACAATGAAGGCAACTTTTAGTCCAATCTGGCAACGATGGTCGCGATCATCATGGAAACCTTTAGTCCACTCCGGAATGTGCGAGAACGATCTGCGCGATGGCCGGACAGGTATAAAAGACAGCCGGGTGCGGCGCAGCGAGTCAGTCTGATTTTGACTAGTGAAGGTGCCACACGGAGTAATTGAGCGAATAATTAAGTGTAAAGACAGTAAAGTGTAAACCTGTGAAATAAAGTGATTGTTGGTTTATTTTATTGACTGCGGTTGAGGAACTAAGTGTGTTTTATTTTCAAATTACGCAATCCAGAGATACGTATTAGCCCACTAAAACTCATATTCGTAACATTTGGTGTCAGAAGTGGGATTGTGTTACTGAAAGTAAAAAAAAATAAAAATTAATTATAAAACGCAGACATGGTTAGACTGGAGCAACTGAAGGTGGACCAGCTGAAGAAGGAGCTGGCCGCTTGGAATTTGCCGACTGCTGGCGGAAAGGTGGAGTTGCAGCTGCGCTTGCGAGAGGCGTGTGAATCACGAGGCATTGATTGGACTGCGCACGAGTTCGGGACGCAGGAGCTAGATTCGTCGGCCAAAGTGGAGGAATCGCCTGCGGGTGCTGCGTCGATGCAAAGTACGGCTGCAGCGGCTGCGCCACCACAAGCATTGGACATGAGCCAGCTAATGGTTGCACTTAAAGGCATGTTCGAGACTTCCAACCAAGAGATGGCAGCGAAAATGGAAACTACGAATCAGGAAATTTCGGCAAAAGTCGAAACGACAAATCAGGAAATAGCTAAAATGGAAACGGCGAACCTGGAAATGTCAGAAAAACTTGAAAATGCAAATCGGGAGTTGTCCAGCAAGCTTCAGGAAAATTCTGCGCGCTTGGAGCAAAAGGTGGAGGAAATTTCAGACAGGATTAATGTGAAAGTCGAGCACCTGGAGACGCGAGTAGAACATTTAGACAAACGAGTCGACGATCTTTATGATTCCCTGAACAAACGAGTTGATAGTCTGGAGGACTCGATGAACAGAAAAATGGACGAGCGGCTTAGGGAGGTACAGCCGCGAGAATGGTTGCCGCCGGTTCCGGAAAGTGTTGCCACCCGAGCAGAAGTGCCTACTTATGATGGGACTACGCCGTTCGATACATTCAAGCTACAATTCGACCTGGCTGCTCTGGAAAATCAGTGGACCGATGTAAGGAAAGGTCGGAGATTGGCGCTGGCTCTAAAAGGTGCTGCGGCTGAGGTAATAAAATCAGTTCCAGAATGCTTAAGAAGTGAGTACGAGACCGTCATAAGGGTGTTGGCAGCGAAGTACAGCGACGAGCACAACAGAACGCTGTACTACTGTGAGCTGAAGAACCGCAGGCAAAGAGCCAACGAGGCGCTGCAGACATATGCAGCAGACATTGAGCGGCTCGCACAGTTGTGCTACCCAAAATTCGGCGCTGAGGATCTCGAAAGGATGAAGATCGAGGCGTTTATTGAAGGTCTTCATGATCCGGAAACACGTCGCAGTGCGTTGATGATGGGCAAGCCGACATTTAAGGAGACGGTGACCAGCGCGATGACATATGAGGCGACATGGATCGGGGCCACTCGGTATGCACCTGCAAGGATACGCCAAATCCAGCCAGACAGCGACATTCCGATCCAGGCCATAAGCTCTGAGACACCGGGCAGGCCACGGGTGGTCTCCACTAAAGTTGTTTGCTGGGTATGTGGCAAGCAGGGTCACATATCACGAGACTGCCGCCAACGAAAGAGGCGTTCCCGTTCTCGATCGCCTGAAGCGAGGAATGCTGACAATCGAGGCTCAGCCAACAAGCGCAGGGCTGAGGACGAGGAGCCGTTAAACTAAAAAGGGTCAGCCCAAAGGGGCGTGAGCTGATCCCCACAACCTGCTGCCCCACCGTCCTTGTCTCGCAGTTGAAACGACAACCCAGCAGCTTGACGATTGAGGGAAAGATAGATGGAAAGTTGTTCGTGTTGACACTGGATACTGGAGCGTCATATTCGATCATAAAAAGGAAGCTTCTGAAGAACTGGGAACCACTGCATGGCATACAGCTGAGGACTGCGACTGGCGAGCGTGCGCTGGTAAGAGGGAAAGTAACAAAAACAATTGCTATCGGCACCAGCAGCCTGGAGCATGAGTTCATCGTCGCGGATATAATGGACGACGTGATTATCGGCGTGGATTTCATGATTAGGCACGGTTTTACGCTGGACCTGAAAGAAAATGTGCTGAGGTATGCCAATGTTGAATTTCCCCTGCACACCGGCTATGAGCGAAGCGTGGCGGTAAGGAAAGTTGTCTCGTGTCAACTCCGGAGGATACCAGCGAATTCCGAGGCGGTTGTGTGGGCAAAGGTGGACGAGGACGATGGGACAAGTCGGCTGTGGGTCGTAGAAGCACCGAAATAAGGACACGACAACATCATCATCGGACGTACATTAGTGGAACCTAAGAATGGCAGAATACCAGTCAGAATACTGAACCCCCTGAATGCACCCAGATATGTCGGGAAAGATGAGGTAATTGGCGAGTGTAGGGAAGCCGTAGCAGTGGTCAATTGCGAGAGTAGCCCACCCGGAGGAAATAAGAAGAGCGGTTTTAACATGGACGTCATACCGCAGGAGAATCAGTGGAACAGCGAATTGACGGCCAATCAGAAACAGAAGGCGAGGTCACTCCTGCAGCACTATGGGTCAATATTTGCGGCAGAAGCAGGCGGAAGAACAGCCATAGTGAAGCACAACATCGACACCGGAAGTGCAAAACCGATTCGCCAACCACCAAGACGAGTTCCTCTGGCCAAGAGGGAAGAGGTCACAAATTTGATCGAAAACATGCGGAAAGAAAAGGTCATAGAGCCTTCTTCGGGCCCCTGGTGCTCGCCGGTCGTGCTAGTCAAGAAAAAGGATGGCAGTACCCGGTTTTGTGTGGACTATCGGAAGCTCAATGATGTGACCAAGAAAGACAGTTATCCACTACCGCGGATCGATGACACCCTGGACACGCTGTCAGGCACACAGTGGTTCTCCACGCTCGACTTACGCAGCGGCTATTGGCAGGTAGAGCTTGCAGACAAAGACAAGGAGAAAACGGCTTTCAGTGTTGGCGATGGTTTATGGCAGTTCACCGTCATGCCGTTTGGACTCTGCAACGCCCCAGCAACATTCGAGCGGCTAATGGAACGGGTGCTAAAAGGGTTGCATTGGCGGACGTGTCTGGTGTACCTCGACGACATAATCGTGATGGGTAATAGCTAAAGGAGGTATTCGAGCGGATACAAAAAGCCGGGCTTAAACTCAACCCAAAGAAGTGCTCGCTGTTCCAAAAAGAGGTCAAGTATCTGGGTCATACGGTTTCCGCCCGCGGAGTACATACGGATGAAGGCAAAATCACGGCGGTGAAGGAGTGGCCCCGGCCACGCAATCTACACGAACTCCGCAGTTTCCTGGGCCTGTGCACATACTACCGCCGATTTGTTCCGGGATTCGCGAACATAGCCAGCAGCTTGCACAAACTGACGAAAAAGAGCCAAGCTTTCGAGTGGAACGAAGAGCAGGAGCAGGCTTTTGCACGTCTGAAGGAAAAACTGTGCACTGCTCCAATTCTGGCCTTCCCCGTGCCTGGAGAGATGTTTGTGCTGGATACGGATGCGAGCGGGCATAGTATTGGCGGTGTGCTATCACAGATAATAGACGGCCAAGAACAAGTGATAGCATACTACAGTAGGATTCTGTCGAAACCGGAACGCAACTACTGTGTGACACGGAGAGAACTGCTGGCGGTATTGGACTGCGTAAAACACTTCCACAAATATCTGTATGTACAAAGGTTTCGCCTGCGCACAGATCATGCGGCATTGAGATGGCTCCTGAACTTTAAGGATCCTGAAGGCCAATTGGCGCGCTGGATCGAGCGACTGCAGAGCTACGACTACACGATAGAGCATCGGGAGGGCAGTAGCCATGGCAATGCCGATGCCTTGTCACGCCGTCCGTGCAAAGTCGAATGCAGGGCGTGCTCGCGAGCCGAAAGCAAAGAACAGATAGTGGACGTCCGGTTGGTGAGCGTTATGCCAGAGGAAGAGTGGTCTGCGGAGAGGCTACAAAAGGACCAGCGTGAGGATGCGGATCTTGCAAAAATCGTCGAAGGCAAGGAGCAAGGCGCACGTCCAGACTGGCAGGAGATGGCCGGTGAAAGCCCGATCGCCAAGGCTTACTGGGCACAGTGGAAAAGTCTGCGGCTGAAGGAAGGATGCCTGTACCGCGAATGGGAGAGCGCGGATGGACGGACCAGCAACTCCCTAATGGTAGTGCCGAAATGTAGACTCAACGAGGTCATCCAGGCATACCATAACGACTCCAGTGGAGGGCACCTAGGCATCACCAAAACCGTCGCCAAAATAAAAAGACGATTCTACTGGGTAGGATGTCAGGAGTCTGTAGCCGAGTGGATTAAGAGCTGCGACCGATGTTCAGCAGCGAAAGGGCCAACAAGAAGATCTCGAGGCCGCATGCAGCAGTACAACGTGGGAGCGCCATTCGAGCGGATTGCTATGGACGTCGCCGGCCCATTCCCAACTAGTACTCAAGGCAACAAATATGTGCTGGTGGTAATGGATTACTTCAGCAAATGGCCCGAAGTGTACCCAATTCCTAACCAGGAGGCCACGATCTCGGAAAAGCTGGTAAACAACTGGGTAGCCAGGTTCGGAGTTCCGTTGGAGTTGCACTCGGATCAAGGCCGGAATTTCGAGTCTGCGGTATTCAAGGAAGTGTGTGAACTGCTGGGGATAAAGAAAACGCGTACCACCCCTTTGCACCCACAGTCCGACGGCATGGTGGAACGCTTTAACCGGACACTAGAGGAATACCTGCGGAAAGTGGTATGCAGGAATCAGAAGGATTGGGACACGCATATCCCCTTGTTCCTAATGGCGTATAGGTCAGCCCCGCACGACACGACATCACTCACTCCAGCCCGAGCAGTATTCGGCACAGAATTGCGGTTACCCGCTGACTTGAAGTTCGGGGTAGTCAGCACGACGGGAGGCGCTAAGACGGACTACGTGGCCAATAAGCGGGCGGAACTGGAGGAGATTCACCAGTTTATAAGGAGCCGCACCAAACTGGTCAGCGATAAGGCGAAAGCCAGATATGATCTACGGGCCAACTCAGCAGGGTTCCAAGAAGGCGATCTGGTAATGCTCTACAACCCGCAGCGGAGGAAAGGTTTGTCTCCGAAACTTCAAGCGTCATGGGAAGGACCTTACGAAGTCATGACTAGGATAAACGACGTGGTATACAGGATTCAACGTTGCAGCAATAAAGGCGCTAAGCTGAAGGTAGTCCATTTGCAGCGCCTGGCGCCTTATCACAGCGGAACCTCGGCACTTGTTCGGGGCGAACAAGTCTAAGTGGTGGACAGTGTAACGATAAGACAGTTTGTCGCTGTGCAAAGCAACCCTGTCGCTACGCGCCGTGCTATAATTCAATCTGGCAACGACGGCCGCGACAATGAAGGCAACTTTTAGTCCAATCTGGCAACGATGGTCGCGATCATCATGGAAACCTTTAGTCCACTCCGGAATGTGCGAGAACGATCTGCGCGATGGCCGGACAGGTATAAAAGACAGCCGGGTGCGGCGCAGCGAGTCAGTCTGATTTTGACTAGTGAAGGTGCCACACGGAGTAATTGAGCGAATAATTAAGTGTAAAGACAGTAAAGTGTAAACCTGTGAAATAAAGTGATTGTTGAGGAACTAAGTGTGTTTTATTTTCAAATTACGCAATCCAGAGATACGTATTAGCCCACTAGAACTAGCATATTCGTAACATTTGGTGTCAGAAGTGGGATTGTGTTACTGAAAGTAAAAAAAAATAAAAATTAATTATAAAACGCAGACATGGTTAGACTGGAGCAACTGAAGGTGGACCAGCTGAAGAAGGAGCTGGCCGCTTGGAATTTGCCGACTGCTGGCGGAAAGGTGGAGTTGCAGCTGCGCTTGCGAGAGTCGTGTGAATCACGAGGCATTGATTGGGCTGCGCACGAGTTCGGGACGCAGGAGCTAGATTCGTCGGCCAAAGTGGAGGAATCGCCTGCGGGTGCTGCGTCGATGCAAAGTACGGCTGCAGCGGCTGCGCCACCACAAGCATTGGACATGAGCCAGCTAATGGTTGCACTTAAAGGCATGTTCGAGACTTCCAACCAAGAGATGGCAGCGAAAATGGAAACTGCGAATCAAGAGATGGCAGCGAAGCTGGAAACTACGAATCTCGAAATTTCGGCAAAAGTCGAGACTGCAAATCGAGAAATGGCGGGAAATTCTGCGCGCATAGAGCAGAAGGTGGAGGAAATTTCCGATAGGCTGAACGTGAAAGTTGAGCATCTCGAGACGCGAATGGTCAATTGGGACAAACGAGTTGACGAAATGGGTGAATCCCTGAACAGACGAGTTGACAACCTGGATGAGTCCTTGAACAAACGAGTTGACAGTCTGGAAGATTCGATGCACAGAAAAATGGACGAGCGGCTTAGGGAGGTACAGCCGCGAGAATGGTTGCCGCCGGTTCCGGAAAGTGTTGCCACCCGAGCAGAAGTGCCTACTTATGATGGGACTACGCCCTTCGATACATTCAAGCTGCAATTCGACCTGGCTGCTCTGGAAAATCAGTGGACCGATGTAAGGAAAGGTCGGAGATTGGCGCTGGCTCTTAAAGGTGCTGCGGCTGAGGTAATAAAATCAGTTCCAGAATGTTTACGAAGTGAGTACGAGACCGTCATAAGGGCGCTGGCAGCCAAATACAGCGACGAGCACAACAGAACGCTGTACTACTGTGAGCTGAAGAATCGCAGGCAAAGGGCCAACGAGGCGCTGCAGACATATGCAGCAGACATTGAGCGGCTCGTACACCTGTGCTACCCGTCCTTCAGCGCTGATGATCTCGAGAGGATGAAGATTGAGGCGTTTATTGAAGGTCTTCATGATCCGGAGACACGTCGCAGTGCGTTGATGATGGGTAAGCCGACATTTAGGGAGACGGTGACCAGCGCGATGACATACGAGGCGACATGGATTGGGAGCACTCGGTATGAACCTGCAAGGATACGCCAGATCCAGCCGGACAACGACATTGCGATCCAGGCAACAAGCTCTGAGCCACCGGGCAGGCCACGGGTGGTCTCCTCTAAAGTTGTTTGCTGGGTATGTGGCAAGCAGGGCCACATATCACGAGACTGCCGCCAACGAAAGAGGCGTTCCCGTTCTCGATCGCAATCGCCTGAAGCGAGGAATACTGACAATCGAGGCTCAGCCAACAAGCGCAGGGCTGAGGACGGCGAGTCGTTAAACTAAAACGGGTCAGCCCAAAGGGGCGTGAGCTGATCCCCACAATCTGCCGCCCCACCGTCCTTGTCTCACAGCTGAAACGACAGCCCAGCAGCTTGACAATTGAAGGAAGGATATATGGAAAGTTGTTCGTGTTGACACTGGATACTGGAGCGTCATATTCGATCATAAAAAGGAAGCTGCTGAAGAACTGGGAACCGCTGCATGGCATACAGCTGCGGACTGCGACTGGCGAGCGCGCGCCGGTAAGAGGGAAAGTTACAAAAACGATTACTATCGGCACCAGCAGCCTGGAACATGAGTTCATCGTCGCGGATATAATGGACGACGTGATTATCGGCGTGGATTTCATGATTAGGCACGGTTTTACGCTGGACCTGAAGGAAAATGTGCTGAGATATGCCAACGTTGAATTCCCGCTGCACACCGGCTATGAGCGAAGCGTGGCGGTAAGGAAGGTTGTATCGTGTCAACACAGGAGGATACCAGCGAACTCCGAGGCGATTGTGTGGGCAAAGGTGGACGAGGACGATGGGACGAGTCGGCTGTGGGTTGTAGAAGCACCGAATCAAGGACACGACAACATCATCATCGGACGTACATTAGTGGAACCTAAGAATGGCAGAATACCAGTCAGAATACTGGACCCCCTGAATGCACCCAGATATGTCGGGAAAGATGAGGTAATTGGCGAGTGTAGAGAAGCCGTAGCAGTGGTCAATTGCGAGAGTAGCCCACCCGGAGGAAATAAGGAGAGCGGATTTAACATGGACGTCATAGCGCAGGAGAATCAGTGGAACAGCGAATTGACGGCCAATCAGAAACAGAAGGCGAGGTCACTCCTGCAGCACTATGGGTCAATATTTGCGGCAGAAGCAGGCGGAAGAACAGCCATAGTGAAGCACAACATCGACACCGGAAGTGCAAAACCGATTCGCCAACCACCAAGACGAGTTCCTCTGGCCAAGAGGGAAGAGGTCACAAATTTGATCGAAAACATGCGGAAAGAAAAGGTCATAGAGCCTTCTTCGGGCCCCTGGTGCTCGCCGGTCGTGCTAGTCAAGAAAAAGGATGGCAGTACCCGGTTTTGTGTGGACTATCGGAAGCTCAATGATGTGACCAAGAAGGACAGTTATCCACTACCGCGGATCGATGACACCCTGGACACACTGTCAGGCACACAGTGGTTCTCCACGCTCGACTTACGCAGCGGCTATTGGCAGGTAGAGCTTGCAGACAAAGACAAGGAGAAAACGGCTTTCAGTGTTGGCGATGGTTTGTGGCAGTTCACCGTCATGCCGTTTGGACTCTGCAACGCCCCAGCAACATTCGAGCGGCTAATGGCACGGGTGCTAAAAGGGTTGCATTGGCGGACGTGTCTGGTGTACCTCGACGACATAATCGTGATGGGTAAAAGCTTCGACGACCACCTGGGAAAGCTAAAGGAGGTATTCGAGCGGATACAAAAAGCCGGGCTTAAACTCAACCCAAAGAAGTGCTCGCTGTTCCAAAAAGAGGTCAAGTATCTGGGTCATACGGTTTCCGCCCGCGGAGTGCATACGGATGAAGGCAAAATCACGGCGGTGAAGGAGTGGCCCCGGCCACGCAATCTACACGAACTCCGCAGTTTCCTGGGCCTGTGCACATACTACCGCCGATTTGTTCCGGGATTCGCGAACATAGCCAGCAGCTTACACAAACTGACGAAAAAGAGCCAAGCTTTCGAGTGGAACGAAGAGCAGAAGCAGGCTTTTGCACGTCTGAAGGAAAAACTGTGCATTGCTCCAATTCTGGCCATCCCCGTGCCTGGAGAGATGTTTGTGCTGGATACGGATGCGAGCGGGCATAGTATTGGCGGTGTGCTATCACAGATAATAGACGGCCAAGAACAAGTGATAGCATACTACAGTAGGATTCTGTCGAAACCGGAACGCAACTCCTGTGTGACACGGAGAGAACTGCTGGCGGTATTGGACTGCGTAAAACACTTCCACAAATATCTGTATGGACAAAGGTTTCGCCTGCGCACAGATCATGCGGCATTGAGATGGCTCCTGAACTTTAAGGATCCTGAAGGCCAATTGACGCGGTGGATCGAGCGACTGCAGAGCTACGACTACACGATAGAGCATCGGGAGGGCAGTAGCCATGGCAATGCCGATGCCTTGTCACGCCGTCCGTGCAAAGTCGAATGCAGGGCGTGCTCGCGAGCCGAAAGCAAAGAACAGATAGTGGACGTCCGGTTGGTGAGCGTTATGCCAGAGGAAGAGTGGTCTGCGGAGAGGCTACAAAAGGACCAGCGTGAGGATGCGGATCTTGCAAAAATCGTCGAAGGCAAGGAGCAAGGCGCACGTCCAGACTGGCAGGAGATGGCCGGTGAAAGCCCGATCGCCAAGGCTTACTGGGCACAGTGGAAAAGTCTGCGGCTGAAGGAAGGATGCCTGTACCGCGAATGGGAGAGCGCGGATGGACGGACCAGCAACTCCCTAATGGTAGTGCCGAAATGTAGACTCAACGAGGTCATCCAGGCATACCATAACGACTCCAGTGGAGGGCACCTAGGCATCACCAAAACCGTCGCCAAAATAAAAAGACGATTCTACTGGGTAGGATGTCAGGAGTCTGTAGCCGAGTGGATTAAGAGCTGCGACCGATGTTCAGCAGCGAAAGGGCCAACAAGAAGATCTCGAGGCCGCATGCAGCAGTACAACGTGGGAGCGCCCTTCGAGCGGATTGCTATGGACGTCGCCGGCCCATTCCCAACTAGTACTCAAGGCAACAAATATGTGCTGGTGGTAATGGATTACTTCAGCAAATGGCCCGAAGTGTACCCAATTCCTAACCAGGAGGCCACTACGATCTCGGAAAAGCTGGTAAACAACTGGGTAGCCAGGTTCGGAGTTCCGTTGGAGTTGCACTCGGATCAAGGCCGGAATTTCGAGTCTGCGGTATTCAAGGAAGTGTGTGAGCTGCTGGGGATAAAGAAAACGCGTACCACCCCTTTGCACCCACAGTCCGACGGCATGGTGGAACGCTTTAACCGGACACTAGAGGAATACCTGCGGAAAGTGGTAGGCAGGAATCAAAAGGATTGGGACACGCATATCCCCTTGTTCCTAATGGCGTATAGGTCAGCCCCGCACGACACGACATCACTCACTCCAGCCCGAGCAGTATTCGGCACAGAATTGCGGTTACCCGCTGACTTGAAGTTCGGGATAGTCAGCATGACGGGAGGCGCTAAGACGGACTACGTGGCCAATAAGCGGGCGGAACTGGAGGAGATTCACCAGTTTATGAGGAGCCGCACCAAACTGGTCAGCGATAAGGCGAAAGCCAGATATGATCTACGGGCCAACTCAGCAGGGTTCCAAGAAGGCGATCTGGTAATGCTCTACAACCCGCAGCGGAGGAAAGGTTTGTCTCCGAAACTTCAAGCGTCATGGGAAGGACCTTACGAAGTCGTGACTAGGATAAACGACGTGGTATACAGGATTCAACGTTGCAGCAATAAAGGCGCTAAGCTGAAGGTAGTCCATTTGCAGCGTCTGGCGCCTTATCACAGCGGAACCTCGGCACTTGTTCGGGACGAACAAGTCTAAGTGGTGGGCAGTGTAACGATAAGACAGTTTGTCGCTGTGCAAAGCAACCCTGTCGCTACGCGCCGTGCTATAATTCAATCTGGCAACGACGGCCGCGACAATGATGGCAACTTTTAGTCCACTCCGGAATGTGAGAGAACGATCTGCGCGATGGCCGGACAGGTATAAAAGACAGCCGGGTGCGGCGCAGCGAGTCAGTCTGATTTTGACTAGTGAAGGTGCCACACGGAGTAATTGAGCGAATAATTAAGTGTAAAGACAGTAAAGTGTAAACCTGTGAAATAAAGTGATTGTTGGTTTATTTTATTGACTGCGGTTGAGGAACTACGTGTGTTTTATTTTCAAATTACGCAATCCAGAGATACGTGCTAGCCCACTAGAACTAGCATATTCGTAACAATATATTAAAAAAAAAAATATTGGAAATTTCCAAGGATATTCAACATTTTTAATACCTCTTCGACTTTTTGCACGAAAACATTAAATTTTCTAATACTACGTTTACATTGAGCCCAAATGCGTGATTTGTGCAAAAATTCTCAAATGCGAAGCCAAATCACGCATTTCCCCATACAAATTCAAATCTACGAAATGACTCATTTCAACAAAACGACGAAGCAAATGCGATAAAACATGACCAATTTTTTCCGAACGCATCACAAAATAAAAGCTCTTTCAAAAGCTTCAAAAGCTTTTGCTTCTTTTTGACAGTTCAAAATAAAAACAAACGAAAATTATCAAAATGGAAATTTGAATGGAAATTTTCGTCTGCTTCAAATATGTAGAATATTCTTAGCATGTAAGGTGTGTAATATACATGTATTCAAATATCGCAATGTGTAGAACATTGAGGCAGCAAAAAAGAAACAAATGATTTAGTCAGAAGCCGGAAAAGAGCTGATCTATGAGCTGGGGCAAGAGGACATGAGCTTTGAGCATTTGACATTAGCTGCCAAACAAAATGAAATGCAATGCAAATGAGGCAATGTAAACACTTTGAAATGACTCATTTGAAACTACGCATTTGGGTTCAATGTAAACGTAGTGTAAGATTCTAAGGATTTTTCTCTTTCATTTGATACCCATATTGTTATTCTACAATGCGCTCAATTTTTAAAATAATTTTTTGAAATAAACATGTCCTTGAAATTTCAAAGTCCTTTTAAAAAAAATCCTGACATCAGGGAGAAAAACTAAAAACGCAGTTTTACTACATTTTTCCCCTAGTTTCGCGGGTATATCGATGTTTTTATGTGTAAAATTTGTTGTCGCACGGTGTAGATAATAGAATCGTTATCATAATATTAGTATCAACCCAGCAAACCAAACGATATCGAAACGATATAGAAACGGTATCGTTAAAGCGAGAATTTTTCTCGTTTTCGAGTATTGCATATCGTTGCGATATTATCTTATCCGAGATATCGTAACGATGTCGAAAATTTTGAAAATATCATTTCGACAGCGTCATGTTTCTTGTTCTCAATAGCATTTTGGATACTATTACGAAAACTTATTTCTTTTTTCTGGAAATTTAAATTAAACGCATATTTTACAGTACTGTCGCATGGCTAGTCCATTATTCAAATCAAATAACGATTATAAGTACACCTAATTCTGTTTTTACACGGTCTTTTTTTACACGGTTTTAATTTAACACGGTTTGAAAATAAAATAATTTTAAATTTTTTTACACGATTTTATTCCATTTAGCACGATTCAAAATTTTTTGGGCTTAAATTTTGTTTGTCAAATTTAATTTTTGCGAAATATGTTCATATCACAAATTTTGGGAAATTCCCTTTTTGTGGATACAAGCAAATTTACTTATCAGAGCAATTGAAATGTGTTAATATTTTGTGAACTATCAATGCAATCAGACGTATTTGGTAAAGACATTTTTTATAGGCAAATTAGTTTTTCCAATGTTACATTTATTTTAATCTTAACGCATTAAGATAAAAGGTAAGCCAAAAAATCTTTTATATTTATTCAGTTATTTATATTTTTTTATTTTTGTTAAATATTTTATGTATCCCTGTTTTTCACTAATTTTAATAGGTTTTAGAGATAAGGAACAAATCACCTATTTTTGCATGCGATCAATGTCTTTTTTTACACGGTTTTTCCTGGAACCAATCTACCGTGTAAAAACAGAATTAGGTGTACACGTAAACTCGTTTTTAAAAGCGCGCACGTTCACGTAATGACAAATTTTCGTTTGACAAAAAAATATTTCATTTGACTTGAAAATTTCCAAATTCTTCAAGACAAAAATTCAAGTATTTGGTATTAACAGAATCAAATCGTCGGCCGAATTTTACGCAACGAAAAAAGGCGTCGCTACGTCAGTCGTCGTAAAAAAACGAACAGTGAAACAGAATGAGTGCGAAATTCGCATCAGCTGTTTACAAAAATTATTCCTGCAAACACACGATAGGTCGAAGAGGCACTCATTCTTCCTAACCTCCTCAATTAGCAGCTCCGTCTTGTCCATTTTCTAAAACATACGAAAGGGAAAGACGATATTGATTATGTGGCACAATTTTTTATTGAAATTTGAAGCACTTACAATTTTACAACCTCCACAGCACAAATTAGAAAATTTTTACCGAATTTTTTGTTTGGTTATTATTTTTGATTTTCACCTCTGACAGCTTCACAGCTGATTTGTTCGCACGACGCTGCTAAAAATGTGAAAGAAAATACACATGCTTGATCAGTTCGGCAACAATTCAAACTGTGGCGGCACCACCACGCGGGTAACCGATGTGGCAACACCACGATTGTCAAGTCCTGTTGCAACCCTGCGAATGCAACCCTGGACTTCGGTCCGCCATTCCTTGCTTCCCTCTCTTCCTGGTTTGGCTGCCGGCGTGCGCAGACGTCCTCAACTTTTAGTCCGCAATAATATTGTATAAATTGTCAACCTTTCCCTCAATAAATAAAACGGCCGCGCAAGCGGACAAAAATATATTCAAATAGCGCCATCTACATTTTCGCATAGTAATTAAGAATCACATGTTTGTTATGTTTGTTTTCAAATATCAGTGTTTCATAAGTTCATATTGTAACGATAAGACAGTCTGTCGCTGTGCAAAGCAACCCTGTCGCTACGCGCCGTGCCATAATTCAACCTGGCAATGATGACCGCGATAATGGAAACTTTTAGTCCAACCTGGCAATGATGGCCGCGATAATGGACACTTTTAGTCCAACCTGGCAATGATGGTCGCGATCATCATGGAAACTTTTAGTCCACTCTGGAATGTGCGAGAACGATCTGCGCGATGGCCGGACAGGTATAAAAGGCAGCCGGGTGCGGCGCAGCGAGTGAGTCTTGGTTTGACAAGTGAAGGTGCCACACGTAGTGGTTAAGCAAATAATTAAGTGTAAAGACAGTAAAGTGTGAAATTGGTGAAATAAAGTGATTGTTGGTTGTTATTGACTGCGTTTGAGAAATTAAGTGTGTTTTTATTCTAAACTGCACAATCCAGAGATACGTACTAGCCCACTGGAACTAGCATTCGTAACAATATGTTTATATTTTTCCAAATATCAATGTTTCATAAGTCTATATGTTTCTAAATGTTTATTTCCAATAAGTTTCGTGTATAAAAGCGAGCTCAGCCAAAGTAAATCCTAAGTAGCGAAACTCTTTGACAACCAGACGTCGATTTTGTATGACAAGATCTGTCAAATTGTTGTTATTCACGTGTAAAACTTGACATCGTGATGAATAAGGATACTAGTGACAGTATTGCGTGTACGTGAAAAATACTGAAACAATTGTGGTTTCCATGAATTTCTTAAACGTAATTTAAGACGATTTTGTATATATAGCGGTGACTTTTTATGTTGGTATAACCAGAGCAGCCGCCGTGGCTCAGTTGGTTAGTGCGTTGGACCGCGAGTCGAAGGCAGCAACCTCAGGTTCAAATACTGCTTGTAATAACACCTAAAAAAAAATAACGGGAAAACTCCTTTTCTCTTTCGGTGGCTGTCCTCTCAGCTGGAAATGGCAAACCTCTGAGAGTAAAAATTGCTTATGAAAAAGCATAGGCCTCAGAAGCTTGGCCTAAGTCTCGCGTAAGCGGGCTGTCGTGCCAGTCAATTATTATTATTATAACCAGAGAAAAGAAAGTTAAATAAATTTCTCATAAATTAGTTGGTTTCTGGCAATATTTATGAACATATTTTAAATTATGTCGTTTTCTCTTCAAAATCAACTCTGCTTGGGCATATAAATTCACCACAACTAATTGTTGGTTGGAATTTAAAATTTAATTTAAAAAAGAAAATTAGTCATATGGCAATATTTCATTTACTGCCAAAACCAACAGAAAATCGTTATGGGCACTAAGCAAATAAACACATAGAGGTGTCACCAAGGCACATTAATAAGGTAGTGGTGGCAACACGGCTGATTAAACTTTTTTCTTCTGATTCTCTTTTGATTTCTTCTGATTTTCTTTTGATTTTTCGCGAATGGGCATCCTCATTGTCAAAATTGGTAAAATTGTTTTTGTGTTGTGTGTGTTTTGATTTGATTTTGACAACGAGGATGCCCAAAAGCACTAACAAAATACATGGGAATCGTAGTGCCATCACCTTATTAATACACCTTGGGTGTCACGCAGTACAAAAATTTTCGGTCACGCAAATCTAGCACAGTAGTTCCCACACGTACTTCGGCTATACGAAGTTTTGTCGCTGGCTTCGGCAAACTTCAATTTTCGAAGATCACCTTCATTCTCTGTTGGGGTGTTCGACAAGGAACATCAGTTGCGAGCTGTGCTGTGCTGATTGGCACGAGATGGCGCACCGTTTGCAAATTCGAATATGCAAGGGTGTGTGTCCGTGTGAAAATAAATGTGCGTGTTGCTTGTGTATGCGCTGAGGCGATTGAAAACAATACGAGCAACTGCACAAGATGAAAAGCAAATTGAATTTCCATGGCTTTCGGTTCTGCTATGAATAATGAACCATGTGAATTCGCAAAGGCGTACAGTAGAGTGTGCGTTCTTATTGATACAAAAACAAAACCATGAATTTCTGCTGTGCAATATTGGCATTCATGTAGGCTACGTTGCCTTCTGGCCTAATAAAATTCATACCGATAAATTTTTCAAATTCATGTATTAACAGTCCAATTCTTAATAAATTCACCATATTGACTATTTGTCAAGTTTTTACTATTTGTTAAGAATTGGCATTCTATTTCTAAAAGTAAAAGCTCTTTCCTTGATAAATTGTCAAAAGTGTAAATGCTATTGAGAATAGCTTACAAATTGAAATTTAAATTAATTTAACAAAACAAAAACCAAACATGAATTTAATTATTGGTATTTATTATTATTATTAATTATTAATTATTGTTATTTATTGTTATTATTGTTATTTAGTTGTTATTTACAACTTTTTCTTCATTATTTATTCTTGTTATTGTCTTAAAGTTTATACCATTTAGTAATGCAATGCAAATGTAATTTTTTCCAAGCAAAATTATTAAAAAGTAATCTAATATAAATTGCTTATGTTCACTACAAGTCATATATGTAATACTTCTATATTGGCAGCAACCTATCTTTACAATGTGTTTTCATTCGGAAATCAAAGGGAGACAAGCGATGAGACAGAAAACACGAAATTTTGTGAATGTATTTCTATGCGTGTATACATGAGCACTTCTACACATGAACAAATGTCAAACTGCTCCAGGAGCGGTTGAAGAAATTTCAATTAATTTCGACAAATTTTTATTTTTTTCCAGTCAATTTTTTTCCCGCCTGAACGCACCTGACTTTTTGACACTTTTGACAAATGTCAAGGTACATTCGTTTATATGCTTTCTCGCTCATATTTCACTATTGCTGTACTGTGATGTTGGCGAATGTACCTTGAGCTTACTGCCAATATAGAAGTATTATATATATCGAGCCATAGTCGCCAAAATATCGTAAGCGTCAAATTCGTAATTTTACAGGAGAAGGTTTTTTGTGTTTTCCTTTTATATTATGTTATTAAATGCTTCCATTTTGTGCATGAATTATTGGTTTAAAGTTATTTTTGGAATACCGATAAAAAAAATTTGATTCGCAAAACAGGAGCGTATTTAATGGCGCTTACGATAATTTCGCTACCACGAAAATTCTGAAGCATGCACAAGCTGTGGCGCTTACGATAAAAAATGTTTGACGTTGGCTTGCTTTTTAATTTGTTTTCTTGTCTTGTTTATAATAATATAGTCGCAAAAGTTATTAGAAATTGTGAAATATTGTAAAAGCACTAAAAAACAGTAGAAAAGATTGGGTAAATCTCACCCAAAAAAAAAGTATCGAAAGTAATAATAATGCCAAATACCATTTAAACTTCAAATTACATTTCAGCTTAAAAGAAAAATTTAACAATCCAAAGTAAATGAAAAAGTACCCCCGGAGTTGCCCACATGGGCGGGGACGGAGGTCGGTACTATCCCCATTGCTGTGGAGCTCTATCCGTCCTAACCAGGAAACACGAGATAATCAATAGGAATCAATACTGGGACAACCAGGACTAGAACATTCCAAGGCGATTATCGGGACGTATAATAGGAAAAGATTCGAGGAATGCATGAGCTTTTCAAAGAATAATCTAAGGTTTATTACAGGTATTCGCGAAAACGAATACTGCAGGTTCTGCTTGCAGGAAAATGCAACCGCAATGCATATACTAGGAGAATTCCCTGTACTTATGCACAAACGAAAGAAACACCTGGGGGACTTTATTATACCAGGTACGAACTGGGTTTCCAAAGGTTTAGGTAACATATTAAAATTTCTCTCGGATACTGGACTTACGGACGAACTATAGGTCCACGAAGGGGGCACAACAGATCCGTTAATAATAATAATAAATTAAAAAGTCTAAGTATTTAAAATTGTTTTGAATTTTTTTCTCTTTAGTCTTCAATGTCAGTCTCTGCTAAGGTATCTTGAGCTTGGTGATTTCAGTTCATATCCAGGTTTTCTTTATGATACCTTTCGTTTATTATCCCCTTTTCACATATACTTTTTAGATCCCAGACATTTGGCACATTTTTGGTATTATTTCGATGCGAATGTTTTTGTTGTGCACCACAACTGTTCCCTCGGTTGTATTGAATAATGTGTCTTCTTTTGATATGGTATATACACTATGATCAATAAGTACCGGGACTGTGTATTTTAAATTTTCCGCCGTTGCCCGATGCAGGTAAAAAAATACCTCGTTACTTGATTAACGAAAAATCTGTATTATTTTCGTCATCAAAAGAAACACCTTGAAATTCCAAATTTTCTGACCTTGAAGCCCTATTACCATCTCAAGCCATGAGATGTTGTAATTCCAACAAAAAAAAATCATGTTAATAGGTTTACGGTCTGAAATGTCGAGAAGTCAAGGATAATTCAAAAAAATGACGCGCCCACTTTCTGCCAAAACGCAAACTAAGTTTCAGAAACGGTTTGCGGATTCGAATTTAGCGACCCCTTATTAGCCTAGAACTGATGTCAAAACCAGAAATGGCGAAATTTGTTGTCCTGTGTTATTTACCACTATGGACAATTGTTGCTATAAGCACTTCTCACAGGACTTTGTAGGAAGGCTTTTCAAATCTTTAAAATAGCCTATTTAGGTCTAAAATAGTTTTATAGCGAAATTTTGTACTTTTTGCATAACCGGGTTAAAAGCTGTCCCAAAAGGGTTAAAAACATCTTTGCAGCCAAAGATTCCATGATTTACGTGGATGTTTTCTCTACTAAAATTAACAAAACTTTTGTAATCACGCACAAAACAGAATGTGTAAGGAGAAATAAAAAATTACAGTTAGTTATTTCCATATCACTTGCGGAGCTGTTCGTCTTGACAAGGTTGCAGTTGGAAGTTGCTTGTTTTTATAGTGGCGCTTACGATAATTTTGCAACCATGCAAACAAGTAAACAATTCAAACGATAAAATTGACGACTCGTTTTCTCGGGAGTTATTCATTACTGAGATTTGTAATTTTGCAGACAGATCCGTCTGATGTTAAACTTTTATTTTCAATAAAAAAAAAATTTTCGAAAAAAATGGCGCTTACGATATTTTGGCGACCATGGCCCGATATGCTACAAATAGACGGTTCTGAAAACCACATTTTGTATTCATCTACTTCTGTTACATTTGCAACACACAAATTGTACAAAAGCTTTTTTATATTGGAGGAATGAGGGGTTTCCTTAAAAAACGTATGAAATGTGTTGTAAAAGATTTTAGAAATTAATAAAAAATTAGTCGCTTGGAGCTTTTGCTTTTAAACTACAGTGCAAGCTCGGTATTCGCGACTACCCGGTTATCGCGACGGCTTAATTTTTAACATTGCAGGTTCTATAATCGCGACAGTTTACGAAAAACGGGGTTCGATTTTCGCGACTTTTATCTGTTTTTTTAAATTTTATTACAATGTCTTTAACCAAAAAAGGGAAATCGCCGCCTTTTGGTATATTAACCTTTTCGGATTTTTAAGCCGACAACAGCACTATATGAACTACGTGATTCAGCTATTATTTTAAAAAATTATTTGCCAAAAAAGCAACTCAAAATCTCCAACTTCTTTAAAAATGTTTAAAATGTAAATATATCAGTTAAAACAATTGTAATTTTAAAAATTACATACAATTTTTCAACAAAATTTTGGGTTCTGTTATCACGAAAATTCGGTTTTCGCGACATGTCTGGTTTTTAATTAGTCGCGAAAATCGAGCTTGCACTGTAGTTGAAATTTTTGAAAAATATAAACATTTCGTTTCCTTGTAAATTACAAGGCTTCAACAAATTATACAAATTACATTCATGATAAAAACTTGATGGTCGTTAACAAAATTTTTCAATTTAAACAAATTTTTTGGGGATTCAACCACGTCAGAATTCGTTTAAATTGTTCAATTCAAACAAATTTCATTTGGATTCATTTCAAAACACGCAACCAGACAGCGCAACGATTAGATTGATAACGAGCTGTTCTCAGCAAATTTGTTGAAGCGAAAGCGATCGTCAACGAAAATAAGTATACACACAAAAAATGAGCGCGAACAAGGGAAATTGTGTTTTTGCTTTTGTTGGCTTGACATGTCTGGTTTTTAATTAGTCGCGAAAATCGAGCTTGCACTGTACTATTAAAATACAGTGCAAGCTCGGTATTCGCGACGACCCATTATCGCGACGGCCCGGTTATCGCGACGGCTTAGTTTTTAACATTGCAGGTTCTATAATCGCGACAGTTTACGAAAAACGAGGTTCTATTTTCGCGACTTTTATCTGTTTTTTTTAAATTTTATTACAATGTCTTTAACCAAAAAAGGGAAATCGCCGCCTTTTGGTATATTAACCTTTTTGGATTTTTAAGCCGACAACAGCACTATATGAACTACGTGATTCAGCTGTTATTTTAAAAAATTATTTGCCAAAAAAGCAACTCAAAATCTCCAACTTCTTTAAAAATGTTTAAAATGTAATCATATCAGTTAAAACAATTGTAATTTTAAAAATTACATAAAATTTTTCAACAAAATTTTGGGTTCTGTTATCGCGAAAATTCGGTTTTCGCGACATGTCTGGTTTTTAATTAGTCGCGAAAATCGAGCTTGCACTATAGTTGATATTTTTGAAAAATATAAACATTTCGTTTCCTTGTAAATTACAAGGCTTCAACAAATTATACAAATTACATTCATGATAAAAACTTGATGGTCGTTAACAAAATTTTTCAATTTAAACAAATTTTTTGGGGATTCAACCACGTCAGAATTCGTTTAAATTGTTCAATTCAAACAAATTTCATTTGGATTCATTTCAAAACACGCAACCAGACAGCGCAACGATTAGATTGATAACGAGCTGTTCTCAGCAAATTTGTTGAAGCGAAAGCGATCGTCAACGAAAATAAGTATACACACAAAAAATGAGCGCGAACAAGGGAAATTGTGTTTTTGCTTTTGTTGGCTTTTTGGTGGTTGATTATTTCATTGCATGTGAAGTCAGCGCACACAATTATGCGAATATTTTCGAATAGCCGAAGTGCGTATGGGACCTGCTGCGCTGGTAACAAGGCGAATCACAGCAGCAGTCGCAACATCACAGCTCGCAGTTGATGTTCGACTGACCACCAGCGATAAGCGATTGGTAACTCGGAGGAGAAGTGTGAAAAAAGCGATAATACACACATAAAACATACTCTCACATAACAGCTGATACTCCCGCCCCACAGCTGATATTCGCGCCTCCATACGAACTGAAAATGGAGGGTTGTTGTGTTGGTCAATTGCAAATTGAGGGTTGTTGTGTTGGTCAATTTTCATGTGTGAGGGTTATCGTTGTGGTTCATTTTTAATTGCATAGAACATTAATTAATTTCTTGGCACAGAATTCTGTGATACGTTTATAGAAAAATGAATATAAAATTCTATTATAGCTTACAAATGTAATAAAATTGTTTGAATATGTGTCTAACATGTCATTATTTAAGTTTTCATTGACTCATTACAAACATTTCATTACTCATTACATTTTACACCAAAAGCATCTCTAAACTGCGATGATTTGGTGTTTAATTTGTAAACAAACAGCGTGGGAAGCAATCAGAGAGAAGTTGAACTTTAGAAAATTTGCATTTTATTAACATACATTCATTCTTTTCAGATAAAAATCATAATAACACATCAAGCAAGTGCATCCAGCAATGCCACGCCAGCGAAATTGTGCCCGGAAGTGCTTGGAAGCACGAAATTTTTACTGGGCTCCGGCTGGGCACCTTTTTTTTTTTTTTTTTTTTTTTTTAAACAGGAACAAACGCGCAGGGGATGACCCCTATTAATGCGAAGCATTGCGTTGGTTCAGGAAGGATATAAAAGGTTAGGAGATAGGGTTATGAGTGAAGTGGTTATGGACTCTTGCCTTGAACCCATCAAGATCATAAGTGCTGGGGAAAATATCCGCAGGGAGACCATTCCACAACCGCGCTGTACGGGCCAGAAACGAACTTTCTCTGTAGTGCGTAGTGCGCTGGAACATCGTTTCGACGTGGAATGCATGGGCGCCAGTGTTCAAACGGGTTGCCCGGGGGAATACCCGGAGTGATGGCATCAAGCTGCTCATCTCCACTGAGCAATTACCGAAAAAGTATCGGTAAAATAACACCACACATGCCACGTTTCGACGATGTTCCAAGGAGTCAATAGAGCTGGATGCCCTACTGTCCCCTATAAGTTTAATCGCACGGTTTTGCACCCGATCGAGGAGCTCCAAATGGGTTTTTGAAGCCCCCGCCCAGAGGTGCGAGTTAAACTCCATTTTGGGTCGGATATAGGTAGTGTAAATAATGCGGAGATCAGACGGAGTGAAATATTTTTTGCACCGCTTTAGGAAGCCGAGGCACTTGGCTGCTTCTTTCGACACGCCAAAGATATGATCGTTCCAACGAAGATCGTTCTTAATGGACATGCCCAGAACATCAAGAGCTGCCGATTCCGCAATACCCACACCACCCATAACCAGGGATGTGTTGGGATGTGGGGAGACTCGTTTGTGGGATAACAGGCAACATTGGGTCTTGCGGGGGTTAAAATCGACCCTGTTCGCTTGACCCCACTTGGAGATTGTTTGAAGGTCGCTATTAAGTGTGTCATTCATACGGCGCCGTCCTCTCTCAATCTCCACAGAGCTGGGACGCTTTGTGAAGGAGTATGAATGACAAATGGTGCTGTCATCCGCAAACGAGTAGATGGGATTCTTCGTCGACGACAATAGGTCGTTGATGAAGATCAGGAAAAGGGTTGGAGAAAGGACCGAACCCTGCGGCACTCCCGCGCTAAGGGAATGCTTTTCCGAGGCTATGCCGTCTATCACAACACGAATAGAGCGATCATGGAGGAAGCTCGTTATCCAACGAGAGAAGATGCTACCGACACCATAGGCAATCAATTTTGACACGAGTGCTTTATGCCACACCCGGTCAAAAGCCTTGGAAATATCCAATGCAACAACCTTGCTTTCACCGAGGTTTAGAATGCTATGGTTCCATTTCTCGGTGAGGACCGCCATAAGGTCTCCCGTCGATCGCTGTCTTCGGAAGCCGTATTGGCGGTCACTTAGCAGTCTATTGTGCTCCAGATATTTCACAAGGTTGAAGTTTACAATGCTTTCCATTGCTTTGGAAAGCACCGAGCAAATTGCTATAGGTCGGTAGTTCGCAGGGTCAGTAGTCTTGCCTTTTTTGGGAACTGGTTGAACATTTGCCACCTTCCAACATGTCGGAAATACACCTGTGGTGTATGACATGTTGAAAAGTTTGCGTAATGGACAAGCCAGCGAAGTAGCGCACTTTTTCAAAACAAGGGCTGGAATGCCGTCCGGCCCTGAAGCCTTATTTACATCGAGATTTGCAAGCACTCTTTTAACTACCCGTGTCCGAAAATGAATTTCTGGCATAGAGCAAGATACGTTTTCGACTACGGGCAGTGGTTGATCGCTGGGGGGCAGAGAGGAATTCTCTGCGAAAATTTTAGCCAACAAATTAGCTTTATCAACCGAGTGAGTGATGATTTGATCATTGTTAAGAAGAGTTGGAATTGAAGACGATGTTTGGTTCTTCACCTTCTTAACGAATGACCAGAAGTTCTTACTACCACGCTGGCATTGAAGAACTTTTTTCCTTTGGCGCTGTTCGTGCAGAAACTTTTGGCGCCTTAGGGTGGCATTGCATCGATTTCTAGCCTGTTTACGCAGCTGTTCAGTGGCGGCATTTTTATTTGCCTGCCATGCTCTGAAAGCTTCCTCTTTAGACCTGACAGCAATTCTGCATGTCTCATTAAACCAGAGATTGTCCTTAGGTTTAATGCAAATTTGCTTATTGGGGATGAAGGACCGCATTCCCAATAATATAATTTCTTCAACCATTTTGGCTGCGGCATTTATGTTTCCATCAAGAAAACACAATTTCCAATTGAAGTGGGCGAAAAAATCGTTAAGTCCACTCCAGTTAGCTTTATCATACATCCACATTAAGCGCTTCGGGGCTAAGGGCGAAGCATTGCGGATAGAAGAGTATGAAAAAGACGCCAAAATGGTGCAATGGTCCGAGTTTCCAAGAGGTGCGTGCATTTCAACATCATATTTTTCATGATGTGAAGTGAGAAAAAGGTCTAGAGTATTGAGAGCTTGCCCCGCAACGCAGGGGATATGCGTTGGTTCATGCACTATTTGAGTCAAGTTATTAGACTCGGCAAAGAGCTCGACAAATAAGCCTTCAGGAGTTGTGTGGCTGGAATGGCGTAGCCAATTGGAATTATGAATATTGAAATCACCAGCAACTACAATTTCACTATTCGGATACGATTCCAAGATATGAGAAATAGAATCAGAGAGAAGATCAAACTTGTTATAAGTAAAATCTCTCCCTGAATTCGGGCTTCTGTAAAGAAAGCAAAAGTGCAGAATGTGCGACTGGATATTGAACTTAACCCACATGGAGCTAAATTCGGCATCCGTCGTGTATAGTTGTTGCTGGCACTGGTACGCAACATTACTGCACACATAAAGGGCAAGACCCCTGTGAGGAGAGAATAATGGCAGTAAGTGGTACCCCGGGATGTGAAAATCCAGTGGATCTGCATCCTCACACACCTGGGTCTCACCTAGTGCCATTACATGGGGTTTGTGGAGATTAACAAACGCGTATACAGCGAAAAAGTTCGCCCTGAGCCCGCGCACGTTGCAGAAGGCTATGCGAAATTTGTCCAGCACCATGACCCGGGTGGGTTAAAGAACAAGGAAAGTAGCCGGGAATGCGATCTGACGCACTAAGAAATTGATTATGCTCTGTGGTAAGTGTTATGCCTTTACCACAGAACAGTCAATTTCTCAGTGTCGAACAAGACCGCATGTAGCGCCACTGAATACGGACGGAGGAGGGAGACATGGAAAGTGAACCACAACAAACACAACGCGAGCAGAGGTCAATGCGGCGGACAGCGAGAACGGGATAACGGCAATTTGTATTTGATAATTTTGTTTTATATTTGCGTTTAGTTATTATTAATTATTTAGGATTATTAGTGATTATTAATATTATTAGTTATTTATTAGGCACACGCGGCGTAGCATCGACGAGACATATCAGGCGGACGAACATTACACACGCGAGGGACGGACAGAAACGAATGACGGTCAGAACCAGAAGAAATCGACAAAGGCATTTTTATTCATAACGTGGGGGGTTTTAAAATTGTTAACAAAAAACTTCTCTATAGAAAGTTATAGCGCTCGAGGGTTATTTGTTGTATTTTTCAAGTGCTACGTGTGCCAACAAGAATTTCAAACTCCTTACACGAATAATATACAGAACAGTCAATTGTAATGGAATCAAAATATGCTAAAATTATGCGCTCAATTCTTCCGCAAGCACTTTGATTTCGGTCGCCCAATTGCCAACTCCTCGATTTCATCAGTTCGCATGCCAGCCAACTCCTGTTTAGCTTACAAGGAGTTGCTTTCTGAAGTAACACGGGTTGACCCAGCATGGCTGCCAATTGTGCAGAATTGGGTGCACATAATAACATAACAAATAACATAAAAACATAACAAAGTTTATAAGATGTATGCATTTTTTATTGAAATAATTGACAATTATGAAAATAATAACATGCATCGAGAAAATGTATGCATTTTCTATTGAAATTATTGGCAATTATGAAAATAATAACATGCATCGTATTAATACGCCTTTTTCTAAAATAATACGAAAGACAAGCTACCTCTAAATTGCAACTTTGCGCTTTGTTCTAACTTCAACGCGACCACACTGTTGAACCTTAACAGCCAATAGGTCTGTTTGGGAACGAATAACACTGAGCAACAGCCAAAATTTTTCCGAGTTCTAGTAAACCTTTTCTAAAGGATTTTTGGACGCTGATCACAACTGCGTACTTAGTTTTCTGATTGTTTGAGCGGTTTGTAAGTTATTGGTGGTTTTTGCAAGGAGGTGTTTTCCACGATTTTTCATCTTTGAATTTTTATTGCATTTATAATATGTTGAAAAACACGATAATTTTTTTATGACACAATAACGAATCCTCAAGCTATAATTTTGACCATAGTCGATTTCGATTGGTCAAGGGTTAACACGGCTATGGCTCTTCAAAGTTCAATTTTCGCGAATTTTTTATAAAAATTCATTTGAATTCGGGGTTACAATTTTCAACTAGGAGTTAGTGTGCAATGTATAGTGTAAGGTTTTAACTTAAACGTATAGAACAGATTTTTTGTGTTGCATGTGCCATTCTCAGCCTATACTCATTAGAGTGTAAATGCGACTTCACCTTCTGAACACGTGTTTGTATTGAAATCTTCTAATGCTCTTCGCGTCATTGACGAAAGTATCTAAAGTATTTTCCCAAGCGTCAATATTTGTCTTTTCAAGGGCATTAACAAAATTTGAATTGGTTCATTACTGTAGGAGCTATTCTAAAAAGAGTTGCATCACACAAGTAAAAATTTCAACCACACACACTAAGCAAACTACTTGCTGTTTTTCCATATTTCATTGCGACATATTTTTAGGGAACAAAAAATCAAAATTCGAAAGCTGAAAATTTTATGAATTAAGGGTATTTGTTGAATGTAGCATTTTCATACTGCCTAAAATTGTGCTCCGATATCATAGCTCAAAAGTAAATCCTTGCTTTTGGTGCTGAATTTATGAATGGAGAACTTACATATTTGTACACATACTCTATTACAAACATCGTATTTCAAAAATGTCTTTTTTAATTGAAAGCCTTAACATTCTTCTTTCACTGTAAGACAATATATATTTTTTGAAAGCAAAATTCTTTTGTGTATTCGCAATCTTGCAAAGTAACTGAAAATTTGACTTTGCAAATGAATAACTCTTGCAAATTTGAACCGATTTTAATGTTTTAAATTTTAAATACATAGTTAGAGTATTGTTAATCTATGTTAAAAAAATGGCATTTAAGACTTCAGGTTTGTTGCTTATCCCTAAGCAATAAATTACTGATATACAACACTATCATTTCTCCTATCTGGAGGTATGGTATTCAGATATGGGGCACGGCATGCAAAACAAACGTTGACATTGTACAGCGTACGCAATCAAAAATAATACGAAAAATAGTTGACGCTCCTTGGTACATCACAAACGACTCTTTGCATCGGGACCTTTCAATCAGCACAGTTGAAGAAACAATAAAAAAACTCAGCACGAAACATATTATTGACATGAAAAATCACGGCAACGTCGAAATACAGCATATACCCCTGATCGAAGAAAGGCGAATCCGAAGGCTTAAACGACTTACAACTTCTGACTTACCATCTAGAAATTTTTAATGAAATATGTAATGTAAACTGTATGTATGTATTGTAAACTGAAATTTAACTTACTGTTATACGCTATTGTTTTGTTAAGTTCGTAAATAATTGTATATTCTGATATTGATCTATGTACATAAATTATTTCCAAATAATGTTAGAATATTACGAGATGCCTTTTATTAGGCAGGTGTAATAAAAATGGAAGTTTAAAAAAAAAAAAAAAAAAAAAAAAGGTTTGTAGGAGCTACATGCATGTAATGGTCAAAAAACATGTAAAACGCCCTCCAAGGAAAACCATCAATATTTCCTAAGCCGCTCAAACAATCAAAAAACTAAGTACGCAGTTGTGATCAGCGTCAAAAAATCCTTTAGAAAAGTATAGTTTGATTTTAGAAAAAAAAAAAATTTCGATTTTGTTGCTCTGTGTAATTTGTACGAATTTGTAGGCAAATGGAAACAGCAAAGAAATTGTGCGTTCACAAGTCTGCTGACCCACAACCGTCTTGCTAAGCTTTTCCAGCTGAAGCTGAAAAGGAAAAAGATGCAGATTGAGCGCAACGAACCATTTGCCTTTTGCATTAATATTTTTTACTGGATTTTTTTGTACTGGAAAAGTTCCCAAACAGACCTATTCACACAGATTGTGTATGTGAAATGCAAAAAATGGTAAAAAAATCGCTACCCCTCCCAGTTTCGTATCACGTTATCACTGACGTTATCACTGCTGACCACATCAACATAAAGCAAATTATGAAAGCTGACTTCGAATTAAGAAGTGTGCCGAAGTCATCGCGAATATCTTCGAATAGCCGAAGTGCATATGAGACCTACTGCGCTGGTACACAAATTTATGCGAGTTGACACCTCTATGTGTTTATTTGCTTAGTGTTATGGGGTAACACTGCTTGTGCGGCATCACTGCCACTAGTGTCCGGCCAAAAAGAAGTTTCGCTACTTAGGATTTACTGTGGCTCAGCTCGCTCACTTGCGATTTATGCCCCGAACACATAGACGACGGCAGCGACACGACGATCTGTCAAAATATAGACTCAGAACAATCATTTGGGAACGATTATTTTGACGACAGCACAGATGTCGCCAAGCTTAGAACTAGTCTCTATTTCGTAGGCGACAAAACCAAATTAATTGGTATCACTGCTTACATTGGCAACATCGAATGCTTGGTTGATTACTTTGCTCTACTTCTTCAGGAGCCAAATGCGTAATATTTGTTATTTTGGTGCCGTCTTTTGGTGCTAAATGCTCTAGTTCGAACGCAGGACTGTTTTTTTTTTTTGATGCAGCTTATTAACACTTGCGGCTATAGCCGTCACAGCGAAGTTCACTATGTGGCATGACGGCAATAGCCGTCTAAAACGAAACGGTCGTTTTTGGACCGGCGTACAAGTACAAGTTTTGGAAAAAATTGTTTGAATTAATCAAAATTAAGTTTATTTAAGCAGAAAAAGTAAAACTATACTTCTAATAGTGTCAATTTTCGAACTTCACTTGTTCCTACTGTCCGTCAATGTATTAAAACCTAATTTAATTCAATAAAAAGCATACCCAAGGATTCTTTTGACACTTTTGGACAATAATATATTTGTATAGTCAGTTTTATACAAACGTGGTAGGGGCCACTAGCACCACTCAAAGCAGTAATGCTGAAGGTGGTGCAAATTAACCTCCACCACTCTAAGGCTGCGGCAGCCAGCCTCATTCTCCGCTTGGCAACGTACGGAGATGACATCGTCCTGATCCAGGAGCCGTGGGTTGTGAACGGCCTGGTACGCGGCCTCAGGACTAATACTCACAAATTGCTATATGCGGCGCAGGCAGCAGCTGCGCGGGGGCCAGGGGCGTAGCCAAGGGGGGAGTTTAGGGTGTCAGAACCCCCCCATAACCTATACTTTGTCAACATTTTCAATCACTATGCATCGTATGTACGTTCCCACATTAGCAAAAAGGTCTTTTCATCTTTGAATATTTAAAAGAATATTAACAAAACCCTTTTTTTACCGAAACTAATTTGTTTTTTAATAGTCACGTTTAGGCGTAATGCAGCGATTTGCATGTCCTAAAAACGTGTCTTAAGAGTAGTTTAGTTCGTCGACCGGAATGTCCTTCAGGACGTTCTCAAAACGCTTTTTTTTCATCGGCAAATGCATTATTTGAAAAGGTGAAATTTGCACGGTGCCACATCATGTGAAAACAAAAAACCAGTCAAAACAAGTGTCAATAGATGGGATGGCATCCTTCGATAGCCAAATGTTCAGTTAAAATGTAATAAATTTATGCTATTGAGATGCTTAACCTTCGCTTTACTAAAGATGATCCCAGGCTCTTCCGCCGCTATTTTGAGTAAAACTCACAATAAATATATAATAATTTATACATTTTTTTCATACTTCAGTATTTAGTATCTTCCTCTGGCGATAGTTCGTATTTCGAAAGAAGGCCTAACTTTAATGATTTATTTTTAGACTATGGAAAATATTAGAAGATTTCTTTCCAGAGGGTTTATTGAACACATAATGAGGTACGCAAAAAAAATGTATCGTGAGTTTTAATCAAAATGGTAGCGAAAGCGCCTGGGATCACCCAGGTTCATTTGTATAAAAAATGACAAAAATCAAGTTTCAACATGAACAAAATTTAAAAAAAATATTTTTTCATGTTATTGAAAATTACCTTAAAATTTGTGCAGATATTAAACATGAATATTAAAAAGATCACCCGGGCGGGTATAAGTAAAGCGAAGGTTAAATCCAATTTTAAGAATTTCAATGAAGATTTTGGCTTATCTTTTATGATTTACCGCCCAGTTTTGATCTACGGTGATCGCGGATTCAGTTGGCTAACACTTTGGTCATCATTTATCTTCTGACAATCGTTTTTAAATCGCTTTTACCACTTATGAACTCCACCAACTTGGTGGAGTTTGCCCATTTTAGTCGAGTTCGTCGCTTAAGTCTTCGAACGTTTAAATGCTAATAGGTCCTAAATCGTTTCGAATATCGCTTTACTGTCTTCGGCAAGTTTTTAGATATTCAATCCAATCCAATCCAAAAAAAAAAAATACATTCAAACTGTGTAATTGCGATATGTGCATTTTTTTGCGCAGCGCAACGTGGCGTATGAGTGTCATACGCCACGTTGAGTGTTATAATTAACTGACACTTATACGCCACGTTGCGCTGCGCAAAAAATGCACATATCGCAATTACACAGTTTGAATCTATTTTTTTTGGATTGGTGTCTTAAGCAAATTTGTTGGTCGTCAAAATATCTACAAACTTGCCGAAGACAGTAAAGCGATATTCAAAACGATTTAGGACCTATTAGCATTTAAACGTTCGAAGACTTAAGCGACGAACTCGACTAAAATGGGCAAACTTCAAAGTCGGATTTCTTTTAAACTAGAGCCAATCCAGCCAAACGGCTGGTGGATCTCAACTCAGTATACCTATAGAAAAGTCGCTCAGTAGGTCCCCCCCATGTCTCAATTTTTTAGGGTAAATTTCACGCACAGTGTAGTTAATATTGGATCTTTGTTCGATGCACATTTTTGTACGATGACACAAACATACTTCCACTTCAGATGCAATAACTTCGCTTTCAGTCCACCAAATTTCATGAAATTTTTACTATGATAAAAATCAGGGAAAAAATTTAGTTTTTAATGCATTAAGTCACATAAGCCATCACAAAATGCCCTATTTGAAAAGGGCATTTTAATTTAAAAAACATGTAATACTAAACTGGCAAAAAATTTTTTAAAACCCCCCCCATGACCAAGTTCTGGCTACGCCCCTGGCGGGGGCTATATACGGGACATGGTAGCGGCAAGCATCGAGCTCGATTCGAGAAAGCTCTGGATCGTCTCGGCCTACTTGGCACATGACCATCAATCCCTTCCAGAAGACGGCCTATCCAGGTTAGTACATCATGCTGCTAATGATAGCGTAGAGGCAGCTCTAATACTAATTTAAGGTATCATGGCACGTTAGTGTTCTCAGCCGAACACTGTTGAGTTCACACGCGAATTTGTAAGCTCCCGTCTTCAATTAATTTAACACCGTTCAATTAGTTAAAATGCCGTGTATTTGCTCAGCAAGAGTAGAACGTCATCTGGACGAGGACAAAAAAATCAAGTGTGTGTTCTGCAACGAATTTTTTCACTGCAGCTGCGTCAATTTAAAAAAATGTGATATAGAATTTATGCACAAGAATCAGCAATCATACAAGTGCAAGGCCTGCCTCTCAGCTCGACGCGCATCTCTTCGCTCTCCGCCGCTTGCAGCCACACCGGTGCCGTTAGCAACATCTTCCACCGCCGACGAAGTACTCACTCCACCAGCGTCGATCATTCAACGGGAGCAACGTGCAGGAGAACAGCTTAATTCTCACTCGACTCATTCGCCGTTGCTCGCTGCTGTACCGTTGTCGCTAGCAATCAACACCGCTGCTAATAAAGCGCACACTCCACCAGCCTCTACCACCCAACAGCGTTCAAGTGTGCATCCCAAAAGTCACTCGAACTTCTTGCCTCTCGAGTTTTTAACTGACAAATTTGCCAAGCTAACTGAGATGATGGATGAACGCTTCTCTAAGCAAGTTGAGCTAATTAATGAAAAGCTAATCAACGCCATACAAGTGAGTAAAAACAGAATACTCGGTCAGCTTCGTCAGCATATCACTGCCACTGCAAGTGAGAGAGAGAGTGTCTGTTCTTGAGAAAAGTGCAGCCGATCTTGGGTCATTGAAAGCTGAGATCACCAATCTTAAAGCTCAGCTCGCCAGGCAGGATAATACCTTGGTTGCCTCTGACCTGCGGATCAATGGGATTCCCTTTCTCGCTGAGGAAAATTTACACGAAATTTTTAACAATTTATGCCAGTCCCTAAATATTGCAGCACCTAGTGTAAAATCAATATTTCGATTGAAGCACCGCACCGCGCAGAGATCAAAGTATTCTCGACGCACCGATTATAGCTAAGCTTGAAACATCCTACGAACGTAATCGTGTGCTGAGATCATTAGCTCTATTTCGTCGAGAAAAGAAAACCTCTCTACGCCTGCATCATGCTGGTTTCGAATCACAACAGCCTATCTACGTGACGAGTGCTTAACAAAATCAAATCATGCAGTCTTGCTTGCTGCATTATATTACAAGCGGAAGAAAGTTGTTGCATCCGTGTTTACTCTTCGTGGCTTAGTTCACATTAGGCTCAACGAGGGTGATACTGCAGAATGCGTTGAGTGCGTTGAAAAACTGCATGCTCTCGTCGCCTCTTCCTCATGTGTTGTCCACGCAACAGTAACCACCCCAGTCACACCTGCGACGGGCAAGCTAGCCATACTAACGCTGATAAGAGCGCCGCTGACGTCTCAACCGCTCTTCTTTTTCGTGAGGCTCATAACTGATGATGTATATCGCGATCTTGCAATGTACTCTTACTGCTATACTATACTTTCTCTTTCACTTAATTGCCGCTGTATCACTCGAACTAACTTTATTTATAGTAGGTATATATGCATTTTTCACACTTCGATCACCTTTTTTTTTTTTTTGAAAAAGTATTTCTTAATTTCATTGCAACTCCTATTCTCAGAATTCGCACACGTTACCATTACGCCTTTTTTTTTTTTTACTTATTTAAATCGCTTTGAGCAATAAAACCTCCAGTTCCAAAGACAGTGTATCTCACCTTGTTCGTATTCTTTCTAAACAACATAATGGGCTTCGCCTATGTCACATTAATGCACAAAGCCTGATTAATAAAATGGATGAATTTAGATACATCTTCGAGGGCTCTGATGTTGATGTAATTTGTGTATCTGAGACGTGGTTCAATATTGATATGCCAAATACATTATTTAGAATGGACGGTTATAAAATCTTTCGTGCAGACTGAAACAGCCACGCAGGCGGTGCTGCTATTTATGTAAAATCAAACATCTCTTGCAAATTATTGCGCTAATCTCCTGTGAACAGTGCAATTGAATATGTTTTTGTTGTCATCTGTAGCGACAATCATAAAATTCTTGTTGGTAGTGTTTATCGTCCAAACCGTAATGTAGATACCTCGTTACTCTTAAGTTGTTTAGAATATATATCGTTAAACTTCACACAAGTTATTATCGCGGGTGATTTCAACAGCAATCTTCTGTCTGAAAATCATCTTAAGGATGATATGCAGACACTTGATCTGTATCCTGTTAATGTCTCCATTGCCACCCACTTTTCCAACTACGGCAACTCGCTACTCGATCTCTTCTTTGTTAACGATACAAGTCATACATAAAGTCCTACTTTATGACCAATTAAACGCATCGGCCTTTTCCAGACACGATTTGATCTTTCTAACCTATGATTTTCATCTCAAATGTCTGCCTACCACATTTACCTTTCGTAATTTCAATCACATTGACTACACTAAGCTTGGTCAGAGCGTCCATAAAATTGATTGGCAACAAATTTTTCATATGCCTTCTGTTGACGATCAGGTGAACTTCTTTCAGAATAATATTAACAGCTTATTTAACAAATTTGTCCCTCTAGTAACTAAGCACTGCAAATCTCAGCATAAGCCCTGGTTTAGTAGCACCATAAGATCTTTGGTAAATGATCGTAACGCAGCGTACAGTCGGTGGAAAAGATTTAAAATACCCGAACTGTACACGGAATTTAAACGGCTAAAGAAAGGTGTAGCCACTGCAATAAAAACCGCAAAAACTCGTTTTTACTGCGAAAAATTTAAATACGCTGTTGGTGGTAAAAAGTTATGGAATACTATTCGTGAAATCGGCGCAGGCAAAGTTCCCACTAGCTGTGGCGACGTAGTGGAGACTGATAATCTTAATAAGAAGTTTATAGACATCAACATGCCAGATGTCGTTAACAATGTGTACAAAAATGTTTCTGGTGACCTTGATAAGAATATAAGGTTTTCGTTTCGCTGTGTTGACAAATGTGAAGTGCTTCAAAGCTCTCTGTCCATTAAATCAAATGCCACTGGCCTTGAGGAAATTCACCCTGTATTTTTTAAAGCACTGCTTCCTGCGCTCTTGCCTTATGCCACTCACATTTTCAACACTATTCTAACAACATCCACGTTTCCCAGCTGCTGGAAGAAAGTAAAAATTATTCCGATTCCTAAATCCAGTAACGACTTCCGACCAATTGCAATTTTACCATTCCTCTCTAAAGTCTTGGAACGTCTTCTATATCAGCAAATTAGCAACTTCATATCTTCCCATCACCTACTCACCGATAGGCAGTCAGGATTCAGAAGACAACGTAGTTGTGTTACAGCACTTATTGACGTAGCCGAAGATATACGCTCTGGCTTGGACGATAACAAAGTGAGTTTTTTAGTCCTTCTGGATCACTCCAAGGCATTTGACACTGTCGATCATACAATTCTAATCACTAAACTACTAAATTTGTTTAATTTTTCCACATCAGCGGCTAGTATGATGCTTTCGTATTTATCAAATAGAACGCAAGCAGTTTGCGCGAATAAGCAAATATCAGCGTTTCTGCCTATAAAACGAGGAGTCCCTCAGGGCTCTATTCTTGGGCCACTTCTTTTTTCTTTATATGTCAACGACTTGCCTAAAATTTTAAAGTATTGTATGATAATATACATATGTATGCAGATGATGTACAGCTATATGCAAATTGCCACCGTCTTTCAGTATCTAATTGTGTTTCAAAGTTCAACAATGATCTTGCTAGTGTAGTTAAATGGGCAAGCGAGAATGGTTTATGTCTTAACCCTTTAAAATCCAAATGTTTAGTCATATCGAAAAAAGTTATGGACACCTCGCACTTCCCTAAAATTATACTTAATCATTGCGCCATCGACCAAGTGGACTCTGCCAAGAACCTTGGCATAATTTTTGACCGCACCTTATCTTGGAGGCCTCATATCAGGAGTATTGCTGGTAAAGTGTACGGAATGTTGCGCAGCTTATGGGTTACACATTTTTTAACGCCGCTAAAAGTCAGACTACTACTTGCCAAGACGCATCTCCTTCCTGTTCTCCTATATGGTTGTGAGATATTTGCCAACTGTGACGCCGCTTCCAAAGCAAAACTCAATGTTGCTTTCAACAATATTGCTAGATACGTCTTTGGTCTTAAACGCAATGACCATGTTTCTCTATATGCTACGCGAATATGTAACATGACATTTGATAATGTGCTCAAATTCCGGACTTTGCTGCTGCTGCAGAAGGTTTTACACTTTGGCGAGCCAGCCTATTTACGCAGTAGATTGACTTTCAAATCAATGTTATTTAAATATCTATGCTCGTTGCAATGATATTAATCTTCAATGGTCTTTTTTCGGAGAGTGTAAAATGCATATGGTAGTATGTTTCCTATTTCTTTTTTTCTTTTTTTTCTTTACTGTATAAGATTACCATTGTAAGCTTTTTTGAAATCCTAGTTGCTAATACTTTAATTATAAGACTCGAAAGAATCTTGTTGTATTAGTATATAAATTTCTTAATAAATGAAAATGAAAAAGGGGAATTTTTAATGATTTACAAAATTATTTATTTTTCAGCTCCTTTATTATCAATCTTTTTAAATTTTTTTTTACAATATATTGAAGGTTTAGGGAACAAAAGCTTAATAATTATGAATCTTTTTTGTTTTTTTGTTTCAGATTAGCCAATCCGGAGATTAAGTGTCCGTAATGGAGGATGTGTTTTTTTTTCAACGCGACTTCAGCTCCACCTATATAAGAGACAATATACTTAAAAAAATTTGTTTGTGTTCCATAAACCTTCAATATATTGTAACAAAATTTTCAAAAAGATTGATAATAAAGGAGCTGAAAAATAAATAATTTTGTAAATCATTAAAAATTCCCCTTTCTAACGTGTCATGATACCTTAAGAGGCGAAATTCTTTTCGATTTTATCCTCTCTACTAATCTTCATATATGTAATAGGGGTAAGGAGCCTGCCTTTATTACTAGAAACAGGCAAGAAGTTCTCGATCTTACTCTTGTCTCTCAAACTATATCGAACCGATTGAGTAAGTGGAGGGTCTCCAAGGATCACTCTTTTTCGGATCACAGATACTTATTGTGGGAGATCTCGGACAAAGCTCCAAGTCAACCTCTCTTTAGAAATTTAAAAAAGGTCAACTGGCCTCTTTATTATGACACGGTCCAGTGCCTTCTCCCAGCTGACATTCCAGGACCGCTCGACAGTAAGGATGCACTTGATAAGTCAGTTGAGTCATTCACGTGGATGCTGAATGCGGCCCTTGACGTAGCTTGCCCCTTGAGAAAGCTGTCCACGCGGAAAAGATTCAGACCCCCTTGGTGGTGTGCTGCAATCAGTGAGCTCCGCAAAACAGCCAAGAAGTTATTCAATAAAGCTAGACGGTCATGTACGGATGAAGTATGGCTAGAATACAAGCTGGCTCTCAAAGCCTATACAAATAGGCTAAGGAAAGCTAAGAGGGAGTCTTGGAGAGACTTCTGTGGTAACATAGAGCTTGATGGATGGATGTGAGGGTGGGCAGGAAGGCTACAAGCCTTCCATAGCACTCAGTCCATTTTGGACCATTGTACTGTACCCATGGGGGATAGGGAAGGAAAATGAGAGTAATATCTCATATTTCACCCACTTTTGAAATGCGTATGCAACACTGTCTTTCCAACATATGTTACAGCTCACATTTCAAGCAGATGGGGAAAGGGAGGGGGAGGGGTCCTACAGTTTAACGCCGAATCCGAACGGCGATTGGCAGTTTTTCGTTCACACTTGGAGGTTTTGCCATTGCTGCCAAGAGCGCACTTGTGCGATTCTTGTAATTCTCATCTGCTTCATGTGGATAGCGATAGAAGTAGACGAGTTTTTCACCAGCCCGAGCCTGGGGCCTTTGGTATGAGAAGCCAGCGCGCTACCCGCTGGACTATCGAGGCCAGATAGAGGCTATAGACTAGGACTATAGAGCTTACTACCGAAGCCTCTAGGCTCAGGAAAATACTCTCAAAATTCTCCAAACTCTCACCTGCTACCTCCAGAGGGAAGACGGGTCATGGGCCTCTAGTAGTGAAGAATCACTCGATATTCTGCTAGACACACACTTCCCAGGTGGCTCTAAGGACTTGGCGGACCCCTCCTGGTCGGGAAACCGCCTATCGGTCCCAGATGTCAACCTCATTGTGACTAGACAGAAATTGTTATGGGCCGTAGATAGTTTTTACCCTACAAAGCGCCGGGACCAGACGGCGTCGCCCCGATAGAGATTCAGGTCACCAAGAACCTGATTCTTCCATGGCTACAGGAGATCATGAGATACCCAGTATCTGGAGACATGTGAAGGTAGTTTTTATACCTAAGGCTGGCAAAAGCTCGCACGTTCATCCAAAAGACCTCAGATCGGTTAGTCTCTCCTCTTTCCTTCTCAAAATCCTGGAAAGGTTAGTGGATACTCATCAGGGGCGTAGCCAAGGGGGGGGGGTTAGGGTGTCAGAACCCCCCATAACCTATAATTTGTCAACATTTTCAATCACTATGCATCGTATGTATGTTCCCACATTAGCAAAAAGGTATTTTCATCTTTAAATATTTAAAAGAATATTAAAAAAAAACCTTTTTTTTACCGAAACTAATTTGTTTTTTTAAAAGTCACGTTTAGGCTTAATGCATCGATTTGCATGTTCTAAAAACATGTCTAAAGAGTAGTTTAGTTCGTCGACCGGAATGTCCTTCAGGATGTCGGTACAAGCCTTTTGGATGGTTTCTACGTTCTCAAAACGCTTTTTTCATCGGCAAATGCATTCTTTTAAAATGTGAAATTCGCACGGTGCCACATCATGTGAAAACAAAAAACAGTCAAAACAAGTGTCAATAGATGGGATGGCATCCTTCGATAGCCAAATGTTCAGTTAAAATGCAATAAATTTATGCTATTGAGATGCTTAACCTTCGCCTTACTAAAGATGATCCGAGGCACTTCCGCCGCTATTTTGAGTAAAACTCACAATAAATATATAATAATTTATAAATTTTTTTCATACTTCAGTATTTAGTATCTTCCTCTGGCGATAGTTCGTATTTCGAAAAAAAAAGTATCGTGAGTTTTAATCAAAATGGTAGCGAAAGCGCCTGGGATCACCCAGATAGATTTGTATAAAAAATGACAAAATTCAAGTTTAAACATGAACAAAATTTCAAAAAAATATTTTTTCATGTTATTGAAAATTACCTTAAAATTTGTGCAGATATTAAACATGAATATTAAAAAGATCACGCGGGTGGGTATAAGTAAAGCGAAGGTTAAATCCAATTTCAAGAATTTCAATGACGATTTTGGCTTATCTTTTATGAATTACCGCCCAGTTTTGATCTACGGTGATCGCGGATTCAGTTGGCTAACACTTTGGCCATCATTTATGTTCTGACAATCGTTTTTAAATCGCTTTTACCACTTATGAACTCCACCACGGTATAAACAAAAATCACCATAAACTTGGTCCATCAATTTAAATGCTTCGGTTAAAGTTTAAACATTTTTAAAACAATAGGTAATATTGGATCTTTGTTCGATGCACATTTTTGTACGATGACACAAACATACTTCCACTTCAGATGCAATAAATTCGCTTTCAGTCCACCAAATTTCATGAAATTTTTACTAAAAATCAGGGAAAAAATTAGTTTTTAATGCATTAAGTCACATAAGCTACAACAAAATGCCCTATTTGGAAAGTGCACTTTACTTTAAAAAACATGTTATACTAAACTGGCAAACAATTTTTTTAAAACACCCCCCATGACCAAGTTCTGGCTACGCCCCTGATACTCATATTAGGCAGTTGTTGGTCGATCGACCAATCTCGCCCTCACAACATGCGTACTGCAGAGGTAAATCTGTAAAAACCGTCCTGCATTGCTTAATCCATACCATAGAGAAATCACTTGAGTGCAAGGAATTTACTATGGTATCTTGTACAGATTTTGAAGGAGCCTTTAACAACATCAGATCGGAGGCCATTACCGACGCACTTGCAGACCTGGGTGTAGGTGTGCCGCTAGTAGCACTGATTGAGCAGCTACTTCATAGCAGCGTCATCAATGCAAGTCTTGGTACCGCATCTGCACAAAGATCTGTAAAAAGGGGGACACCCCAGGGAGGGGTCCTCTCGTCTCTTCTTTGGAATTTAGCGGTGAACACACTGCTAATGCGTCTGGAGAGGGCGGGGTAGTCGCCTACGCAGATGTTGCTATTGTGGTCTCCGGAAAGTTTCAATTATCAGGAATGTGTTGCAACATGGCTTGAATATCCTAAAAAATTGGGCCATAGAATGTGGTCTTAGCGTCAACCCACATAAAACGGAGCTAGTTCTCTTCACAAATAAACATAGAATACCTGAGATTGATCCCCCGCGGCTGCAAGGGATCGCTCTGAATTTCTCGGATACTGCTAAATATCTGGGACTTGTGTTAGACAGGAAACTTAACTGGAAACCCAACGTCCTGGAGAAAGCCAAGACAGCCAATATTGCCCTTTATACATGTGTAGCAGCCGCCGTAGCTTAGCTGGCTTGTGCGTTGGGCCGCGAGTTAAATGCGACGCTCGAACCCAGGTTCAATACTCCGTCACGCTAACACCGAAAAAAGAAAAACAACAATTTTTCTTTCGGCGGCTGTCCTCTCAGCAGGAAATGGCAAACCTCTGAGAGTAAAATGGCCTATGAAAAAGCTTCCAACTCGCCGTTCGGAATCGGCATAAAACTGTAGGTCCCTTCCAACCTTGTAAAAATTCGCACGCACAACACGGCTGGTTGCGGGTAGCTAGGCCTTAGTCGCGGTATCGGGCTGTCGTGGCAGTCAATTAATTAATTATTATTACATGTAAAAGGATGATAGGCAATGTATGGGGTACAAGACCTCATATCGTACACTGGCTGTATACCGCCGTTGTTCGGCCTCTTTTGTTATATGGGATAGTAGTCTGGTGGCCTTCATTGGCCAAAAGGTCTCACTCCAAAATACTTACCAAAATTCAAAGGTCCACAGAGTAATGTATAAGTGGGGCCCTGCGGACTACTCCCACTAATGCTTTGGACGTTGTGCTTCACCTAATCCCATTGGATATCCTGGGAAGGCAATTGGCCGCCAATGCTGCCATCAGGATGCGCGCTTCCGCGCAATGGAGAGTTGGGCGTTACGGGCACTCTTCTATTCTAAATTATTTCAAAGGCTTATCTCAGAATGTTGACTACATGACACCCAGCCTGTTCAGAACTATCAGGTTGTTATCCCATCTAGAGCCGAATGGGAGCTGGGAGCTGCCAGCGGTGATGTCCATATTTATACGGATGGATCGAAACTGCTTCGTCAGGTGGGCTGTGGTATCTACTCAAAAGGATTAAACCATAACTTAAAGCTCCGGCTGCCAGATTACTGTAGTGTTTTCCAGGATGAGGTCACAGCAATCTGCGAAGCCTCCGATTGGCTCAGGGTAAACAGGATATCGGCTACTGGTATCCTGATACTATCGGAGACCCAATCAGCTCTGGATGCGGTCAAAATAACATCAAAGACTGTTCTCAGCTGCAGCAAATCTCTCAACGAGACTGCCAAGCAGCTTCATATTCGCCTATGCTGGGTTCCAGGTCATAGGGATATTCCAGGGAACTGTAGAGCGGACGAGCTCGCGAGACAGGGTACTACTGAGCAGTTAGGCCAAGAGTTGACCACGCTCGGTGTCCCTCTTTTAACATGTAAGCTTCGTACCCATGCGAGCTCTATACACGATACGAATTTAAGATGGGTTGAAGGCAACACAAGCCTCCTTGCGCGCCAACTTTGGCCAACCTTAAATCTTCGACGTTCTAAAGAACTCCTCTCATTAAACAGAGCCCAGATCAGAACCATGATCGGTGTCCTTACGGGTCACTGCCTAATCGGCACCCACGCAAAAAGGATGGGGCTGTTTTCGAACGACTTCTGTCGCAGCTGTTTGGACGAGGAGGAGGAAGAAAATATTCCTCACTTACTATGTAACTGTCCTGCTTTATCCAGAAGAAGGTTGACCTACTTAGGCAACTTCTTCTTCGGAAGTCTAGAAGATCTAGTTCATAAGACCATACGCCGTCTACTAAGCTTCGTTAATAGCTCCAACTGGTTTAACGAGTGAGCGATATGATGCTCGATCTCATGTGGTATCACAATGGGTCGCCTGGCCTAAGTGTGCTCCTCCTGGAGCAGCCACACCTACCTACCTTTTATACAAACGTATTACGAAATTGCACAAAACAAAATACAAATAAAAAGAACAATTTCTTTGGTCACAAAAAATGACTCACACCAGCAACACTAGAAATTTGAAATGAACTAGAACAACAACCCCGTTTAAGAAGTTTATATGGAGGAAAATCTACGTTCCTGATCAATTTTGTAATAATCAGCCGTTCCAGGATCCGAATCGGATCGGAAATGGATTTTATTCCGACCGTCGGTGTTCTACATTCCGATTATCGGAAATATTTTCCGATGCAACCCTGTTCTCAAATCCGATTAAGTTCGAAAGAATTTGAGTCGGATTGGATTTGGTGTTCTGCATTCCGATTGTCGGAAATTGTTGTCAAAAATATTCCGTTAAACAAAAAGCTGGTGGAATTGAAATCGGAAAGCAGCAAAATGAAAGCAAACAACGAAAATGTATGCAAATAAATTTAAAATCGTGTTTAATAAAACTAATAAATTAATTTTTAATCAGGGGAAAGCATAAGACTGCTGACCAGAGCAAAATGCTCTTGGATTTTATAAAGGAGAATGCGGACATCGTGAAAGGTTTCTGCAAAGGCGACAAAGCATTTAACGCAGTCGCTGAACGGGCAAGGACCACCAACAAAAAGTGTAACGGAGTGGAAAAAGGTGAGAAGTAAATTAAATCAATTCATTTTGTATAATTTTTTCAATCATAGACCTGGGTTGATTGAAAAATTGAGGTAAGAAGGATGCTGGCACATAATAGAAGAGAAGCTTTAGCGACCAGCGGTGGACCTTTTAAGAAGCACAAACTTTCCGAAATGGAGCCTATTTATACGAGGGCTTTTCCCCCTGCGTTTTTTTTCAATTCTCTTTTGTTGTAGTTGCTGCGTAAATCTTCATGCATTTATATGAAGACTTTTTACTTGCGACTGAGCTTGACTTTTTTTGAAGATTAGGCTGTCAATATTCTTTCATTCCCATTTTCGCCTAGTTTTTGGATATTCAGATTATAGAAAAATGGATTTGAAGAAAAAAGAAATTATAGAAAATATTTTAGAAGCCACCGAAATGGCTATTAACTGTTCAGATTTAAATAATAGGGAAGATGTGAAAATAATTGTTGGTTTGCTGGACTGCTGCGAAAGTGCAAATGATTTGCCAAATAAAAAAAAGGAAAACGGAATGGGTGAAACCATGGAGGTTACAGCGGAAAGAAAGAGGGTCATTTACTTTTATGGCAAAAGAGCTGTCTGTTGACAAGTCCTCATTTTTCGAATATATACGCATGGATGAAGGAACATTTAACTATACTCTTTTGTCAATTGAAAAGGATATACAAAAACAGGATACTATAATGAGGGAATCAATATCGCCAACAGAAAAGTTAGCTGCGACTCTTCGATACCTTGCTACAGGCGAATCATTCAAAAGCACAGGTTTTCAGACTCGTTTGTCGGCTCCATTCCTTTGTGGTGCTATTCCAGAAGTCTGCAAAGCAATATGGAATCATTTCAAAGAAGAATTTTTAAAGGTTTGTAATAATAATATATTTATCACATATATTGCATTTGTTTGTACTCATAAAGGAGAGAGAGAGATCGTTAGCTAGGCAACCACTGCTTTTAAAAGCAATCTTCATCGTCTAGCACTTCAACCAAAGATTGTTCCAGAATATCCTGCGAGTACGCCGTACTTGCGTTATCCGATACTGGACGAAATGACATTGTACTACAGCAACTCGATTCTGATTCGTCCAGAAATACGCTCTCATATGATTCGCTAGTAGATCGACCACTTTTTGGTCTGTCCTTCAATGCAGCTTCTCGCAAGATCTTCTGGATTTTCCATGCTGCGTCTTTGCATATTTATTCACTTCTAATGGACTTCATTTCAAAAACAACTTGTTGCCCAAGCCAATCATAGTCGCACCTATCTTTCAGCCGCTTCACAAGCAAATTCTTCATCTGTGTAATGCTCTCACCAAAACTTGTAGCCGTTTTCTGAAATATATAAAAAATTCAATTATTTTTCATTGCCATTTTTCAATTTGTTTTTAGTTTCCGACAACCATCACTGAATGGAAAACTATAGCGGACCATTTTGCAATCAAATGGCAATTTCCTCATTGCTTAGGGGCAATAGATGGAAAACATATTGCGTTTCAATCTCTGCGTAAAGATGGGTCCTTCTTTTACAATTATAAGGGAACTAATAGTATTCTGCTACTGGCTGTGGTGGATGCAGATTGTCGCTTTATTTATATAGATGTGGATGCAATGGACGCACTCATGACGCTGGTGTTTTGCTGCAAAGCGACTTAAACAAAATTATCGACAATGCGGGCAAACACTTTCCGCCTGACGCAATAATTGGAAACGGGCGAAAACTTCCCTATGTCCTAGTCGGCGATGATGCTTTTCCGCTTCAAAAGCATATTATGAAGCCGTATCCGTTTAATACAAAGACTAAAGAAAGAAAAATATTTAATATTCGGATATCGCGCGCTCGGCATGTAGTGGAACAAGCGTTCGGAATTCTGGCCAACAGATTCCGAATTTTACAGCATAAAATGCACATTTCTGTTGAAAATGTAGAGCTCATAACAAAGACTTGTTGTGTTTTACACAATTTACTGAGCCAGAAAAATGCCAACTATTTGTGCCAGTTGCCGTCTTCCGACTCTAACGATGTAGTTCCACGATCCGAAGGACAGCAAAATGCAAAAGGAGCTGGACAGAATGTGAGACAAGGATTTGAAGAGTACTTCAACCAAGAAGGCAAACTTGACTGGCAGGATTCTAAACTATAAACTATATTTTATTTACCCGTTTTCTTGAAGAGGAGCCAGAGTTTCCAGTGCTGCCGTCCATCGAGTCCGTGTTCGCAAAATTTTCAGTATACTCATCACTCTGTAAATATGCATTTATTAAAAGAAGTTTGTTAATAAAAATATTACAACTTACGCTAGAAATGTTCGATGTTGAATTTCTTATCGCGCAATGATTTTTCAAAAATTCCAGCTGATCGAAGCTTTTTGGTACGTAAATGTCGTCAGTTCCAACACCGCTTTTTTTGCTGCTAGCCACTTCGCGCAATTCTTTAATATATTGGCTTCTCAAAGTATGCACTTTCTTTTTTATGGCATCCACTGTAACGTTCTGGTTAATTTCTTTTAATTCTTCATATATTTTGAACAGTGAATTTGCTCTTTTCACGCGATCCATATAGTCCGGATGCTTAACATTGAACAAGTTTTCGTTCTCTTGATATTTTATCAATAGAAGCTCCACCAACTCCCTTGTCCACATTTTATTTTAACAATAAACAATAAATAACGTCCGGCCGGTTTGAAATTTGAAGAAAAGTGAGAAAAAGAGCAAAGCGAAATGTCAAAAAAACCCCTGGAATTCTCTAACCGTGCGTGTTTGCCTACCCCGCTGACTTCTCATCACTTCTCGCCCACAAACTCGTCACGCATGACTTTTAACGCAGGGGGGAAAGCCCTCGTGTAAATAGGCTCATGGAAGAGGCGGTTGCCTTTTCTACCGATCGTTGATAGCCTCCTTCGGCAAGAAATCGCAAAGCCGTCGCCAATTTCAATTCTGGCGGGATGGAGCATTGCCGGAAAAAAGGTCTCACTTCGGTCAAGATCATGTTGAATGTTACTTTGTTAAGGCGGTACTGAGCAATAAACCTTAAATAGGAAATTTTGAACATTATGCGCTTCACTTTTTCAACGGCGGACTGCTCGTTCTCAAGCAATACTGCCAATAAAATAACCGAACTCATTTAATAAAATAAAAAATCCCACAAAATTTTACAACTGACTTTTTCATTTGAACATTTCAAGCCAACAGCTAATTGAAGGTTTGTTTAATTTGCTAACTATCGGATTCCAAATAAACTTCGAATGTGACAATTCCTGAATATTACATTCCGTTTAGCTGCATTCACCTTCGATGCACATGATTTGGGGCACTTAAGCGAAAAATGGGAAGGACTCTTATATCCGCACATACGAGGAGGGGGATCAAATTTTGTAGGGGGTTCCCTTGAAAGGAAAACCGTCGGAAGTGTATAGGGTTTTTTAATTAATTTGTTAAATTTTACCTTCGAAGCGAGAAAACTTGTAATTACTTGCCAATAAGGTGGAGTGGTTAGGTGGAAAAAGAGGGGAGAGGGGTAATAACCCTCTTAAGTGCAAGTAGGGCTTCAGATTCAGTAAAATATTTACAGTACTTCTGCATCCAAACTCTATTTGTGTGGCCGGCCTTCGGCCGGGCGCTTTAAAAATAACCCTCATGGGAGCAACTAGTGCGCCGGAGCATCAATAAAGTGCTAACAGTATTTCTGCATTCAAATCCCTTCTGTGTGGTCGGCCTTCGGCCGGGCGCTTGAAAAATAACCCTCATAGGAGCAACTAGTGCGCCAGGCATCAGTAAAGTGCTAACAGTATTTCTGCATTCAAATCCCTTCTGTGTGGTCGGCCTTCGGCCGGGCGCTTGAAAAATAACCCTCATAGGAGCAACTAGTGCGCCAGGCATCAGTAAAGTGCTAACAGTATTTCTGCATAAATTCATGAATAAATTGTATATTTATACTGAATTTAAACATTTCAATACGGCAATGCTGTGAATATTTCTTTAGCTTTTTTGCTATTGTGAATGCCAGTTGTATTGAGTGGAAGAAGAAGTGTCAAATTGCAAGACGATTTTTGTGATTTTTAAAATTTAATAACTTTAAAACTAGACAACTCCGACGACTAAAAAATTGAAATTCTTCGTTTAATAGTGAATACTATCTACCATAAAAATTTTAGCCCCCTCCTCGTATGTACGGATATAAGAGACTAGCCGAAAAATGCAGCTAAGCGGAATATCTAAAAAAGTTTTTGGAAACAGCTAAATTTTTTTGATGTAGATCCTTAGCGCACCTATATAAAAATGTCAAAATATATATAATCAGCCCTGTTCCAGAATCCGAATCGGATCGGAAATGGATTTGATTCCGACCGTCGGTGTTCTACATTCCGATTATCGGAAATATTTTCCGATGCAACCCTGTTCTCAAATCCGATTAAGTTCGAACGAATTTTGATCGGAAATTTGGTGTTCTGCATTCCGATTATCGGAAATTTTTGTCGAAAATATTCCGTTAAACAAAAAGCTGGTGGAATTAAAATCGGAAAGCAGAAAAACGAAAACAAATAACGAAAATGTAAGCAAATATAAACATCGTTTTAAATAAAACTAATAAATAAATTTTTAATCAAGGGAAAGCATAAGACTGCTGACCAGAGCAATATGCTCTTGGATTTTATGAAGGAGAATGCGGACATCGTGAAAGGTTTCTGCAAAGGCGACAAAGTCGAATTTGAAAATAAATGGAAGCATTTAACCCAGTCGCTGAACGGGCAAGGACCACCAACAAAAAGTGTAACGGGGTGGAAAAAGGTGACAAGTAAATTAAATCAATTCATTTTGTAAAATTTCCTCAATCATAGACCTGGGTTGATTGGAAAAGTGAAGTAAGAAGGAAGCTGGCGCATAATAGAAGAGAAGCTTTAGCGACCGGCGGTGGACCTTTTAAGAAGCTCACACTTTCCGAAATGGAAGAGGCGGTTGCCTTTTCTACCGATCGTTGATAGCCTCCTTCGGCATGAAATCGCAAAGCCGTCGCCAATTTCAATTCTGGCGGAATGGAGCATTGACGAAGAAAACGTTTCACTTTGGTCAAGATCATGTTGAATGCTGCTTTGCTAAGGCGGTACTGAGCAATAAATAAATAGGAAATTTTGAACATAACTGAAATAACTTACTAGTACTAGTTACGAAGAATCTGGCAATTCCATCGGATTGCTGTGGTCTCGCGAAATTCTACGCTTTACTTTTTCAACGGCGGACTGCTCGTTCTCAAGCAATACTACCAATAAAATAACCGAACTCATTTAATAAAATAAAAAATCTAAAAAAATTTTACAATTGCCTTTTTAAATTGAGCATTTCAAGCAAACAGCTGACTGAGGGTTTGTTTAATTTGCTTACAATCGGATTCGAAATAAACTTCGAATGTGACAATTCCGCTCGGATTGCAGAACACCTCTTCAAATCGGAATCGGATTTCATTTCGATTCGAATCCGATTCCGATTCGGATTCTGGAACAGGGCTGAATATATATATTGTAACGATAAGACAGTTTGTCGCTGTGCAAAGCAACCCTGTCGCTACGCGCCGTGCTATAATTCAATCTGGCAACGACGGCCGCGACAATGATGGCAACTTTTAGTCCAATCTGGCAATGATGGTCGCGATCATCATGGAAACCTTTAGTCCACTCCGGAATGTGCGAGAACGATCTGCGCGATGGCCGGACAGGTATAAAAGACAGCCGGGTGCGGCGCAGCGAGTCAGTCGGATTTTGACTAGTGAAGGTGCCACACGGAGTAATTGAGCAAATACTTAAGTGTAAAGACAAACAAGTGTAAATTAGTAAATAAAGTGGTTGTTGGTTTATTTTATTGACTGCGTTTGAGAAACTAAGTGAGTTTTATTTTCAAATTACGCAATCCAGAGATACGTACTAGCCCACTAGAACTGGTATTCGTAACATTTGGTGCCAGAAGTGGGATTGTGTTACTGAAAGTAAAAAAAATAAAAATTAATTATAAAACGCAGACATGGTTAGACTGGAGCAACTGAAGGTGGACCAGCTGAAGAAGGAGCTGGCCGCTTGGAATTTGCCGACTGCTGGCGGAAAGGTGGAGTTGCAGCTGCGCTTGCGAGAGGCGTGTGAATCACGAGGCATCGATTGGACTGCGCACGAGTTCGGAACGCAGGAGCTAGAGGCGTCGGGCAAAGTGGAGGAATCGCCTGCGGGTGCTGCGTCGATGCAAAGTACGGCTGCAGCGGCTGCGCCACCACAAGCATTGGACATGAGCCAGCTAATGGTCGCAATGGAAGGCATGTTTGAGGCTTCCAACCGGAAAATGGAAAATGCAAATCGGGAGTTGTCCAGCAAGCTTCAGGAAAATTCTGCGCGCTTGGAGCAAAGAGTGGAGGAAATCTCGGACAGGATTAATGGGAAAGTCGAGCACTTGGAGACGCGAGTAGAGCACTTGGATAAACGAGTCGACGATCTTGATGATTCCCTGAACAAACGAGTTGATAGTCTGGAAGACTCGATGAACAGAAAAATGGACGAGCGGCTTAGAGAGGTACAGCCGCGAGAATGGTTGCCGCCGGTTCCGGAAAGTGTTGCCACCCGAGCAGAAGTGCCTACTTATGATGGGACTACGCCGTTCGATACATTCAAGCTACAATTCGACCTGGCTGCTCTGGAAAATCAGTGGACCGATGTAAGGAAAGGTCGGAGATTGGCGCTGGCTCTAAAAGGTGCTGCGGCTGAGGTAATAAAATCAGTTCCAGAATGTTTAAGAAGTGAGTACGAGACCGTCATAAGGCGAAGTACAGCGACGAGCACAACAGAACGCTGTACTACTGTGAGCTGAAGAACCGCAGGCACAGAGCCAACGTGGCGCTGCAGACATATGCAGCAGACATTGAGCGGCTCGCACAGTTGTGCTACCCAAAATTCGGCGCTGAGGATCTCGAGAGGATGAAGATCGAGGCGTTTATTGAAGGTCTTCATGATCCGGAAACACGTCGCAGTGCGTTGATGATGGGCAAGCCGGCATTTAAGGAGACGGTGACCAGCGCGATGACATATGAGGCGACATGGATCGGGGCCACTCGGTATGCACCTGCAAGGATACGCCAAATCCAGCCAGACAGCGACATTCCGATCCAGGCCATAAGCTCTGAGACACCGGGCAGGCCACGGGTGGTCTCCACTAAAGTTGTTTGCTGGGTATGTGGCAAGCAGGGCCACATATCACGAGACTGCCGCCAACGAAAGAGGCGTTCCCGTTCTCGATCGCAATCGCCTGAAGCGAGGAATACTGACAATCGAGGCCCAGCCAACAAGCGCAGGGCTGAGGACGGCGAGTCGTTAAACTAAAACGGGTCAGCCCAAAGGGGCGTGAGCTGATCCCCACAATCTGCCGCCCCACCGTCCTTGTCTCACAGCTGAAACGACAGCCCAGCAGCTTGACAATTGAAGGAAGGATAGATGGAAAGTTGTTCGTGTTGACACTGGATACTGGAGCGTCATATTCGATCATAAAAAGGAAGCTGCTGAAGAACTGGGAACCGCTGCATGGCATACAGCTGCGGACTGCGACTGGCGAGCGCGCGCCGGTAAGAGGGAAAGTTACAAAAACGATTACTATCGGCACCAGCAGCCTGGAACATGAGTTCATCGTCGCGGATATAATGGACGACGTGATTATCGGCGTGGATTTCATGATTAGGCACGGTTTTACGCTGGACCTGAAGGAAAATGTGCTGAGATATGCCAACGTTGAATTCCCGCTGCACACCGGCTATGAGCGAAGCGTGGCGGTAAGGAAGGTTGTATCGTGTCAACACAGGAGGATACCAGCGAACTCCGAGGCGATTGTGTGGGCAAAGGTGGACGAGGACGATGGGACGAGTCGGCTGTGGGTTGTAGAAGCACCGAATCAAGGACACGACAACATCATCATCGGACGTACATTAGTGGAACCTAAGAATGGCAGAATACCAGTCAGAATACTGAACCCCCTGAATGCACCCAGATATGTCGGGAAAGATGAGGTAATTGGCGAGTGTAAGGAAGCTGTAGCAGTGGTCAATTGCGAGAATAGCCCGCCTGGGAATAATAAGAAGAGCGGTTTTAACATGGACGCCATACCGCAGGAGAACCAGTGGAGCAGCGAGTTGACGGCCAAGCAGAAACAGAAGGCGAGGTCACTCCTGCAGCACTATGGGTCAATATTTGCGGCAGAAGCAGGCGGAAGAACAGCCATAGTGAAGCACAACATCGACACCGGAAGTGCAAAACCGATTCGCCAACCGCCAAGACGAGTTCCTCTGGCCAAGAGGGAAGAGGTCACAAATTTGATCGAAAACATGCGGAAAGAAAGGGTCATAGAGCCTTCTTCGGGCCCCTGGTGCTCGCCGGTCGTGCTAGTCAAGAAAAAGGATGGCAGTACCCGGTTTTGTGTGGACTATCGGAAGCTCAATGATGTGACCAAGAAGGACAGTTATTCACTACCGCGGATCGATGACACCCTGGACACGCTGTCAGGCACGCAGTGGTTCTACACGCTCGACTTACGCAGCGGCTATTGGCAGGTAGAGCTTGCAGACAAGGACAAGGAGAAAACGGCTTTCAGTGTTGGCGATGGTTTGTGGCAGTTCACCGTCATGCCGTTTGGACTCTGTAACGCACCAGCAACATTCGAGCGGCTAATGGAATGCGTGCTAAAGGGGCTGCATTGGCGGACGTGCCTGGTGTACCTCGACGACATAATCGTGATGGGTAAAAGCTTCGACGACCACCTGGGAAAGCTGAAGGAGGTATTCGAGCGGATCCAAAAAGCTGGGCTTAAACTCAACCCGAAGAAGTGCTCGCTGTTCCAAAAAGAGGTCAAGTATCTGGGTCATACGGTTTCCGCCCGCGGAGTACATACGGATGAAGGCAAAATCACGGCGGTGAAGGAGTGGCCCCGGCCACGCAATCTGCATGAACTCCGCAGTTTCCTGGGCCTGTGCACATACTACCGCCGATTTGTTCCGGGATTCGCGAACATAGCCAGCAGCTTACACAAACTGACGAAAAAGAGCCAAGCTTTCGAGTGGAACGTGGAGCAGGAACAGGCTTTTGCACGTCTGAAGGAAAAACTGTGCACTGCTCCAATTCTGGCCATCCCCGTGCCTGGAGAGATGTTTGTGCTGGATACGGATGCGAGCGGGCATAGTATTGGCGGTGTGCTATCACAGATAATAGACGGCCAGGAACAAGTGATAGCGTACTACAGTAGGGTTCTATCGAAACCGGAACGCAACTACTGTGTGACACGGAGAGAACTGCTGGCGGTATTGGACTGCGTAAAACACTTCCACAAATATCTGTATGGACAAAGGTTTCGCCTGCGCACAGATCATGCGGCATTGAGATGGCTCCTGAACTTTAAGGATCCTGAAGGCCAATTGGCGCGGTGGATCGAGCGACTGCAGAGCTACGACTACACGATAGAGCATCGAAAGGGCAGTAGCCATGGCAATGCCGATGCCTTGTCACGCCGTCCGTGCAAAGTCGAATGCAGGGCGTGCTCGCGAGCCGAAAGCAAAGAACAGATAGTGGACGTCCGGTTGGTGAGCGTTATGCCAGAGGAAGAGTGGTCTGCGGAGAGGCTACAAAAGGACCAGCGTGAGGATGCGGATCTTGCAAAAATCGTCGAAGGCCAAGAGCAAGGCGCACGTCCAGACTGGCAAGAGATGGCCGGTGAAAGCCCGATCGCCAAGGCTTACTGGGCACAGTGGAAAAGTCTGCGGCTGAAGGAAGGATGCCTGTACCGCGAATGGGAGAGCGCGGATGGACGGACCAGCAACTCCCTAATGGTAGTGCCGAAATCCAGAATCAACGAGGTCATCCAGGCATACCATAACGACTCCAGTGGAGGGCACCTGGGCATCACCAAAACCGTCGCCAAAATAAAAAGACGATTTTACTGGGTAGGATGTCAGGAGCCGAGTGGATTAAGAGCTGCGACCGATGTTCAGCCGCGAAAGGGCCAACAAGAAGATCTCGAGGCCGCATGCAGCAGTACAACGTGGGAGCGCCCTTCGAACGGATTGCTATGGACGTCGCCGGCCCATTCCCAACTAGCACTCAAGGCAACAAATATGTGCTGGTGGTAATGGATTACTTCAGCAAATGGCCCGAAGTGTACCCTATTCCTAACCAGGAGGCCACTACGATCTCGGAAAAGCTGGTAAACAACTGGGTAGCCAGGTTCGGAGTTCCGTTGGAGTTGCACTCGGATCAAGGCCGGAATTTCGAGTCTGCGGTATTCAAGGAAGTGTGTGAGCTGCTGGGAATAAAGAAAACGCGTACCACTCCTTTGCACTGGCAACGACGGCCGCGACAATGATGGCAACTTTTAGTCCAATCTGGCAATGATGGTCGCGATCATCATGGAAACCTTTAGTCCACTCCGGAATGTGCGAGAACGATCTGCGCGATGGCCGGATAGGTATAAAAGACAGCCGGGTGCGGCGCAGCGAGTCAGTCGGATTTTGACTAGTGAAGGTGCCACACGGAGTAATTGAGCAAATACTTAAGTGTAAAGACAAACAAGTGTAAATGAGTAAATAAAGTGGTTGTTGGTTTATTTTATTGACTGCGTTTGAGAAACTAAGTGTGTTTTATTTTCAAATTACGCAATCCAGAGATACGTACTAGCCCACTAGAACTGGTATTCGTAACAATATATTATATCAATATTGATATATTATATATATAAAAATTTTGCTTGAACGATTCTATTGAATTATTGAAAAGATTACACCAGTGTAAGACTGAACAAATTTTTATTAGCAAATGAACCGCTATCTTATAGATGCTTATGCATACATAATATGTACATACATATGAATACACTGGATATAATGAAAATATTTATGTACCTACATATTCTTACTCGGTAATCGGTAATTTTACCTGCGAATATTTCTTGTGACAATTTCACAACCATTGCTTCCATTTCGAAAGCGACATAGAAATGACGAAGCGTGCGTGTTGAAATGAGGTAGATTGCTAATAAAATTGAACTCGAAAAAATTTTGCATTGCTGCTAAACGAAGTATTTTTCATACAAATCAAAGAAAACTTGCTCAAAACCAGGGCTGTTAAGGGGGTCTTACTATGTAATACCTCATTTCCGAGCGCTATATTCAAAAATTGATTACTAGAAAACTACAAATGATTTCGGAAAGCAGTTTTTTGTAATGTTATCATTCATTATTGAACTTTACATAGTTTTTTTTGGTTTTACATAAAAATGACGTATGTGACCGCTACACGTCCTTTCCGAAAGTCGTCTTTTTAGAGGTGGGGTGAACGTTTTCGAAAAATCTACCTGACCGATCTTGTCATACTAAACATTTTTATTATCAGAAAACATGTCGCAACAGATCGACACTCGCTTTTTTTGAAATTCTTGTCCAAAAATTTTTAACAGCCTTGAATAACAGAAAAAAAGTGCCAAACAATTTTTTTTTTTTTCAAAATTCTATTACTATAAGAATTTTTTGAATTTTTGAAAAAGCTCGTGTCTATCTGTTGCGACATGTTTTCTGATAATAAAAATGTTTAGTATGACAAGATCGGTCAGGTAGATTTTTCGAAAACGTTCACCCCACCTCTAAAAAGACGACTTTCGGAAAGGACGTGTAGCGGTCACATACGTCATTTTTATGTAAAACCAAAAAAACTATTTAAAGTTCAATAATGAATGATAACATTACAAAAAACTGCTTCCCGAAATCATTTGTAGTTTTCTAGTAATCAATTTTTGAATATAGCGCTCGGAAATGAGGTATTACATAGTAAGACCCCCTTAAACAGAATAGTGCAGCTAAGTGAAATGCAGCTAAATATGAAATTATTAAAGAAAATTCGGTTTGCGAAGTAGTATTTTGGCCAAATCATGAAGCTAAGCAGAAAATGCACCTAAACCAAGGTTTATAGACTAAAGGTTGCGCATTCCCAACGTTCGCCATGTTGATGACGTAGGCGGGGGCCAAAATCGAGGTGCCACTTATTCATAAATTTACATTTGAAATCCGTAAAAAAAACAAAACATGCTTTGCTTTTTCCATCAATGGAAATATTTTATTTCCATACACTTTGAAAATATTTTTAAACGAGAAATGAAGTGCTCGGTGGCAAAGTGTAAAAATTACAGCGAAACAGCGGAGCGTATACAGCAAGTGGGTGGTCTTCTGTGGTCTTCTGTTCCGTACCATCTCGTAACTAAAGTAAGCTTTGCTACATAAAAATCTCAAGAAGAGTTTGATGGAGCACAAATCCAGAAAAGTATTTGGATTTATTATTTAAGGGGTATAAATATAAAATCTGGCAACTTCTTTTTCCGTATTTGTTTACACTTTTTGCAATTTTGTGCTCAAAAATGTGTGTTTTTGACAGCCGGAATGCGTAACCTTCTATTCTATAAACCTTGCACCTAAACGAATAGGCAGTTAAACGGAATGTACTCAAGGTTTATAAATTACAGGTTACGCCACTCGCCATTCTGTGATGTAGAATGAGCAATTCGTAGTGTTGCCACATTTATATATTATTTATTCGTATTTTATGAATACGAAAAATGGATAAAATTATAAAATAATTCCATATGCATATGTACATATTTCAATTTCCCAAATTTTCATGTGCTTTCCGAAGCAAAAACAAAATAATTCAAGTCGGTTGTAATAAACAAAAAGTTCCTAGGATATATTTAAATTGTATACAATTGTTAAAACGTATTGTATGGCAACTACTTTTTCTCGGTTTTGTTTACATTTCCTAGCATTTGACAAACTCGACCAATCAGAGCTCGCTTCTGTGTGACGTCACACGAGCACAACAAATTTTTTTACGTTTAAGTGGCGGGACCTTTCTTCCATAGACCTTGGAATGTACTGTAGTAAAATTCTGCGCATGTAGTGGTACCGGCTCTCCCAGTTTCCTATCACTTTATCACTGCCCTAGGTTCGATTCCTAGCTCGGGTTGGTGAAACCCTCATCTACTTCTATCGCTACCCACATGAAGCAGATGAGAATTACGAGAATCGCACAAGTGCGATCTTCACGGTTGCTAACTTTTCAGAAAGCACTAAAAACCGCGTTTTTCCACTCAGAAAGCACTGATGAGCAAAAAGAAAAGCAAATGGTGGTAGTTGTCCTAATGTTCCGTGTAACGTACTAGGAAATCTATTGCAGATCAGTGGCAACCGTTACCTAAGTAGCAATTCAACCAAGGAGGATCACTTCAGTTGTCATGTAATATCCAAACAATGATTTTTTAGCCCAACATTCTAGTGTAATATAGTTGTAAAATGAAATATAGTGTTGTGTAACACTTTTTTAAAAAAAAAAAACCTAAACTTTTTTTAAATAAGAATTAGACTTGGTGTCTTTTAAATAAAATAAAAGCACTAAAAAAGGCTCCAAGCACCAAACTCAATATTTTCCGCGTTTTGATTTTCAAAAAGCACTTAATTTAGTGTGAAACGCACTAAGTTGGCAACAGTGCCGATCTTGGTAGGCAATGGCAAAACCTCCAAGTGTGAAAGAAAAAATTGCTAACCGCCGTTTGGATTCGGCGTTAAACTGTAGCCGCCTTCCCCATTCGTTTGAATATGTGCTGGAACTAGTGTCCGACCGAATATTCGGTTTCGGTTTCGGCCCAAATCAGTGGTTTCGGTTTCGGTTTCAGTTTCGGCCAAAAAATGGCCGAATAGCCGAAACCGAAACTTTCTAGAATATTTTTTACATTTGATTGTGTAGTAGATATATAGTGAAAGGAGGAATAATTTAGATGCCACCAATGGGGCATTCCACGCGAAGCGGACAGGTAAAAAAACTCGATGTTTCCGATTTCAATAATATTTGAGTATGTTCTAACTATACGTATTATTGATACGTATACCAAATATTTTTGTGATATAATGACTAGTGATCAGGCGCGGCGCTGGACGCCACCCTTCGGCAGTATTTTCAGTCTAGCTCCTAATTTACTTCCACGCCCATTATAAAAGTTGGCACCAATGTTCTATACAATATTAGCAATTTATATAAAAAAAATAAAAAAAAACGAAAGGGTCTAACTTAGTAAAAATCAAGGAAAAAAAATTAATTGGTTTTTATTGGTTGGCAGTATTTTCAGTCTAGCTCCTAATCCACTTCCACGCCCATTATAAAAGTTGGCACCAATGTTCTATACAATATTAGCAATTTATATAAAAAAAATAAAAAAAAACGAAATGGTCGAACTTAGTGAAAATCAAGGAAAAAAAATTAATTGGTTTTTTTTACGAAAAAAATTTTTTTTTCTTGTCAAAAAATACAATTAAAAAGCTCAGTAAATGAAGTAAGAAATCCAGTGGTTTAATTATTTTAATATATAATTTTATGACTCCATAATCGGCTTTGAAGTACTGCATGCCAACCGGTTGTCGAAAATTTCAAAGTCCCATAACTCTTTAACTAGTCATTATATCACAAAAATATTTGGTATACGTATCAATAATACGTATAGTTAGAACATACTCAAATATTATTGAAATCGGAAACATCGAGTTTTTTTACCTGTCCGCTTCGCGTGGAATGCCCCCAATGTAAATAAATTTATTTTTTTAGCATATAATATTAAATTATTTAATTTTGAATATTAGCGAGTAAGGTACGAAAGGGTGATTTTTTCATGTTTACGTTTTTAAAAAATGAATAAATTGTTTTTTTTTAATAAGTATTTATTTATTTATGCTATGTTTGTTTGTTTGTTCTTTATTTACTTAATGTAAAATTCGTTTGTTGAAAAAAGTGCTTGATATGGTGATTTTTATTTCAACTAGAAAGTTTCGGTTTCGGCCGAATATTTAAAAAAAACCGAATATTCGGTTTCGGTTTCGGCTCAAAAAAGTGGTTTCGGTCGGACACTAGCTGGAACATATGTTGGAAAAACAGTGTTGCATACACATTTCAAAAACGGGGGAAATATGAGATATCACTCTCCTCCCCTATCCCGAATGGGCATAGTACAATAGTCCAAAATGGACTGAGTGATATGGAAGGCTTTTAACCTTCCTGCTCACCCTCACATTACAATATTTTATTTGAAATGTATTTCACTACTTTGACAACGTATCGAATGTCATCTGAATTTTGCAACTACCTAAGGAAATGGAATGGGAGGTATTAGGGCGTTTGGTGATTGTGGCCATCTTTATTGAAATCCAATATCTCTCGATTACAATTTAATCATCAAAATTTATATTTCATTCAATTGCGTTTAAATCTTAATCTTAACTTACTACACATCATTAAAATTAAATATGCAAACATCTTGAAAATGTAGACATACTTACATATATAGAGATAAGCGGTTTAAAAAAGCCAGCTACAAATTTGCAATATCAAAAACCAATTTTAAATGCTTTTGCGTCAAGATAAGAATACAACTAACGGAAACAGCAAAAACGAGTATACCGAAAATAAATGCTGGTTTAGTGTGTATAAAATCAATCAATATGAGAGCGATTATTGTTACGCGCTACGGCTAGGATTGCATTTGCAGTAAATAATCTATGCCTGTATTTTGTGAGCGATTACGAGTCCCAGAGCGTCAAAAACCGAATAGCTTCATTCATGATCATATCGCCGCCGATTTAGAAATTGCCGATCGGTTTCACCTTCTTTTTTGGCTCGCAATAGAGCGTCTCATAGAGGGACGACGGCAAGTGCTCGGCTATGAATATCTGAATCTTTTCGCGGGCGGTAACCGGAGTATAACGGGCCATAGGGAACGTGCGGGTAACAGCATCGATAAGAACGCGCAGCGAGGGTTGAATATCGGCGGTCTACAAACAAACGGGGAAAACCATTTAGGCAAGGTTTATAATTCCATTAAGGAATTGACGCCTTACTTCCTTGGAGTATTTGTCCATTGCAGACATGGCTGCCTCGTAGTAATCCTCACCATAGGCTTTCTTCTGTTCGGATGTCAAATTCGACCACATTTTCCCTGCCTATAAGAAAAATAAAGAAGTAAAAGCTTTAATGTGTTTGATGCATTTATTTTTAAGCAATTATTTTCACTCCCAGAAATTTACGTAGTTTTCGATACTGAGTACTTTTCGATATTGAGCACTTTTCGATACTGAGTACATTTGTTACTCAGTACTTTTCGATACTTTTCAATACTGAGTACAAGTAATGAAACTGACAACTTGTCGATATTGATCAGAGAACTGCAATTGTTCGGTTTTTTAAGTCATTGGTTAAATAACACAAGAAAGAGTATTAGTGGATATGAGTGAAAGAAAAACATATGTTTCTATCTATAGATACACAAAATCCCGGTACACATTTGTGTAAGAGTATTTTGAAGTTTTGGTGCGAATGAGTAATAGTGTTTTGTTGAATTGGTTTGAGTATTCATTTGCACCAATTGTTATGGCTCATGACTTAAGTATACTAATTTTATTAGTACTCATTGCCAGTCTCTGATATTGATTACCCGTTAAAACATTACTTTCCGATACTGAGTACACATTCCACATTGAGCAGTTTCCGATACTCAGTACAAGCTTCAATTTTGTTTTTGACAGGGCTGCAAACCGGTTTTGAATCGAACCACCGCCTGTTTTCGGACTTTGCTCCGAACCATTTTTATTTTAGGATTGCCGAACCAAACCAGAAATCACATCATGAAAATGGTTCGGTTCAAAATATAAAGTATAAATTTTTAGTATAAAAAATACCTGGTTCCAAATCAAAATTTGAGACATCACAAGCTTTATAAATGCAAAAAGACATAATAAGGTTTTGCGTCATTAAAATTATTGATTGATTCAGTGTATTTTCGTTTTATTCTAACTTAAGTCGAAAAGATATATCGTTTAAATGAAGATTATGGGCGTTTACAAGTTTTCTACATGTCAGGTTCATATGCTATATTTCATTCAAATTGATTGAGAAAGATTTTGAGGTCTTGAACCTTTTTCTTAAGCGACGTAGTGGAAAATTTTTAAAGGCGAATTCGTGTTCAGCGATAAAAAATCAATAGCATTAACCACTTTTTATACTTCAATCAGTTAAAAAGCAATTTTTGCAAATCAATGCTATTGCAAAGCATTTAAAACTGTGAAGTTCCTTTCAGTTTTATGTTATTTTGATTTTTTAAAATAAATATGCATTTAAAATAAAAGATTTTTCTATAATATTTGTCATGATTCTATGATATCTTGGCACCGTTTACGGGTACTACAAAAAAGAAATTGAACCACTGAACCGAACCACATCGATTTTTGAAATGGTTTGCAGCCCTGGTTTTTGATACTGAGTACTTTTCGGTACTGTGCACTTCTCAGTGCCTTTCAGTACTCAGAATCGATACATTCAAGAAGTTAGGAAAACTTTAGGTATGCTCAACTCCAGCACATTGTACTTGGCTGAATTTCCAAATACTTGTTTTGACTTCTTTATAACATCTCACAGTTATTGTCGCCAGCAACTGGGGTCAAAACAAACATTGCAGACATGCATATAATTTTTGCGAAATTCTTGCGGCACCAGCCCCACCATCAGAGCAGCATTTCAGTACTGTGACTGTTTATTAGCACAGAACAAACAATATACAGAATGCGCATCTGGTGTAAAGAAAATTTTCTTTGCGGGTTCCAGCGGTAGGACCCGTTTGTGGATGCGGGGGGAAGCAGTAAAGGGGACGAGAACGCACAGAGCGCGAGAGCGTAAACTGAGAAGCTGTGAGAGCAGTGTATGAAACAGTGACGCACCACACACTGGGGTTGTTGTTGTTGGGCAACAGTGATGTGCTGCTTGCATGTTGGTGGTGGCTCGTGCTTGCTCTCCGCTTGCTTTTTTACAAACAAGAACAAGAAGTGGACAGGTAAAGTTTGCATAGAAAAATTGATTGAACGATCGCCAAGGCGCATAAATAAGGTGGTTGCACTACGGAAAAAACCAAAATTCAATGGATTTTATTAGTTCTTTTGGTCTGCTTGTAAAAAGGAAGTTGTAAAAAGTAAAAATGGCTACAATGAAAATAAATATATGTGTAAAAATATTTCAACAACCAAGGCGCATTAAGAAAGTGATAATAAGTGGAAAACTATTGCTACAATGTCGTGCCAATTATCAAAGAAAAAAGTTCAATCAGTTCTGGTGCTGCAACTACCTATTGAATTTGCCTTGGCGATCGCTTTGCCAAAACAACCACCATTTCAATGTGCACGAGTAAAGCCAAGCTGACATGCTGCGGAAAGCAACAACTTTGCGCGTTGTTGTCGAAATGAGAATAAAGCACAAAACCATCGAATCTATGCGTGTACATCAATTCGCGCATACTCTCTCGGTTCCCTTTACATTTTCCTCACCTATGTTGCTTCCCGCCCGCGTCTGAAATGAAATCGCAAAATTATTTCAGATGCGCCTTCTGTATACTGTTTATTCTGTGTTATTAGCCACAATGTCTGCGCGGCGCTCACACGAATGCTAGCGCTGTGGCATTGCCACTGTCTAATGGAAGTCAGTTGTCAGTTTCAAAATTTATATTAGTCTTAATTATGCTTTTTTCGTTACTCGTTAAGACCAAAGCGTCAAAACGTGTTGCTGATGGGCTTCAAGTGTCCCTGGCCATATTAAAAAGGCGTAAATCGGTTTATATGTCGCCGCGTGAACCCGCAATGGCTGTGTAGCATTGGATGCCAACCTGTTCGCGGAGCTCCTGTTCGTTCAGCCAGCCGTTACCCGGAGCGAATTCGCCTGCAGCCACAGTGGCGACATCTACACCACGTGCGCGCATTTCGTGACGCAAACAACCGGCGAAGCTTTCAAGAGCGGCCTGCGTGGCGCACTGAATGCCGCGGGCGGGCGAATGCACCTTGTTGAGGCCTGCGGACACAAAATAACAGCGCAATTATAGCCGTTGCAATAAAGTTTGCGATGTAATGGCAAATACGCACCTGAGGTCAGGAAAACAACGCGTCCACAGCAGCGTCGGATGAGGGGCAACATGATTTGGGTCAAGCGAGCGGCACCTGTTGACGACAAAGCAGAAAAAGAAACATTAACATACATACATAACATTAACAACGTTAATGTTATGTGTTTTACCACAGAACAAATAGTATACAGAATGCGCATCTGGTGCAAAGAAAATTTTCTTTGCGGGTTCCAGCGGTACGACCCGTTAATGGACGCGCGGAAAATCAGTAAAGGGGACGAGAACGCACAGAGCGTGAGAGCGTAAAATGAGAAGCTGTGAGAGCGCAAAATCAAATTTACGGAGAGCAAACAGAAAGTATTGATCGCATGCCGGTGTATGAAACAGTGATGCACCACACACTGTGGTTGTTGTTGTTGGACAACAAAGCGATGTGTCGCATGCATGTTGGTAGCGGCCAGTGTTGCCTCTGAACAATTTTAAAAAGTCGAAAAAAAGTGTCAAGTTATCCAATTTGTTTTATACCATATATTATACTTTAATTATTTTACCTTTCGAAACTCATTATTTTTAATAAATTTCTAAAAGAGATAATTTTCTGAAAAAAACGGTTTCCCTCTTAAATTAATTGAGGGATATATTAAAAAGTCCCAATATGCATGTTTTGTATTTATTATAAAAACATTTGCATTTCAAAGCATATTCGTGATACTTATTTATCCATTTACTTATCCATTGAGAGCCATAAAATTAATTTAGCATAAATAACTTAGGCAATGCCACTTAGCAGCCGCCGTAGCTCAGCTGTCTAGTGCGTTGGGCCACGAGTCAAATGCGACGCTCGAACCCAGGTTCAATACTCCGTTGCTGCTAAAACCGAAAAAAACAAAAAACAACAATTTTTCTTTCAGTGGCTGTCCTCTCAGCAGGAAATGGCAAACCTCTGAGAGTAAAATTGCCTATGAAAAAGTTCCCAACTCGCCGTTCGGAATCGGCATAAAACTGTAGGTCCCTTCCAACCTTGTAAAAATTCGCACGCACAACACGGATGGTTGCGGGTAGCTAGGCCTTAGTCGCGGTATCAGGCTGTCGTGCCAGTCAATTATTAATGTCACAAAAAAGCGTGTTAATTCAGGTTAATTTTGTACATTTTTGGGGAAAAACTTTGACATAACAAAAGGGTTGCAAGTAGTTTAAACGTTGCCAGAGAACTAATTTTTAAGTACTTAAGTGTTACCTTTGAAAAGTGAATACTAAAAGGAAGGCATATTTTGAGTATTTGTAAACACGCAAAAATAAAAAAAATTAACTTTACGAAACAACTTTCAAAATGTAAGTACATATAAACTTTTTGATAAAAATGGGGCAAAAGTCGCATGATTTTGAAGAAAAGTGTGAAAATAAGCCTAAGTCGGTGTCAGTTGGCCTCGGTCTCCAAAAAGGGTCAATTTGACACTTTAGTCGCACAATGGCAACACTAGTGGTGGCTCGTGCTTGCTCTCCGCTTGCTTTTTTACAAACAAGAACAAGAAGTGGACAGGAAAAAATTTGCTTAGAAAAATGATTGAGCGATCGCCAACGCGCATTAAAAAGGTGGTAGTACTACGCAAAAAAAAAAATTGATTTTATTAGTTCTTTTGGTCTGCTTGTAAAAAGGAAGTTGTAAAAAGTAAGAATGACTACAATGAAAATAAATACAGTGCAAGCTCGATTTTCGCGACTAATTAAAAACCAGACATGTCGCGAAAACCGAATTTTCGCGATAACAGAACCCAAAATTTTGTTGAAAAATTGTATGTAATTTTTAAAATTACAATTGTTTTAACTGATATATTTACATTTTAAACATTTTTAAAGAAGTTGGAGATTTTGAGTTGCTTTTTTGGCAAATAATTTTTCAAAATAACAGCTGAATCACGTAGTTCATATAGTGCTGTTGTCAGCTTAAAAATCCAAAAAGGTTAATATACCAAAAGGCGGGGATTTCCCTTTTTTGGTTATAGACATTGTAATAAAATTAAAAAAAACAGATAAAAGTCGCGAAAATAGAACCTCGTTTTTCGTAAACTGCAGACGTCTACATGATTGTACTCAAAACGTGTTGTGACTCATTCACTCTTAAATTACCTACTCACTCACTCACATTCGTTTTTGTGATTGTGAATGAATGAGTAATAATTTGCCCTCGAGTGAGAGATTGTACTGTATTCATAAATTGAATGAGTCATTTTTAGTGTACTCAAACAGAAACTGTATTCACTTTATGCTGTGAATACAGCGAAATCAAATGAATGATTCGAATCATTCATATTGAGTAGTGTGCTCAAAATGAAACTAAAAAATGCTTTTCTATCAAGTTCTATCAAGTGAATAAATTGTCAACGAATACCAACAATGGAAACAAAAACGAAATATACCGTTACTATATACAAATGATGCTAACTAATGTTGACAACCTTACGAACAAGTGAGTAATGAATATTCACTAAAGAGAATGGTGTGTTATGACTCCCTCTATTTTCTGACTCTTTCTTTTTGTGCACAGCCTTTGCTTTGCCTACAGCAATTACTGTATTCATATTGTAATGACTCTCAGAAAGTGTGCACTCAGCAGAAGTGTCAACACTGTGGGAGAGAAATTAAATGGAGCCATGCAGATGTCTGGTAAACTGTCGCGATTATAGAACCTGCAATGTTAAAAATTAAGCCGTCGCGATAACCGGGCCGTCGCGATAATGGGTAGTCGCGAATACCGAGCTTGCACTGTATATGTGTAAAAATATTGAACAACTAAGGCGCATTAAGAAAGTGATAATAAGTGGAAAACTATTGTTACAATGTTGTGGCAATAATCAAAGATAAAAGTTTAATCAGCTCTGGTGCTGCAACTACCTATTGAACTTGCCTTGGTGATCGCTTTGCCAAAGCAACCACCATTTCAATGTGCCAAGTAAAGCTAAGGGCGATGTTATGCTGCCGGTCACAGGCACCGGTCACGGATAAAATTGTTGTTGCTTCAATGTAAAAGAGAAAATTGGGAGAGCGAGCGAGCGGATAAAATTTGACCGCACCGATCACCGGATAATGAGGCTTTCGATGCCAAAACAAACGATGAAATCAGTGTTTCGTCATGAGATTATTCACAATAGTTGTGTTTTGGGAACAAATTTGTTCCCTTTTGGTAAAAATGTGTATGGAATGAGCAAGAAAATGGTTGGTAGCAACCCTCATCATTAGCGTGTGTTTATGTATATTTATGTTTTCGGTGAAAAAAGAGAAAAAAAATGGAAATTAAAATGTTAAACAAATATTTTGATACTTTCACACACATATTATACCTATTAATTTCATTTAAAAATTATTAGCTCAGAGTGCCAGAAATTTCAGCTCAATCAAATACTGAGCAGGAATCTATTTAGAATTGTGTGCTGTTCAGACCAATGCAAGCGCGAAAAAGACTTTTACATTTTAATTTAAAATTTTGTAAAGTAAAGTCCCAATAAAAAGTGCGGAAAAAGTAGTAAAAGTAAGCGAAAATCGTAGTGGTGACGGGCGATCAAATGACCGTCAGCATAACATGCTTTCGGCACGGAGTATAGAAATTAAAACGAGAGCGAAAAAAGTGACGTGACCGACGATCATTTGACCGGCAGCATAACATCGCCCTAAGCTGGCTTGCTGCGGAAAACAACAACATTGCGTGTTGTTGTCGAAATGAGAATAATGCACATATCCTTCGAATCTATGCGTGTACATCAATTCTCGCTTACTCTCTCGGTTCCCTTTACATTTTCCTCACCTTTGTTGCTTCCCGCCCGCGTCAGAAATGAAAGCGCAAACTTATTTCAGATCAGAGCTGTTAAAGAATGCAATCATTTGCGAATAATTAGTCAGTTGATTTTTTGGCAAAAGAGTGCATTCATTTTTTGTATTTAATGAATAAGAATAAAAAAATGAAGTCATTATTCAGACTAAAAATTTATGAATAATTATTCATTTTTACATTCATTTTTTGCTAGTCAAAATGAAGTCAATTGAAGTCATTTGAAGTCATCTGAAGTGATTTGAAGTCATTTGCAGTTAAGCTAAAGCCAGCGACCCTAAGTCAATTCACTTTATGCTTGACATTCGTTAAATGCATTGACGGAGTGCGTAGGCGACATCGTCAATTTCTTTGTATGCTTTGCACGACGTTCGCATATTCCATGCATGAGCGCTAACGTCGATCTGTTCATGCCATTTGGTGTTGTTATTGCTGTCATAAACCGGTTTTCTCTTATCCCATTATCAGAGGTGACTCCACGTGCAAACTAGCAGCGATTGTAGTATAATTAATTGTAGTATTTAATTGATTATTTGTAACTAACGTTTGTGTTAAAATCAAGTGTCGTGTAATAGTGGAAGTGATTTCTCGTCCGATGATCTAAATGCAGATCCTAATTATTCTATATCTATGAATAATAAGCGCAAACGATCTTCTTTAAATTATGAGCCTGCTACAAGTAAAAAATCAAAAACAATTGAAGAGGAATCCACAACAAATTTAACACTCAGCAATAGCTCAGAGGATGCTGTAGATTTAAATGATACGAAAAATGGTATCTTATTTAATAAATACTTTAAAATTATTACTACAACTTAAGAAATGTATAAATAAATTAATTTAATTAAATGAAATGAAATTAAATTAAATTAATAAAATACAATAAAATAAATAAAATGAAATGAAATAAAATGAAATGAAATAAAATAAAATAAAATAAAATAAAATAAAATAAAATAAAATAAAATGAAATGAAATGAAATAAAATAAAATAACCCTGTGGGTTAGGGATTAGAATATACCCATATATGCCTGTCGTAAAAGGCGACTAAAATCCAACAAAACCCAGAAGCGTCTGTACTCATATTGAGCGGCTCCCTGGTCAGCGTCTGATCCTGAGAGGACGGGCTGTGACGCAGAAGGACACTGAAAACCAACAAAACCGCAAAGGGAGGGGAAAACCTCACGTGCTTTACAAGCACGCGTACCTCAGTAAGTCTCATGAACGGCTAACCACCCACATGAGTGAAACAAGGTTCCAAACTCGACTAGAGATGCCTCGGACGAGCACCGTAACGGTCAAGGACGGTGCGGGACTGAACAGCTTGACCAACATGACGGACACCCGGAAAACACAACTCTTGCTGGAAGTGTTCTGCCTACAAATCGGGCAGCCACCAGAGCAACCACATCTAGGCAGCGCATAACTTGGACAAGAGAAATGAACGAAAACGTTATGCGATGCTACTACAAAGCAAGTAAATTAGAATCAATTAGGACAGGATATGGACCAGAATTTCATAGACCATTTTCAATAATATACCCAGAGCTCGCAAACTGCGTAACAGTACAGAGACTTACCGACCAAAAAAGGGTAATCATTAGGCACGAAAGATTACCGGAAAGGCAACTGAAACTCATTAAAGAAGAAGCTGCAATAGAGCTCCACATCAGTACAACCAGACAAAATCACAATAGCCAAGAACAGAATGCAGAAAACCATACGAGCCAACACACAGATCTAAGCAATAATGACCACCGCCACAGCAATAGCCCGATACAAATTTCAGAGAGACAAATACCTACTCAGGAAATGACAGCGCAACCTACGTATACAAATATGAACAGACATATAACTCCTACTCAACCAAACCTCCCCTTAAGCCCGACAACTAATAGCCTATTTCCACTGGGCCTTAACCGCAGTTTACGCTCAACTGCAGTTTGACATCGCATTTAAATGCTCAAATTCCCATACAATTGTTTTTGTATCAAAGTGCGTAAACTCACTTTCAAAACTGAGTTAACTCAGTTTTGCCATTTACAGACGTCTAACAGAAAATGTTATGTTAAAATAGGGGGGAAATACTCATAAATGTACAAATTTTGATAGCATGCTTTCAGGCGCTGCAAGAGCCGTACGAACACAAACGAAAGAAGGGATTTGAATTACGTTCGGTGTGGTAGATTTTTTGCCAAGACAATTACTTTTTACTGCATTTTTCGCAAAAATACATATTGTCTGTCATAATCAAAGTCAAAACTTCTATTATTTGCCAATAATAAATGCTGAAAAAGAAAATAAAAAACCTGGAATTTCTCATAAACCCTCTTGACATAAAAAAATTCAGACAGCTCTGATATCAATCAGCCGACAACTTTCACAAATAAAATAGACATTGACAAATGATAAATAAATTGATAAAAAATTAATTAATTGATAAATTTTCACAAATATGAAAACGCAGAGATTCCTAGACTGTTGAGAAGGAAAGCGGAGTGGTTTTCATGCAGTAGAGGGGCTACAAGAAACCATACATACGTATACAAGGAGATCGCGGCGATGGGTATAGCTGTGGCTGCCCAGAAATAAATGCACAATTTGATTTGTCCAAATGAAAATGTAAACAAAAACCAGCTGTTGGAGTTAACTCAGTTTCGGTGGAAACGCTTGACAGTTCTCAAATTTAACAGAGCCCTTAACTGCAGTGAAGTGCTCAGTGGAAATAGGCTATAATACAATCATATCTGAAATTGAACATGAAATAAATTCTAACATACTTCTCTGGAAAGGAATACACCCATCAAATAGACTGCCACTACCAAAACTGATCTTCACCAAAGAAACTCCAGCCATTATATCCACAGTGAACAATAGCATACCAAATCACTTAACAGAAATTAACACCCTTACAGACCTACACACACTTATATATGCATCAGCTATTACTATCCCTAAGATGAACAAACAAAATCTAGACCAACCAAAAATATCCACTGACAGAAATAACAAACCGAAATGGCAGCTCAGGCTTGAAAATAAAGTAAACACGACCCGGACAGATATTGGAAGACTAACACAATTCATCAAAGGGAATCGGTCCAAAAAACTTTTAACACATCTACAAAAAATCATACAGAACACAAAAACTACCCTAGCTGAAACCCTCGAAAATTTAAAACTAACTATATAGCACAAGGCTAAGAAGGTACAAAGAGACAAAAAAGCGCACATACCAAAACAAACTCTTCATAAGGAATGAGAAACAATTCTATCAATACATAAAAAATCAAACGACATCGAAGTTGTGCCCCCCAGTACCAGTGAAATTAAACATTTCTGGGAAGGTATTTGGACAAAACCAAAACAACACAACAACACTGCCTGTTGGATAAAAGACTAAGAAAAAAGATATGCTGACATGCCAATACAAAATGACCATATAATCACCTTAGAAGAGCTCAGGGATACTATAAGAAGGACTCACAACTGGAAAGCGCCAGGCCCTGACCATATAGACAATTTTTGGTATAAAAAACTAAATTCAACACATGCTCTACTTACCGACCTTATTAATGAAATACTGATCTCGCTAAAAAAAAACACCTTCGTTCTTAACGGAAGGCAGAACGTAATAAAGGCAAAGAATAATGAAACCCAGAACCCTGCAAACTATAGACCAATCACCTGCCTGCCAACATTATACAAGATAATTACTTCAACTATTACTAAGAAAATTGACAGTCACTTAACAGAACACAATATTATGACAGAAGAGCAGAAAGGATGCAGGAAGATGAGCCAAGGCTGCAAAGAAGAACTTCTTATAGACAGCATTATAATGAAACAAGCAGAGAAACAACAGAGAAACCTAGTGACGTGCTATATAGACTACAAAGAAGCGTTTGACTCAATACCACACAGCTGGCTGACGAAAATTTTGGACATTTATAAGATTGACAAAACAATCCAAAACTTCTTGACCGCAATGACACAAAGATGGCACGGACATAATCAAGATTAACAGGGGAATATTTCAAGGAGATTCCCTTAGCGCCTTATGGTTCTGCATGTGCCTTAACCCACTCTCGAACATACTTAATGACACAGGGATAGGTTTCCAAATAAAACACGAACAACCCTGTCAGACAGAGGTAACCACTTCACCAACACTTTTACAAAATTTTAAGTTTAAACTAATACATGGACAAAACTTTCTTGGACCATTTCTTCAAGAGCAAAAGAGATGCTTGGACATTTTGCATAACCCCTATGTTAGAATGAGGTAAATAATAATTATCACAACACATTTTCAATGTGGCCAACCCTTTTTGTGTAAAAAATTGGCGTACTTTTGGTGAAAATAAAATAAAAAAATTTGCCCCGGACACCACTAAAATTTCCCCGAAAAATTATAAAGATTAACAGGATCCAAAATTTGGCAAGTTGGGGGGGCTTCTTCATAGCCAAGATTACTCTTAGAGGGTTTCCATTGCCTGCTGAGGACAGCCGCCGAAAGAAAAGTTGTTTTTTCTGTATTCGGTGTTTAGCAGCAACTGGATTCGAATGCGAGGTCCGAATGTTGCGTGTATGCTCACGGTCGCACACACTAACCTCTGAGCACGGCGGTCGCACACAATTTTATTAAAAAAACATATTTTGGATTAAAAAATGGATTAAATCGCTCTAACATCACTCATTCCGGACATGTTGTTCACAGTATATTATATTTTTTCCAGCTAAATTTTCCACGGGAAATGCATCCACGATGTACGTAATGCATTTTTAACTAATTTGTTTGGCCTTGAGTCGATTAACCAATCCAGATCCTGCCATTCTATAAGTCTGTTTGTCTAGTCTACTTTTGTAGTGTGCAACATGAAACCTCTAATTTTAATAAAAATTTTACCCTTTTTGCCCATAAGTTTGCAAAAATTCAACACTGCAGGAGAAATTCAGATAGACAATGAATTGGCAACACTGAATACAACACGTATGACCGAATGAAACAGCAATAAGCGAATATTCAAATATTCAATTCAAAACGCGGGTGTTAGAATGAAACAGCAATATTCATATTAACAGGTGGTCGCCGCACTCAAATTTGCATAATTATTCGCAAAACGTGAAAGCAACGTGAAAGTGAAAGACCCGAAGTGAGCACAAAATATAGAAATATTCAAGAAATATCCAAACAAATAAGCCAGATAAGTACCAATTTTAATATTTTATTATTAATATTTTATTATTGTTATTATTATTACTGTATCAAAGAGAAATTGTAATATTTGTCCTGTTTTAGATCGGATACATTTTAAAACTCAAAGGCGGATCGGAGGACCTAGACGGAGTGTTCCGCAAAATCTTTAGCGACGAGGTCCTGCTCCAGTATAACTGGGATGGGCGATGCGGTAAGCGGGCACTCCAGAAGCTTAAGCTAGTGGACGAAATTTTGTTTGGTAAGCATGACTTATACTAGTTTTTGAAATTCCTTTTTTAAATCCCTTTTTTATACATTTTTTCAGATGTTTTTAAGGCGAATGGGCGGTCCGCGTTTGAAGAAGGAGTGAAAAAATTTGTGGAGCGGTCGAGGAACAGACAGAAGCAAAAAAAGTTCAAGGCCATTCGTCCGTAATTTTGAAATAAATGTAAATAATTTTTTTTTTACTGATTGACTGAACTGATTTTTGTTATGTTTTGTTTTTTTTTAATGATTTACTGAACTGATTTTTGTTATGTTTTGTTTGTTTTTAATAAAAAATAAAAAAAAATACAATTTCTTTAACAAATACAAGTTATTCCATTCCGGTTATTACTCAGTTACTATTGGGGTAGGTATAACCGTTACCACATTGGGTATATTACCAGTTAAATAACCGGTACTGGTAACGAATGAGTGAGCGAGACAAATATATGATATAATTAGCTTTTCTATAACCTATATGAGTGGAAACGAGATGGAAGCTCACACGTACACAAGACTTTCGGTTACTTTTTTCCCACCGCTCTTAACCCTTGTGTGCGCACCCAGGTCTGGCCAGACCATATTGAAATTTGGGTCCACTTTTAGTAAGGTTGTAGTAAAGCTATCGGGTTCATATTTCATGATATCCTCAACTGATCCTTTCTAAGCACAAAAACCAATACATGAACAAAATTTTTACAAAAACAAGGCGAGAATCGTGCAAAACGTATTTATACCCCTTAGTTGAACCCCCCATGGTCTGGTAAGACCATGGTGTATTTTCATACAAATTTGCCAGTTATTTTCAGTTTTTTTTGTTATTTTCGACTTAATTATTGTCAGAGTTCTTTATAAATATTTTTTTTCGTTTGTTCTTTATCCAGTCCCCTACGGAGCATAGGGCTTCAACTAGACTTTTGCATCTGATCCGATTTGGAGCCCCTTTTCCGTGCCATTCCGTTAATTGTGACATAAGTTAGTTGGCGCAAAATTTACGTGGTCCAAGTGATTTTCATTCACTTTGGCCTTTATTTTCTTTTGGGTTAGTAAATTATAATTTTTGTTGGAAAAGAATGTGTGAATATAGTTAAAATTAATATTTATCCATTGTATTTGTGGTTATATCCGTGTTTTTGGTGTCAATTCAATAACATTTCTGAAGCGAAGGAAGTATTTGTGCTCTTGTCGTGTCTGATTTTTTATCAATTGGATTGTATGTTTTCTGTGACAGAGATGGAAGGAAGCAAATGCTATTTTGAGGATAAGGTGTACATTATTTTTGAACTTCAACGCTGGAGTTAAATCAGAGAGGACGATTTCTCTAAAAAAATAGTCTAAGCAGTAGCGAAAACCAATGCTTTGGAGCAACAGAATTAAGAAATTTATTTATTTGTTTATTCTGTCTAAGTCATTAATTAAATATTTTGAATAAGCTCAACTTAAATGTTGAATACTTATCACTAAAGTTTTACTCGGAAGCATACAAATTGCACAGGCAAATAATTCTCGCAATTGGCTCATTGAATGAATACGTAGTTCTGTGGGATGATTTAATGAACCATCTGCACTTTCTAAAGTTTATGGAGGATTCGTTTGCTGCTGGAGGTAATATTAACGGTGCTGCAAATTATCTTTTGGACCCTGAACAAACCGAAGCTTCGATGTTGATGGAAAATATGATATTTCAACGTGGAGATAGCGATGACGAAGGCGATATCCGACCAGTTCAGCATGAAAAATTACATGTTGAGCATATTATGCTTGAACGGAATGTTTTTGTTTCTTGGACAGATGGAACTAAGTGGCCAATAGAAGATCTTTTTTGTTATTTATAGCCTTTTCTTATTTATTCCCAGTGTTCTGTATTAATCAGCTACCTTTTCGACTTCAAAGCATAATTGCCAGAAATAATAATAGATATATCTTAAAACACGATTTGTATGTGTCCAATGTAAAATCTCAATGTGTTTGAGTCATTAGTCTGCATTATATCGTTGCAACCACTGCATTCAAGCAGTTGAAGCATATCCATAAACGACGAATTTTACGTTTTTTAATTTTTTTTTCCTTACTGTCGTATATTTGTAATTTCAAAATGTATTTATGGAAGTTGAAATTCGGCAGGTATTTTATAAATTAAGTATATTTGTACCTTTTTACCTAAATAAGAAGTAAGCAAGCAAGAGAAATTATTGTGTTCACACTTACATTTTTTTTTGACAGGCTTACACACACAAACATACACATAAAAACACTCATACATACTCAGATATATATAAACTCATTAACAAAAATATAAAAAAATATTATATTAACTAGCACTATCCTCGAATATCCTCTTTTTTGCACCATGGTCTGGCCAGACCATGGGGGGTTCAACTATGAGGTTTCAAGTGGGTGCGCACACAAGGGTTAAGAAACTATATAGGGGAGATAACTGAAAGCGCAGTGAATTCAAACGGTTATATATACGGTCATATAACCGGTTGCTGTCTTGCAGGGAAATAACTCAGCATACAATAAATCATTTACTATACGTGGACGATATAAAAATATTCGCGTCGAAGATGAAACACATCACCAAACTTCTACAAATAACGGAAAGTTTCACCACCGATACATGTATGGAATTCGGCATAGAGAAATGCAAAATGCTGCACATCGCAAAAGGGAAGTTTCTGTCTGAAGAAACAACAGTGACACTTAACAACGAGATACTGGACAACATGTCACATGAAGAAACCTACAAATACCTAGGCTTTGAACAAAACACCAGTACCTATCAATCACGCCCAACTCAAACAGCAATTGACAAAAAAATATAAAGAACGACTTCACTTAATACTAAAATCAAAACTTTTCGCGAGAAACTTATTTAAGGCGATTAACACATTCGCAATTCCACTGTTAACGTATTCCTTTGGTTTCATTAAGTGGTCAAATACAGACCTGGAAGATCTACCATAGACCAGAGGTGCCCATGCCCTATGCTCATTTGTTTTTGCAAATCCTCTTCAGCATAGGCTGAGGAATCTCATTCCTCATTTGTTTTTGTAAATGATTTTCGGCATAGGCTGAGCATTCTACACCTTTTCAAGTTCGATTTCAGAAAGTGTAAAAGCAATTTCAGAAAACGGAAATTGAATTTACGCTTTCTGAAATTGCTTTACGCTTTCTGAAATTAAATTTATATTTCTGAAATTGAATTTACGCTTTCTGAAATTGCTTTTACGGTTTCTGGAATTGCTTTTACGCTTTCTGAAATTGTTTTTACACTTTCTGAAATCGAACTTGAAAAGGTGTAGTATACTCACACAGCACTCCGCACGCATTGGCGACAGTTATCTTCAACGTAGGTTTTGTTGTTGTCTAGCGAATGAATTTGCTTCAAAACGTGTGCGGCTGTCGATTGAGAAGCACTAGAAAAAATTCGGTGTTTGTTTCGTTTCAACGTTCGTTTCAAACTATATTAAATGAGTATCAAATATCAACTTTTGATTTTCATAAATACATTAACCATTTTGATGACTTAAAAATAAATTTTCAAAAAAGATTTCAAGATTTTAGGTGCATTAAGCAAATGAAAGCAATTTTTTATAGCCCAATGACATGTAGCATTTATGATCAAAAGCCTGAGCTACAAATAGAGCTATGTGATCTGCAATGCGACTCTGAACTTCAAATATCCAATTTAAAGGGCATTGACTTTTGGAAATCTTTAACACCAAATAAATATCCTTTACTTTACAAAGAAATTTTAAGTTTGTATTCCATGTTTGGTAGCACATATAAGGACTGTACCGAAAAGAAACTGCACACTATTGATTCAATATTTCTCTTAGTGTAGACGTTTGATTGAAATGCGGAATGTACCGTTAGAAAGCATGATCATTTGTGCTTTTATTGTCCTTGATTTCTCTGCTACTCGTAGTACAGTTTTCCCGATGCCGCGAATCGAAGAGCAGGTGTGTAAGCAAATTGTGCACAATTACTGCTCTGAAAAGGGAATTTCGTACAGATAGTTGGCCAATCGATACGAATTCAGTGTCAATAGTCTGAAAATGTAATCATAAAATTTTGAGATACTTGTTCTCTCAAAGATTTGCCAAAAAGTGGAAGAAAAAAATGTCCAAGTGACCCGAAACTTGAAAAAAAGTGCTAACATTAATAAGAAAAAACAATTCAATGTCTGTACGAAATTTAGCAAAAAAAGCTAGAACAAGTGCCACTATGATTCAAAGAGTGAAGCAAAGGCATAACCTAAAAACTTACAAAAAACAAAATGTACCCAAAAACAGTAAAAGACAAGTGAAAGTGGGGATAACAACGCTTCGAAAAATGTACGATCGCTTATATCAAAATGTTGTTGAGTGTGTTGTGATGGACGACGAAACTTACATTAAAATGGACTCAAGAACATTGCCAGGTCCCCAATTTTACACAAAGCAGAAAGGTGGTTCTGTCGACCTGTCAGTGTCAACAATTGGAATCGAAAAGTTTGGCGAGAAAGTTCTTATCTGGCAGGCTATTTGTTCTTTCGGCCTTAGAACTTTTCCTTTCTTTACAAAGGGCACTATATCCGTTGAGATTTACAAAAAAGAGTGTATAAACCATCGGCTTATACCATTCTATAAAAAAACATAATGTTTCGACAATATTTTGGCCCGATTTAGCTACCGCACACTACGCCGGTTCAGCATTGACTTTGTTAGAAAAAAACAATGTCAATTATGTTGCAAAAGAGGAGAATCCGCCAAACGCTCCAGAATTCCGCCCTATAGAGAGATATTGGGCTATTGTCAAGCGAAATTTAAGGAAGGATAGTCGAGTTGCCGCTGACGTCAAGGACTTAAAAAAAACTGGCTTAAGGCCAGCACTGCCGGTACAAAAGGGGGTGTGCAGAATTTTATAAAGGGGATAAAACAAAAAATTCGCCATAAATTAAGAGAATAAATTTTTAAAATAAATTTTAATAAAATACAAATAAAAACACAATAGGCTTCAATACAAAAAAAATTGAAACGAAAATTAATAAAAATCGTTATGTTGTGAGCAAAAGAATGTGTGCAGTTTCTTTTCGGTACAGTCCTTATTTGTAAAAGTGCTTTTTCGAATTTAAAATTCATAAAAAGCAAGCACAGAAATGGAATAAGCAACGAACATTTGGAGGCTTTATTAAAATTGTCGACAACTGATATTGATATCAATTTAGATAATTTATTAGAAGGATCATGGAAGAAGGAAGATTAGAATTGTTTTTTTTTAAATAACATTACAGAAAATGAAATTATTTTTTTTCGGTGTACATACTGAATTCCATTTTTTTGTTTGCATTTTTTTGGGCAACTTTACATGTATTGTTGTTTGCTCTTCCATAAGAAGATTTTGGGCACCCCTGATCTAGACAGAACAAATAGGACGATTTTAACGCGCTACGGGTGCTTACACCCAAACTCATGCACTGAAAGAATTACTCTAAGTAGGAAAGAAGGCGGACGTGGTCTGATAGATATTACACAACTACACAAAAAACAAATAATTAGACTACGATCATATTTCTATAATAAGGACACAGCACTACACAAAGCAATCACCAAAGCAGACAAGCAATACACTCCACTCAATCTACATCAACAAGGTGTAGCAACACAGGAAATGGAGAACAAACTAGAAAGATGGCTAAAGAAACCATTACATGGAAAACATCCGACTATCGTCAAGCAAACATAATCGACAAGACAAAAACGTATAGCTGGCTAAAGAAAGGACTACTGACACCACAAATTGAAGGATATGCCTTAGCAATACAGGACAATGTCATTGCAACCAGAAACTATAGAAAATATATCATGAGAGAAAATATTGACACGGATGTTTGTAGACGCTGCTTTCAAGCCAAAGAAACAACAGAACACATAACAAGTAGCTGTTCATTGCTGGTGTCAACAGAGTACACGGAAAGACACAATATTGCCGCTAAAATCATGCACCAGGAGCTGGCCCTACAATATAAATTAATACCAGCAAGCGTTAGTTTCTACAAATATAGCCCACTAAAAATAATAATAAAACGATCAATACAAACTGTACTGGGACTATACACTACCAACATGCAGAACTGTTAATGCTAATAGACCCGATATAACATTTACAAACAAAACAACCAAAAATACCTACCTCATAGACATAGCCATACCAACAGACACAAACATAACAACAAAAGAACAAAACAAAATCCACAAATATATACCACTTGCAATAGAACTAAAAGAGCTCTGGAAACAAAAAGCAGTGACAGTTGTTCCCTTAATTATTTCAGCCACAGGCATAACTACAACAAACTTCAATAAATACATAACAAGTTTAGACCTTGATCCAACTCTACACGCAATAATCCAAGAAGCAATAATTTTAAAAACAGTTCAAATCACAAAAAATTTTATGCAACAAACAAACACAATAGTGCTGAAGTGGCTTGCGGTTCGCTTACTGCCGCCACATTCAGTCGTAATGGACCCCACCTCGCGCGGTATGTGGGGGGGGAGAAAGGCCGTGGGAAATAAAATAAAATTAAATAAAATAACATAAAAAGAAATGAAGTGAAATGAAATAAAATACAATAAAACTGAAAAATATAAAATAAAGTAAATTAAAATCAGGGACTGTAACAGTTATGAGTGAAAACGTAAAAATCAACATTTAATTCTTATTTTCCAATTTATATTTTTTACTCAAGAAATTAAAATTATTATTGATTTTTATTTTATTTATCAAAAATAAGAGTTATTTTTTTATTTTTATTTAATTTGTCAAAAATAAAAGTTATTGTGATTTTTTTAACTCACAAAACGTGCTAGACGCACAGAAGTCGAAAAAAGTGCACGTGCAAAAACATTGTTATTGTTGCGCTTTGCACTACTTAATTGAACGGTAAAGGTTAAACAAAGAATTCGGCGACAGAAAATCTGCAATAACAACAATTCTATATGCAGTTCCCGTTCACAAAACTTAGAGCATAAGTAGAAAATAGTTGTCTTTTCTTGACTTCTGTGGGCCTACTAAGTTTTGTGAGTTAAAAAATCACAATAACTTTTATTTTTGACAAATAAAATAAAAATCAAAAATAACTCTTATTTTTAAGAAATAAAATAAAAATCAAGAATAATTTTTATTTTTGATTCTTTTTTATAATTCTTAAAAATTATTCAATTTTTTCAGTTTAAAATAAAAATTAATTGTTAAATGCAGTCCCTGATTAAAATACAATAAAATTTAAAATAAATTCAATTTTAGTTGATAATGATTGTTAATTTCTAAAATTCCAACAATGTAGCTGAACACAACCGATTTTCAACGAAAAAGAAATGGAGTCAGGGGCGTAGCCAGAACTTGGTCATGGGGGGGGTTTTAAAAAATTGTTTATGCCAGTTTAGTATTACATGTTTTTTAAAGTCAAGTGCACTTTCCAAATAGGGCATTTGGTTGTGGCTTATGTGACTTAATGCATTAAAAACCTGATTTTTAGTAAAAATTTCATGAAATTCGGTGGACTGAAAGCGAAGTTATTGCATCTGAAGTGGAAGTATGTACAAAAATGTGCATCGAACAAAGATCCAATATTAACTATTGTTTTAAAAATGTTTAAACTTTAACCGAAGCATTTAAATTGATGAACTTAGTTTATGGCGATTTTTGTTTATACCGTGGTGGAGTTCATAAGTGGTAAAAGCGATTTAAAAACGATTGTCAGAACATAAATGATGACCAACGTGTTAGCCAACTGAATCCGCGATCACCGTAGATCAAAATTGGGCGGTAATTCATAAAAGATTAGCCAAAATCTTCATTGAAATTCTTGAAATTGGATTTAACCTTCGCTTTTCTTATACCCACCCGGGTGATCTTTTTAATATTCATGTTTAATATCTCCACAAATTTTAAGGTAATTTTCAATAACAAGAAAACATAGTTTTTTTGAAATTTGTTCATGTTTAAACTTGAATTTTGTCATTTTTTATACAAATGTACCTGGGTGATCCCAGGCGCTTTCGCTACCATTTTGATTAAAACTCACGATAAATTTTTTTTTGCGTACCTCATTATGTGTTCAATAAACCCTCTGGAAAGAAATCTTCTAATATTTTCATAGTCTCAAAATAAATCATTAAAGTTAGGCCTTTTTTCGAAATACGAACTATCGCCAGAGAAAGATACTAAATACTGAAGTATGAAAAAAATTTATAAATTATTATATATTTATTGTGAGTTTACTCAAAATAGCAGCGGAAGTGCCTGGGATCATCTTTAGTAAGGCGAAGGTTAAGCATCTCAATAGCATAAATTTATTGCATTTTAACTGAACATTTGGCTATCGAAGGATGCCATCCCATCTATTGACACTTGTTTTGACTGTTTTTTTTTGTTTTCACATGATGTGGCACCGTGCGAATTTCACCTTTTCAAAGAATGCATTTGCCGATGAAAAAAAGCGCTTTGAGAACGTAGAAACCATCCAAAAGGCTTGTACCGACATCCTGAAGGACATTCCGGTCGACGAACTAAACTACTCTTTAGACATGTTTTTAGAACATGCAAATCGCTGCATTAAGCCTAAACGTGACTATTAAAAAAACAAATTAGTTTCGGTACAAAAAAGGTTTTGTTAATATTCTTTTAAATATTTAAAGATGAAAAGACCTTTTGCTAATGTGGGAACGTACATACGATGCATAGTGATTGAAAATGTTGACAAATTATAGGCTATGGGGGGGGTTCTGACACCCTAAACCCCTCCCTTGGCTACGCCCCTGAATGGAGTCATAGTCAAATGTTGCATATGTGAATCGCAACTTCAAGGATCGATGCAAATAACATCTAATTTTATTCGCCATTTACGACTAAAGCACGAAAAAGAATTTGGTGAATACAAACAAATAAAATCGGACAAATCACATACTGAGTGCGGCGATCAAAATAATTTTAATAAATTGACAATTGCGTTTATCGCAAATCATATGCTTCCCATATCCGTCGTAGAAGATAAAGCATTTAAAAATTTAATTTGGTATGCAAATCCCAAACTAAAAATAATGAGCAGACAAACAGCGGTCAATGTTATGGATGATCTTTTTGTATCCATGATTGATGGCATAAAAGCACAAATAAAAATTGCGGGTTCGTTTGCACCACTGCGGATGTGTGGTCTACTAAGCATAAACGGTTTTTTGGATACACGTGCCATTGGTTGGACGAATCACTGCAGAGGAAATCTGTTGCTCTGGCATGTCAGCGATTCTATGGATCACATACGTTTGATCGTTTGAGATAACGGCTCAAATTTTGTTAATGCATTTAAAGAATTTGGCCTTAGTGCACCTTTGAAATACGCTGAAGATAAAGAAGATGAAGACGACGAAATTGTGGAAGAAATGGAAGTAGAAGAGTTATCAAATAACTTATTTGAAAATTCACTGCCAAAACACATTCGATGCGCTACACACACGTTAAATTTGCTTGCTACAACAGATATGATTAGAATTTTAAAAAATGATGTATCAACATTTGACAAGCATCAAAATGTAAGTACAATTTTTGATTTTTGCTTATGAAATATTCCGTACGAATAATAAAGATATTATTTTATTTATAGGTAATGAAAAAGTGTTCTAATTTATGGAGCAAAATACATCGACCAAAATCTGCGGAGCAGTTTCTGTGTTAGGTTCTCAATTAAAGTATCCTGTTATAACAAGATGGAACTCATTATACGATTCTATTAAGGTCTTAATTTCGCATAAATTCAAATTATGTGATCTGTGCGAAAAGTTGGAAATAGCGAAATTCCACGAGAGCGATTTCAAATACTTGGAGAAGTATATTCAATTACTGCAACCAATTGCGGATGCCATAGATTTCCTCCAAAAAGATAATGGAATGGTATATGGTTTTCTTCTTCCTACATTGGCAACTATCATGACCAAATACCGTAAAATGCAAGGAAATCACTTACAGAAACATTTGCATACAACAATACGTTTGTTGGAAAATGCTCTGGAAAGTCGATTTCAAAACTATTTTTTACTTAATAAGGATGTAAATGATGCCATTGTTGCTTCTGTGTTGTGCCCTGAAGTTAAACTTAAATGGATCAGATCCCTGAACCCTTCCTTTGGCAATGAAAAAATCACTGAAGTTAATAATTTTGTAAAAAATTTAATTTCAAGTGAATTAATTAATTAATTAATTTATTTATTTATACGACGAGATGACACCTGCCGATGCACAGTTAGGATGCGGTAGTAAATTTTTTGATTTTTCATCAACAGGTAATATCAAATAAATCAATATATTCAACAGGTTTTTACTACAGATTTTATATAATTTTTTCTAGATGAGTTATCGCTGGAAACTTCTCGTTCTTCCATTGAAGATGAATTCCTTTCATACATGGTTGATAAGTCTTGCTGAATCGCTATCCAACAATTAAAAAAGCGTATTTAAAATATAACACACCGTTACCTTCTTCAGCTGCCGTGGAACGGTTATTTTCGTTTGCAACACTATTAAATACGCCTCGTCGAGGTTCCCTTTCGGACAAAAATTTCGAAAAATTATTATTGTTAAAAGTAAATCATGTCGTTTAAATGAATTTACATTAATTTGATTGCTACCTTTTGTTAGAATGAATTATTTTAATTTTAATTTTGTTAATATATTAAATATTTTTCAAAAAGCGCTGATCTTAATTTAGTGACTTCACTGAAAAATGAAGTCATTAAGTGACTTCACCAAATGACTAATTAGTCAGAATAACAGAAATGACTTCAGACTTCAAATTTTTAGTCTTTAGTCAAAACGTTAGTCAAAGACTGCAATAAAAAATTGAAGTCATTGACTGTGACTTCAACTGATTTAATTCGCATTTGATTGCATTCTTTAACAGCTCTGTTTCAGATGCGTCTTCTGTATACTGTTTATTCTGTGGTTATACCAAAGACATTTAAACTATAAGATGTCTCACGTTCATACAAATCAGTGGCGCTTCAAAAATTTGCCGTGGCTTTTTCAATAAAGCCACGTGAGCGTGGTTTCTACAACAGCGCCACATCCGGGGAGCAAAGATGAAACCACGCAAACAACTCTCTCTGCTTGCAGTCGGCAGAGATATGAATATGCGCGTGATCTCTATGTGCTCTTGTGTTGAGTTTTTTGGTGGTTGATTGTTTCAATCAGTAGCGCACACGGGGCGGGAACATTTGGGGATTCAAACCAGGGGCGTAGAACTTGGTCATGGGGGGTTTTACATTTTTTTTTGCCAGTTTAGTACCTATTATTTTTTTAAGTAAATCGCACTTTCCAAATAGGGCATTTTGTGGTGGCTTATGTGACTTAATGCATTAGAAATTAAATTTTTTCCCCGATTTTTAGTAAAAATTTCATGAAATTTGGTGCACTGGAAGCGAAGTTATTGCATCTGAAGTAAAGTATGTGTCATCGTACAAAAATGAGCATCGAACAAAGATCCAATATTAACTTTTGCTTTAAAAATGTTTAAACTTTAACCGAAGCGTTTAAATTTATTAACCAAGTTTATGGTGATAATTGTTTATACTGTGGTGAAGTTCATAAGTGGTAAACGCGATTTAAAAACGATTGTTAGGACATAAATGACCAACGTGTTAGCCAACTGAAATCCGTGATCACCGTAGATCCAAACTGGGCGGTAATTAATAAAAGATTAGCCAAAATCTTTATTGAAATTCTTGAAATTGGATTTAACCTTCGCTTTACTTATACCCACCCGGGTGATCTTTTTAATATTCATGTTTAATATCTGCACTAATTTGAAGGTAATTTTCAATAACATACAAAAATATTTTTTTTAGAAATTTTGTTCATGTTTAAACTTGAATTTTGTCATTTTTTATACAAATGTACCTGTAAAAAACTTTATACATTATTATATATTTATTGTGAGTTTTACTCAAAATAGCGGCGGAAGTGCCTGGGATCATCCGAGTGAACGACATTGGTAAACGACGTATACAAAAATCTTTGGTAAGACGAAGGTTAAGCATCTCAATAGCATAAATTGATCGCATTTTAACTGAAAATTTGGCTATTGAAGGATTCCATCCCATCTATCGACACTTGTTTTGACTGTTTTTTGTTTACTAAAAGTCGAATTTTAACCATCAACCACTCCTCGTTTTCACCTGATGCGGCACCGTGCGAATTTCACCTTTTCAAAAAATGCATTTGCCGATGAAAAAAAGCGTTTTGAGAACGTAGAAACCATCCAAAAGGCTTGTACCGACATCCTGAAGGACATTCCGGTCGACGAACTAAACTACTCTTTAGACATGTTTTTAGAACATGCAAATCGCTGTATTGAGCCTAAACGTGACTAGTAAAAAACAAATTAGTTTCGCCAAAAAAATGTTTTGTTATGATTCTTTTAAATGTGTAAAGATGAAAAGACCTTTTCGCTAATGTGGGAACGTACATACTATGCATAGTGATTGAAAATGTTGGCAAATTATAGGCTATGAGGGGTTCTGACACCCAATCCCCTCTTGGCTACGCCCCTGATTCAAACCCCCTCAAATACAAGAATTAGTAGTGAAATATCCCTCCAAAATGAAGTCCTGCCTGCGCCACTGATTTCAACCCGTGTGAAGTGAGTGCACACAATTTTGCTTTTGCTTGGCAGCATGGCTCAATAATAAGGTTATAGCATCCCCGCAATACCAAAAACCACATGTATTTTGTTGGTAGGATCGTTTATCGCTACTGTCAAAATCAGTTGATATTTTCCGACGAAAGAGAGAGAAACAGAAAACAAACAAAAGTGATTGTTGCCAGACGGTGCTGTATTTGAGTGAAAAAACGGGAAAAGTGCTCAGGTCAGTTGTTTTCAGTCAGGTATTTTCATTTCAACCGACGCGGCAACACAGCACACCGACGATTTTGACAAAAGCGATAAACAATCAGCCGGTGGCTTGCTACAACCTTATAGTTGAGCCATGGCTTGGCAGCGATCGAAGCCGTTGTGCTTTGTGTGAGCAAAACAGAGAGCGTTAATATTATTACGCTCTCACTCTACCGACGCTTGCTTGCTCTCGATAATGAAAATATTGCAAATTCGACCTCGCCCTATGCCATTCGGTTGTATGAACGTAAGACATCTTATTGTTATTTGTCTTTGGTTATACTATGAGCCTATTTACACGAAGGCTTTTCCCCCTGCGTTAAAAGTCATGCGTGACGAATTTGTAGGCGAGAAGTGGTGAGAAGTCAGCGGGGTAGGCAAACACGCACGGTTAGCGAATTCCAGGGGTTTTTTTACATTTTGCTTTGCTCTTTTTCGCACTCTTCTTCAAATTTCAAACCGGCCGGACGTTTTGCTAACAATTATATTCACATCTTCCCTATTATTTAAATTTGTGCAGTTAATAGCCATTTCAGTGACTTCTAAAATATATTCAATCAATTCAATTTCTTCTTTGTTTAAATCCATTTTTCTTTAAATAATGAAAATATCAAAAACTAGGCGAAAATGTGAATGAAAGAAGATTGGCCGCTTTAACGTCAAGCAGAGTTGCAAGTAAAAAGTCTTCATGTAAATGCATGAGGATTTACGCAGCAACGCAGGGGAAAAGCCTTCGTGTAAATACGCTCTATCACTGGGCTGTTACCAGCGCCATCTCTTACCGAGTAGATTCAAGTCCAGTGACTTGCGCAGAACGGAGAACGGCACCCACTCCAGCTCGCCCAGCGCCACCCAATGCGCGCAGTGCACCACTGCCCACAATCCATAGGCACAATCTGGTAGGTGCTCGGATATGAACACAGCCGCTTCTAGGAGCTTTCGCGTGCAATGAAAACGGGTTGTTGTCATCAAGTGTGCGACGTGATGTGCTTGTGTACTTACAGTTTTTTCCGAGCTTACGTCCAAGTGCAAAAGCTTCAAGCGACCGGAAGTCTCCTCCTTTAGGATTTTGGCCTCGTCCGAATCCTCAATGGGCACGCTGAAGCCGGCGTAGACCGTAAAACCAAGGTCATCTAGTTTCTTAGCCAAATACCATGCTATGGGAGTTTCGCAGCCTGTGATGAGGACACCCTTGCCGGGAGCGGAAACCTGTCGCACGTAAGAACAAATACTTGTAATGCTAATTGTTGAGTGTTTGCAAGATTAAGATTCAAGTATTCGAATAGGTTTGCGCTCAGTGATGGAAAGTTCTGTCGGGAGCTTTGACATATCAAATCATCAAACCTCCTTGGGCCTTGAGAGGGGTGAATGTTCTTTTAACGGGATAATATAGACTGTACAGCAAAATCTTTGTCCAAAGCGTAACTTAAGGAAATTTCGAACCAGCCTAATACTACGTTTACATTGTGCCAAAATACGTAGTTTCAAATGAGTAATTTCAAAGTGTTTACATTGCCTCATTCACATTTCGTTTGATAGCTGTATCTAAATGAGTGCTGTCTCAAGTGATCTGTCGATCCCACCTCTAATCCCTTCCTTTCCTTCTCCTTTTGTACTCATGTTTCCTCCTATTTTCTGTTCCCCGGCTTCGGCCGTTTGTATCGTTTAATGTTTATTGCATTACTTGTGACTCGTTATTCATACGTCCACGAATAAACACCCATAAACCGAAACCACCCGTACGTTTCATTTCCCCCGCTCCGCGACGAATAAATTTAATCATGGTCCTTCGAGCCATCGCGAATCCGCGACTATAAAGTGTATTTAAAAAACAAAAAATAACTATAAAACAATTTCAAATACAAAACAACGATTACAAAGTGACACAAAAAACTACAAATCGTGAAAAGTGACAAAAAAACAGCAAAAACACAAACACAAAGAGTGACAACTCAACAAACAGTGAAACAAACACAAAGATGATACACACGACAAAATCGAAAAACAGTGCACAAATATTTACAATATACAAATCACAGAAACCAAAATTTTAACAATTCTAAACAAAACATAGACAGTGCAGTGTTGTGCACAAAAACACTACAGCAGAACACGTAACAACAACAAACACACTCAACAAACATAAAAACAACAACAAACACTCCCACAGCACATCACAAAGCAGAAGAAGAGGGCAGCAACAACAACAAGCAGCACAACATATCGGCGCACAAACGGTGGACACACAACACATAGAGGAGATCCCCATACTCGGGCACTGGGCCCCCTTAAGATAAGCCCAAACATTTTTATTAAAAATTAACACACTACATACACATACACTAACACAAATACATATAATTGCCCAAGGTTTGAGGCAGCGAGAACCCACATTGCGGTAGCCACAGGGGTGATACCAACTCCACACAACCTGACTGAGCTGATGCTGGACTCCGAGGATGCCTGGAAAGCGGTGTGCCAATGCGCCGCGGACATCCACAAGGCGCTGAGAAGGGAGGAAGAGAGCAGGCGTGCCGACCGGTAATCGGGCCAAACCTGCTGACGTGGACGGACGCTACTACTACGCGGACACATGAATGAGACGTAAATCCATGGAGGGGTGGTTGACAAACCGTATAGGGAGGGAACTATTTACGACCTACGGTGGGGGAGCCTAGTAAGTGCAACTAGCGACTAACTGCACTGACAGCAAAACGATACTGTGAGCCGAGCGCTCAAAACCGCCCTCTGAGGTAATACTTAACGGTAGTGTCCGGAGGGGTTTCCGGTTTGTGACATGAGGAGGTTTAGTGTGTTAAAGTCGCACACTGACGGGGTTCGGCTTTTGATGCTTCCTCCTCGTTAAAATAAAAAAAAAAAAAATACATATAATTGAAAAAATATATATACCCATTCCCTAAAAATTAAGTTAAAAATTATATACTGGTACCCCGCCACTGTTCGCTTATCGCAGTAAGCAATCCCGCTACTGCGCATAATTTTGCGTTTTTTTGTTCGCATTCCCCTACGCAGGCAAAGCAGCAAAAACTCCCGCTGCAGCCTGCTTCCCACTTTTTTTCTAATTTGCACACATTTCCCCTAATTTTGCTTTGTGCATATTTTAGATCAGCAGCAAGCACTCCAGCTGCTGATCTCCCACTCTTTAACTTGCACCCATTTTCGCATTTCCGTTTGTGCGATCACCGCTGGCAAAACAGCGAAATCTCCCGCTGCAGCCAGCATCCAACAGCACGCACTTCCCCTCCTTTTTGCATTCCGCATTGCACTCTCCCACTTGCACACAATTTCGCGTTTCGCTTTGTGCGATATACGCACGCACCAGCAGCAAGCACTCCCGCTGCTGCCGCCAAGTGCAATCACATTTTTACACTTCTGCTTTAGCATTCCCCCACTCTTGCTAGCAGAAGTAAATAAACGCAGGCACAGTGGGACGAGTCGCCTTTATTTGCAGCATATTGAATAATTTTCTTGGACTTAGAAAATTTTCAATACTGCTGCACATATACTCATTCACTGCACATCTGCTGCCACTCCAAGTGCATACAGTGGGACAAATTACCCCTCTTGCACACACAATTTTTTTTTACACAAAATTATTTTTAAATTTTTTACGTTCACTAACACACTAATACAAATAATCACATACACATATACATATATATACACATATATATGGGGCATTTCACGTCAAGCGGACAACCCAAAAAAAGTGAGGTCATGAATTTTGTTTATATTCTGGTCAGTTCTAAATTTTAATTTTTTTTACGTATAGTAAACCGGAAGTGAAAATTTGAAATCGATATTTGAGTAACTTCGACACTTTTTTTTTTAATTATTTTAACGTAAATTAAAGCTTTAAATGTACTAATTCTCCACAAAAAATATTAAAACGTGATCTCGAACCGTTTAAGACTTAGAGCACATACAGTACATACACATAGCTGAAAATAAGGGATTTTATGTAATTTTGTGTAAAAATCCATTATTTTCAGCTATGTGTATGTACTGTATGTGCTCTAAGTCTTAAACGGTTCGAGATCACGTTTTATTTGTGGAGAATTAGTACATTTAAAAAAAAAGTGTCGAAGTTACTCAAATATCGATTTCAAATTTTCACTTCCGGTATACTATACGTAAAAAAAATTAAAATTTAGAATTCGACAAAAACAAAAAAACAACAACTTTTTTACTATAAAAAACAATATTTTTTAGTTTTTTTTACAAATTAATTGATACAGATAATAAGCATCCACAAATTCATGACTTTATGTTTAGTCAATTTTTAGAAGCTCATAACTCAGCAAAAAAACATCATACGAAAAAAAATTGGGTGTACACATCCACGTCTACTAGAAGTATAACTGACCAGAATATAAACAAAATTCATTTTTTTGGGTTGTCCGCTTGACGTGAAATGCCCCATATATACACATACGTAATTATTCACGTGATCCCATACAAAATAATTCACTTTTTCACAAATAAAAACACATTTAATACACATTTGACTACACATTTGTTATTACACATTTGTTATCTATACTATTATATAAAAACAAGTGTGACGTTGCTTGTTTCAGCCACAATCAGGCAAAAACCACTGAACCGATTTAGATGAAATAAGCACCAAACATTTTTTTATCTGGGGGTATGGTACATAGGCTATATGACAATGACCACGCCCCCATCTTACGCCTACTATGGTAACAAAACTCATCTATGGTATGCTTTTGTAAGGCAATATGGGTATCAAACGATTCAGCGTGTCATTGCGGCAAACATAGCCTATAATATAATCAGGCACGCCCACTTTCCGTGCCCACTACACTAACAAAACGAAGCTACGGTACATGTCGGTAAATCAGTATTAATATCAAATGATTCCGTGTTTCATTGATGTCAACATAGGATATATAAGATTGACCACGACCACCTGATATGCCTTTTCGCCACGCCCACTATAATAACAAATCGGCCATGGTATATTTGTCATAGGAATATGGGTATCAAACGATTCAGCGTGTCATTGCGGCAAACATAGCCTATAATATAATCGGCCACACCCACTTTCCGCGCCCACTAAACTAACAAAACAAAGCTACAGTACATGTCTGAAAATTAATGTTGATGTAAAATGATTCTGTGTTTCATAGCGGTAAACATAGGCTATATAAGGTTGACTACGCCCACCTTTTACGCCTTCCTGCAATGCCCATTATAATGACAGAAATTAACTGTGGTATATTTGTGCAAAACAATATGTATAAAAAATAGTGTTGCGAGTCATTGCAGCAAATATCTATGTACTAGCAGGGCCCTGCGGCTTTGCACGCAAGCTTGAAGTCAATGGGCCCAATAAATCAAGTTTCTTCATACTACACTCTATGGGCGATGCCACGCCTCTTTTATGTAATGCCCAATCCATTCCTCCAGTCGAAGGGTGTGACCATTGATATGCGACTTTCAGTTCCAAAGTTACGCGGAAAATTTCAGTTCCGAACTTATTGTTCCGAAGCTTTTCCACATTAAAAATTTGGGTTCTATAGGTGCCATGCTCTTCGTCCAATACCCACCCCACTCTCCCTGTCAAAGGGCACGTCTAAATCATAAATCTGTGCCAAATATCTTTGATGTGTGATTTGCAGTTCCAAAGTTATTCAAAACAATAGGGTCGCTTAAAAAGTGCCACGCCCCTTGTCCAACGCCCATACAATTTAACCACTTGAACGACATGTCCAAGCCATGATGCTGTATCAAATTTCAATGCTGGCCGACTTATAATTCCGAAGATATTTCACATTAAAAACTTGGGTTGTATATACGTTTGTACCGAGTGTCATTGATGTGAACGCTATAGTTGCAAAGTTACGCTGGCATTTAAAAAGTGCCACGCCCCTTGTCCAAAGCCCATTGAATTTTACCAGTGAAACGGCACATCTAAACGGTGGCCCCGCACCAAATTTTAATGCTGACCGACTTCTCATTACGAAGATATTCCATATTGAGAATTTAAGTTGTATGGGAAGTGCCACGCCTACCTATCGGGTCGTATTCGCACTATGTGGTTTACAGAGACTTAGTCGAGATGAACATTCCGTGAAAAATTCAGCTTAATCGGGTGTCTAGTTTTTGAGTTTCAGTGTCGTGTGACCAACACAAACAAAAAACATTCATTTTTATATACATAGATATTTGCTGCAATGACTCGCAACACTATTTTTTATACATATTGTTTTGCACAAATATACCACAGTTAATTTCTGTCATTATAATGGGCATTGCAGGAAGGCGTAAAAGGTGGGCGTAGTCAACCTTATATAGCCTATGTTTACCGCTATGAAACACAGAATCATTTTACATCAACATTAATTTTCAGACATGTACTGTAGCTTTGTTTTGTTAGTTTAGTGGGCGCGGAAAGTGGGTGTGGCCGATTATATTATAGGCTATGTTTGCCGCAATGACACGCTGAATCGTTTGATACCCATATTCCTATGACAAATATACCATGGCTGATTTGTTATTATAGTGGGCGTGGCGAAAAGGCATATCAGGTGGTCGTGGTCAATCTTATATATCCTATGTTGACATCAATGAAACACGGAATCATTTGATATTAATACTGATTTACCGACATGTACCGTAGCTTCGTTTTGTTAGTGTAGTGGGCACGGAAAGTGGGCGTGGCTGATTATATTATAGGCTATGTTTGCCGCAATGACACGCTGAATCGTTTGATACCCATATTGCCTTACAAAAGCATACCATAGATGAGTTTTGTTACCATAGTAGGCGTAAGATGGGGGCGTGGTCATTCTCATATAGCCTATGTACCATACCCCCAGATAAAAAAATGTTTGGTGCTTATTTCATCTAAATCGGTTCAGTGGGTTTTGCCTGATTGTGGCTCAAAAAAGCAACGTCACACTTGTTTTTATATAATAGTATAGAAATAAAAATGAATGTTAGTTATATTTTTTTCTTTTTGAATCAAATTCACTTGTTCAATGTTTTGTAGATTTATTTCGACTGAACAAATTTCTAGAAAATGTTTATGACAAGTATTTTTTCGGAATGTTAGATTATAAAATTATAAAATGAAACAAGTAAAATTTAACAAGTAGAATGTATGTATCAGGTGTACAACTTTGCTTCCGCCGTTTTCCGATAGGTGGCTGTACCGGCTGAGGCTGGTTGAAATACATAGATGGTAATGCCTTTAAAGTGAGTGTGGACAGTGCCTAACGAATTGTCATCGCCGTTTCAGTGACAGTTGTTCTTGTTTTCGTATTATTCACGCTCGAAAATGTCCGTTTATGTGCCCAATTCTCGCCATTTGCGGGAAGTTTTACTTTTCTGTTACAATTCGCAAAAAAATGCAGCTGAAGCGCATCGAATGCTCTCAGAAACTTACGGTGATGCTGCTCTGAGTGAAAGAACGTGTCGGGAGTGGTTTCAACGTTTTAAAAATGGTAAAACCGAATATTCACGGCGCCAAGGTTATGATTTGTATTTGGTGGGATCAGCTCGGTGTGATTTACTACGAGCTCTTAAAACCGGGTGAAACCATCACAGGAGATCGCTACCGAACGCAACTGATGCGCCTTAGTCGCGCGCTAAAAGAAAAGCGGTCACAATATCAAGAGCGACATGACAAAGTCATCCTCCAACACGACAATGCTCGGCCTCACGTCGCAAAAGTGGTCAAAAAGTACCTGGAAACGCTGAAATGGGAAGTCTTGCCCCACCCGCCGTATTCCCCAGATGTCGCCCCTTCTGACTTCCACCTATTCCGTTCGATGGCACACGGCCTGGCAGATCAACATTTTCAATCCTTCGAAGAATTGGAAAAATGGATTGCTTCATGGATAGCGTCAAAAGAGGACTCCTTTTTTCGAGCCGGGATCCGAAAATTGCCGGAAAGATGGGAGAAAGTTGTCGCTAGCGACGGACAATACTTTGAATAATACATCTGTAAGCACTTTTTCGCAATAAAGCTTTTAATTTTGGAAAAAAACGGCGGAAGCAAAGTTGTACACCTGATACATATAACTCGCCTCTCCTTAAAAGATTCGAGTCCCTTCGAATTTTTGTTTGATTGTTTTTTTTTTTTGTTTTTTTTTGAGTAATATACAATACAAGGTTTTAATTTTATATGACAAACGTTTAACGATTAAATATTAAAGTAAAAGCTAATAAGATAAATAAGTAAATATTTAAAGAGAAAGTAATGTTAAAAGTGTCGAATTGATAAATTGAGAAAAGGTATACATGGTTGAAGTTATTTACAAAGGTTGTTTTAAAATTATGTACATGAATTATTTTTTATTTATTTATTTATTTATTTTATTTTTTTATCAAAGTAAGCATATACTTTTCCAAGAGATTTTAAGATTTTATATATATTCGAATTAATTGATATTTTATTTTTTTAATTTATGGATTTAAGTGATCTTCTGAATTGTTCTACATCAACTTTGTTTGGATTACTGTAATGATATTTATTAAAACGTTTAGCAGTCTTTTGTCTATTAGCATTTGGGTTTTTCATAAACAAATTTTGTTTTTCTAACTCGAGGGAAATATTTTCTCTTTTGGAATTTTCTCTATTAATGGCCTTTCTTTTATTTACTTCAGATTTGTCTTTAACTTGTTTGAAATTTAGATTTAAATCATTTATAAAATCAATAGGTTTTAATTTAGTGGTAGAATGTATCGAGTTCAGTGGCGCACACAGGGGGGAGGGGGTTTGGGGGTTCAAACCCCCCGAAATATTTTTAAGTTAGTACAGAAATTTAATTTAAAACCGTCGCATATATGTTAAATCATCAATAACACGACTCGACACAAAAAATGCACCTAAAAAAGTGTTTTCTAGACTAACTTTGGGCCGCTGAACACGAAACTGAAGATCAAAACAATTTTGTTAGAAGCGTTTTCAAATCTTGGAAAACCCAGTTTTTACCCTGTTGTTTCAGTTATGAGCACATATCTCGTAAACGAACCATCTGACTAACACAAGATGTTAGAAGATAATACCTTAGCTTTTCCAGAGATATACAGATTGTCCAAATCAGATGAGATTTGGAGAAATTACTGACGATGAAAGTTGTAAAAAATTTGAATTTTTCGACTATTTTCAAAAATCATAAATTTTTGAATGTTTTTTATAGATAAAATAAATTATTTCCTTTGGTTTTAAGACCTAAGATGAAAAACATATTATTTGCGCAAATATTAAGCCTACCATCAATGGAATCGAAAGAAAAATGACAAAGTTATGATGCACTGAGTGAAAACACCAACTTTACATATTGTAACGATAAGACAGTCTGTCGCTGTGCAAAGCAACCCTGTCGCTACGCGCCGTGCCATAATTCAACCTGGCAATGATGACCGCGATAATGGAAACTTTTAGTCCAACCTGGCAATGATGGTCGCGATCATCATGGAAACCTTTAGTCCACTCTGGAATGTGCGAGAACGATCTACGCGATGGCCGGACAGGTATAAAAGGCAGCCGGGTGCGGCGCAGCGGGTCAGTCTGATTTTGACTAGTGAAGGTGCCACACGGAGTAATTAAGAAAATAATTAAGTGTAAAGACCGTAAAGTGTGAAAGTTGTGAAATAAAGTGACTGTTGGTTTTTATTGACTGCGTTTGAGAAATTAAGTGTGTTTTTATTTTAAATTGCACAATCCAGAGATACGTACTAGCCCACTAGAACTGGTATTCGTAACATTTGGTGTCAGAAGTGGGATTGTGTTACTGAAAGTAAAACAAAAAAAAAAAAAAAGAAAAAAAATAAAAAATTTATTATAAAACGCAGACATGGTTAGACTGGAGCACCTGAAGGTGGACCAGCTGAAGAAGGAGCTGGCCGCTTGGAATTTGCCGACTGCTGGCGGAAAGGTGGAGTTGCAGCTGCGCCTGCGAGAGGCGTGTGAATCACGAGGCATCGATTGGACTGCGCACGAGTTCGGAACGCAGGAGCTAGAAGCGTCGGGCAAAGTGGAGAAATCGCCTGCGGGTGCTGCGTCGATGCAAAGTACGGCTGCAGCGGCTGCGCCACCACAAGCATTGGACATGAGCCAGCTAATGGTTGCACTTAAAGGCATGTTCGAGACTTCCAACCGTGAAATGGCAGCCAAAATGGAAAATGAAAATCGCGAAATGTCGGCGCAATTGGCAGCGAAAATGGAAACGGCGACCCATGAAATATCGGCGCAAGTGTCAGAGCGAATGGAAGTCAAGCTTCAGGAAAATTCTGCGCGCTTGGAGCAGAAAGTGGCGGAAATCTCAGACAGGATTAATGGGAAAGTCGAGCACCTGGAGGCGCGAGTAGAGCACTTGGATAAACGAGTCGACGACCTGGATGATTCCCTGAACAAACGAGTTGATAGTCTGGAAGACTCTATGAACAGAAAAATGGACGAGCGGCTTAGAGAGGTACAGCCGCGAGAATGGTTGCCGCCGGTTCCGGAAAGTGTTGCCACCCGAGCAGAAGTGCCTACTTATGATGGGACTACGCCGTTCGATACATTCAAGCTGCAATTCGACCTGGCTGCTCTGGAAAATCAGTGGACCGATGTAAGGAAAGGTCGGAGATTGGCGCTGGCTCTTAAAGGTGCTGCGGCTGAGGTAATAAAATCAGTTCCAGAATGTTTACGAAGTGAGTACGAGACCGTCATAAGGGCGCTGGCAGCCAAATACAGCGACGAGCATAACAGAACGCTGTACTACTGTGAGCTGAAGAACCGCAGGCAAAGATCCAACGAGGCGCTGCAGACATATGCAGCAGACATTGAGCGGCTCGTGCAGCTGTCCTACCCGTCCTTCAGCGCTGATGATCTCGAGAGGATGAAGATTGAGGCGTTTGTTGAAGGTCTTCATGATCCGGAGACACGTCGCAGTGCGTTGATGATGGGCAAGCCGACATTTAGGGAGACGGTGACCAGCGCGATGACATATGAGGCGACATGGATTGGGAGCACTCGGTATGCACCTGCAAGGATACGCCAGATCCAGCCAGACAACGACATTACGATCCAGGCCATAAGCTCTGAGCCACCGGACAGGCCACGGGTGGTCTCCTCTAAAGTTGTTTGCTGGGTATGTGGCAAGCAGGGCCACATATCACGAGACTGCCGCCAACGGAAGAGGCGTTCCCGTTCTCGATCGCAATCGCCTGAAGCGAGGAATACTGACAATCGAGGCCCAGCCAATAAGCGCAGGGCTGAGGACGGCGAGTCGTTAAACTAAAACGGGTCAGCCCAAAGGGGCGTGAGCTGATCCCCACAATCTGCCGCCCCACCGTCCTTGTCTCACAGATGAAACGACAGCCCAGCAGCTTGACAATTGAAGGAAGGATAGATGGAAAGTTGTTCGTGTTGGCACTGGATACTGGAGCGTCATATTCGATCATAAAAAGGAAGCTGCTGAAGAACTGGGAACCGCTGCATGGCATACAGCTGCGGACTGCGACTGGCGAGCGCGCGCCGGTAAGAGGGAAAGTTACAAAAACGATTACTATCGGCACCAGCAGCCTGGAACATGAGTTCATCGTCGCGGATATAATGGACGACGTGATTATCGGCGTGGATTTCATGATTAGGCACGGTTTTACGCTGGACCTGAAGGAAAATGTGCTGAGATATGCCAACGTTGAATTCCCGCTGCACACCGGCTATGAGCGAAGCGTGGCGGTAAGGAAGGTTGTATCGTGTCAACACAGGAGGATACCAGCGAACTCCGAGGCGATTGTGTGGGCAAAGGTGGACGAGGACGATGGGACGAGTCGGCTGTGGGTTGTAGAAGCACCGAATCAAGGACACGACAACATCATCATCGGACGTACATTAGTGGAACCTAAGAATGGCAGAATACCAGTCAGAATACTGAACCCCCTGAATGCACCCAGATATGTCGGGAAAGATGAGGTAATTGGCGAGTGTAAGGAAGCTGTAGCAGTGGTCAATTGCGAGAATAGCCCGCCTGGGAATAATAAGAAGAGCGGTTTTAACATGGACGCCATACCGCAGGAGAACCAGTGGAGCAGCGAGTTGACGGCCAAGCAGAAACAGAAGGCGAGGTCACTCCTGCAGCACTATGGGTCAATATTTGCGGCAGAAGCAGGCGGAAGAACAGCCATAGTGAAGCACAACATCGACACCGGAAGTGCAAAACCGATTCGCCAACCGCCAAGACGAGTTCCTCTGGCCAAGAGGGAAGAGGTCACAAATTTGATCGAAAACATGCGGAAAGAAAAGGTCATAGAGCCTTCTTCGGGCCCCTGGTGCTCGCCGGTCGTGCTAGTCAAGAAAAAGGATGGCAGTACCCGGTTTTGTGTGGACTATCGGAAGCTCAATGATGTGACCAAGAAGAACAGTTATTCACTACCGCGGATCGATGACACCCTGGACACACTGTCAGGCACGCAGTGGTTCTACACGCTCGACTTACGCAGCGGCTATTGGCAGGTAGAGCTTGCAGACAAGGACAAGGAAAAAACGGCTTTCAGTGTTGGCGATGGTTTGTGGCAGTTCACCGTCATGCCGTTTGGACTCTGCAACGCACCAGCAACATTCGAGCGGCTAATGGAACGCGTGCTAAAGGGGCTGCATTGGCGGACGTGCCTGGTGTACCTCGACGACATAATCGTGATGGGTAAAAGCTTCGACGACCACCTGGGAAAGCTGAAGGAGGTATTCGAGCGGATACGAGAAGCTGGGCTTAAACTCAACCCGAAGAAGTGCTCGCTGTTCCAAAAAGAGGTCAAGTATCTGGGTCATACGGTTTCCGCCCGCGGAGTACATACGGATGAAGGCAAAATCACGGCGGTGAAGGAGTGGCCCCGGCCACGCAATCTACACGAACTCCGCAGTTTCCTGGGCCTGTGCACATACTACCGCCGATTTGTTCCGGGATTCGCGAACATAGCCAGCAGCTTGCACAAACTGACGAAAAAGAGCCAAGCTTTCGAGTGGAACGAAGAGCAGGAGCAGGCTTTTGCACGTCTGAAGGAAAAACTGTGCACTGCTCCAATTCTGGCCTTCCCCGTGCCTGGAGAGATGTTTGTGCTGGATACGGATGCGAGCGGGCATAGTATTGGCGGTGTGCTATCACAGATAATAGACGGCCAGGAACAAGTGATAGCGTATTACAGTAGGGTTCTATCGAAACCGGAACGCAACTACTGTGTGACACGGAGGGAACTGCTGGCGGTATTGGACTGCGTAAAACACTTCCACAAATATCTGTATGGACAAAGGTTTCGCCTGCGCACAGATCATGCGGCATTGAGATGGCTCCTGAACTTTAAGGATCCTGAAGGCCAATTGGCGCGGTGGATCGAGCGACTGCAGAGCTACGACTACACGATAGAGCATCGGAAGGGCAGTAGCCATGGCAATGCCGATGCCTTGTCACGCCGTCCGTGCAAAGTCGAATGCAGGGCGTGCTCGCGAGCCGAAAGCAAAGAACAGATAGTGGACGTCCGGTTGGTAAGCGTTATGCCAGAGGAAGAGTGGTCTGCGGAGAGGCTACAAAAGGACCAGCGTGAGGATGCGGATCTTGCAAAAATCGTCGAAGGCAAAGAGCAAGGCGCACGTCCAGACTGGCAGGAGATGGCCGGTGAAAGCCCGATCGCCAAGGCTTACTGGGCACAGTGGAAAAGTCTGCGGCTGAAGGAAGGATGCCTGTACCGCGAATGGGAGAGCGCGGATGGACGGACCAGCAACTCCCTAATGGTAGTGCCGAAATGCAGAATCAACGAGGTCATCCAGGCATACCATAACGACTCCAGTGGAGGGCACCTAGGCATCACCAAAACCGTCGCCTAAATAAAAAGACGATTCTACTGGGTAGGATGTCAGGAGTCTGTAGCCGAGTGGATTAAGAGCTGCGACCGATGTTCAGCAGCGAAAGGGCCAACAAGAAGATCTCGAGGCCGCATGCAGCAGTACAACGTGGGAGCGCCCTTCGAGCGGATTGCTATGGACGTCGCCGGCCCATTCCCAACTAGTACTCAAGGCAACAAATATGTGCTGGTGGTAATGGATTACTTCAGCAAATGGCCCGAAGTGTACCCTATTCCTAACCAGGAGGCCACTACGATCTCGAAAAAGCTGGTAAACAACTGGGTAGCCAGGTTCGGAGTTCCGTTGGAGTTGCACTCGGATCAAGGCCGGAATTTCGAGTCTGCGGTATTCAAGGAAGTGTGTGAGCTGCTGGGAATAAAGAAAACGCGTACCACTCCTTTGCACCCACAGTCCGACGGCATGGTGGAACGCTTTAACCGGACACTGGAGGAATACCTGCGGAAAGTGGTAGGCAGGAATCAAAAGGATTGGGACACGCATATCCCCCTGTTCCTGATGGCGTATAGGTCAGCCCCGCACGACACGACATCACTCACTCCAGCCCGAGCAGTGTTCGGCACTGAGTTGCGGTTACCCGCCGACTTGAAGTTCGGGGTAGTCAGCACGACGGGAGGCGCTAAGACGGACTACGTGGTCAATAAGCGGGCGGAACTGGAGGAAATTCACCAGTTTATAAGGAGCCGCACCAAACTGGTCAGCGATAAGGCGAAAGCCAGATATGATCTACGGGCCAACTCAGCAAGGTTCCAAGAAGGCGTTCTGGTAATGCTCTACAACCCACAGCGGAGGAAAGGTTTGTCTCCGAAACTTCAAGCGTCATGGGAAGGACCTTACGAAGTCGTGACTAGGATTAACGACGTGGTATACAGGATTCAACGATGCAGCAATAAAGGCGCTAAGCTGAAGGTAGTCCATTTGGAGCGCCTGGCGCCTTATCACAGCGGAACCTCGGCACTTGTTCGGGACGAAAATGTCTAAGTGGTGAGCAGTGTAACGATAAGACAGTCTGTCGCTGTGCAAAGCAACCCTGTCGCTACGCGCCGTGCCATAATTCAACCTGGCAATGATGACCGCGATAATGGAAACTTTTAGTCCAACCTGGCAATGATGGTCGCGATCATCATGGAAACCTTTAGTCCACTCTGGAATGTGCGAGAACGATCTGCGCGATGGCCGGACAGGTATAAAAGGCAGCCGGGTGCGGCGCAGCGGGTCAGTCTGATTTTGACTAGTGAAGGTGCCACACGGAGTAATTAAGAAAATAATTAAGTGTAAAGACCGTAAAGTGTGAAAGTTGTGAAATAAAGTGACTGTTGGTTTTTATTGACTGCGTTTGAGAAATTAAGTGTGTTTTTATTTTAAATTGCACAATCCAGAGATACGTACTAGCCCACTAGAACTGGTATTCGTAACAATATATTACACCGTGACCCTTCGAAATGTTGATTTAGGCGTGAAACTAGAGGTCATTTACCTGTAATTTTATTTATTTAGTTTTTCATTTTCTGACCCAAAGTGATTTTAAAAGGACTTTAAAATTTTAAGGACATACACATTTCAAATATTTTTTCAAGTATTTGCGGTTGTGCAAGATATGGGTATCAAATAAAAGAGAAAAATAGTCTCTTTTAAATAAATTTTCTATTTTGAGCTTTCAGGACCAAAATATGTCAGGTAGGGGAAACATATCAGGTATTTCAGTATGAAGTGAGCCTTTTTTTGCGAAAATAAAACACTAATTTTTAATGGGAAAGTAAAAAACATTTTATTCAAAGTATTGGCCATTGCTAGCCACACATTTTGTCGATTTTTCAGGCAATTTGTGGACAGCGCGCCAATAGAATTGTTTGTCTTTTGAAGCAAACCAATCAGACACCCAATTTTCGACTTCCTCGCAGGAATCGAAGTGTTGCTCAGCCAATGCGTGTCCTATCGACGAAAACAAATGGTAGTCGGAAGGAGCCAAGTCTGGTGAATACGGCGGGTGGTGTAGCAGCTCCCAGCTTTGATTGTATCTTGAACCGGTCTTGCTTTGTGTGCAGGTGCATTGCCATGGAGCTAAATTACCTTGTCGTGTCTTCTGGCCCATTCTGGTCGTTTTTCGATCAATGCATGGTTCAAATTGATCATTTGTTATCGGTAGCGATCAGTATTAACGGTTTCGCCAGGTCCGTTTTGCAGTCGATGTTGAAGGTTGTCCCGGATTAACCCATGATTTTTTCTGTTTAGTATTCTTAAAATAGATCAATTTTTCATCGCCAGTAACAATTCGATGCAAAATTGATTTTCTTTCGTGTCTTTGAAGCAAAATTTAGCAAGTGTTTTTTTCGGTTTTCCATCTGCCTTTCATTCAATTCATGTGGCACCCATTTTCCACACTTTTGGATCTTTCCCATAGCTTTTAAACGGACAGAAATTGTTCGTTGTGCAACATTTAACATTTCTGCCATTTGCTTTTGACTCAAAGTGTCATCTTTATCTAATATCGTTTGCAATTCGGCGTCTTCAAACTTTTTTGGTGGTCTTCCACGTTCTTCATTTCTCACATCAAAATCATTATTTCTGAACCGTTGAAACCATCTTTTGCATATTGCTCTTGATAGAGCATGATCACCATATGCCTCGACAAGCATTCGATGCGACTCTGCAGCACTTTTCTTCAAATGAAAACAAAAAATTAATGCTTTCCGCAAATCATCACTATCTGGTACAAAATTCGACATTTTTAACACGATGAAAAAATATGATGTTGTTTGTTCAATAACTTGATGTATACTAAATATGCTTGACAGATGTCATAGCAACAAAACAAAAAAAATTAAGGCTCGTTCACAACCAATATTCCCTATCGAGATATTTTTATCTTGAGGCTCACTTCATACTGATATACCTTCATACTGTACATATTTTGGATCTCAGTCTGTAGATTCATACATCTAAATTTTATTCCATTTCAAAGTTCTCAAAAAAGTTACACGAACCGCCCCCCCGAAACAAAATCCTGCGTGCGCCACTGATCGAGTTATTATAAAATGTAATTGCTTTCAGTACTAGTTCTTCAGCATCGTTAATATTATCATTATTTTTAAGAATTCTTATGTGTTCGAGTAGTGTAGAGTGTAATCGCTCTATATCGGAGTTACCTGTATATTATTAATATTTCTATATTATTTTCCTGGCAAAATAGTTTTATTAATGCGTTATTAAATTCATTATACATTATTATTTTATCTGGTTTTCCTAAAAATGCGATTCTTTCTTCTAATTTAGTTTTTACTGTTTAAAAAGTATTTCAAATTCTTTATCTTTATGTTTTACGATTCTTATCTGAGTTCTATATTTATTAACAATTTTTTCTATTATGTAAAAATGGTCATTCAAATCTTCTGCTGCGCTGTGAATACTTTCTATAGAGTTTTGATATAATTGAATTCTACTCAAAAAATCAGCCACTCTATTCTCCTTCCCTTTAAGAAATTCAATATCGAATTGAAACTCATCCAACAATATTTTCCACCGTATTATTCTAGAGTTTGGGTCTTTTAGAGAGTATAGCCATTTTAAAGGTTGATGATCGGTTTGAACAAGAAATTTTCTACCATATAGATATGGGCGAAAGTATTTAATTGACCAAACGATTGCCAATAATTCTTTTTCTAAGGTAGAATAGTTTTTCTCATGGCCATTTAGGGTTCTGCTAGCATAACACACTGGCTTACTTTCTTGGCTGAGAACTGCTCCTATAGCTATATTGCTAGCGTCAGTGGTTAAAACGAATTTTTTACTAAAATCTGGGTAACATAGTAGAGGAGGATTTATTAATATGTTCTTTAATTTTTGGAAAGCTTCTATATAAGCTTGATCATTTAAATTTATTTTCGTGTTTTTCTTTAAGTATTTTATTATAGGACTAGCTACCAAGGAATAGTTCTTTATGAATTTGCGGTAATATCCGGTCAATCCGAGGAAAGATTTTATATCTTTCACAGTTTTTGGTAGTTGTAAATTTTGAATTACGTTAATTTTGTCCGGGTTAGGTTTTATTCCTTTATTGGTTATAATATGACCCAAAAAATTAGTTTCTTTTGCCAAAAATGTACACTTATAAATTTGGATTTTAAGATTATATTCATTAAGTCTATTAAAAATTTTCTGCAAGCTTTCAATATGTTCAGTTAAAGATGTCGAAAAAACTAAAATGTCATCCATATATATTATGCAAATGTTATTAATATATTCAGATAAAACGTAATTCATCATCCGCTGAAACGTGGATGGCGCGTTTTTTAATCCAAAGGGCATTCTGATGTACTCAAAATGTCCTTGCGATGTCGAGAAAGCAGTCTTTTCTATATCATTCTCATCCATTGGTATTTGATGAAAACCTTTTGCAAGGTCCAATGATGAAAAGTACTGTGCTTTACCTAACTTGTCGAATAATGATTCAATATTCGGAAGTGGAAACTTATCATCTATTGTGATATCATTAAGTTTTCTAAAGTCTATTACTAAACGCCATTTTTGTTTATTTGAATTATCTGCTTTCTTTTTTACTATCCACAATGGTGAATTATAGGGTGACCGACTATGCCTCGTGACGGTAATTTTTGCAGTATATTGGTTTATCAGATGTTGTTATTATTTTATGTTTCACACAATTAGTAGTTGTTAAATTTTGACCATCAATATAGAAAGTCTTTTTATTTTTATGCAAAAATTTCTCTAGTATTATAGATTCTTCTTTATTTAAATTATTAGGTATTAAATTTTTAAATTCATCTAACTCAAATTTTTCTAAATAATTTATTTCTTCGTAATGTATTTTAAAATCTCATTTAACAAGGTCGATTTCATTATTATTTATTGTCATGGTATTATTTTGAAAATCTATTATCGCGCCAATTGGGCCTAATACATTTATTCCTATTATACAATCAAAGGGTTTGTTAATGAAATTTGTTGATTTAACAGACATAGTATCATTTTTGGCATTAAATTCTTCTGGTACGTTTACTATTACTTCTTCCTTTATTATGTTATTACCTACTAAAGTGTTTAGTAAAATCGGTTTTATTAAATTTTTTATTTTACCTATTTTAATGAAAAATGGGTAATTGCCAAGTGTGGTGGCAAAACCACTGTCAATTAAGCATTTTGTTTTTATATTATTAATTGTAAGTGTTATTATGGGTAATATTGATTCCGAGGCTGTAAATGAAAATTTTCAGTTGCATTAATAGCATCAATTTCCATTGGTTCTTGTGTTGGATTGTTAAAATTGTAATAATTTTGGTTTCTAAAATTACCTGAATCGAAATTTGGGTTTCTAAAATTGCTTAAATAATTTTGATTGCGAAAATTTCCAGAATTGTTAAAATTTTGTGGTTTTCTTAAATTTGTGGTAACTCTTGTATTATCATTTCTAGTATTGTTAGTGTTAAAATTATGTGAGTTGTTATTTTCAAAATAACTGCTATGGTTTGGAAATTGAAATGGTTGGAAATAAGTATTATTAGGAACATTCTTACCATTTGAAAAATTGTTGCTATTTTGAAAATCGGTATTCTGTAAGTTGTTATTATTTTTGAAATTATTGTTAGTTAGGAAATTATTGTTTGGAAAAATATATGCTGCTTTAGTATTTACTAATTTTATGTCTTTTAATAAGTTATTTTCTAAGTAAAAGGTATATGCAGTATTTATAGAATTAATATGATTTTGAATTAAAAGTGACTTAATATGAATGGGCAAAAAGTTAACATAAATATCAAATATTAATTTTTCTTTATTATTTGGGGTATACAAATTATCGGGTTCCAAACTAAATTTAGTATTCATCTGACTTAAAATATTTCAAAATTTATAATGCAGCTCCTCAATGGTCCTTGCATCCACATTTAAAGCGTCGCTTCTCAAGTCAAAGAATGATCTTTTAACACCAAATTCTTCCTTCAGTTTTGCCAAAATATCCTGCCAGGTAGGATTAACTAGCGTCTCTACAGCTTTTAGTGCTTTACCTTGCAACCGATTGCTTAAGACTGTCTGTTGCGTACCTTGATGTTCAGCTGGCGTTAACTGCAGAACCGTTGCAACATCTCGAAGGTAATTGCTGAGCCTATAGTCGCCGCTCCCACTGAATGCTGGTAAGCTTCTTGCTTCTCTTAGACTTTCAGCAAGCGTCAAAGCCATTGTTGTATATTTCTTTTTTTTTTTGTCGTTTTTTTTTATTGAGCGTAAAGATGAAATATAGTTGTATTTGTTTTTTGTTCTTTGTTTTGTTTTTATATAGTTTTTATATTGTTTTTAATTTGTCATTTACACGTTACAACGTTATGTAATACAATTTTTTTGTATAATATCATTTTCATATAATGTTCGATATAAAGTTGCAGCTACTGTAACTGTTGTAGCTGTTCAGATGCAATTTACTGCAGGCATTTTTATTATGCAATTTCAATTTTCGTTTTGCATTGTATGTTCTTTTTTTCATGTGAAAAATTGTATTATATTTTTTTTAATATGGATAATCGCGTAAAATGTTTCTTTAGTTAGTTACTTTAGTTAGTTATGAAATGTTTCTTTAGTTAGCACGAAACAATCGCGGGTGAATCACTGGATGCATTTTTTTTAACAAACGCATCCCATCCTCGTCGCCAGTTATATTTTTTTCTTTTTGAATCAAATTCACTTGTTCAATGTTTTGTAGATTTATTTCGACTGAACAAATTTCTAGAAAATGTTTATGACAAGTATTTCTCCGGATTGTTAGATTATAAAATTATAAAATGAAACAAGCAAAATTTAACAAGTAGAATATATAGTATGTACATATAACTTGTTTGTTTGTTTGTGTTGGTCACACGACACTGAAACTCAAAAACTAGACACCCGATTAAGCTGAATTTTTCATGGAATGTTCATCTTGACTAAGTCTCTGTAAACCACATAGAGCGAATACGACCCGATAGGTAGGCGTGGCACTTCCCATACAACTTAAATTTTCAATATGGAATATCTTCGTAATGAGAAGTCGGTCAGCATTAAAATTTGGTGCGGGGCCACCGTTTAGATGTGCCGTTTCACTGGTAAAATTCAATGGGCTTTGGACAAGGGGCGTGGCACTTTTTAAATGCCAGCGTAACTTTGCAACTATAGCGTTCACATCAATGACACTCGGTACAAACGTATATACAACCCAAGTTTTTAATGTGAAATATCTTCGGAATTATAAGTCGGCCAGCATTGAAATTTGATACAGCATCATGGCTTGGACATGTCGTTCATGTGGTTAAATTGTATGGGCGTTGGACAAGGGGCGTGGCATTTTTTAAGCGACCCTATTGTTTTGAATAACTTTGGAACTGCAAATCATACATCAAAAATATTTGGCACAGATTTATGATTTAGACGTGCCCTTCGACAGGGAGAGTGGGGTGGGTATTGGACGAAGAGCATGGCACCGCCTATAGAACCCAAATTTTTAATGTGGAAAAGCTTCGGAACAATAAGTTCGGAACTGAAATTTTCCGCGTAACTTTGGAACTGAAAGTCGCATATCAATGGTCACACCCTTCGACTGGAGGAATGGATTGGGCATTACATAAAAGAGGCGTGGCATCGCCCATAGAGTGTAGTATGAAGAAACTTGATCTATTGGGCCCATTGACTTTAAGCTTGCGTGCAAAGCCGCAGGGCTCTGCTAGTATTATAATAATTTTTACAAACATTCCCAATTCCCATATACACATTTCTATTTATTACCCAAACACATATAGTTCCCTATACGTTTACACACACGGTTGTAAGCTTTTTTGCTCGACAAATATACAAATTCGTTTCAACGATTCTTCCCATTCCCAACTCTTCCCATTTTCAAATATCGTTCGCGCGGACGCGGTTAGACTACACGTCTATTTTACAATACCCTACACATATATTTATTTAAACTTTTTACCCTTTGTCGAGCTTTTTTAAACAAAATGCCTGTTGAGCGATCACCTAAACGCCAACTTGTCACAATGGAGACTCCTTCCTCCAGACACACAAAGTCAGCCAATGCACGTTTGACAGTTCCTGTCACTCGGGAGCCACCAACCACTCGCTCCAACCTCCCTAGTCCCAAAGCAACCGATCCCAGTGTTGCCAAATTTACTTTCGAGTACGATAGACTCGTGCTATTATGCACACAATTTTCATCGGTTCCCATTGAGGATTTGACCAAATCCCTGGTCCAAATTAAGCAAAAAAAATTGCAAGCCCAATGGGAGAGGCTTTTGCGCGCACATGAGGCAGTCTTCATTGCTGAAGACAACAGCCAGCCCGACGAGTTCAAAGAGTCGGCTAGGCAAAAAATAGACGCCTGCACAGACCAATACGAGTTGTGCATGGCTCATCATTGAGATGCTCCAAACTCAGTCCCTCCAGCCCGCTGCACATATGGAACCACGTGGGAAGCCCTAAGATCCCGCTTCGAAAATAAACGCATATTCGTTAACACCCAAATTAGATCCCTCCTGAATATCGGTCCTGCCCATACCGAAAATAGTGAGGCACTGCAGCGGATCCAGAGCACTATAAACAATTGTCTGTCTGTTCTCAATTCTCAGGCCGTAGACGCTGACAATTGGGATCCGCTATTGGTTTACATATGTTGTACCAAATTGCCCCAAGAGACACTCGCTCTATGGGAGCAGTCATTGATATCCCGGAAGGATCTGCCACCCTGGTCGCAAATGGATGAGTTCCTGACCGGCAGATACGAGGTACTTGAACGGCGGCAAAGCATTCGCCCTGCTAAGCCGAAACCTCAACTTTCGACTTCCAATGTCCTCCCAAATTGGCCACACAAATCCCTAAACTATCACACTCAAGTGAAAAGGGACTTCGCGTGCAAACTCTGCAACGCAAATCAGAGTCGATTAACCTACGTTAAGAAGTCCAATCTCTGCGTAAATTGTCTTGCTACTTCGCACCTCACTAAAAATTGTACAAGCAATTTTACGTGCGTATATTGCCAAAAGAAGTCAAGTCGCAACAGCTCCAAAACCAACGAACAACAACTCCGCAACTCACTACCCCCCTTTCGAAGGTGCAACCCCGCACATCTTCCAGGCAAAGTAAGCCCAAAGTACAAGCCCTACACTCCACTAATGGCACCCAGTCCCTTCTGCCTACTGGTGTCCATTAAATACTTTGGAAAGTTGTTCAGAGTTCGAGCGTTGATCGATCAAGGCTCTCAGCGCACCTTCATTTCCTCGAAGGTCCAGAGACGCCTAAAATTGCCAATCGAGAAATCCCCCTTCCGGATCTCGGGCATGGGCGAACAGATTGTGCAAAATGCCAATCATACATGCTTCTTGACATTGCCAGTCCCTCAAACGAGCACGAAACTCCCCGTGAAAGCAATTGTGCTCCAAGAGCTTACGAAATTGCTTCCACCTTCCAATATAAACCCTCCCAATTTGCAAAATTTTGCCATGCTAGATCTTGCTGATCCAAACCCCTTCGAGACAGCGCAGATAGATATACTGATTGGCAGTGATCTCATCCCGCAGATCATGCACGAAGGAATCCACCGGAATGTATGTGGTAGCTTACTTGCTCAGCATACAATATTCGGTTGGGTATTAAGCGGTCCAGTACCCCCTTCTTCGCATTTAATATGTGCCACAGAGGTACCAAGTCGCCATATGCATACTGGACCCGCCCTTCGAAATAACCTTCCCGTACTAAAGAAAGCCCTTTCGCAAGTGATTGCCGCCCTCAATCCCGTAGGGTTTCCACCCCAGGAAATAATGGAAAATCACTCTGAACCCACCACTCCTGCAAACTCATTCCCAAAACGGCAAATTCCCCCCTTCGGTGCCAACCATTTCGACCCCGCAGGATGGCTTTCGCCTCTAATGAGACAGAAAAAAGGGTTCGACAAGAGCGTTGGCTTGACGCCACTCGTTCCACACCCCCAACAACTGACGGAAATTGCATTTCCTCGCAGTTCCTCATTGCACCTCGTCCATCCCGGGTCCGAGAATAGGTCGGTCGCCATTCCATTGCGACCTGCCCTAAGCGCTGCAAATCCCGTAGACGTCGGACTGATCGGGTATAAACTCCAAGATCTCCCTCTTGGGTGGAACGGCTCCACCAATTCTTCGATGCTGAGCCAAACGGTCATGCGCTTAAAGTTCAACTTCCGGTACACCGAACGATTGACCATACCACCCTCTCGAAAAGCAAGCCGACATTTCGGTCGGTTCTCCTGCTTCTACGAGCGCTACGAGTACACAATTAACCCTCGAAATTCTTTCTACTTTCCCTAAAAAAAATGGCAACTCAGCCAATTTGTATATATCCATATTCCCCCGGCTGTAGCTTAAGCGAACCCCGCAGCTTAGCCACGATTTCCCATACTCATGATGTCGCCTCAATACTGTAATTTCCAATCATCTGACATCTACCTCCTTTGCAGATCGTACGCTAGCCGACCATCGCAGCATCTGCCCTGAAGTTTATCCCGCATGGCCCGCATGTCAGCAAGGAGGCCCTCAACGCACTCTCCAGGGTTCCATCATCGATGATCGACGACAACCACTCAGCCGTCAGCCCATCCTGCAGCCGTCCGCCGCAGCTCTAATAAATTGCAATATGCAATGGCGGCCGCGATGGCTAAATGAGTGCTGTCTCAAGTGATCTGTCGATCCCACCTCTAATCCCTTCCTTTCCTTCTCCTTTTGTACTCATGTTTCCCCCTATTTTCTGCTCCCAGGCTTCGGCCGTTTGTATCGTTTAATGTTTATTGTATTACTTGTGACTCGTTATTCATACGTCCACGAATAAACACCCATAAACCGAAACCACCCGTGCGTTTCATTTCCCCCGCTCCGCGACGAATCGATTTAATCAAGCTGATTTGTGTTTACGTGTTGTGAATTTCAAAAATTGTGAAAATGGACAAATCTGCAGAATTTTGTAATAATAGACCAAATCAACCGAATTAATCAATTACGAGCTGCTTTAGAAGCCCTTACGCGCTCCAGCAATCATTACACCGTGCGACAAAAATTTAAAAAATTGTTCACACTGGAAAAAATCGATATGGGCGTGAAACTAGAGACCAAACATAGTAAGTAATACTGCGTACTCAGTTTTTTATTTCTACATCCTTTATCCTTTTAAAAGGACTTCAAAATTTTGAAGGGGATAAAAAATAAAAAAAATAATTAACCTCATTAGAATATGGCGATATGTATTTATTTTATTTTACAGTATTACAGTATTACGCAGTATTACTCAGTGTTTGAAAATGCTCTGCTCTTTTGGAGCATTGATTTCAGCTACCGACTACTACTACCGAAAATGAAATAGCAGTAGCAGGAGCCGGAGTTTAGAAACGAACTGCAAGCACTCGGCTCTGATACCGAGCCGCGTTAGCAACACGAGCGACTCCGTAGCCGTAGCCTTTTTTTGGAATGAAATGCTTCGGCTCTCAGCAGTAGCATTTCGTTTCTAAAATTCGGCTCTCGGCTACTGCTCTGCTCTTTCATGCTCAGTAGTCGGTAGTCGAGCAAGACTACTTTTGGAGCAATACTCCTCGGCTCTTTTGCGGCTACTTTTGGAGCACTGATCATGAAAATAAATGCAGCAGCAGTAATGGTTTGCTTTCAGTTTATTTGCACAAGTACAGTTGAATACGTTTGTTTTACGCAGTAAAAATGGCTATGCAAAAAGCTAGGCGTGCAAATATTCTTAAATATTTTGATTCTAATGAAGAAAATGGTATAGCTGCGTGCAAAATATGCAAAAGACAGTTATCAAACTCACGCACTTTTAATTTAAATAAGCATGTGTCTAAAGTGCATAAAATAATTGTGACTGACGACAACTCGAATGAATCCATCGGCAGCGGTTCTTCGATGAATATACGAAAACAAACAATTAAAATAGACAGGTCCGTGCGCAGGGGGGGGTTTGGGGGTTCTAACCCCCATCGAGAATTTTTCCACATAATTTTCCACTAGCAATAGTCCTTATTCTACGAAAGTCAAACCGACTTGATAATAAATATTTTGTTGTCAATTTTTGTTTCGACATTCTCAACTTTCTCGATCTTGTGCACGTTTTTTTTGAATTTTCCCGCCTTTTTTACCTCATATTATCAGTGTCATTGTGACTCAACATACATCGCGATGTCGAGGTCGATCCGCAAAGAGTTTTGGAGAAGTTTTTTTCTACACCTCGCAGAGTTAATTTATTATATAATAACTGAATATCAAGTCAAGACACAATAAAATGTCTTCATTTATAAGAAAAGTTTCTTATTATTTTTTATTAACTTCATAACCTAACATGATACACATATGACAAAACCCCCCCCCCCCCCCCCCCATAAACGAATTCTGCGCACGGGCCTGAAAATAGAAATAAGTAAAAAACAATTATTTCGTTCGTACATTGGACTTGTTACAGAGGATAGCATACCATTTAATATTCTAAACTCTGAAAATATGAAAAATATCATAAACCCGATATGTAAAGGGCTCAGTGCTAAGTATGACAAAAATTTCATTTTAAATGGTAATAATTGTAAGACGGTCTTATAAAATGTTGCCGAAAACGTTAGATCGGAAATAAAAAATTAACTCAAACAAAGACTATTATCTCTGAAAATTGACAGTGCAACGCGTTTATCACGAAATATTTTTGGTATAAGTGCTCAATTTATACATAACCATGAGATCCAGTCCCGTATACTTGGAATGGTCGAGCTTGAAGGCGCCGGTGCCAGTTCTTCCCGAAATTTGGCGAATAAAATTTTGAGTTGTTTACAGAAGTATGAAGTGAGCTTAAGCCAAATTGTCTCCATTACTTCAGACAACGGCGCCAATATGATCAGAACCACAAAAATATTATCACAATGCAGCATATTTAGTGAAGAAAATGATGAATCGGAAGCAGAAAATGCAAACGAATTATATTTGGAAAATCTTAATTCCATTGAAAACATGGCGGATCTTCGTCTTGGGGACATACAAATTTGCAGATGTGCAGCACATACGGCGCAGCTGTTCGCGTTGGACGTTACTAAAAACACAGAGATCAAAACGTATTTACTTAGCTGCCGAAATCTTACTAAATACATAAGAAAAACTTCAAATGGGTTTAGAGAGATTTTTCAACTGAAAAAATTAAAAATTCCCCAACTCGACTGCGAAAGATGATGTAACCCATATTGAGTCCGTGACGAATAAAAATGCAGAGGAGAATTTTGATGCAAGTGAGACTTTGTGGGACTTCATTGACAGTTACTATACTGCTCTAGGCCCTCTTCAGAAGTCAATCATAAAATATCAAGAGGAACAATTACACTATGGTAATTTCTACGCACAATGGCTCAAATGCAAAATTTGTACTGGACAAATTTTGAAAAGTCATGCAGAAGGTGAACACACATTAATCTTCAAAATTGCACAGAGCCTTTTGCATAGTATGGAGTCGAGAACGACAAAATTATTTTCGAATGAAAGCTTTAACGCATGCTTATATTTGGATCCACGATTCAACCACACCTTGTCGCCATCCCCCAAAAATGAAGCAATTACAGTGGGCGACAAAAGTCTACGTACGACGCCCATTTCTGATATCTGAGGAGTCCAAAAGCAATAAGAAAAAAAGTAATGACGCAGTTTCGTTTTAAATCTTTTTTTATTAATACATAACAAAACTTGACTTCCTTAATTTAAAACTTAACAAATTAGTCACAAAAAACGAAAAAAATGCAATGACAAAAGTCTACATACGACTTGAAAATTAACAGAAAATACTTCAATAATGGGCCAGTTATGGGCCAGTTACTCATGACATAACTTAGTTTTACTTGTCAGCTAGCACGACCTGGGATACCCGAAAGCTGTACAACTGGTTACCCGAGACATAGAACATAAACTTAGAACTTAACCGTAAACTTAGAAATCTGTTTCGTTTTGGTTTCTAAGTTTATGTTTACGGAAAACGCAAAAAATGTTGCCACTCTCTTCGGAATGAATTGAAAAGTAAACAAATTAAAATAATTTGTAAAATATACAAAATGGATCGCAATTTTTATTAGTTTCGTAAATATATTAATAATTTTAGTCGTTGGATGCTCAAACATTTAATAATAGCAAGTAAAAAAATGTCGCGAAAAGTTTAAATTTGATTGTCCACGAGATGGAGAAATCGAAGTGGCAATATTGTCGTATAAAAAACAAATCATAAATAAAAAAAATTAACAAATCAAAAACGAAAACGACCATGGACGACGAAAAGTTTGTGTGTCTGGTGCAGGAGCACCCAGAGCTTTATGACAAAAAAAAGCCCACTTTACAAGCTCAACGAGAGGAAGAAGTCAGTAGGGGTATTCACACCGAGCTCGTTACTTCGTTAATTCGGTACTTGGTAGTTTTCTACGTGTATTTTGTTTTTGTTCGATTCACGAACACGAACAAACACGAACCAAATACACGAACAAAACTACCGAGTACCGAACTAACAAAGTAACGAGCTCGGTGTGAATACCCTTAGTGTGGTATTCTTTGCCTTGGCTTTCTCAAGGCATTACCAACCAGGCTTAGGAGCAGGTCAAAGACGGGCCGAGTCATCCTTGTGTGTAAAAACAGCTGCTCCTCGTCCATATTTCTCATTTTTCCAAAGACTTTCCTTTGGTAGCCATTTTCAGCAGCCCACCTGCGTACCCTCTTTTTGTTTTTTTTCCACAAATTATAAATATCGCACAATTCAAACAATAATTCCCCAATTTGTTTTGTGCCTTCCATATTTACGTTTTAAATTTGTTTTATTTTCCTTTTGTCAAAAAGCAAAATCTGCTGATTTTTAAGTTTATGTTTACGGAAATAAAGTTTTGAGTAATCGCTCAAATTTTCTAAGTTTATGTTTATGGTTAAGTTTATGTTCTGTGTCATGAGTAACTGGCCCATAAGGCACTAAAAGTAAAAGTAATTCTTCGTTTAATACTTTGTTGGTCCTCCACGTGCATCTAGTATAACTGCTAACTAAATAAATCGATATAGCAGCTCTCTTTTCTTTTCAGCTGTACGGTCATTATCAGTCAGGGTGCAATTCCCCTCCGGCTTCGGGCGGAACAGAACAGAGAACAGATTCTTCTTGTTCTCATTTAGAAAGTTATGCAAAACGCATGCACTTTTTTATAATTAAACTTGTGTTGTCAATGTGGTTGTCAAGGCTTTTCCCAATTCTTCTAAATCTACCTTTCAGGTTTCCAAATGCATTTTCAACCACTCTTCTGCATTTCGAGAGTGTATAATTGAATTTTTTTCATACGCATTCGCAGTTGCTCTGTATGGGTAGGGTTTCATTAATATATCCGAAAACCGAAAAGCAGAGTCCCCAAGCATCACAACTGGAATATTTACTCCGTTTATTGGAGTAGACATCTGCTTCAGAATAGGGTTTAGATGATGCTGTTTTAATGATGATTTTTCTAAAATGTGGGAGTCATTGCACCGGCCAGGGGCGCCAACATTGATATACATGAACCTGTACCTGAAAATGAAATTCAAGTCTTGGAGTATTATTTTGCAAACTAACCTCTGTACCAACCTATAATCTACTGAAACAAGTAATACTGTGGAATACCACCCTTTGTAGTTATGACAGTCAACGGCATCATCGGACGGGGTCGTACTTCAATGTGACACCCATCTAAGCAGGATTTGAGTTAATAAACATTTGTTCATACGTGCATATGTAGTTACATATAACTGCATTTTGTTTTACCAACAGCGCTGGTGCATTGCGGGAATCCTGATTTTTTTAACCTTCACACTGTCACCATTAACATTTGTTAATATTTCAAATTTTGATTTTGCTTTAACTTTTTAGTTTTAAGTCCGATTTTCATGCGGCTTCGGCTCAGTGGCCAATTTATCGAGCTCTTTCTATATATGTAATCAGAAAACTAAAAATTTTATTTTTTCCATCTTTTTTTTACAAATGAAAATTGTTACCCCCTATTTTGGTTACAATTAACATATTCAAAATTCAATGCTCAAATTTGGATATGTGATGTGGAATTACCTAAAAATTTTAAATACAAAATTTTGTGAGAATATCTTTGAAAATGCACTTTTTATGGAATTTCTTTAAAAAAAGCAACAAATTCGCCCACATTGTGGGGGCTGAAACCCCATTCATCCCTTTTCCCCCTTCCACGTTTGAACCTAAAATCTCTTAAGCACAGTCCATTTTACGTTTTTGCTTACCAACTTAAGGTAGGTATGCAGCTCTCAAGAAAACGCTCAAGAAAAAACGAGCATATATTTCTTGAGCATGAAAAAGTAGTAGTCAGCTGTCACTTTTCCTTTGAGAAATAAATAGGTACATATATGTTTCTTGCCGAAATCAGTGTTGTCATTTCACTTTTCAATGAAAAAAAGTATTGAAAAACCGAATCAGTTTTCTTGTGAGGTGCGTACACCTCAAGAAAATATGACTCAAGGAAATTTCCTTGAACATTTCTTGAGCTTTTTTTTATATGAAGTTTTCGCTTTTCTTGAGAGCTGCATACCGACCTTTAGCTCAAAAAATGAAAACTGTCTTTATAAAACGGATGAAAAGAAAAATATTAACATATGCTAATAGTGACAGTGTGAAGGTTAATCCTTCGACACAATTCCGCACTGTTGATTCATTAAGTGGATACGCATTCAAATATTTAGGTTTCATAACAGCCCAAACTTTCTTGCAAAATTTCTTTAAAACCATCAAACTGTAGATTTTGAAACGACGAATAGATGTCCTATTGTCCTGTTTTCTGCGGAAGAGCCAAGAGCGTAAACGGCAATTGCAGTCCTTTTGTCCAACGGTATAGGTTGCCGAAAATTAGATGCACTTTTTATTAAATTTGTTATCCACTAATTCCATGAACGTTTCTCTTGTCATCCGAAAATTTTCCTTGAAGAAGTCGTCGCCGCTTTCGGGAACTTCTTGCTCCCAGAAATTGCTTCGGCGAGGCTAATAATTGCATAAACAATTATACACGTTTGCTATTTCACTTCCAAAAACCTTCATCCAAAACCGTTTGCTTGCCTTCGGGCTCCCGATGGACAAGCGAACTAACATATGCTATTGCAATTGGACTCTCCTTTTTTTGCTTTTATGCGTCGGCGATTTCGCATATAACACCGTGCGACAGCATTTTTCACACCGGGAAAAACCCATATGTGCGTGAAACTAGAGACCAAATATAGTAATACCAGTGTTTGAATTGCTACCTACAAAATAGCAAAACACATGAGTTGAAATTCCCTACGTTTAAGTAAATATTAAATATCTGTCCTTTTCCCCTACATCGCAAATTTAAGGCTGAATTTCCCTACATGTAGCCTCTTTTCCCTACGGTTGGCATCACTGGTTCTCATCTGCTTTATGTGGATAGCGATAGAAGTGGACGAGCGTTTCACCAGCCCAAGCTGGGATTCGAACCTAGGGCCTCGGTATGAAAAGCCAGCGCGCTACCCGCTGGACTATCGACGCCGGCCACGTGTGATCATACATACATATATATTAAAGAGCTGCAATGGATGATTCATTTCTCCATACACACAGTGTGATTTGGTGCAGTGTGCACTGTTTGCCAGCATTCACTGTAGTAAGAGAGCAGTATGAGAATGACAACAAACCGCAATAGCAGTCAACACTCATTTGTTTGTCTCTGCAATGCACGCACTGTTTTCTCTCTGCTATATACACTGCAAACAATGCTTATGAAGCGTTGACAATGCCTAACGGGCCAAAATGCTGTCTGTACACCGAATGCAATGAGTGATTAAAAGAAGAGTTTGGCACGCGTAATTAAATGAGGGAGTTTCTTAAAACATTTTAGTGTCTGATAAAAAATTAATTAAAATGGAGGTTGATGATGTGAGTTAATATAATATATTTAAATAAATAATTGAAATGTAATATTGATGTACACTAGTCAGAATAAGTTTGCGTACAGGCAAGTCAAAATTATGTTATGATTAATTTTGACCTCAAAAATGGGTTCTCTGTTTATAAAAACTTATCCACATTTTTCATATATGCTTTAACTGCACTTTTTGTTCAGTTATAGATAAATTAAAATAATAATTTTCCATGTATTTGTATTTACTGACAATATACTCACAAAACGGTGCAGAATAAGTTTGCGTACAAAACTAGTAACGGGAATTTCCGGTTATGCTTTTAATTTTTTTTTTTTGGAAAATTTGTATTCCATTGAACAGTAAATGATTTGAAACCGTATATGTGCTTGAAATTTTATAGAAAGCAATAGAATCCAACAGAAAAAAAATTAAACATGGATAAAAGGATAATCTTGCTAAAACTTTCCAAAAATAACAAACAATTTCATGAATTTGGGAAACTTTTGGGAGAGCACATTCGTCATTTCAAAAAGCCATCTTAAATCTCCAAAGAAACAGAAAATCTTGCTGCGTTACTACGATCTGGCCATTTTCTTAAGCTACCCGAGAAAGAGGATTAGATTGTTTGCGATCAGTGCATCATAATCTAAGGCTAGTTGCATCCAATATCTTCAGAAATGTACAGAAATATTTTATAAAGCCCAGTAGCACTGACTTTACAAGAAAAATCCTGAAAAAAAATCATATTTCCCCTACATAACAGCATGTAAGAAGCCCATATTTACAGAATTGCTCCTGTTAATAACAAAAATCTAAAATTAACAGTGAAGCATAGCATATGTGAGGATATGGTATGGGGCTGCATGTCAGGCAAAGGAGTGAGCAGGCTGTTTTTTTATTCAGAAATGCTTCGGGGGGGTTATTTACTTATTCTAAAAGCTTATGTAAGCCAAGGTTTCAAAACTTTGGATCAGATTCCAACATTACTTTTTAACCTTAGGACGCAATGCATACGATGCGAAGCTATGTTTGCTATTAACTAACTCAGCAAAGTTGAAAAAGTTCCTCCCTAGTCACCTAACGTGCATCTAATTGAGTTATATTGGTTTACTTGAACCCTGATCACAACAACACTCCATCTTCAAAGATATAGTAAACCAATAAAACAATTCAAGGATATAACAAAAGAAACGCTGAAAAAACACCTAATTTAATAAAATGTACGCCGAAACTTCTGCAGGGAGTTCAAGCGAGAAAAGAATATTCACAAAGATATTAATTTTTGGACAAAACTTAGTTTCAATTACATTTTAACTACATAACCTTATCTTGTACGCAAACTTTTTCTGAGGTGAATTCATAACATATTTTGTTTTTGGCCCTTCTTTTACAGTTTGGTCAAGTTTTTGATGTTATCATATTAAGGGTATTCATTTAAAGGTGTAAAAGCCCCGCAAACCTCGTAAACCGTATAAATTTACCATTGCGTAAATGAGTTGTCAAAATTTATATGAAAATTTATTTACGCGCATCGGATAAGTTTGCGCAGCAATTTCGTTGTGCAAACAATGTGCGCAAGTTTGCGAGGTTGTGAATGCAACCCTGCCAAATGGTCAGCTGATTTATTTTATTGTTCAATGTGAAAAGGGAAATTGCTTGCACGAACGCAGGCCATTGAACACTTCATCATATTTTATTAGATTAACGATAACATCAAACGTTGTTCGGCTGACTCGCTCAAATTGTCTAAACCTGTTTTCATCCAAATGCGGCAAAACGTTTCTTAAAAAGTCTTGCAATTTTGTAAGGCTTTCTTCCCAAAATGTAAGAAATTTCACTTTTTCGCTAACTCTCGGCATTTTAATTTTATGATTTTGACAACTAAACAGCTGATCGATAAAGAGCATTTACACAAATACTTTTATATGTGCGTTCGTGTAACACAGGGCGTAAATGTATAACTATATGCGGTTGGTAAACTTATGCACTTAAACGAATACCACTATTAATGGAATAAAAGAACTAAGTTTACGGAAGAAATAAAAAATATTTTGTTTTTGAAAAATTACTTTAACTGATTTATTTTTCATATGAAAAAACTACGTACCCCTTGTACGCAAACTTATTCTGACTAGTGTATATGTAGTTATTATTGTAATTTTTAGCCATCATTAAAAAATTTTGAAAAAAAGGAGATAGATGCACAAGTAAATATAATTTAATTTTTCTGTTCAATGCTTTTTATGTATTTGCGCTTTGAAATATGTCCATAAAACACAATAGTTTCAATTTAGGTGAAAATATTTTATTTGAAAATTCTTATGAAATTTAATTTGAAATAAAAACCATTCGAAAAACTCAAAAATATGCGTAATTATTACAATAATAACAAAGCACTAATTGTTCTATTAGTATAACTTACTGCATTCAGTGTCATTGCAGTAAATTTCATTGCCTTTACTGTGCATTGCCTTTAGTGTGTTCGCACACGCTAATGATATAAAGCAACAAAGTCTCAGCTCTCATATGTCATGCACACACATGTTTTGCTTCTCTTTGCTGGCACGTCTCATTCGATCTGTTTGCACTGAGCAAGTGCAGTGCAGTGCCGTGCAAAGAGAGAGAGTGTCTTGAAACCACTTTCAAATACACAATTGCTGCTCTCTAATATATATGTATTTTTGGCGTTTCGAAAATAGCACCCAAGTGCTTCGGCTTTTTAAAACGATGATAACAATTTATCACTATGGCAGATCTCATCGTAATTTACATCGCCTATATTCGACCGAAAATGTAGTGTAATTCACACCGGTGGGGCTTATTGAGGGCTTCACCTCAAAACTAACTCCAGTAACTTTTTATTTAAAATAAAAGTTTCTGAATCAGAGAATTAAGCGATATTTTGCACAGACTTAGTAGATTAATATATATTCACTTGGATATATGTGAACTCTGTAAGCCCCAAGAGTATGTATGATCAGTACCCAAAATGTGTGCAAGTTGTACGAATTGTTTTACAATGTTTTACAAATCATTGGAACTCACCTTAACGAAGTGATAAAAGAGTACGGCGCCAACTGTGGACAGAGCAAACCACACGAAAACCGCAAATGTCGAGATATGCGAAATGTCAAAGACGTGCAGGAGTGTCGAGATGGCCAAGGCGGCTGCATGGCAAAACATAAAAGGCATGAGCAGGCGCTCGAGTATGTCCCATGGTATTTCGGCAGACTTCTGTGGCAGTGCAGAGATGGAGCCACGCCTGAGAGATGCGCGGCGCGATGCACGACGCTGTAAATAAAATTGTGTTAAAGGAACAATTTTAAAATATTTTAAATATTAAATGAACTAAAGAATTAAGTAGCATTGATGAAAAAAACTAAATAATTATAAATATTGTCTAACAATAATAAGTAATTTCACACAGTAATTTTTGTATGGCCTAAGTGGGCTTCGCCTAAGCCACTTTAACCTGCCTATATAAGCCATCAATAATTTGTGAATAACTATCACGTGCTAAGAACATTATAATAAGTATAAGCAAGTATGTTTTGCGAAAATAAGTTTTTGCTGGCCAAAGCTTGACAAAACCAAACTGACTGGCAGCATCATTTCTGACTGCCTTCGCAATTCATTTTCGAAATATCCGGCAACCGTTCGAACTATACATGCGATAGTTCCCGAAAGTGTCACGACCAGAGTCTATACTAGTCTTGAAACTCCTGTAAAATGAATTGGCAGCACTCATATCGATCTGTCAATATCAAGATCAATCGTTGTCACATCAGGACCGGGCAGGCAACATGTTTCCCACCACGAAAGATACTGCGCAGATAACGTTGTCTGAGAAAGCCTTTGTCGTATGTTCTCGAAAAGTCAATACAACATACGATTTTGTTTCCTAAAGCCATATAGATCCCGAAAAATTTCATGGTGAAACTGATTTTATAAGTTTTTTTTTGTTATAGCACTAAATTATTCAAGCACAAAAATAGATTTAAATCAAGAAAATTAAGGTATCAAAATGCTTTTTGATTAATATTCGCTTTAGTAGATTATTTGAAGAAATTTCTTGTTTTCACAAGTACATACAAATTGTGTTTATTTCAGAAATTTATTGTGAACGGAATTGCGTTTTGCGGTGTTGTCTTATTTTTAACTTTGCGCATGTTATGTTCGCACTCATACTGCATCCGATGAATGTTCATTGTAAGAAAAAGAAGTGTTCTCATACCAAATATTATCTTTTACCTAAGAACTGAATAAAAAACCATTTGTGATTCTGCACATGAGAGACAGTTTATTGGTAGAAAACTCTTTAAATTGATTCAGTCATAGAATCAAACAATATGTGGACGTATATGATGTTTAGAAAAAGGACTTTTTGACATACAGTCGTGTCTGACGTTATCCTTGATATAGTGAACAACCTCAATACTGTGAACAGGCCTTGCAATAATTAGTTTACTATATCCAGACACGACTGTATAACAATATTTACTTATATAATATCAGACTCCACTGTTATAAAGTTGAGCTATTTCTAATTTACCCCAAGCAACGGGCAGGTTGACGACGAATAAACAAATAAGCAGATATTTACTCACCATGGCTTTTACTTATTGGCAGCACAAAATATGTATGAGAAACACCGTCGGAAAAATGCTAAAATGCAGCAATATCACACGCAACGAACAAACTTTAATGATGCAAACCTTCCTGTATTTTCCTGTAGGTGTGTAAAATAACATGTAATATTCTTCCGAATAGATTTCAGCATGAAAGTTAAATCTGTGGTCCAACTTCCAATCGCGGAAATTTTCACAACAAAGAAACAGCTGATATAGGTTCACCACGATTTTTTATTATGGGCCGCACAACAATTACATACAAAGTGACGGCAGAATAATGCCAGAAAAGTATCAACAAAAGCAACTGCGAATATGATTTTATGATGGCAAACCATTCAGTTAGAATCGAAAACGCACATAAATCCTTGTTCCGGGGTAGTTTTTCATATAAAAAAATATTGTTTGTCAAAGGCGGTGATACCGGCAAATTCGCGAACAATTAACAGCTGTAGCGACATAAACTAAAATGAACAATATTTGTTGATTACAAATTGCTAATAACTTGCTGTGGAACTTCCTCAATAGTAAAAACTTTCTTCCGGGTCATATGTAAACGAAAAACCAATGTTCATTATTTTGCATTTTCATAAGTCCGCGAGCTGCCACGTTTGAAAGATAAATTTTTGGCGCGAAAATGTATCTACAAAAACAGCTGTGTACTTATTCACCACTTTTTCACAGAGAGAGCAAAATTAAATATGTATGAAAAATTACCAACGAATTTTGCAAAACTACCAGAAAACAACTAAAATGCAAGAGGTTAATTGATTAATGAGCAGAAAATCTTATTTACTAGTCCTTTTTAGTGGAAATCAGTTGTACGACAAATTCATTTCAGCGGGCAAATAGCGAACAGCTGCTTTGGCTGCTCGCTCACTTTTATTATCTAAATACGCAAAGATAACCATATGTTCAAAATTTTTTGACAGATTGGCCGTTTGAGCGAAGTTTCAAGACTAGTATAGACTCTGCCACGACGCTCAGCGTTTGCGCAGAGCAAAACGCATCATGGTCACAATACATGATGCAATAATTAAAGGTGATGTACGCATACACCCGTCTCGTTCTAATTTGACAATATTGGCTCCCTTAGCAAATCAGTAATGCTTCTTTGAAAAAGTCCCTTTGTTATTTAGAAGCAAATTTGAAAAAGTGCTTACAAGTAGTAACATTCTCTAAAAAAAAGTGGGAATTACTGAACCATTTCACGTTGTTTGTTTTGATTCTTTTCGTTGAAATTCAAATATATTCTCGTTGTATTTGAAATTGAAGCACAGAAGCAAACAAATTATTTTTTAAATGCCGAATGCACTTTCGCATAAAAAAAAATAAAATCAACAAAAAATATTTGAATTTCTTTTCTTTTCAAACTGCATTTTTTTTAATCAAAATCAGTATCCTCTGGAATTTAAGGGTTAAGATTTGTTCCTATATGTTAAATTCAAACAATGGACTGTCTTACATTTAGGCAGTTTATCACGCCTAAAATACTACCTTTTTTAAATACCTTTTCATAAAAAGGCCTCAATTTATTCCCCATTACCCCTGCTTCTGAAATACAACATTGAGCTAAGGGAGTGGCAAAACTCGGCTGTCACAAGGTACATCACTTTTAATTATTGCATCATGGTCACAATATAGGTAATAATTAATCTATACTTATTATATAAAAACTAAAGTGACTTTTTTCTTTGACATTGTTTTTATGAAATAAATGCCGAACGATTGCTCTTGTGTGGGAATAGTACATAGGCTATATGAGAACCACACCCCCTCTTCCGCCCACCATGGTAAAACTGATGATATTTATGATATTTTATGATATTGATCACTCCTACTTTAGGCTCCAACTAAACTAAGAAATCGAAGCTACGGTAGCTGTCTTTAATGTAATATTGATAACAAATGATTATGTGTTTCATTGGAGGAAGACATAGGGCTTTACTCACCTGATACGCCTTCCTGCCATGCGTATCATAGAGACAGAAATCAACCAGGGGTTGATGATCGCTCTGAAATCACTACACTTTCAGGATCCTGTTTCTGTTCTTCTCGCGTTGTAAGCTCATAAATTTAAAAACCTTGCAGCAGGGGCGTAGCCAGAACTTGGTCATGGGGGGGTTTTAAAAAAATTTGTTTGCCAGTTTAGTATTACATGTTTTTTAAAGTAAAGTGCACTTTCCAAATAAGGCATTTTGTTGTGGCTTATGTGACTTAATGCATTAAAAACGAAATTTTTTCCTGATTTTTAGTAAAAATTTCATGAAATTTGGTACACTGGAAGCAAAGTTATTGCATTTGAATTGAAGGTATGTTTGTGTCATCGTACAAAAATGTGCATCGAACAAAGATCCAATATTAACTATTGTTTTAAAAATGTTTAAACTTTAACCGAAGCATTTAAATTGATGGACCAAGTTTATGGTGATTTTTGTTTATACCGTGGTGGAGTTCATAAGTGGTAAAAGCGATTTAAAAACGATTGTCAGAACATAAATGATGACCAAAGTGTTAGCCAACTGAATCCGCGATCACCGTAGATCAAAACTGGGCGGTAAATCATAAAAGATAAGCCAAAATCTTCATTGAAATTCTTAAAATTGGATTTAACCTTCGCTTTACTTATACCCGCCCGGGTGATCTTTTTAATATTCATGTTTAATATCTGCACAAATTTTAAGGTAATTTTCAATAACATGAAAAAATATTTTTTTAAAATTTTGTTCATGTTGAAACTTGATTTTTGTCATTTTTTATACAAATGAACCTGGGTGATCCCAGGCGCTTTCGCTACCATTTTGATTAAAACTCACGATAAATGCTAAATAAATTTAGCTCTCACGGTTTCCAGGATATTCAAGGATACAAATTTAGTTGTGGTTTTTCATATCCTTTTTCATACAAATGTCAGTAGCTTTCATTTGACGTAAAAATTATTCCTTTCTGACATTTGAGTCAAGAGATATGATGTTTTAAAAGTTTCAGTAAGGGGCACTAAGCCGCCATCTTTAAACTGCATTTAAATAAACTCGAACATCCCGGAAAAAATCCCTTGGTACTTTTTTACCTACTGAGGTCCTCTATCGAATGAGATATGTTTGACCGTGTCCCTCGAAATTTTTTTTGTATTTGTTGCACTGTGTTATTAATAAATGAAATGAAATGAAATTTTGGGAGTGTCAATCAAACACCCATTTGCCATTTTTGTTGAGAAGAATGGCACTACTCGTGGATTCTTAGCGACATAACGAAGCACTAAAAACTCTGAATCTGTTTTCTATTCGTAATTTCCACTGCAACTTAGAAAATTATTGACCGACGCTTTGCAACAGTTTCAAAACCTAAATTCCTAGCATCGCGGTTTGGAATTGCCGTGGCAAATCCGAAATCATAGTTAGGCAATAGACGTGGCACAAGGTAGTCGAAGTCCTCCACACTCATCCGCACGAAGTTGTGGAACCACTGAGTGACCTGCTCCTGCATTCTTGCCCGGAGAGTTTCGTAAAATCCACTGGTGGATCTGTGAGTAAGCCCAGGTCGAATCCACCAGCGGTTTTTCGCACTACGTCTTTTGATTTTTAGGTTTTTTTAATATCCTGATACTAAAGCCGCGCTGGCCACTCGTTCACTCGTTTATTCATTGTCACTCGTTTACACACTTTCCCCGTTTTCGAATAATATTTGTTCACTTTGAAAATGTGATGTCAAATTGCATTTGACTATCAAAGTGAGAACGGCATGTCAGTCGACTCGACTGACACCGAACTTTGACTTCAGTCGATGGCAAACTTTGTCATATGCGTAGTATAATAATAAAGTAGTCTAATAAAAACTCTCCCGCTCAAAGAAAACAAAATTTTTTGAAATTATGTCAATTTTGATATCTGAAATTTACTTCATTCAAATAAAACCGTACTAAAAGCAAAAGGAAAATGTATAGGTATATTTTAGTCACAGAATAAACAGTATACAGAAGGCGCATCTGAAATAATTTCATTTCAGACGCGGGCGGGAAGAGCAAAGATGAGGAAAATTTATATGGAACCGAGAGAGTAAGCGCAAGCGAGCGGAGAGCTGCTTTGCGATCTCTTGCATTCTCGCATTCATTCGATGGATTGGTTTATTCTCATTTCGACAACAACACGCAATGTTGTTGTTTTCCGCAGCAAGCCAGCATGGCTTTACTCGGGCACTTTGAAATGGTCAAATTTTGTCTGTCCGCTTCTTGTTCTTGTTCAAGGCACATTAATAAGGTAGTGGTGGCAACACGGCTGATTAAACTTTTTTCTTCTGATTCTCTTTTGATTTCTTCTGATTTTCTTTTATATTTTCGCGAATGGGCATCCTCATTGTCAAAAATTGGTAAAATTGTTTTTGTGTTGCTTGTGTTTTGATTTGATTTTGACAACGAGGATGCCCAAAAGCACTAACAAAATACATGGGAATCGTAGTGCCATCACCTTATTAATACACCTTGTTCTTGTTTGTAAAAACGCAAGCGCAGAGCGAGCACGTGCCGGCGAATTTGTTTATTGTCATTATCAATCGAATCTTTGAGCTGAATGGTCGTTTTTTGTTCATGCTGCGCTTAGATTAATTGATATTAAATTTTGCAAATATTTAGACGTGGTTGATCCAAAATAAAAATTTGTACAAATATATTTACAAGGCTAGTTCCAAGTATAATTATTTGTCTAAATTTTGACGTGGTTGATTCCAATTTTGAATTTTTTGCTATTTTTTTGACGTGGTTGATCCAAATGAAAAATTTTTACAGATATTTTGACGTAGTTGATCCTTTCTGGTCATATTACCTTTGATTTGTAGTAAACGAAAAATGGATCCGGCTCCGAGTAAAAATTTACTACCCCGGGTGGGTAAAAATTTAATAAAGTCAGGGCTTCAATGCTGCATAACAAGTTGCCGAAAATCTAGACGGATGATGAAAACCTTAAAATGTTTAAATTTCCGCCCTATGACTCAACTATGGGCCAAATTTGGCGAGAAAAATGTAGCATTAAATTAAAGAATACACCAAACCATTATTTATATGCGTTAATCACTTCTCAAGTTCTGACATTGGGAAAAATATTTAAAATCAGGAGCAGTTCCTGTATTTAATTTGGAAAATGTTGAAGAAACTTATGAGTTTTCAGAGCCCGATTGTTCAACTAAAAAGAAACGAAAAAGTGAGTCCGTAGATGGGTATAGTAATAATTGCGAATCATATGCTAAATCCGTAAATTTTTACAGGAAGAAGTATTACAACATTTTGGCAAAATACAGGAACATTAAAAACCAGAAGAAATTACCAAAAAAGTCAGATGTGCTCCAACGTATCGACTCTTATAATAACGTGAGCAAAGAATCAAAGGTATTTTGTAAGCTTCTTCTTAGTTCCCGTCCTAAAGAATATACGGAAGATGTAAAAGATTTGGCTGAAAATATTTATTATGTCTCGCAGTCGACATATCAATTTTTAAGAAATAAACTAAATCTAAATTTGCCACATATCTCGACTGTTAATCGATGGGCCCCTGTTAAGTTCCTGCAGCCAGGTTTTCAGAACTCTGCTTTTGAGGTTATAAGAAAACGGTGCTTGGATTTGACCCAGAGCGAAAAAACAACATGATTCGATTAATGGATGAAATGGCAATTAGAAAGGAATTACGATATAATCCTAAATTAGATTTGGTTGATGGGTATGAAGAAAATGGGGTTGAAAGGACAAGCCAAATAGGAAAAAAAATAAGGTGTTTTTATGGTCAAATCAATGTTTTCTAACTGGTCATTGGTACTAAATTACTTTGTTTCCAAAAACGGACTTTCTGCAAATATGTTAAAAAATATATTTCTGGAAAATTTAAAAATTCTTAATAGTTTTGGCATCACAGTAAAAGTTATAACTTGTGACCAAGGGTCTTCCAATAGGAAGTGCTTTTTGGATATGGGTGTAACTTTGGAAAGGCCTTTTTTCATGTATAATGATGGAAAAGTGTTCTGCATATATGATTTCCCGCACCTTGTTAAATCATTGAGAAATGGCTGGCTCAAATGCGACTTAGCTACACCAAATGGATTGCAAGTTTTAGGGTAGTTCAGAACTATTTGAAATGGAACTTAAATCAACAACGAAAATGTGTCCTAAACTAACCAGCCAACACATTTTCCTAAATTCTTTCGAGAAAATGAAAGTAAAACTGGCAACCCAAATTTTCAGCAGGACTGTTCAGGCTGCTATTAGGAACTGCTGAAACTATAGGTTTCAAAAGTTGATCTAAAGAATTGGCTTTATATACGGCCAGTTTTATAGAAAATATTGTTAAAATATTTGATTGCCTAAACAGTGGATCATTATATTCCAAAAATGTTTACAGATCTGCGATTCAACTCAACAGCTTATCACATGAGTACATAAAATTCTTCCTTAAATACCTGGATGAAATCTCATTTGTTGACAAAAAGAAAAAAGTATTTTTTCTAGATGGGATGAAACTTACTCTAAAAGCTGTTTTGCTATTAGTAGACGAGCTTTTTGAGAAAAAATCCGAAATTTTTTTTTTGATGACAAGGACATTAAACCAAGACAAACTTGAAAATATGTTTTCTATACTACGACAAAAAGGTGGTAATAATATAAATCCATCAGTGGCTGATATTAATAATATATTAGCACGCTTAATGGCCGCCAAAATTGTGCAATTGAGTTCCCACAGCAATTGTGAAGAATTAAATGATACTACGTTTGAAACGCTTTCTAATATCGTATTAAATCTCGACTCAGCTCCTGATCATAACGAAGAAACCGATGATTTCGAAGTGGATAATAATACAGCCATCCTTGCCGATTTCATATTAAATGATAATTTTCAGAACTGTTCTGAATTTACCATTGATTTAGCGTCTTTAAGATATTTTTTGGGTTATGTTGTTTACAAAATACTTCCCAAAATAAACTGTGAAACATGTGCAGGTGAATTGAGAAAAGAAGATGAGGTACTAACAGTTCCTAGTGAACTTTTTATATATCACAAAAACTTTAACTCTCTCAAAGATTTCGGCAATCTTATTAGTCCATCGCAAATTCTATTAGAGATAAGCGAAGTACACATTTCAATTTTCCGCAGCATTTTTTAAAAACAGCCACAAATTGTAGGCATAAAAAATTTAATAAAAGCACAATGGTTTTCCACATGTCCTGATCATAAAAACACAATTTTGGATTTTATGATCTTAGTTCTTCTCAGGAAGCATTGTTCATGGGCCTCAGAAAAGAAAAATGTAACTAAACCCCGAAAACTTAAAATCCTAAAATCGTAATAAACTCTGGTTATTTTGACCAAACTTATTCCCACAATTGGCGGTTTTTTTAATCGTAGTATTGTGGGCGCTGAGCTCCTTACAGAAATCAGCCAAAGCAAAAATTTATTCTAACTTCAGTTGTTAGCCAGCAACAACAACAACCACAGGCTGTCGCCTTTCCCCTGTGCGCGTTTCCTCCATCACCGTGCATGCGGCACATCGTTTTGTTGGCCAACAACAACAACCACATATATGGCGCGTTACTGTTTTGTACACCGGCATGCGTTCAATACTTTTATCTGTTTGCTCTCCGAACATTTGATTTTACGCTCTCACAGCTTCTCATTTTACGCTCTCGCGCTCTGTGCGTTCTCGTCCCCTTTACTGCTTCCCCCCGCATCCGCAAACGGGCCCTACCGCTGGAACCCGCAAAGAAAATTTTCTTTACACCAGATGCGCATTCTGTATATTGTTTGTTCTGTGATTTTAATACAACTTTGTTTACCCCATCCACAATTTGAAGACTCTGCTGATGACTTTCTTGACAATATTTGTCAATCAAAATAGAGGTACATTAGGGGTACTCTCTTTTATTAGACTACTTTATTATTATACTATGGTCATATGTATTTTTTGACAGTTTTTGCCGCGCAACGAGAACGCATTTGCCGACATATGACGAACATGACATACTACTGTGGGCAAAAAATAGTTAGACTTTGTTCATAATTTTAAAATTCTTTACTTATTCTTCCAAATCTATTTCGACCCCCTCAAAGTTTTCCCCCCGGTCCCAATACACTTGTGCCAACGTTTTTTCAAATCCTCGAAACAGTTGTTAAAGTCAATTTCCGGAATAGCCTTCAATGCGCGTAGCGATTCACGTTTAATGTCTTCAATTGACTCAAAACGGTTTCCCCGGAGCGGTCGTTTGAGTTTGCTGAACAGCCAGAAGTCACGCGGAGCTAAATCAGGCGAAAACGGTGGTTGTGGAACGGTATTGGTTGAATTTTTCGCGAAAAACTAACGAAGAATCAATGCAGTATGCGACGCACTATGGCCCAACGGTCGGCAAAACGTTGCAAAAATCAAAAATTTCATGAAAGCGTTCGATAAAATGAATACCATCATCTTATTGAGAATTTTCCAGGGATTATGAAAATGTAACTTTCAATAAATTCGGATTAGTAGTTTGGGAGGTAGAGCCACTCAAAGTTGACAATTTTTCCACATCGAGAAAAATGTGTATTTTTTGGTTTTTTTGTCATCTTTAAGATTGATTTGTATGTAAATGAAGCGACCAATCGGTAATTTGTTGATTTTTTCTAAAAGGTACGTTAATTGTAAATATAATAAAAATAAAAAATGTTTGTTTTGTCTTAAAAGTTGTTCGATCTACCGATTGCTCGAAAAGTCTATATTTCGACCTTTTTTCCAACTTTGATCAAGAATATAAAAAATATACCAAAAATAACCTCCGCGAAATTGAGTGTGGTTATTTATTATTCAATTATTTACCTAACTTCGAAAACTCAGCTGCCGCTTCTTGCCGCTTTACTTTCTAGAGCAATAAAAGTGAAACAACAACAACAACAACTCTAAATCTATATAACTAATCACGCTTAAACGGACAGGCCGATTTCAATGAAATTGCCTTTGTTGGATTCGTCTTGAGTCAGTTCAGTTTGTTCGAATAGAAAATTCCGGAAAATCTATTGGAAAAGTCGGAAAATCCCTCTCATTTTTGACCGTGAATTCTGAAAATTTTCAGACGATAACGTTGGAACCATAAGTCACACATCAATTAAATTCACTACGAACTTACTATTTAGTCATGTCCTTCGACAGACGGAATGGGGCGGGTATTGGACAGTGGGGTGTGGCACCGCCCATAAAAGCCAAATCTTTATAAATGAATATCTTCGAAATTGTTAGGTGCACAGCATTGAAATTTAGTATTGTGTCGTCCCATAGATGAGTCATTCTACTGGTAAGATTTGATGGGCGTTGGACAAGGGGCTTGGCACATTTTTTGTGACCCAAATATTTTGCTGACTTATATGTCGCACAGCAATGAAACTAAGTACGAACATACCATTTATTCATATCTTTCGACAGAGGGAAAGGTGCGGGTATTAAACAAGGAGGCGTGGCACCGCCTATTTAACTTAAATCTGGTTCAAGCGCAGTCCATTTCTTTACTGAAACTTAGCAGACTCGATTGCAGCCTCGATTGAGTTAATCAGAGAAGAAACTTACTCCTACGGTACATAACATTTTAGCACATGGAAAGGATTTAATAGAATACCAGTGGGGAATTGTCTGAAGAAGCTCAAGAATGCAAAAATAAGGACTACAAAAGGTATAGATGTATGAACACTTGCAAAATATCACGAGCTAGACAAAATTAAGACCTTTTCAACATGTTAGCAGTTTCTTCTGATCCATTTATTTCATCTATGAGATCTGTAAGATCACAAAAAGAACTTACAGATACTTATAGCTTAGAAATGATTTCATTATTAGACATTCCTTCCAGTGTAGATAGCGATTTTGAAAAAATCTAACTTAAAAAAAAAAATGTTTGTTTTTGTAAAAAAATATGTATGAATCAATAAATTATATTAATTTATTGGAAAAAATATATAAAAAAATTAATTTTTTAATGCAAACAAAAAGTAATTTCATTGTAGTATGAAGTTTTAGTAAATCTGTACTTTGGCAACGAATTTTAAAGCCCCCTGTTACTGTGGCACCCCGTTTTTTGCTCATTCTAAAGCTTGGATATTACACTTTCAGATCCAATTTAAATTTTTTAAATATCTTTATTGGTTCAGAAGTTATGATTTTTGCAACGAAAAATGGCAAACCGAGCCACAGTGCGACGGTGCATTATCGTGGTGCAAAAACCAAGAGTTGTCGGCCCATAATTCCGGCCTCTTTACGACATTTGCAACATTCTGAACGTTTCGGCACCAGAAATTTGATTCCGCACACAAAATTTAATGGAACTTCTTTGTTGAATAATTTCATTCATTGTAAAAATCGCCTAATGCACTTTTTGTACTTCAGAAAGACAAGCGTATACTAAACACTAATGATTATTTTGAAGTGACATTTGGCACAGATGTCACTGACAGTCATGCCAACCTAGAAAAAATAATATTTCGACGAATGGGTTTCCGCGCGAAATTTAAATTAAAAAGTCTTACTATTTTTTGCCCACAGTAGTACTACTGTGTACAAAGAATACCCGGAATTTGTTTATAATTCAAAAAATCTTTATTTATTCTTCCAAATCAATTTCATCGCCTTCAAAGTAGTCCCCCCCCGATGCAATGCACTTATGCCAACGGACTTTCCAATCTTCGAAGCATGCCAAATAGTCACCTTCCGGTATGGCCTTCAATGCGCGCGGCGATTCACGTTGAATCTCTTCAATCGATTCAAAACGGTGTCCTCGAAGTGGTCTTTTGAGTTTGGAGAATAGCCAGAAGTCACAAGGAGCTAAATCAGGCGAATACGGTGGCTGTGGAACGATATGAGTTGGCGAAATGCTCACGAAGAACCAATGCCGTGTGAGATGGTGCATTATCGTGATGCAAAAACCAAGAGTTGTCTCTCCATAAATCCGGCCTCTTTTTGCGAATAGCTTCACGCAAACGACGCATAACGCTCAAGTAATATTCCTTGTTGACAGTTTGGCCCGGCGGAAGGAACTCATAATGCACAACACCACGATAATCGAAGAAATCGAATTCCGGGTATTCTTTGTACACAGTAGTATAAGGCAGTTTTTGTCGTCAATGAATAGGACATAGTCAGAACGAGGCATTAGATAGCATATCATGTCGGCATATCAAAGCATGATCCGTTCAGTTTTCAAATATAAACACTGGGGTGCAAATTTAGCACTTGTATAAATTATATTCCAACTTTAATGCACCAAATTTGGTTAAACAAAGCTTTCCATGCGTCACATTTTTGATCGATCGTTCCTATGGCACCTATATGATATAGCTGCCATAACGATCTTCTTCAAATGTTAATATGTGATGTGGTATTATATTATAAAAGTCTTAAATTCGAATTTTTGTGATAACATATTTGAAAATGCACTTTTTATAACATTTCTTTTGAAAAACTTTGTGGGAACTGAAACCTCATTGATCCATTTTCCCCCTTCCACGTTTGGAACTGAATTCTCTTAAGAACAGTCCATTTCCTGTTTTTGCTTACTAACGTAGCTCAAAACATTAAAACTGTCTTTATAAAACGGATGAAAAGAGAAATATTAACATATGTAAATAGTGTCGGTTTCCGTATATACAAATTGGTGTAGATGTGAAGGTTAAAAGAGTCGTGTGAAAAATCTAATGGAAACACTCGTATGTGTGTGATTTTTTTAAATTTTCCGTCATTGAATTACAAAAGATTTTCAGTAAATACTCAAATATACAATTCATTTTGAGAACTTCCAGAATTACGCAACGAAACAATAACGATATTAGCAGTGGCCCCCCGTTAACCACAGCACTGCTGCGCCACCAATAACAAACAATTAGATCAAAAACAACAGCAAAAACCAAATCAACTTAGCCAAATTAACTTACACACACATGCACACATATAAATTCAATGGCTAATTTGCTGTTTGATTTATAATTTTATCGCACTAAACCGCGTGCCTCAACCCTTCTGCCACTGCTGCCGACTCACGAACCCACTGACCGCATTGCAATTTGTAAACAACCAAAGCTCTGGCGCAGCAGGAACCGAATAAGTCATAAACATGCACACCACTGCTAAACGAGAACAACAAAACAATCCGCTTTGCAAAAAAGCAGAAGTTTATTTATAAATTAACACCCTGGCTGCCGGATCGGGAAGCGCCCAACATGCGGCGGGAAATTTGTTTATTTGAATTGTTGTGCTGTGTGTGTTTAATTCGTGTTTTTTTGCTAATTCACTTTGCATTTGATGTATTGTTGTTATTTTGCCGCTGTTCAACAATTGAATTCGATTTCATCAAATCCTAAATTTACAAAATTGTGTGTGTTTGGCGATTTCCGAGCTCTGCTTTCACTCAAGTTCTGCCCGCATTTATTGCTGCATCAATTTGTGCGTTATTTAGTGTCTTTGATGCGTTTACAAATTTGTTTGTCGCTTGTTAACATCGCAAAGTATGTTGGCTGTGGTTTACCGCCGCACTATACAGTCTTTCAATTGCACCTCAGGGTTGGCTCAAACGAAGCTTTACAATTTGATTCGCCTTAAATTGATTGATTCGCAGTAATGGTGGTAAAATGTTAAAAGAACTAACAACAACAAACCATTACCGCCAGTTAACTCCTGGAAGAGCTCTACATTAAACAAGCGAAAAATATGCGCGCAAACTGTAAGCCACAAATGTCAGAATATTGGAACTGCGAGAAAACTTCAATAGGAAGGTGGAGGGGATTTGCTTCTCTTTCTCCCTTAACCTCTTCTTACTTGAATGAGCTATATGTACAAACATTCTTATTCTTAAGAGGTTAAGGCATATAACCAGGACAATAGTGACTGAAGAGGATTGACAAGTACAAGCTGTCTTGTTGTTCCTGTTGTTTGATTTAATTTATGGAGCAAAAGTAATTACGTTGGACGGTCAAAGATTCGATTCCCAACTCAACAAATTATAATTTAGATGACTGCAGTTTGCAGTGGTCAAATCGTTGGTTTATAGGGCCAGAGTTTTGAAATTTTTTACCATGACAAAAACTCAGGACTTGACCATTAACTTTTTGAATGCTGTCATTAAATTAGTACATGTATTACATTGATTTCTGGGACAAGCGTTCACAAAAGATAAAAGTTATGGAACAACAGACAGCAGGAAAATTCATCATAACGGTGACTATATGAGGACGAAATGGAACTTAATATGTACACCGCATTTTATTCGGTAAGGATCCGGGATACTGGTGAGTACGGCTTCGCCAGTATTTATGAACGAACAATTAGTATAGGCTAACCAGGCAGGAATTCCCCAGGGCTCATTGTTTATTGTTTATTTATTGTTTATTATTGTTTATTATTAATTAAGTCTAATCAAATTACAGACTTAGAGAAATAAAAGGTGTAAATTAAAACAAAATCGAAAAATATACTTAAAGGTACTTATAATTAGATAACAAGGTGCAAAATACGTTTAACGGTAATGCGAGATCAATATCCAAAGAATTTGTGAGGCTATTAAATTCAGTTAAAACTCTAGTAATAGGAGCATTTTTGGCATAATTGGTCTTGTTAATGCCAACATAAAAGAGCTCAGACCGCCGAAGAGATCTGGCTGGAATATTAAAATGAATTTTTTCAAGAATAGACGAGCAGTCAATAAGTCCATTAACGATATTATATAAAAATTTCAATGAGAGAAAAGATCTTCTACTAAGTAGAGATTTCAAGTTTAGAAGCTGACAACGTGCGTCATAGGAGGGAATCGGATCTGCAAAATTCAGGGAACGAAGGGCAAAGCGAATAAAAACCTTCTGCACTCGTTCAAGCCGATTTATGCTTAAGGCATAAAATGGCCTCCAAATGACGGCTGCATATTCTAGCCTGGAACGAACAAAGGCGGAATAAAGTAACTTGAAAGTATAAGGGTCAGAGAAGGTAGAACAGTTGCGACGAATAAAGGCTAACATAGAATAGGATTTGGAGATGGTAGAGTCAATATGTTCAGAAAAAGAGAAATTAGAATCAAAGAAGACACCTAGGTCTTTGATAACACTGACCACTTTAAGCCCAGAGTTTGAGATAGAGTAGGAGGCAGGAAAAGAAATACGTTTTTTAGCGAAAGTTAGTTGGAAACATTTTTTGGTATTAAGAAAGAGACGATTTCTGACACACCACTCATTTAAGATGTTAAGCTCAGATTGAAGCGCAGAGGAATCCTCAGGGGTTCTAATCTCAGAGTAGATTTTAAGGTCGTCTGCATACAATAGAAATTTGGAGGTTGAAAAGCACGAACAAACATCGTTAATAAAGAGCACAAATAATAGTGGACCTAAAATACTACCCTGGGGAACACCGGAGGTCGCCATAAAAGGCTGGGAAGAGGTGTTGTCAAATGACACAACACAGAGACGTTCACTAAGATAGGATTTTAACCATTCAAGGAACACAGAATGAAAACCAAGACTGGAAAGCTTAGCAAGTAAAATTTTATGGGAGACTCTATCAAACGCTTTAGAAAAGTCAGTATAAATAGCATCAATTTGTAAGCCCTTCTGAAAAGCCGAGATGCAATCCTCAGAAAAAACCGCAAGGTTGGTTATAGTGGACCGACCGGATACAAAACCATGTTGATTAGGGCTAATTATATTTTTAACCGCAAAATAAACCTTATCTTTAATGATGGTTTCAAAAAGTTTAGAAACTATATTGTAGGCAGCTTGACACCTTCGGCTATTTATGAATCGCTAAGTTTATGAACAACCGACGACACAGAATGTGAACGATTACATGCGAACTGACTAACTTTTGGACAACTAGTCCAATCGACTTACAAAAAGATGAAAAACCAATGAATTTTGGGAACCAGTTGTCTCAGGTCCGACAGGGCAGTGATGGGCACTAACACAGCCAAGCATTTTGTCAATTTATGCGCAGAAAGCACTGAACTAAATCAGGGCCTCAATTTGCTTTAATATATTAATTTGAAAAAATAATCGTAACAACATTTTATGTGCAGCAAGACTTTAAAATGTGTGATAAACACTAACGGAACCGTGAAGGATAGATGTTATGTGGACCCGCCAGCGTCGATTGACGGCTTGAAAGCCAATATTCGACAAGCCATCGGTGAGATAGAGCCGCACACATTGGAAAATGTAGCGAAAAATTGGGTCGAAAGAATGACGTACTGTAAAGCCAGCAACGGCAGTTACATGAATGAAATTGTATTTCATACATAACGGCATGGATGTACCTTTCTAATAAAAAAAAGCCGTTGGAAAAATACCTGTGCCTTCATTTTTTTCAGCCAATTTAAAATACAAGTTTCTGTTGGGACACCCTATCTATGTAAGAGAAAAAATATTTGAATGGAGGAAAATTTCAATATATAAATGTGGGATTTGGGACAGACAAGTGCGACTCTGCACAACGGACGGACCAGTGCGACCCTGATAGACGAACGACCAGACAAAGCGGACGAGACACTTGCACTAACGAGCTAGGACGATAAGGACGGAGTTAGCGGACAACCACGGAACAGCACGGACGGCGGACGAACTTAACCGGTGATGTTTAAATAAAAGTGTGAATATTAACTAACATTATAAGTACGGTGTTTCACTCAGGCAAAGAAAATCCTACATAAATTACATATCAAAATCGCTTTTTGCTGCTTCTTCTACGAATAAACACATACTATTTATGTAGCTTAACCCTGTTTTCGAACGAAAAAAAATGTAAGTATTTCATAGCAATACGCAACGTCACTAAGGCTGAGTTTTCAATATGCCATATGCATAACCACGCCATCTATCCTTTTTTTCGCGGGATACTCCTTTTTTTCAGCTTCTACATAAAAACCAATCCCGCGAAAATTTTCGAAATCCTTTTTTTCTATATAAATCCTTCTTTTCTCATACGAAATTCCCAACGTATCTATATTGTTGAAAAACAAATGACAAGGAGATGACGCTTCACAGCTTTTGAGTGTTGCCACCATCTTAGCGCCGACTGTCAACCACTTTTATATGCTGACAGAGATACAGAGGGCGCCTTTGGCTTTACAAAACAGATGGGAGGTCAGCGGCGTGGCAACACTGTTTTTTTGAAATGGCATCGCTTTTTGTAAATTTTTTCGCATCAGTTTGTCGTACATTAGGTTAGCTTAGGTTACGGTGGCTGCCTCTATAAGAGACACACTCGGAGGCCTATTATAAGGCCCATTGTGATACCACATATTTCACCCGTTTTTTTGAAATGTGTATGCAACACTGTTGTTCACGTCGCTGCTCGCCGTCACCGCGCATCACCTATAACATAAAATTATATATTGTACATATCCTCCGCCTAATTCATATACCTACCTCGTTTACTTACCTCTTTCCATTCCTATATACTTACCATCCCATATACTTACCTTTTCCTTATACACTCACCATTTGTTACGTACCGCTACTCCTCATCCTCGTTCCTTATGTACTTACCGACGACATCCCTCGCTGTCAAAAACGGTGCTTGCGCGGCTGACGGCCACTCATCTTTCGATCCCCGAATTGAGCACATCAAGCGATCCGCGACGCGTCGAACATATTTTCCACTGCTACAACTTACAGCAACCAACAAATCAACAAACACTTTATACATTTTAAAATCACGAATCATCATTACACTTACCTGGAATAACATAAAACCACACATTGTACACACACAGTTTATAAATATTGGACAACACCAGTACTCACAAACATTGTAATTATAGTTAACATATACATATATTCACAACCATCGAACAACTACACACTGAATTAACACCAATAAAACCTAATTATAACGTTTTGAAAACGATCCGTGTTCCTTTATTTAGTGCGCGCGCGTAGAGATTCTTCGCGGCGCGAACATTGGTCCTTCGAGCCATCAAAAAAAACCGGCAGTGTAGTGCAAAAAACCATAAAAGTAACAAAAAAGGAAAAACGTGAGGTAAAGTAAAAAACAACAACAATCAAAATACTTACCTCACCACCAAGAAAACAAAAAGTGAGCAAAACCAAAGTAGTGAACTCTAATACTGGAATATTAATACAGCGAAAAGAAAGTGAACAAAGCAAAACCTGCAAAGAAAAAATAAAAATAAAATCAGCCTGAAATAACACCGGTGAATAAAACTTACCTGCGACAAATTACCTAAAAAAAGAATTAAAAGTGAAAAGAGAAGAAAAGCCTTAAAGAAAAGAAAATCCAAAACAAACAAAAAAAAAAAAAACGAGAAAAAGGGCGAATCGAAAAATTATAAAGTGGAATTACGACAAGAAAAAAAATAACAAAACACATACGCTCCAACCAGCACAAAAAAAAAACACAAGTGCGAAAAACTAGAGCGCGCAACAACAACAACAGCAGCAACATCAACCAAAATCACACGGTCCAGCGGCTTATGTACTAGCAGCACCAACAACCACACAGCAAGCACCGCTTACACCAGCGCATACGGCAGCCAGCAGTGGGGCAGCAGCATAGGCGACAGCAGCGAGCACTACGCGGGAGCACCACTATACATTGCCTACCCCCTAGGCAATTTCGTGAGTCGTTCCAATTTTTTCATAGTTTATATCAATAGACGGTTGGAAAAATTCCTTTTTCTCTGTATATCATCTATATACAGAGCCAACCGGTCCAACTCACATCGGTATTGCGGATGTACATAGCGCTTATGTACATAGGCAACCGGTGCTATTGCTAGTGCCCTACATTAAATACAGCGGTACTATATATCCCATTTATAGTACCCTGCAGGAAAAACAAAGGCTGGTGGTGTACTTAGATCCCATAAGTACACTACGCAAAATTAATTCCAAATTCTTTGGAAGGTTTTACTTATAAATAATAATAAATAAACAAATAAATAAAAATATAATTTTTTCCTCAAATTTATTTTCACAAAATTCGAGTGCGGCTTTATTTATTGTATTGTGGTTTATTGACCAGAAGGTCTTTTCCCGTGTTTTTCCCAAGTTTCGAAATCCCTTTTCTTCGCGTTGATCAAACTCGTGTGGTCAATTTTCGCATATTTCGTTCGGTAAATTTCGCTTTTCCGAATTCATTCCTATTTTACGTGGACTGTGATTTTAGATCAATTATCGTTTATTTCTTTCATAATACCAAAGCGACATGCCAGTAAACAGGTCGCCCGACAGATCCACCAGCAATAAAGCTGAGTCGGATCCCCTCTCGGTACCGTCAGAGCCGTCTGCGAAATTCGTTCGGACGCCTGACACCGAGACAGAGGGCCTTAGTTCCGACCTATTGGGTGCAATCCCCAAAAAACGCACCACCAGGGCACAAACAGTCGAGATTCGAAAATCTCAAAAGGAAGTGGCTCATGATCCCTCCATGAGTGCCTTCATTTTCGAAGCGGACAATCTAGTCCACTTTTGCACACAATTCACCTCGCGTGCAATTGAAGAATTGACTATGCCCATGCTCAAGGCAGCTCAAGCCGACTTGAACGGCTATTATGAAGACGTGAAGGCAGCATATAGGAAAGTCGGTATCACCCCTGATGACGACCTGCCAAGCGACTTCAAGCTTCTTGCTCGAAGGAAGTTGGAGCTATGCCGAGATCGAGCATACAATACAATCGCCCAGATCTCAGATCTTATGGACGTTCAGCAACCTCCGCCCGCTGAAACAATACGTCCAGCTGAGACTTCTACAAATTCAGCGTCTGAGCAGGCAAATAATTCTATTTGCCTGAATGTGCCACCATGCGACACAGAAATTTTTTCCGGTGGGTACGAAGAGTGGCCGTCGTTCCGTGACATGTTTACGGCGGTTTACATAAACCACCCTAAACTCACCTCCGCCCAGAAACTGTATCACCTCAGATACAAGACAGCCGGAAAAGCTGGTGCGATTGTGAAGCAGTACGCATTAAGCGATGCTAACTTTAAACTGGCATGGAATGCGCTGAAATCACGATTCGAAAATCGGCGCATTCTAGTTGACAAACAAGTCAAAACGCTCTTGAGCCTCCCTCAAGTAGCTACTGAAAATAGTGAAGCGCTCCAAAGGCTTCAATCGACTATCAACAATTCTCTGTCCGTCTTAGCATCTCAAGGCGTCTCGACAGAGAGTTGGGACCCAATTCTGGTATACATTTGCTCCACAAAACTTCCAGAGGAGACTTTATCTCTATGGGAACAATCTCTCAGTTCCCGTAAAGATCTCCCCACTTGGGAGCAAATGGATGACTTCCTTACCAGAAGATATGAGGTCGTGGAACGGCTAAACACCGTCAAACCAGTCAAGTCCGGGTTGCCTCCGAATCGGGGTTTCAACAGAACTCAAAATTTTTTGGTGGAAAGTGAGCGGACTTTTTCATGTCCGATTTGCGGCGCTCCTCACGCGCTCAAATTCTGCGCCACCTTCAAAAAAATGTCTGTTCGAGACCGAGTGAAGGCAGTACGAACACACAACTTGTGCGAAAACTGCCTGTCATACACTCACTTGAAGCGGGATTGTACGAGTCAATTCACTTGCTCACATTGTCAGAGAAAGCACCACTCGCTGCTTCACATTTCGAATGACAACAACCCGCCTCGGCAACGAAACGTAGTTGCTCAAGTCTCCACGACCCAGCCTCATAGTCCACAAACGCGAAAGTCCCCCGTAAGAACGGCCCGGAGTTCTCGGGATGAGTCAAGTTCTGATGAGCAGTCCCACTCATCACGAACATCAAAAAATCGGCCAGTGCAGTCTCTTAGCACCACGGTCGAAGAGAAAACACTTCTCCCCACTGCTCTTGTTTCTTTAGAGCATCTTGGCGAATATCATAAGGTTCGAGCCCTTATCGATCAAGGTTCGCAACGGACATTTATCTCGTCCAAAGTGCAGAATCGACTGAGAATCCCTACGCAGAGGACTCAGATCGAAATATCTGGGATGGGTGGAAAGACCATCCAAAACTCAAACCAGATCTGCAGCATAACGCTAGTCGCAACTAGAACTGGCACGAAACTCACCACACAGGCAATTGTACTCCCACAGTTGACCAAGCTTCTGCCCACTTTCAATGTGGGCCTAAAGGAGTGGAAACACGTTGCCATGTTGGACCTAGCAGATCCAAACTGCTTCAAACAGGCCCAAATCGACATGGTCATCGGAAGCGATTTAATTCCTCAAATCCTTCTCGATGGAATCCACCGGAATATGTGTGGCAGCCTCCTTGCCCAAAACACCATATTCGGTTGGATTATAAGTGGGCCACTCCCCCAGAAAGTGTCAACATTCTCGACACACGTGGAAGAAGTTTCCAATGAACTCCTTAGTTCCCAGCTCAAACGCTTTTGGGAACAGGAGGAAATTCCACAGCCTTCTCCAATTTCCGAAGAGGATCGGTTTTGCGAAGACCTCTATCAAAAGACCACATCCCGGCGGTCAGATGGTAGATACGTCGTCCGACTCCCCTTCAAGGCCAGTTTTCCCAGCCAACTGGCTCTAGGTCAATCCCGTACCACAGCCTTCTCTCAATACCTCAGCATGGAAAGGACTTTGGCAAAGAAAGGCGACCTCCAAGCCACATATGATGAGGTCCTCAAAGAGTATCTCACTCTCAATCATATGGAGCCAACTCAGTCCAACGAAATCATCTCTGATGGCAAATACTTTTCATTTTATTTGCCTCACCATGCTGTAGTAAAGCCGGAAAAGACCACCTCCAAGGTCCGCGTTGTCTTCAACGCATCTAGAACAACCGGCTCTGGATATTCACTTAATGATATCCTGCATATTGGTCCCACATTACAGCCCGACCTGATGACCCTCATCTTAAGATGGCGGCTGTACCAATTTGTATTCAATGGAGATGTGGAAAAGATGTATAGACAAATTCTTGTCCACCAAGACGATCAAGAGTTTCAGCGAATTCTCTTTCGTGAGTCTCGAAATTCCCCCATTCGAGACTTTAGGCTCAAGACAGTGACGTTTGGTGTGAACTGTGCTCCTTTCTTAGCCATTCGAACACTTCGACAACTGGCTGAAGATTCAAAGGACAAATTCCCGCTAGCGGAAACAGTCCTTCTCAAGGAGACTTACGTTGATGACATTTTGTCCGGTGCGCATTCCATTTCTGAAGCAGTCGACTCACTTACACAAGTGATCGATACCCTCAAATCCGCAGGATTTCCTCTTAGGAAGATCACCTCTAATCATCCGAGGATCCTGGAAAATATTCCCACCTCGGCACTTCTCGATTCCGACTTCCTAAAGTTCGAAAGTGCCAGCTCTACCAAAACACTTGGCATGAGATGGAACGCTTTGTCGGATACATTTTCGTATTCGATCGTTCCCATCTCCGAAACGAGTTCTGCCACGAAGCGACAGATTCTCTCTGCGGTCGCAAAACTTTTTGACCCGGCAGGATGGCTCTCGCCCATTATAACTCAAGCCAAGTTACTCCTTCAAGAGCTTTGGTTGGAGGGCACGGACTGGGACGAATGCGTAAAGCCCGGTTCCCTCATAAAGTGGAATCAATTCATCAAGAATTTGTCGTCCATCAGCGAGATCGAGATCCCCCGATGGGTACAATTCTCCCCTCTGAAGCGAATCCAACTTCACGGATTTTGCGATGCTTCAGAGAAGGCATATTGCGCAACTCTGTATTTGCGCGCCACTGACAGCGATGGCAATACCTCGTGTCACCTGCTCGTGGCAAAGGGTAAAGTTGCACCTCGTCAGACGGTTAGTCTGCCGCGACTAGAATTGTGCGGCGCCGTTTTACTTTCCCAGCTATCCAAATGCCTTACTGAAAATCTCGATGTGAACCCCGAAGACACCTTCTTCTGGTCGGATTCACAAATAGTTCTCGCCTGGCTAGAAAAACCTCCAAGCACTTGGAAGACATACGTAGCCAACCGCACCGCCCAGATATTGAAAAATGTCGGCAACGCTACTTGGCGTCATGTCATCAGCCATGACAATCCCGCCGACTTGGGCACTCGCGGGTGCAAGCCCCACGATCTTGCAGGAAACCCCCTGTGGTGGAACGGCCCCAAATGGCTTCAGTCACCTGAAGAAGCCTGGCCCAAATCAACTCCCTCCAATATTGCTCCACCTGAGCAGCGGAAGGTCGAAGTTCATCTCGCGCTGGAGGAACCATCAGACATCCTCGATCGGTTCTCCTCCTATTCTCGCGCGCTACGTGTCCTTGCGTACGCGTTCCGTTTTGTCCACAACGGACTCGCTAAGAGGAGCAACTCTCCCCTCAACTTGAATCCATTCGTTTCCCAGAATGAGATTCAGTTTGTCAAGACGAGACTCCTCTCGTTAGCCCAGTCACGGTTCCACCAACCCGAACTTACCGCGCTATCCAACAAGACCCCCATTCCCCGAAAAAGCACGATTCTAACTCTCAATCCGTTCCTCGATAAGGACGGCTTAATGAGAGTTGATGGTAGGTTGGCCCAGGCGGCGCTGAGTTACAATGAGCGCCATCCGATAATCCTACCAGAGGCATCTCGGTTCTGCACGTTGTATCTTGAGTTTCTCCACACTCTTCTCTTACACGCAGAACTTCAGCTCATGTTCAGAATGGCTCGTCAAGAGTTTTACATTCCCCGTCTAAAGCCTCAGATCAAGAAATGCATTCGCCTATGCAAGGTCTGCACGGTTCAGAGACAAAAGGTCCGATCACAAATAATGGCAGCTCTTCCGCCAGAGCGTTGTACCCTGTCAATCCCATTCTCGACGACAGGTGTTGATTTTGCGGGCCCATTTCAAATTAAGGCATCTCAGCTCCGAACGGCAACCTTCCTCAAAGGTTATGTCGCGGTGTTTGTCTGCTTCTCAACCAAGGCCATTCACTTGAAATTGTGTTCTGCCCTTACCACAGAAGCATTCCGTGCTGCTTTTGCCAGATTCATTGGCAGACGAGGCCTCCCCCGCAAAATCATGTCGGACAATGGCACCACCTTCGTTGGCGCCCACCGAGCCATGAGCCGAGAGTTCCTCAAGTTCTCAAAAGAGGTATCCCACGACATCCTGAAGAAATATTCCACTCAAGGAGTCGATTGGGTTTTCATCCCCCCCAGTGCACCTCACATGGGCGGGTTGTGGGAATCTGCAGTCAAGAGTTTCAAAACTCATCTCAAGAAGACTGCCGGCCACCACAAATTCAATTTCGAAGAGTTCACAACTCTTCTTGTTAGAATTGAGGCCGTCCTGAATTCCCGGCCACTATCACCTCTATCACAAGATCCATCTGATCTCGTAGCGCTTACTCCAGGTCACTTCCTGCGGGGCGCCCCCCTCCTGTCACCTCCCGAGCCCAATTCGGAAGATCTATCCATGATCAACCGATGGGAGAAGCTGAAAGCTCTTCATCATGAGTTCAGCCGGAGGTGGAAATCTGAATATCTCCACGAGCTCCAAAAAAGGCACAAGTGGCACCATCCCCAACAGGAACTAGAATTGGACCAACTAGTCGTCATCAAGGACGAACTGCTGCCCCCCACCGAGTGGAGATTAGGACGAATCATCGCTCTACATCCAGGGCCCGACGGCCACGTCCGAGTGGCCGATATCCGCACACAATCCGGCACACTCACACGCCCGATCGTGAAGTTATGCGTTTTACCCCCTGCGTAGAACTCCTTCTAGCTTATTATAAATTTCTTTATAATTTTTTGTGGGCATCACTGCCCCCTTATCCCTATAAGACACTAAAGTCTGGTTCTTTTGTTCTCTTTCCGCAGCTCCACCATGGAAGAGATGCACAAATGCCAACTGTGCCACCGCCCTCACCCCTTGAGGTTCTGCCGCGGGTTCCTGGCTATGAACCCCGGCCAGCGCGACGACGTGGTGCATGCCCACGGCTATTGTCGCAACTGTTTGGCCCGGTCCCACACCACGGGGGCCTGTGATTCGCCAAACAGTTGCAAGGAGTGTGGACTGGCGCACCATACGATGCTGCATCCGGTGGACATCACGCAGCGAGCGGCCCCCTCCAGACGGGGGAGAGGTGCCAGACCAGCAAAGCAGACCACCAATCCAACGCAGAGCCAACACCGCCGCCGCCGTCGCACTCCTCAGGCTCCAGCACAGACCACGCGTCGCCCTACTCACCCCCCCTCCCGTGTTGCGCATCCCTCGCGCACCCGTCGGGGAGCGTCCCGCTCAACGGCATCAGCTCGGGCCGGTCAGGCACGCCCAGCCTCCACCAGTGCCGCCAGCAACCAGTCGCGTCGCCATCGGGCTGGATCTAGCTCGGCTCGCCAGGGCATCACCACCAGCCAGCTTCGAGGACGCAAGGCCCGGGCGCTGTTGACACAGGCCATCCAATCCTTGACGGAGCTGAGGGGGGTCGTATAAATGCACGAGTGCATCCGGCCCCAGGATGTTCACGTCGCTGCTCGCCGTCACCGCGCATCACCTATAACATAAAATTATATATTGTACATATCCTCCGCCTAATTCATATACCTACCTCGTTGAATTACCTCTTTCCATTCCTATATACTTACCATCCCATATACTTACCTTTTCCTTATACACTCACCATTTGTTACGTACCGCTACTCCTCATCCTCGTTCCTTATGTACTTACCGACGACATCCCTCGCTGTCAAAAACGGTGCTTGCGCGGCTGACGGCCACTCATCTTTCGATCCCCGAATTGAGCACATCAAGCGATCCGCGACGCGTCGAACATATTTTCCACTGCTACAACTTACAGCAACCAACAAATCAACAAACACTTTATACATTTTAAAATCACGAATCATCATTACACTTACCTGGAATAACATAAAACCACACATTGTACACACACAGTTTATAAATATTGGACAACACCAGTACTCACAAACATTGTAATTATAGTTAACATATACATATATTCACAACCATCGAACAACTACACACTGAATTAACACCAATAAAACCTAATTATAACGTTTTGAAAACGATCCGTGTTCCTTTATTTAGTGCGCGCGCGTAGAGATTCTTCGCGGCGCGAACAACTGTCTTTCCAACATGTGTTACAGCACACATTTCAAGCGGATGGGGAAGGGGACCTCTCCTTCTCATCTCCTTCATGTGGATAGCGATAGAAGTAGATGAGCGTTTTACCAGTCCCGCTACCCGCTGGACTATCGAGGCCGGCTACATAAAAAAAACAAAAAACAAATGCCAAAAGGAAAAGGAAAATGCATCTTTAACGCAAAACTTTGCGAGAAGTATTCGTTTTTGAAAAGACGAAGTCAGAAAGTGATGTTTTGTGCAAAAAATGCCACAGTCATTTCTCCATTGCCGGCGGCGGTAATTCAGACATCGTTCGACATATCAAAACATCGAAACACCTCTCTGCTTTGAATGCGGCTTCTTCGAGCTAAAGTATTACCATGCATTTTTCATTAGCATTGGATACACAAAAACGGCAATGGAAGGCGTCTGGGCGTACCACACCATCAACGCTAACCACAGTTTTAAGTCATCGGATTGTGCGACCTGGAAATATTCTACCATATGTGATGCCAATGCGTGTTCGATTGACTTTGAAGACGATGATGACGACAACGATGAAGTTGTAGCAATGCTAGTTGATATGGATAAATAAAATATGTATTGTTTTTCAGAAAATTTTTAAATTTTGTATTTCCTTTTTTTTATGCTTTTTTCCAATTCGATATCCCGCGAAATTGTCAAACCTAGTGGATTTATCCTTCTTTTCAGCCAAAAAGAGATGGCATGGTTACATATGCACAATTTACGCACCGATTAGTCTTGGGTTTTGTATAGTGTCCGAATACGTTTTGTATAGTGTCCGAAATGTCCCAAATAAGTGGTTTCGGCGAAAAAATGCCCGAACGGCCGAAACCGAAACTTTCTGGAATATTTTTTACATTTTATTGTGTAGCGAGTGATCAGCTAGTTAGTGCAGCCGAGCAGATATATAGTGAAAGGATGAGAAGGAGAATTTAGATGCCACCAATGTAAATAAACTTCTTTTTTTAGAATATAAAATTATATTATTTAATTTTGAATATAAGCGAGTAAGGTACGAAAGGGTGTTTTTTTTATGTTTATGTTTTCAAAAAATTAATGAATTGTTTTTATTAATAAGTATTTATTTATGTTAGGTTTGTTTGTTTGTTCTTTATTTACTTAAAGTAAAATTCATTTGTTGAAAAAAATTCTTGATATGGTGAATTTTATTTCAACTAGAAAGATTCGGTTTCGGCCGAATGTTAAAAAAAACTGAAATCGGATCCCGACACTAAGTAAAGATAACTTGTCTTTCGACGACTGAAATTGGATTTGAAAATCTTCCACTCGCTGTTCGAAATCGGCATAAAAACTGTAGACCCCTTTCGTCAATGTACAGTGTTGTCGCACAATTCGGTCTTAATCCTCGTTAGGGTTTTTATGCCTACAACAGTACACACTTAACCGTAGGAACACAATTGGAGCGTATGGACGTATGGGCGCACGGCGTACGGCGTAAATACGCTGTCGAAATACGTTCAGACGTTGCCTTGCTCACAATTCCAGCATATCATGTGGCAACGTATAAAATACTCAAAGTTTTCCAATTGTCAAAAAATTAATAATAAACTCAGTCAAGTTTCGCAAATTTTGAAGATAATTGACATAATGTACACAATGTACAATATGTACGCCGAGATTGCCGATAGGGCTGAATATCGGTTGTCACATGCGACATCGTACGCCCATACGCGGCGTAAAAAATAAAAATAGATCTAAGTGAGCGTACGACGCTTTTACGTTCATACGCTTGCGTCGTCAATTGTGTGCGCTTTCATAGAAATACGTGAAATTTGATTTGACAACGCAATACGTCGAACGTTAATTCGCTCATACGCTCCAATTGTGTTCCTACGGGAACTCGTTTCTTTTACAAGCTTTTCAAAATGAAAGTTAAAGTGTTGAGAAAAAATATTGAAAATGCATGAAATAGTTAGCGAACCAATAACACGTTTGTTGAGTTCATAAAATCATTTCATAAACTTTATATATATGTAAAAGTTTGGAATTACACAAGAGTCTTCAAGGAACAATCGTCCAACTAAGACATGCGTGCTCTTTAGTGTTTCACGCTGCACAGTCAGTCGTATTTTCAGTCAAACCCACTAACCATAAAGTTAGGTAGGTAGAGAAGGGTGTGTGCGACCCAGAGGCCGCACTTCCACTCGGAGGCAAAAATGGCCCATTGTGAATCCATTCTTAGGAAGTTATGGAGCTAACCAGCCGGAGCAAACCAGTTCGACCTCTTAATGAAGGAGAGTAGATCCGAAATTTCAACTTTAGCCGCGCAAGCCAAGTCTGCCAGGAATCTTGACCCCAGGGTGCGGAGACGGCGTTCCTGCAGAGCCGGGCAGTGGCACAGGTAGTGTTGGATCGTTTCCACTTCTTCTTCATCTCTACAGCTTTTGCAGACATCACTGGACGAGAGGCACAATTTAACAAGCATGGATCCAATGGCGCAGTGTCCAGAAATGACTCCATAGAGGATCCACTTCGGTGAAAGGCAGAGCGACCCCCTTCCTTGCCATCTCGTCCGCTGCCTCGTTTCCTGCCACTCCAGAGTGGCCCGGAACCCAGCAGAGAGTGACTCGGTGATGTCCGATGCCGCGAAGTGCAGTGCGACAACTCTGCACTACCTTTGATTTTACCGTGGCTGATTCCAGCGCTCTAAGGGCTGAATGACTACACAGATTGTGATATCCGTGGGTGATAATCCGCTACCGCGTATTAGTTCAACAGCTTTCCAGATTGCAAAAATCTCCGGCTATTCCCATAGCCGCCAGTCTCTGCACCTTCGTCAATTGCGTCGTCAGGGACCTGGTGTCTGTGGCCGAATGATCGCTGTAATCGTCCAGTGGACAATGCTCGGCCGCATCCCCACTTTTCCCCGAAAGCCTTTTGACAAATGTAGAAGGCATTCAAGCTCTTCTTCACCGGCTTCTCCACGTTGCGCTTCCAAGAGAGCTTGGAGTCGAGTATGGTGCCAAGGTATTTCACTTCGGGTGAGAGGGTGATTGTGCCGTTAAGTGTCGGCAGTCTAAGCTTCGGTATTTCGTATCTCCGGGTGAACAGTATCATAACCGTCTTCGAGGGGCTAACCCTTCGACCATTCCGCTCTTCCCACCTGGAGAGTTCTCCTAAAGCAGACTCCATGAGACCACTGATGGTAGACAGAAATTTTCCAGGGATCAGGATAGTGACGTCGTCCGCATATGCTACTACTCGTAGCCTCCTGGTTTCAAAGATCTCGAGGATGTTATTTATCACAAGCAGTCACAGCGGAGGCGAAAGGACGCCCCCCTGCTTCTGCTACTAAGCATGTCACTGGTTCACCTCACCACTTTCTCGTCCACTTCGAATTTTCTAAGTGCATTGATTATTGCCTCTAAGGTGACGTTATTAAAGGCCCCCTCAATATCGAGAAAAGCGGCTAACGTATACGTTGACGTTCAGCAATTTTTCGATCGTCTGAACAACCTCATGCAAGACGCTGTCTACAGATTTCCCCCTGCAATATGCATGTTGCGTCCTGCAGAGTCCCCTGGACTGTGCCACTCCCTTGACATAGACATCAACCAGCCTCTCCAAAGTCTTAAGAAAGAACAATGACAGGCTGATCGGTCTGTAGTCTTTTGCAGTGACGTGGTTCGACTTCCCCGCTTTGGGGATGAACATCACCCTAACCTCCTTCCAGGCGCGTGGTACATAGCCCTGTTGGAGAGATTCCCAAAAGCTTCGCACCAAGACTTGAACCACTGCCTCCTTAGACCATTGCAGCATAGCCGGGATGACACCATCGGGACCCGGGGATTTATACGGGTTGAAGATGTCTATCGCCCATGCCACTTTGACCTCGTCGATAATAATAATAATAATAATAACACTGTGCAAGTCCAAAATTTAGACATGGGGAGGGACCTACTGGGTGAGTTTCCTATAGGTATACTGAGTTGAGATCCACCAGCCGTTTGGTAAGATTGGCTCTAGTTTATGAGAAATCCGACTTTGAAGTTTGCTCATGTTAGTCCAGTTTGTCGCTTAAGTAAGTCCTAAATCGTTTCGAATATCGCATTACTGTCTTCGGCAAGTTTGTAGATATTTTAACGACCAACAAATTTGCTTAAGACACCAATCCAAAAAAAGTACATTTAAACTGTGTAATTGCGATATGTGCATTTTTTTGCGCAGCGCTACGTGGCGTATGAGTGTCATTTAATTATAATTAACACTCATATAATTGACACTCATACGCCACGTTGCGCTGCGCTCAAAAATGCACATATCGAAATCACACAGTTTAAATGTACTTTTTTTGGATTGGTGTCTTAAGCAAATTTGTTGGTCGTTAAAATATCTACAAACTTGCCGAAGACAGTAAAGCGATATTCGGAATGATTTAGGACCTATTAGAATTTAAACGTTCGAAGACTTAAGCGACGAACTCGACAAACTTCAAAGTCGGATTTCTCATAAACTAGAGCCAATCTTACCAAACGGCTGGTGGATCTCAACTCAGTATACCTATAGAAAACTCACCCAGTAGGTCTCCCCATGTCTAAATTTTTGAGGGCAAATTTCACGCACAGTGTAATTGACTGGCACGACAGCCCGCTTACGCGAGACTATGGCCTAGCTTCCCGCAACCACCCGAGTTGTGCGTGTGAATTTGTACGCGGGTGGAAGGGACCTACAGTTTTATGCCGGTTGCGAAAGGCAGGTTGGGAGCTTTTTCATAAGCAATTTTTACTCTCAGAGGTTTGCCATTTCCAGCTGAGAGGACAGCCACCGAAAGAGAAAACGAATTTTCCCGTTATTTTTTTTAGGTGTTATTACAGGCAGTATTTGAACCTGAGGTTGCTGCCTCGTCGATAATCCCTTGAACCAAAACATCTGTTCGTGACGAGTGCTGTCTATGAAGCGTGGCACAGTGTAGCGATTAGGGACAATAATCAAAAAATGAATGTCGTAAATGTAGAAAAATAAGTTTGTAGTACAGAAGTACTAAAATGTGAAAACGAATTTTAAAAATATCAATTTATATACCGACGGCAGGCCATCAAACTTGCACTTTTTGAAGGTTGGTGGCTTGGGTAGAAATTATTGCAATTTGTTGAATGTAAGTTCGAGGACTCTTATTGAAAAATTTCCTATGGAACCTTATGTTAAGTAAATATATTATATAAATATACTATTTTTGCAACTCTGTGAAAGCTTTCCATCTTTTGTTTTGCTTTCCATATTCCTTGTACCGCTATTTGAAGAAACGTCAACGTCAATTCGTAGGAATCAAAGTGCAATATCATCAAACTTTAGAGATAAACTTTAGAAAAAAACTACTTCTTACTACTTCGAGATTTTACAGTGTGATATAGCTGAAAGTATGTATTAATAGAAACCATGGACTTTAGCTGCACAAACTTGCACGTTTTTAAGAAATTTAGCAGTTTCAGTGCCGTATGCATTCAAAAATAGGGTTATTTTTGCAGCATGGTTGGCAGGAAAACATAGCGATCACTGCTGCGCTTCGCTTAAGCTATAAATTTGTGTTTGTTATAATATGCAAACACCACTTGATTTAGAAAAATTACAAAAAAAAAGGTAGATTGGATGGAAGGCTTCGGTAATACTGGGTGGCTTGCCATCGAATCAAGGCAACTTTCGAAAAGAAGCAAAACTTGTTAATGTCTTCAGAACCAATTATAGCAGTTAATAGTAAATTAAAGTTAAATTAGAGTTAAATTAAAGTTAACCCTACTTCCTTGTTTGAAAACCCACCTTAGTTCCTTGTTAGGGTCATATATGACACTATTCAAATTATTTCAACAAAAATTATATTTATTTAATTTTTTTTTTTTAAATTGTTATACATTTTAGTTTTCTTTTTCACATTCATTCATTAATACGTTTGTAATGTTTTGGAAAGTGAGCTTTCTTGCAATAAAAACAAAAGTTGCCGTATTTGTTTCCTCCTAATTTATATGGGCACAAGTTACATCTAGCTCGTTTTTTGGGTACCTGAAGATCTGATTCTTCAGATAAACGTTTACGACTTGTAGATGGCAAGTCATTTCGAATTTTTTTTATTAAAGCAACGGCATTTTCAGTATGAGGCATTTTTTCACGGCGAAGAATGTGAGGCTTTACTAGTTCACTTGCCACTTTTTTTAGAAACTCCCGGCGACTCAAGTTAACGAGTTAAGTTAATTTAACGAGTCAAGTTAAAAACTCCCGCCTATTGAGTTAAAAATTTGTGAAAACATTAGAAATACAAAATAACTAAACACAAATTTTTTACATTTGAGAAAATCTAAATTTAACGAGGTAAACCAAGGGTTAAATGTTTGTATGGGGAAACAAAATTTGTTGGCCCGTTTGACTTCAAATTTAGTAAAAGTACTTCAAATGCGAAATAATCAAGCACGTGTTTGTCAGTTTTTTTAAAATCGAAATCAAACAAGGTAAACTAAGGGTTAAAAGTTTGTATGCATAAGCATGATTTAATGGTTTTTTTTTCTTCAAACTTGGTTAAAGTGAAACGTGTTTTTTATTTTTTCGAAAATCGAAATCTGACGGGGTCAACGATGGGTTAAGAGTTTGTATAGGGAAACATGATTTAAGCGGTCAAATTACTTTAAATATGGCGAAAGCCCTTTAAATAAGATATAATTAGACAATTATTTTCTCGTACGAATCTGACTGGGTCAACGAAGGATTAACACTATGACGTCCGGTGACACCACAGTGGCGTCTCACAGTGTTGCGAGTAGTGACAAAAATGCCAAAATGCAATGTTATAACCACAAAAATCTGAGTATGAGGTTTTGTTGGAAATATTTCAATTAAGAGAAATCCGAAGTTTTATGAAAAACTATTGGATAACATAGAAGTTCTGAGCTCTTAAGGCCAGCGCCTGGTTTAGAAATTTGAAATTTTTTAAATTTTTTTGTTTTTCCAGAATATGATAGTTTAATATGTTTGGAATTATGTCCTAAAATATTTTGTCTCTACTCGAACTCCTTCACGTCCAAATTCAGGAACAAAGCACCGCGCTCCGCCTACAACTCCTCTGCCTTCGAAACTTTAAACTCGTTTCCTGAAAAGTTAGTGTTTTTCCACCGGTTGCCATCATTACTCGTAAACTTATGAGTCGAATTTAATAAAAATTGGCACACACACTCTTCAGATGGGTTCGCGTAAACTGGACCATTTTGAGGTACATCGTTAAACAAACAAAAAAGTACGCTCATTGTGAGCGTACCCAAAAAGTACCATTTTCCGACTTATGCCACCATTTCCGGAATTTTCATTACTTTTCACCCAATTTAGGTTCAGTTTACAGACAAATTAGTTCTTAACAGAATACCATTCGATTTTTTCAGATCTGACGAGATTTGCGAACTGCACGCTGGAAACCATGCAAAATGAACCCCAACTTCACGCCGCGATACGGCGGCCATTTTGTAACACAGCGGACAAAAAAAATTTTTTTTTACATGTTCAAACAATAAAACATTTATACCAAAACAGTTTTTGACAACCAATCTACTCCTTTCTTGAAAAAGAAATAAACAAAAACACACTGTCTAAACCAGGCGCTGGCCTTAAAGTATGTTTTTGCTTTGACTTTGAGGTTGAATATTTCAAAATAAATTATGAGCAGGTCCCTAAAAGTTACTATTGTCATATAATTAAGGTCTGCTAAGACCAAAATTTTGCCGATTACTTTTACCTCTGAGCAGTACCGTTATGATGAAAATGAAGTAATGAAAACGAGTGAATAAAAAGTGAGTTCAAACTTTAAAAGTGATTTAAAAAAAAAGACTAAATATCACTTTTGAAATTTTTTGATATTTTGTTTCGGCAAGTATGTACATTATGCTGTAAAATTTTCAGCTGCGCATATTTGCGCGAATGCAAGTTATTAGCATTTTTCGGTGAAGACTTGAGTTCAAATTCGCGATATTTTCACCGTTTGGTTGAATGCCAATGCAATCTGTCAAATAATGCTCTGCTGCTGATGGAAAAATTTGTTGAAGATAACTTCGGAAAATCAATTACGATTACTATTATATTAGAAATAGAGGGGTTAATGGAGTTTCGACAGTACACTTTGATTTTTTTTTCGTACAGACCCAAAAGTTGACAACCTAACTACTTCACTTGTATAGGAGGCGCCCTCTGGTGGTGAATTTTTGAACTTTAATTAATTTTGTATTTTTTGTACACTGGAATGTTGACGATTGATGAAGAAATCGTTCAAATCGGTTTAGTAGTTTCCCAGATACGATGTTTCCTCGCTTACTTTACTACATTTACAAGTGGTAGAGCCAGTTCCATTGAAAATGACTAGTTTTGTATGGCAGCCACCTTAAGAGTTGGATATAGCGGTTAGGTGTGTATAGAAAAAACATTTGGAAGGGAAAATAAATGGGGGTCAGCCTAACATCTGATACATCTGGGGGCAACCTGGAAACAGTGGGAGCTTAATTTATAAAAACGATGATTTTGTATGGGAGCCCCATTAAGGATTGGAGACAGGGGATAGGTATGTTCGAAAGAAATATTCAGGAGGAAAAATTAGTGGGGTCAGTCTAAGATTTTAACCCTCTAAGGGCAACTTCTGAGCAGCTGTGGAGCAATATATCGAGATTTTATTTTCAATCACTTTTAAAAAAAGGACATTTTATCTACATACACATTTATAAATAAATTTATATTAAAATACAAATATTTTGAATGTAGCTTTTATGAACTAAGATAATTTGCATTGTTAATATGAAGTTTTTTGAAATCCGTTTGTATGGGAGGTGGTCGAAGTTTTGGTCCGATTTCAGTGAAATTTTGCACAGTAGGTTCTTTACTCATTCAATAACTGTATACCAAATTTCATTTATGTACGACCACTCCTTCTATTTGTGTCACTCCGCTATATGAACTCGCAACACTGTGCGTCGTTAGCAAACTAGCGGCCAACAGCCGGTGACACCACAGTGGTGTCGTGCGCGAATTATATAAAACAAACAAATTTTGTATTTAGTTACATTTATGTATATATATGTATATATGTATTTATGTATATATTCGAAATTTCATGAAAGTAGGGAACAAGGTTGAGAACTTATGAGAACTAACGATGAGATTAGTAAAACTTAACAATTCATAATCTCCCGATAATGTCAAAAACGGCCGGCGACAAGCCAAGAAATCCAGATTAGCGCTGCCGGCGCCAAGCGAAAAAATATTTACAAGTCGTGCGGACGGCAAAGTGTTAAGAGAAACTTGATTCATTGAGCCCATTGCACAGTGATTCGACTCCATACAACCGCGGGACAAAATTAGAAGGAGTGGTCCGTTCTTAATAAAATTTGGTATACTAGTTAATCATGGTCTGCTGAATTGAAATCTCCATTTTGTTTTTCTTAAACTTTTGTAGTTTGGCAATGCCTGAGACTTAAATTTGCAATTTTTGTCATTTTTGAAGAGCTATAGCAACGAGTGTGTTGGCTAGATTTTTCAGATTTTACATTTAATCGATAACGTCAACATTGATAATTCCAAAGAGTAACATAAATTGTTTTAGGGCTCTCTGGTTTTGCAATAAAAACGATAATAATAGACGTATGTTTTGCTTTTTTGCAGTTTTCTCAATTTTTCATGCTGATTGCATACTTTTAGGGATAAAAATAATAAATTCTGTCGAAAAATAGGTGTTTAGACCAGTTTTCAAATTGAATTATTTTCTGAGATCGGAAGATATCAGAGGATATAATAACATTATCTGACAAAGAAAAAATGCTTCTTAAAATAAAAAAAATCCAGGAACATACTTTCACATACTTTTTAGATATTTTTCTCTAAGTTTTGCCAATTTTCAGATTTTTAATTTAGAAAAATATTTTGAATTAAAAGTGATGTAAAAGCCTCAGCTTTGCAAATTTTGAGAAAACATTAAAAGCGAAAATGGCCACATCATTTCTTAATCTATATTGAAAGTTTCAGCAACTTCTTGGCAACCATGTATTTTTACAATTTTGTTTACTCAATAGACTAAAAAACAGAAAATATGTGTTTACATTTTTTTGTGAAAAAAGTTTCAAGTTTCCGTTTTTGCACAGATTTTTTGGGGTTTTCTTAGTTGGAGTTTTACCTTTGACATGAAATGACATCAAAATCGTTAAATTCTGAGACTATACATTTTTTGAATTTTGTCTATGGAACGAATCACTGTGCATTGACTTAAAATTTGAGTGCAAAGCCGCGGGGCCCTGCTAGTTGTGGAATGACAATTTTTTTAATAAAAGTATGAAATTCTTCCGTGCAGAGCCGGGGATTACTGGCAGTATTTCTTATATTCCATGAATTTAGTGAAATTGGGGAAGTTCAAAACAGTTTAAAAAATCATTGTGTTTTAAATAGAATTCATTTCTTAACTTGAAGTCCACCAAACAAAACCTTAATTCAAATAGTAACAAAACTTAAAATAAAATGTAAAAAATTAACTACTTATTACAGTAAATAACTAAAATTTTCTCCACGTTTTCTCGGGTCAGCATATGCCATGCCTACGCCGTACACCAGCTCTTGGAGTACGAAAACGTTCATTATTCTTGTATGCTTGGCATTGCTGACCCCAAAAAATAGCTTAGTGAGCCAGGGGCGTAGCCAGAACTTGGGCATGGGGGGGGTTTTAAAAAAATTTGTTTGCCAGTTTATTATTACATGTTTTTTAAAGTAAAGTGCACTTTCCAAATAGGGCATTTTGTTGTGGGTTATGTGACTTAATGCATTAAAAATTAAATTTTTCCCTGATTTTTAGTAAAAATTTCATGAAATTTGGTGGACTGAAAGCGAAGTTATTGCATCTGAAGTGGAATTATTTTTGTGTCATCGTACAAAAATGTGCATCGAACAAAGATCCAATATTAACTATTGTTTTAAAAATGTTTAAACTTTAACCGAAGCATTTAAATTGATGAACCAAGTTTATGGTGATTTTTGTTTATACCGTGGTGGAGTTCATAAGTGGTAAAAGCGATTTAAAAACGATTGTCAGAACATAAATGATGACCAACGTGTTAGCCAACTGAATCCGCGATCACCGTAGATCAAAATTGGGCGGTAATTCATAAAAGATTAGCCAAACTCTTCATTGAAATTCTTGAAATTGGATTTAACTTTCGCTTTACTTATATCCACCCGGGTGATCTTTTTAATATTCATGTTTAATATCTGCACAAATTTGAAGGAAATTTTCAATAACATGAAAAAATATTTTTTTTTTGAAATTTTGTTCATGTTTAAACTTGAATTTTGTAATTTTTTATACAAATGTACCTGGGTGATCCCAGGCGCTTTCGCTACCATTTTGATTAAAACTCACGATAAATTTTTCACATGATGTGGCACCGTGCGAATTTCACCTTTTCAAAGAATGCATTTGCCGATGAAAAAAGCGTTTTGAGAACGTAGAAACCATCCAAAAGGCTTGTACCGACATCCTGAAGGACATTCCGGTCGACGAACTAAACTACTCTTTAGACATGTTTTTAGAACATGCAAATCGCTGCATTAAGCCTAAACGTGACTATTAAAAAAACAAATTAGTTTCAGTAAAAAAGGGTTTTGGTAATTTTTGTTAATTTCTTTTAAATATTTAAAGATGAAAAGACCTTTTTGCTAATGTGGGAACGTACATACGATGCATAGTGATTGAAAATGTTGACAAATTATAGGCTATGGGGGGGTTCTGACACCCTAAACCCCTCCCTTGGCTACGCCCCTGTAGTGAGCCAAACTACAACACCCTCAATAATGATCGTAAGAACATCATTCTCAGAATAACAAAAGTCTGGGCTTGTCCAAATTGACCCCCCTCCCAACCCCTTTACACACAGGATCACATCAACTTCACTCTTGCTCGTTTGCATAGAAGAACATAAGTCTATATAAATATGTTTATATACATACTTACGCCAAATACGGCAAAAAATGAAAAAAAACATGCATAATTATGCCAAAATATTCAACAAATATATTAAAAGTATGCAAAATATGCTAAAAGTATGCAAAATATGCAAAAAATATGCAAAATATGCAAAAAAGATGCAAAATATGCAAATATGCAGTGCATATGTTAGCTCATTCTTAATATTTTTCAATAAAAATAGTTTCTGTCTTGGTCCCGTTCAAATCCGAAGCTCCAAAAAAATATGCACTTGCATATAATTCCGATCCCTAGTAATAATGCTGGAAAACAATTTGATATCAAAGGGTTTCTCAAAGGTTTGAGATTTTTTTGTTCAGTGTTTGTTGGGGACTGATGGAAACTCCAACACATTCAGAAAAATTCTCGCTGAAACTAACACATTTGTATATTCCCTTTGAATTCAAAAAATCTGAATTAAAAAAAAATTTCTACTGCTATTAATTCAAGAGATAGTTCGGCTACATTTCTTACAAACGTGAAGTTATGTATGAGAGAACGAGATAGCTCATGTATCCATTGGCTCGTGAACATGACAGGTGCTCGTGCATATGTGAGAAATATGTGAGTTTTGTGAGCTTGCGGACGGACGCTGAAAACTTAAAAAAGAAAAAAGGAAGGAAAAAAGTGGGAAACGGAAAAAAGGAAAACAAAATAAAGATAAGTATTTGCGTTAAGTGAATAATGTTATTAAAATAAAAAAAGAACATTGGAAAATTCTTGGGTATATTCTTACATGTATGCGTGTGAGTGTATGGTGATTACATCCCTGCAACAACACTATAGGTAAAATAATTAATCATTTAACCTATAGTACTGATAGAAATTTCTACCAGAATCCCCATCAGTTTCTGAAGATCCATGTGAAAATTCTGATAAAAACTCACGTATACGTGTGATTTTGCATCACCTTTTAACATAGGAGTTTTGGTATCTGGCACAGATATACAGTGGTGTAGCTCGCACCTACTATGACAAAAGATTCAATAGGCAGCTGTTCGCTCGCACCTTCTATCATTGTGGTTTAAATTCCTTGTGAATATCACGTTGTCTCGCTAACTCGCATCAGCCTTCAACAGAGTATCTGTCAGTCCTGATTAATCAGATGATTAATCAGCCCTGATAGAAACTTTACTGAGTACTGATATCAGGACTGGTGTATAAACCTATCAGCACTGACTAAAAGTCATTTTTTGGTTGTTTAATTTTTTTTTTACTATCATTTATTTGCACAAAATGGAATTGGAATGAATTAAACTAAAATAAATTAAAATTGTTAATTTAATTATTAATTAATTTAAATCATAGAAGAAAAAACTGAAATTAATTATTAACATCCCAGTTGAACAATTCCAATACTTTGTCTGCAAAAATTTTCTTTATTGCGATTCTGATATCTCCATCTCCAGTTGAATCTTTGATTTTGTGTAAGTTCGTGGTCTAAAATAGGGGTTAAGGAAGGGGTTAACATTTAGTTACGAATTTTGCTATTTTCACATGATTTTTCCGCCATTCCATTGCTTGGAAATTTCTTAAATTTCGAAACATTGGACTCGTAAGTCCTTTTCTCTCTGCTCAAGCAATTTTCCAATGTTCTTTTTTTTTCTTTTAATAACATTATTCACTTAACACTAATACTTATCTTTATTTTGTTTTCCTTTTTTCCGTTTCCCACTTTTTTCCTTCCTTTTTTCCTTTTTTAAGTTTTCAGCGTCCACAAGCTCACAAAACGCACAAATTTCACAAAATTTCACGATTTTTGTGCGCCATGTGCACGAGCACCTGTCACGAGCCAATGTATACATTAGCTATCTCGTTCTCTCATACATAACTTCACGTTTGTAAGAAATGTAGCCGAACTATCTGTTTTATCTTCTATATATATAGAAGATAAAACTTGAAAACGACTGGACCAACTTGGATACTTCCTTCGGCGGGTTTGTTTGAAATTGTTACGTCAAGGTTTAGGAAAAAATAAAAGTCGGGAAAACGGGGCGTGGCACCACCAGAATACGTTTTTAAACAATAACTTTGGAACCATAAGTCGCACATCAATGAAATTTGGTACGAACTTACTATTTAATCATGTCCTTCGATAGAGGGAATGGGGTGGGTATTTCACAAGAGGGCGTGGCTCAGCCCATACAACTCTAATCTTTTATTTGGAATAGTTTCGGAATTGTAAGCCACACAGCATAGAAAATTTGTGTACCGTCGTCTCATAGATGTGTCATTCTACTGGTGAGATTTGATCGGCGTTGGACAAGGGGCGTGGCACATTTTTTATGACCCAACATTTACGCAGTACTGTAAGTCCACAATGAAACTTGGTACGAACTTTCCAATTAGTAGCACAATTCGACTAGAAGAAAGTTGTGAGTATTGGACAAGGGGGTGTGGTACCGCCTCCATTTTTATATACATAGATTGTTTGTCATGACCAGTGTTGTGACTAATCTATTAAAGTAGTGTAACTAATTACGTAGTACATTACTTTTGCTTTAAAAATGTAGTGTAGCTAGTTACTTTTCCCGTAAGTAATCACCTTCAGTAATATTACTACTTGTTTTCAAATTACTTATTGCAATATTACTTTTTAGTCAAGAAAGTTCTAATTTTCATGTAAAACAGCCGCACTGATAACATGGTTAAGATCTATTATAATTATACAACGCTGCACTTGTTCATACTAGACATAGCTCGGGTCTTTAATTTCCAACTGAGTTTGGTAGTGGAGAAACAATTAACATTTGCAAGCAAATTCAAGCGGTTTTAACAAAAAAGGTGACGAAATTCAAATTGTAATTCAAAATGAAATAAAAATTAAAAAGTTAAAATTTAAGCTGATTGTTTTTTTTCTTGAAATTCCGCAAATATTTCGATTTGTTGATGGAAAATATAGGGTTTTCCAACAAGAGGTGTTATTTTGGTATTCAAAGAAAAATGCAATTTTTTGAGATAAATGATCGGATGTTTATTTCATAATAAAGAGGAAGGTATGCCGTTAATAATGAAAAACAACATCAGCCAAATGGCCACCACGACCACGCTTACAGGACCATATCCTTTTCATGAAATTTTCCATAAACAAATCGCAAAGTGGCTGCCCTATGTGCTCGATAGCCTCACGAATTCTATCTTTGAGGTCTTGAATCGACGCTGGGCTGTTGACGTACACCTTATCTTTCACATGGCCCCAAAGGAAGAAGTCGCAAGGTGTTAAATCACAAGATCTCGGTGGCCAATTGTGATCACCTCTTCCAGAGATAACACGGTCCGGAAACTTTTCCCGTAAAAGAGCAATGGTTTCGTTGCTTGTGTGGCACGTAGGGTCGTCTTGTTGAAAGTAAACGTTGTCCAGATCAATACCATCCAACTCCGACCATAAAAAATCATTAATCATCTCTCGATAGCGCAATCCATTCACCGTAACTGTTGATCCAACCTCATTTTCGAAAAAGTAAGGTCCAATGACCCCGCTGGACCATAAACCGCACCAAACAGTCACACGTTGAGGATGGAGAGGCTTCTCAACAATAACTCTTGGGTTTTCCGAGCCCCAGATGCGACAATTTTGCTTGTTGACGTAGCCACCGAGGTGGAAATGGGCCTCATCAGTCAAGATGATTTTTCGATGGAATTCCGGATCATTTTCATGCATTTCAAGGACCCAATCAGCAAAGACATGACGTTGTTGATGATCGGTCAGCTTGAGTTCTTGTGTTAACTGAACTTTATAAGCCTTAAGACCCAAGTCTTTATGCAAAATACGGTGTAATGACGTTTTTGGAATGCTCAATTCCAAAGAACGACGAGGAATCGACAAACCTGGGTTTTCTTCAACACTTTGGGCTACAGCAGCAATATTCTCAGTTGTTCTTGAGCGACGTGCACGGGTTTTATTCTTCACATCACTAACTTGTCCCAACAGCTCGAATTTTTCCACCAATTTCTGTATTGCGGTCCGACAAGGTGCTTCACGACGACCCAAAAATGCTTTAGTTTTGCGAACTGTGACTGCAAGATTTTCACTTTCAAAATAACACCTCTTGTTGGAAAACCCTATAATATATTACTTTTTGTGATACATTACTTGATACTTCCAGTAATAAGTAATGTAACGATATTACTTTCAAATGTCAGTAATGTGTAATAAGTAGTGTCCGACCGAAACCACTTTTTTGGGCCGAAACCGAAAACGAATATTCGGTTTTTTTTTAATATTCGGCCGAAACCGAAACCGAAACTTTCTAGTTGAAATAAAAATCACCATATCAAGCACTTTTTTCAACAAACGAATTTTACATTAAGTAAATAAAGAACAAACAAACAAACATAGCATAAATAAATAAATACTTATTAATAAAAACAATTTATTAATTTTTTAAAAACTTAAACATGAAAAAATTAACCTTTCGTACCTTACTCGCTACATTCAAAATTAAATAATTTAATATTATATGCTAAAAAAAAGAAGTTTATTTACATTGCTGGCATCTAAATTACTCCTCCTTTCACTATATATCTGCTACACAATAAAATGTAAAAAATATTCTAGAAAGTTTCGGTTTCGGCTATTCGGCCATTTTTTGGCCGAAACTGAAACCGAAACCGAAACCGAATATTCGGTCGGACACTAGTAATAAGTAATATGTTACTGTCAAAAGTAATAAGTCCCAACACTGGTCATGACTGACTGATTGGTTGATTGATTTATCATCGCCCAGCCCAAACCGCTGAAGCTACAAACATGAAATTTGAACTGTAGGTACATCTTGAAGAATGAACCTCCGCTAAGACGGGATTTTTAGAAATTCGGGGTGTAAAGGGGCAAAACATGTGGTAAGGTGTTGTATGAAGAAACGTGATTTTATAGACATACTCATTTCGAACTTCCTGAAAATACTCTATATCAAAAATAATTCGACCACGTATTTTCTCAATTTTTTGAAAATCAAAATTTCACTGGTCCAACAATGGGTTAAGGTTTGTTTATGGAAATGGGCCTATTGACTTCAAAAATAAAAATTAGACAGGTGTTTCTCATTATTTTCAAAATTGAAATCTAACTGGAACAACGACGCACAGTGTCGCGAGTGTGGCCAAAATTGGAATAAATTAATGTTACAAAATGACTTAAATGAATATGACAGTCGACAGATAATATCGTAACTAAGAAAAATCCGTTTTCCGATCTCCAATATTCTAATCCGTTCCATTTTTATGTAGCTTCAAAGTTGACGTTAAAAAATACGCATTCGTTCCAAGTTTTTGGATAATTCTTTATGCTGAATGAAAAATCAAATACAAATATAATTTATGCACTAATATAGTTATGTTATATATTAAATAAAACTTTGGAATTTTTCCTGTATGGCAGTACTATTATTTGGTTTGTGCTTTGAAAAAACGGTCCATTCCTGTTAAATTGAAAAATTACGTTTTTCGGTTTTCTTCTAGTAAAGCACAAAAAGTTTGGTGGAAAAAAGTTTAAAAAACCTCAAAAAACACTTCACGTCAAAAACAGTTTCAACCGTAAAAAAAAAAAACTCAAAAAAGTATGTATTAACATAATCCGGAGTAATTTTTTGCTTATAAGTGCTTATTTGGTTGTTATTCGCATTTGTATAGTGACGCCTCCACTAAAAATACGTAATTTTTTCGAAGTGTGGCGTAAAGCTGATGCCAAAAAACGGGTAACAAAACTTGAATTTCTTATAAATTTACTTAAAGATAAGACGGGCGTTGATGTTAATCATGAACAAAAGCAAAGTTTGCGGCTACTTGAATTAAAATTTACCAAATTTTGGGCCTTCACCTGCAGGGCATATGCTGTTTTTAACAAAAAATATTCCGACTGGCTTGACTCTAATTTCTTATTGGCTGCAAGCAATAAAAAAAAAATTGCAAATACAAAAAAAATTAGCTGCGTCGACCTGCGTCCCCACCTAAAAATTCACTTTTTGTAGTGGCACTTTTTTTTTTTTTTCTTGAGAATGGGCAGGAAGGCTTCCAAGCACTCAGTCCATTTTGGACCATTGTACTATACCCATGGTGGATAGGGAAGGAAAATGAGAGTAATATCTCATGCTTCACCCGTTTTTGAAATGCGTATGCAACACTGTCTTTCCAACATATGTTACAGCACACAATTCAAGCGGATGGGGAAAGGGAATTGGGAGGGGACCTACAGTTTAACGCCGAATCCGAACGGCGATTGGCAGTTTTTCGTTCACACTTGGAGGTTTTGCCATTGCCTGCCAAGAGCGCACTTGTGCGATTCTTGTAATTCTCATTCCCTTCATGTGGATAGCGATAGAAGTAGATGAGTGTTTTTTTTCCAGCCCGAGCCAGGAATCGAACCTGGGGCGCTCGGTATGAGAAGCCAGCGCGCTACCCGCTGAGCTATCGAGGCCGACAAGTGGCACTTACAGTCAAAAATTGTGCTTTTTCGACGTATGGCTTGCGACGCACAATGAAAGCAGCGGCAAAGCAGCTGCTGCAATGATGAGCTATATAAAGGACAAAGCACATTGTTCGTATCATCAAAAGTAGGCAGAATGCCACGCACACTTTAAAAATCTAGACATTTATACCAAAACATGGTATCACAAGCTGAAAAAATTAATACACGAATTCATTAAGGAAAAGTTTTGGCCACTTAATAATATGATCCAGCTGCCACGCCCACTTTTACAGTTTTAGAAAGCTTACCAATTAAAATCACATCGTAGAACGAGTATCGTAAACAGCCTTCTAAAAATACAAGGCAAGTTGTAGTAAAATGGAAATATTTTTGAAAGTGGACGTGTCAGACCGCCCATTTTTAGTCTGAGTATTTAAGTCATTATCTTAAGCTCAAATACAAAATTTTATAATTCTATCACTAATATTAAGCAAATTATTTCAATATTACAGTTCCTTTCGTATGGGAGGTGGGCGTGGCAGTAATCCAATTTCAATGATTTTTTGTAAATTTCTTAATTTCGACCACGAAAACAATCTCACCAAGTTTAATCGAGATAGGGCAACGCTAAGTATTTTTGGCCACGGCTTATATGGGATCGCGACACTGTGCGACGGGTTAAAAGTATGTATGGAGAAACACATTTTTTTTACCCTTTTGACTTCAAACTTGGTGAAAGTACTTCAAATGTAAAATAAATCGATACGTGTTTTCCATTTTTTCGAATATTCAAATCGGACGAGGTCACGTGTTTTTCACTTTTTCGAAAATTCAAATCTAACGGGGTCAACAGTGGGTTAACAGTTTGTATGGAGAAATAAGAGTTATTGGGCCTTCTGACTTCAAACTTAGCAAAAGCACTTCAATCGCGAAATAATAAAAACGTGCTTTTAATTTTTTGAAAATCGAAATCTACCGTGGGAAACCAAGGGTTAAAATTTGTTTAGAGTAAATGTGAAAACACATGATTTAATGGGACTTTTTACTTCAAAATTTTCGAAAACACCTGAAAACAAAGATAATTAGGCAAAAACTGACGGGTCAACAAAGCGTGCAAAGCCGCGGGGCCCAGCTAGTCATTGAATATATAGCAGTATACATTTTTTTTAATTGAGATTTTTTTTAATTCAAAGGGAATATGTAAATGTGTTAGTTTCAGCAAGAATTTTTATGGATGTGTTGGAGTTTCCATCAGTCATGTCTTGCAGGGATGTGTAGGCGGATGTGAATAATTTTATATTTAATGTGTTGTCGTTGCCGTGTCGCCGTGTGTGTGTCTGTCGACACTACGAGCGCAAGAGTAAAAATTATTTTACTGCCAAACAATTGTTGCTGCATTCCTTGTACTAATGGCAGAGTCAGCCAGCAGACTACACAACGGGCGCTTAGCGGGTAAATGTAGTAGTGATTTTTGCATCTGAATTGGAGAGAGAATGGGAATGTTCACTCGAAAGCGCTGAAAGCTGATTTTCGTTATTTGGAAGGCGAGAAAATTGCAAACAGTACAGAAATGAACAAAAATTAATTAGTACAAAACATATCATACAGTTTTCTCAAATAACTTAATCATATAATGCGCGCTGCATCTTTACACAATAATGCAGTCAGTTGCTTAAACGTGATGAAAGTGTTCTAAAGTTAAACAAATTGTACCAAAACGTTACGAAACTAAACGATATTTTGATAAGAACTAATTTGTATAAAAACAAATTTCGAAGAATGCAATACAATTCTTTAAATTTTTTAATTTTCTATTAATGGTTACACACACAATATATATTTTTCCCCATCACAATCCAACTGAGGGTTAAACTATAATTTGTTTGTTCTTCTTTTTTGTTTGAATTTATTATTTGATCTTTTCGTTTGGTTTGTTCTCGATGTTGGTTTATTTGTGGATTTTTATTCGGGTTATTTATGCTGTTCGGCTGCTGGCTGCCGCTGATCGTGCCGCAAATTAAATTTAGAGATTTGCGATGTTGGCGTACTATCTGACGCAAAGATTTTGAAACTTTTTGTACGGATTTAGGTTAAAAAAAATGGAATAAGTGAGAAACAGCGCAAGAAGGGGAGAACAACGCAGAGCAAGCAGAACGAACGAACGTGAGAGTGGAAATGTCGAATGGCAAAAGTTATGAAATACGTTTGAAACAAAAACACGCCGTAAGTTATTGTAATTTAAACATAAATATTTGCCTTACAATTAGGCATTGTCCACACTTGCCGACAGGCATATGGCCAACAGTTGCACGCTCGTCTGACGCACTCGACTGCTCTCGGCCGGCCCACTTTCGGAAGCGAATTCAAAGAAACTTCAAATCAAATCCGCCTGTTTCGATCAAATATTTTCGGCCGCAAATTAAAGTAAGCACCGCGGCGAAATAAGATCGATCTGCACTCCACTGCATTGTGCTAGTTTCGACCACAAATAACCGCATAAAAAATGTAGCAAGGTCGTGCTGCGTTCGGCGCTGTGACTTTTCTCTAAGTGCTACCAGGCCGGTTAAGGACGGGGGTAGGAGAATGGGGGAGACCATTTGATGCTTGCTTTCACTGTGTTCTCCCTTTGAGCGCAGACGGCACGAGATACTTATTTTCGTCTTGGAAATAAATCAATCGGCGTTTGGCCATTGTGCGTCGTCGTAGGCGCATAAGTACAAACATATATATACAGAACAGGGGCGTAGCCAAGGGGGGTGATGGTTTGGGTGTCAGAACCCCCATAGCCTATCATTAACCAACATTTTGGGCCACTATGCATGCTATGTACATTGCTACACTAGCACAAAGGCCTTTTTACGTACATATAAACAACTATCAGAGCCTGCGGCTTTGCACGCAAGTTTGAAGTCAACAGGCCCAATACATCAAGTATCTTCATACAACAGCTTAACCCATGTTTTGCCCCTTTAGACCCCGAATTTACAAAAATTCGGTCTTAGTGGAAGTTTTTTCTTAAATGTACCTACAGTTCCAATTTCATGTTTGTAGCTTTAGCGGTTTAGGCTGGGCGGTGATGAATTAGTCAGTCAGTCAGTTATATGTACATATATAGATTTAAGATTTTTACGGGTGGTGCTACGCCCCTTTCATGCAATGCCCAACCCATTCTTCCAGTCGAAGGGTGCGACCCAGTTTCATTGATGTGCGATTTACAGTTCCAAAATTACGCCCCTTGTTCAACGCCCATCAAGTTTTACCAGTAGAATCACACATCTATGGGATTTCAATGCTGTCCGACTTATAATTCGAAGCTATTGCACATTAAAAATTTACGTTGTATGGCCGGTGCCATGCCCCCAATATCCACCACATTCAACTGTCGAAGGGCACGTTTAAATCGTAAGTCTAAACATTTCTATATATAGTAAGTTCGGGTAATGTGATATACCTGTTGTTTAACGGCGATTCTCGATACACTTTGCCTTAAAAGACACTTTTTTTGGTCTCAAGCTGCTCATTATTTAGTATATCTAAGATTATTAACTCTTTAAGATAAACTGTTGACCAGTTTTTTAATTACAAATGAAAATATCCAAATATTGGCGTTTGATAAAAGTGGCGGGTAATGTGATATACCATCGGCGGGTAATGTGATATACCCGAAAAAACGTTATTTAACAGACCTATTAGTTTCAAACTTGGTGAAAATACTCCAAATCAAAAATAATAAGGGACGTGTTTCTCATTTTTTTTTGGAAATTTATAGCGAGAAACATGATTTCGTGAATTTTTTTTATCTGAAACTTAACCATAACAGATTTTTGAGAATATTCCACTTCAAATATTATAAAATAAAGTATATACACATTTCTGTATACAAATAGTACTGCTGTCATAAGTTTGGGTAGTGTGATGTACTATATCACATTACCCGAAATTGACTATTATAAAAAAAACAATAATAATTTTGTTAAGAAGTGCGTGCTTCGCAAACTCATAATCGATATCACTGATTTACTTTTGATTGGCCTCGAACTTTCTAATAATATTTTTTGGTCCTTTTAGGCTTTCAAACTTCTTGACCAAAAACTTGTGCAAGCACTGCTCAAAGCACTTCATCACACTGACTGTAAACTATTTAAGCAAACACATCCAAAATCATGCAGCACGACTTTTTTAGCTGTGAAGTAAGCCACTATATCACATTACCCGACCATATCACATTACCCGAACTTACTCTATGTACAGCCGCCGTAGCTCAGCTGGCTAGTGCGTTGGGCCGCGAGTCAAATGCGACGCTCGAACCCAGGTACAAGACTCCGTTGCTGCTAACACAGAAAAAAGAAAAACAACAATTTTTCTTTCCGCGGCTGTCCTCTCAGCAGGAAATGGCAAACCTCTGAGAGTAAAATTGCCTATGAAAAAGCTCCCAACTCGCCGTTCGGAATCGGCATAAAACTGTAGGTCCCTTCCAACCTTGTAAAAATTCGCACGCACAACACGGATGGTTGCGGGTAGCTAGGCCTTAGTTGCGGTATCGGGCTGTCGCGCCAGTCAATTATTATTATTATTATTATTATTATTATTATTATTATTATTATTATTATTATTATTATTATTATTATTATTATTATTATTATTATTATTATTATTATTATTATTATTATTATTATTATTATTATTATTATTATTATTATTATTATTATTATTATTATTATCGAGTTTTTCCATCTCGGCAGGGTTCCGCACTGCCGGAGATAACATTTGTCCCGGGTATCGCTACCAAGGGAAAATGCTCTGTTGTTTCTGTTTTATGTTATTTCGTTTTACTATTGATTCAAAAATTTTCTTGTTGTTACAAGTTTTTAGGATCACCGCCTTTTGGATTTTATAGTGTAGAGTTTGGTCTATGTTAAGTGATTTAAGGTTTTGTATGAATGTTCTGTGTAATATGCCTGTAGCTGATATTATGAACGGCATGGGTTTTACAGTGTTTTGTTTCCATACGCGTTTAATTTCCTGTGACAGTTCGATGTATTTTTCTATTTTTTCTGTGTACTTTTTGTGAACGTTTTTATCGCTTGGTGCACTGATTTCAATTAGATATGTTGTATTTTGTCTGTTAGTACTATGTCCGGTCTATTATTAGGTATGGTTTTGTCTGTATATATTGTTCTATCCCAATAAAGTTTATGTGTTTCATTTTCGAAGATGTTTTGTGGGGTGTATTTGTAGTATGGTTATTATTATTATTATTATCGAAATATGCACTCTCAGCTTGTACAGCTGGAATTCACCAACCCCGGGTCCTCTGGCCAGAGGGGTTAGGCTCGGTCGCTATTGTTTTATTATTATTATTGGGGTAATAGGTTGTAGGCTAGGGTTTTTTATGTGCTTTGATGGTTGAGGAATTTCCTGACTATTGTTGCTGTTTTTAATACGATTGCTTTTTGTATTTGTGTGTGAATGTCTGGTTCTATTTCTATTGTTTTTAAAAATGAGTGGACATTTTTTGTTGTAATGCCAGTTGCAGAGATTACTATTGGTACTACGTGGACCCGTTCTTGTTGCCAGAGCTCTTTGACTTCTATTGCGAGGGGTTCATATCTTTGTATTTTTTCTTCTTCTTTCTGTGTGATATTATGATCGTTTGGGATTGCGATATCTATTAGCAATGTTGACTTTTTAATTTTATCTATGAGTGTTATGTCCGGTCTATTGTGCATGATGGTTCTGTCTGTGTATATGGCGTTATCCCAGTATAGCGTGTGTTGTGCGGTTTCAAGTATTCTTGTTGGTGTATATTTGTAGTATGGCATGTTTTCAGTTAGCATATTGTGTTTTATTGCTAGTTCCTGGTGGATTATTTTTGCAGCTGTGTCATGTCTATCCGTGTATTCGTATCCAGCTAGTATCTTGCAGCTTCCTACGGTGTGCTCGATTGTTTCCGGTTGCTGTTGGCATCTTCTACAGGTGTCTGATTGTATTGTTTCTGTGAGTATGTACTTTCTGTAGTTTCTTGTCGCAATAACTCGGTCTTGGATAGCAAGTATGAAACCTTCGGTTTCCGGCTGTATTTGTCCTTTGTGTAGCTACTGGTATGATAGGTGTTTGCTTATGTTGCTATTTTGCATGATGCTGTAGTGTCTACCGTGTAGTGTCTTCTGAGCCCAGTTGTCTTGTCCTTCTTATTATTATTATTATTATTATTATTATTATTATTATTATTATTATTATTATTATTATTATTATTACACTGTGCGTGAAATTTACCCTCAAAAATTCAGACATGGGGGGACCTACAGAGCGACTTTCTATAGGTATACTGAGTTGAGATCCACCAGCCGTTTGGCTGGATTGGCTCTAGTTTAAGAGAAATCTGACTTTGAAGTTTGCCCATTTTAGTCGAGTTCGTCGCTTAAGTCTTTGAACCTTTAAATGCTAATAGGTCCTAAATCGTTCCGAATATTGCTTTACTGTCTCCGGCAAGTTTGTAGATATTTTAACGACCAACAAATTTGCTTAAGACACCAATCCAAAAAAATAAAAAAAAATGTTTAATTGCGATATGCGAATTTTTTTGCGCATTTTTATAGTTAAATAACACTCATACGCCACGTTGCGCTGCGCAAAAAAAATGCACATATCGCAATTACACAGTTTGAATGTATTTTTTATTATTATTACATAGAAATTAAACAAAATAACAACAACAAATTCGTTTCTCTGAAAACCGATTTGTTTTATTCCTAATAAACCCCTGCGGACTCAACACAGGGACTGCGGACTGCACAGTCAAAAGCATGGCGAATGAGTGTTTTAGAGCGTCGGCAAGAATCGCACGGTGCCAAATCGGGCGAATATGGGGAGTGGTTGATGGTTGGTGATGCGATTTTTAGTCCAAAATCAGTCACATGTGTCGGACGATAAGATGAAATTTTACCAATTTTCAACTTGTGCAGAACAAACCGTACACACATACACACTGTTCGATACAATTCCAAGGAATTCAATGAAGATCTGGGGTAATCTTTGGTGGTAATTAATGATTTCAGTTGGTCATCATGTTGGTTATCATTTATGCTCTAACGACTGTTTAAAAATCGCGTATACTCATGAACTCTGCGACGGGATAAACAGTCATCACCATAAACTTGGGTCATTAAGTACATAATTGAAATGTTTCGGTAAAAGTTTTACTAAGTTTAAAACAAAACTTAATATTGGCTCATTGTTCGATGATCATTTTTGTACCGATGACACAAACGTACTGTCACTTCAGACGCAATAACTCCGCTTCCAGTCAAACAAATATGAAATTTTGGTAAAAAATCGAGGAAAATGTACATTCAAATGGAAATGTACACTCAATCACATATAGGTGACGCCACCAGAAAATGTCCTATTTCAAAAGATCTGTTTACTCACTTTAGAATATTTTGCTAAAAATTTTTTAACAAACACGCGACCAAAACCTGAACATAAGAACATAACATAAAAAAATAAATATTTCAAAGCTGCTTGTAAACAATAAACTTTCATTTGCATTATTCGTTTGTTTAGTTATACTCTTAATTTTTGTTAAAATAAATATTTCGATTTAATTTTATAGTTTTTTATGTACATAGAAAATAATCAGTTCTTGAGTTTAATTTATTTGCTCAATCAAATGATTCAGAACGTGAGACAGCTTTGTTGATGCGGGCTCGGTGGTATTAGTTTTGTTATGCTTTTGATAACCTTAACGAGAAGAGAAGAGGTTTTTATCTGGGCGCAAGGTTTTTAAGGGAGAGCCTTAGGATCGGAGGCCAGCGCGCCCCGCCCCTTGCCCACGCCGGGACTGAATTTTCTGTCCACCACCCTGGTTTTTCTCAATGTCTACTAAAGCGTTCAATCCCGAAGCATTTTGCATGATCTGGCATTTCGGGATTTTAAAATGGTGATCCCGGAATCCATGGATATTCCGGGATTTCGTTTGTGTATGTTTTTCAGTAGAAAATTATAACTTATCAATTTTTTTTAAGTTTAACGAAAAAATACATAGCCAAAAAATTGGAGGTTGGAGTAGAGGTAGACAGCATGTGCATGGGGTATAGAATTCCCCACTGCGACAATTTTTAAAGGTATTTATTTCTTAACAATATAATATATATTTAAAACGTAATTTTTTCCAAATCATTTATTTATATATTATTTTACTCATTCCCAGGCAAAATTCAAATCACCATGTACGGTTTAGGCTGTTCAAATCAAGCACAGAGTGAAGGTTAAAATGGAGGGATCCCGGAGCATCAGCCCCGGGATTTTAGGGCTGCTAAAGACAGCCGGGATCCCGGGATTGAATGCCTTAGTATCCATTTAACGAAAACAAAAAAACAAACATCATTACTGAATCGAATTTTAAAGGTTTGATCATCGAGATTGAAGTAGGCGGGCAGATTGTTTATATTTTAACTTTAATTAGTTTAAAATTCTGTGCATGACTTGTTTTATTTTTTTATTGAGTACAAGCACGCGTGTACATATCTGCCATTAATGATCTGCACGAGAGGTTTAAAATGTTGATGTCTAGCTTATGCTGAGTAGATAAGACTGGTTAATGGGGTTTCGACATTTCGATGTATTTATAGGCAACATATGTACATTTCGATTTTTGCTTCGTGTAAACCCAAAAGTTGACAACCTCACAACTTCGTTTGTATGGGAGGCGCCCTTTGGTGGTGAATTCTCAAACTTTCATTAATTTAGTATTTTTGCACTCAAGATTGTTGCCGTTTGTTAAATAAATAACCCTATATAAATAACCCTATCCTCGAGCAGCTCCCTCCCTTTTTGACCAGCTGTGAAGCAGGTTGTTTAATTTTCTAGCACTTTTGTGAACTTTGACCTCGATGCGACGCCATAGGTCCCACTTTAGCTTCTAACTTTTTGGCTAATGCACTTTTTGTCAAACCGCATGAAATGAGAAATTCCGGAGCATCGAAATTGAAAAGTCGTGCACTATATAAAGTCTTATGCTAAGTTTTGAAAATCAACAGTCGATGTTTTGTCAATTAAATTTGAGTTGAATTAATGTTTTGTGTTGAATAGGACTACCAGATACAAAGTTGCCTTAGGAGGTGAACGAATTGAGGGAGGGGCATTTGTTCCAGGAAAATTTTTAAAGGGGACACACAGTACATAGCAAAAAAAAAATTTTCAAATTCCCTACAAAAATGAAATGTTTAACCAAAAAACAAAATCTTCAGATATCTGGGTAGGTAGGTAGGTTGTAGTGACTGCCTTTATCTGGGACACACTTAAGCCTCTATATGGGCCCATTGTGATACCACCAATTCCACCCGTTTGAAATGTGTATGCAAGGAGGGAGGAGGGAGGGGACCTACAGTTTCACGCCGAATCCGAACGGCGGTTTTTTTTTTGGCGATTTCCTTTCACACTTGGAGGTTTTGCCATTGTCTGCCAAGAGCGCACTTGTGCGATTCTTGTAACTCTCATCTACTTCATGTGGATAGCGATAGAAGTAGATGAGCGTTTCACCAGCCCGAGCTAGGAATCGAACCTAGGGAACCTCGAATCGAACCTCTGGTATGAGAAGCCAGCGCGCTACCCGCTGGACTATCGAGACCGGCTCAGGTATCTGTCAATTGTGAAAAAAGATTCTGTATGGAAGGGAAAAGAAGACTGTGTAGCGGAAATCTTTTAAATATAAAAAACTGTATTATTACAGCAGCCCGAGTTCAAGGATAGCTGTGACCCGTACTCTCACACACACACACACACACACACAGGTACTCGGCAATGCGACAATCACTTAATCAGCATAAAACGCACAAAATCAAGCGGGATTTCTATTGTCACATAAATCTGGCATTTAATGAAATTTATAAATTCAACAATATGAATGTGGACATATACAGTTTAGATTGTGGCAATAAAAGATGATATATACTTATATTTGTGTCTATATATTCATCAATGTGTACGCACATACGTATTGATACTTGTGTGTTGTATAAGCGGTAGATACACGCATTATGTGACGTTTTTTAAATTTGCTGTCGATTTAACGTGAATTCTCTCGTGGACGTGCACTGACAATCAGACCCATTGGGAACAAACAAAAAATACAAAAACACAGCCAACAAACTTTGTGTTTTTGACAGCAGTTCTTAAATGCAGTGTCCCTGCCGCTTTGTTGTAACTCCTTCAACTTATACAACGCTGCAACCGATTTTGAAGTTTGGCACTGGAGAATGGTGAAAATGCGCAGGCAACGCACGGAATTGGAGCGAAGAGCAGGTTTTGACTTTGACAGCGAAGCACTTGGAATCTGCATTGCTTCCATTTAAACGAAATCAAAGCTATGATTTGGTTAAAAATACAAATATGTTAATTTCCTTATTGCGTTCGAGCCTAAAGATTTGAATTGTTGAATTATGGATTTTTGAATTTTTTTATTTTTTTTTACTATAGTTGTCCAAAGACTGTTACAACTCAAAAACACAAATTTTTAGGGTTCGAAATTTGAGTTTATTTATTTATTTTTATTTATCTATTTATTTATTTAGAATCTGTACAAAGTTAAGACCAGGGTCTTTTAAAAGTAAATTGGATGGAAACTGTAGTTATAAATATAAAAAAAACATTAACAATAGTTAGAAAACTTAAAATAAAAGAGAGAAGTCAGTAGGAAGGGAGAGAATGAATGTAAAATAAAAAGGAATAAGAAATAAGGAGGGTATTATAGAAGGAAGTTAGACAGAGCTGTTATAAAACATCTACTTTGCTTTATTGATTTGATTTCAGGTGGTAGTGAATTCCAAAGTTTAATTATGCTAACAAAGAACATGCGCGTGGGTATCAAGTGCAAAGTTTTCGGAATACAAAGTTTAGGGTTCGTACACTTAGGCCGGACTTTAGATGTTTAAACAAATAAGAGGGTGTTTGATAGTTATCAGTTTGTGTAGGAAAACAAGGTTGCGAATGTTTAGGTATGTGTTAAGGTCATAGTCGAATATTTGCCTCACGTAAAGAGAAATGTGATCATACTTCTTTTTTGAGAAAATAAATGGAGCGGTATTGTTTAACCCGGCGTCATTGTGGCTACTAAACAGAACTTGGCCGTTGTGGCCGGGTAAATTTTACCCATGTACATTATTGTACACTGAATCAAGCTTATGTCAATATTAGTTTTCTATAATAGGGAAATAGGTAGTTAAATACATTATTAATAAAAATCAAACATTTATTTATCATAAAATGAGCATATTACTCATCAAATTAAATCTTTTTATTCTGCGATAATTTTTTTAGAACATAACTTAAAATGCGTCGGGTATTAGATACCCGGCAACAATGACGCCGGGTTAATGCCATTTGCAGTTTGTGTCTCGAAGCGCAACAATATAACAATACACAAGTTCACCGTAAGCAATTTGTGGAACTATGGGCGCCTTCGCTAGTTTCAGCTTAGTTTGCTGAGGCAAGAGTGCAGTACGATATAGTTTGCGTAGTGTATTATAAATTTTGGAGACTGTGAAATTGATATGATCCGCGCCAGGTAACTGATTATTAATTTTAAAACCAAGATTTGTCAGTACTTTCTTATAACTAACCGGTATTTGAATCGAATTTTGAAAGTCACTTCACTATCGCTTTCGTTTTAGAAGCATTCAGTTTTAGTTTTTTGTTCTTCGTTGATCCTGCAAACTAGATCCTCGACAAGTCCAATTGGTCTCGACATACATACCTGTGTATCATTCGCAAAGAGATGAATTTCTACATTTTTGCAGCACTTTACGGTAAACTAGATGACCCGGTGAACTGCGTACCACCTAAAATTGATTTTAATCTTATCTATATATGTATAAAGATATAGCACACTAAATACAAAAATATCACAACTAACAATCTGAAATTCTCAGGAGAGGCAACAACAACTGTTGATCCTTGATTATAAAAACAGACATGCAATATTTTTCCAGTTAAAGATAGAGATAAGAATCAAATTTTTGAAGCTGTGAATTGATTTATGGAAAAAAGTCGATGTCGGAAAGTTTTGAGTTGTGACTCTTTTGTATTTAGTGTGCGATATAATTGACTAACTGACTGACTGATTCATCATCGCCCAAACCGCTAAAGCTACAAACATGAAATTTGAACTGTAAATACATTTAAAAAATTAACCTCCTCTAAGACGGGATTTTTGACCATCGATGTCTAAAGGGGCAAATCATGTGCTAAGGTGTAGTGTGCAGAAACGTGATTTAATGGGCCTACTAATTTCAAACTTGGTACAAATACTTCAAAACAAAAATAAATCGACACGTATATTTTAATATTTTGAGTATCAAAGTTTAGCGGGATCAAAAATGGGTTAAGGACCGTATACGGGATGACTAAGATATTAACATGAATCGAATGATGAATGATTAATAATCCTGATCAACCCTCCTACAATTGAGATCGGTACTATTATCCGTATCATGTACGGTTTGAGCCTCACGATATTTCCATTACCTTGCCTCATATTTGATTGACTTCAACTACCTATGCATGTTAGTTCGTCTTCTCTATGGCATTGTAATGAACTCTATAAAACAACACGGAATTGTTTTCACAGTCACTCAAATCTGTCGAACTTTCCTTGAGAACTTTACAATATTTAAATCCTCAAAGTAAGTTCAATTTTTTAGCTCTGTCTAATACTACGTTTACATTGAGCCCAAATGTGTAATTTCAAAGTTTTTACATTGCCTCATTTGCATTTCGTTTGTCAGCTAATGTCAAATGCTCAATGCTCATACCCTCTTGCCGCAGCTCATAGATCAGCTCTTTTTCGGCTGCTGACTAAAGAATTTGTTGCTTTCGCTGCCTCTATGTTCTACACACTGCAATATTTGAATACAAATATATTACATACCTTACATGCTAAGAATATTCTACATATTTCAAGCAGACGACAATTTCAATTCAAAATTTCCATTTTGATAATTTTCGTTTGTTGTTATTTTGAACTGTCAAAAAAAGGTAAAAGCTTTTGAAGCCACTTTCATTTTGTGATGCGTTCAATAAAATAGGTCATGTTTTATCGCATTTGCTTCGTCGTTTTGTTGAAATGAGTTATTTCGTAGATTTGAATTTGTATGGGGAAATGCGTGATTTGGCTTCGTATTTGAGAATTTTAGCCCAAATCACGCATTTGGGCTCAATGTAAACGTGGCATAAGCCTGCTAAGTCAATTTACCTTAATGCACTAAAATTCGCTTTAACAAAACTGTGAAATCCGATGTGGTAATTCCAAAAATTATCAATCCGATTTTGTACGACTTATTCAATATTATGGATTGAAATTGTATGGGCTGTGTTACGCCTTCTTGCTCAATGCCCAATCTATTTTTCTAGTCGAATTGCGCGACTATATCGTAGGATCGTAACAAGTCTCATTGTTGTGCGACTTCTGTTTCCAAAGTTATGCGGAAAATTTGGGTCGTAACAAAGTGTTACTCCCCTTGTTAAACACCCATCAAATCCCATTTTGTTTGTTTTTAAACCACCCCCTGATTAAAGGTGACCAAAACAAAAGAAAAACTTATTCAAATCGGTCAAGCCATTTTTGATTTTTGGCGAGACTAACGCATGGCAATTGATTTATATATATACATATGTAGATATATATTAGATAGAGGTAGAAGGAGAAGTTGTAAGAAACAGATAGAAGAGGAAGATAGAAGACGAACATAGAAGATAAGATTGAGCTTACTATTAAAAAACAGAAAATGTATAATTTTAAATTGTTTCCCAATCCAAAGATCAAAGATATCATTGTGTTCACACTTTCTGGTTTTTTTATATCCTTAACAGCAATCCTCGACTATCCTCTTGTTTACACCATGGTCTGGCCAGATCATGGGAGGTTCAACTATTAGGTTTTAAGTGGGTGGTCACAGAAGAGATAAAGCAAATAATAAAAATGTTTCACAATTCTGTATTGTTACATCAAATTGGATAAATGAATTTATCAACCAAGCTAATGTCCCCGTCTAATAATAAAAATAATAAAAAAGATGAATAAACAAATAATAAAAATATATCCATATGTATAAATAAATAAATAAAAAAGTAATAAATTAGTAAATAAAACAGGAATAAAAAATTAATTAATATGACAGTCTCCGACTAGCTTTCGTACTGAGCAGACGTGCTAATCTCTAATTATTCGCGCTTCTTTTCTCTCTAAGCCGCTCATACGCTCCCACTACAACTTCACGTGGTCTAGTTATTGTCTCACTCCGCGAACCAAATCAAAACTAAATAGGTGAAAGTTTCTAAGTAAAAACAATGGCTCCCGGGCCGCCAAACATAGTTGGAAATCGTTTCCAACTATTATCCGAAATTCCACCTAAAAAACGAAAATCTACTAAGAACGGAACGGTTGAAATATTTCCTGAACTGCCATCAGTGCAACAACAAAATCCTAAGTTCGTCGTTGTAGCTTCGACCGAGAGCGACAAACCGTTAGCACAATATTCCTGTTTTTGAGTACACCGGTCCCTAAACCTTCTCTGCAAAGACATCTTATCCATTTCGGAACCTCGGGACGGCAACTTGCTGCTGTTGGTAAAAAACATAAATGCTGCCCAAAAATTTTTGCACGCAAAGCAACTGCATGGCATTTGCCAAATCACTTCAAAACTACATGACAACCTCAATTACACCAAAGGCACCATTTACGCCCCATTCCTCAACAACTTACCGGAAAAAGAAATTATCGATGAGCTGCGCTCCCAGGGGATTGTATCAGCGTACAAATTTCAGAAACAAATTGACGGTCAAATGCGCCCCACGGGAGTCATCTTGTTGACTTTTGACCTCTACAACCTGCCACAAAAAATTGACATTGCCTGGAGAAAAGTAGAGGTGAAGCAATACTTTCCGAACCCCATGCGCTGCCGGAATTGCCAACTACTTGGGCACACGGCAAAATATTGCAAGCGATCACCCACGTGCGAGCAATGCAACCTCCCTCCCCACGCTCCAGTCGACTGAATTCGCACTTATTGCGCTAATTGTGCTGCTGCACACCCAGCTTCTTCAAGAGACTGCACCAAATTTCAGCAAGCAAAAGAAATACTAAAAATAAAAATCACTAATAAATGCACTATGCGAAACGCAATGCACATGTACAAACAACAATTTCCTCTGACGGTATTGCCTCCTCACTCCTCTTATGCCGCAGTCGCTACACAAGCAAACAGAAATACTTCCAATAGCTCCGAACCTGCAAACGTTTCTCAAAAATGCACAATAAATGACACAAATGATCTAACAAAAATTCCAAACTCTACTGTTTTTACTACAAACTCTGTCTCACCCAACACGGACTCTCTCAACTCTAACTCAAACCTTACTCTCTCCACCTCAAGCCCTGCTACTAACACAGTCAAGTCTACTCTCCAAACGCCTGCAACCACTACTGTCACCACCGAAACTCCAACTAAACCAGCAACTAAATTTCACACCAGCCCACAAAACGATCTCGCCACTAACCCCTCGCTCATATCCCAAGATATTACACCAGAATCACGCTCGCAGAAACACATAACTCACAACACAAACCGTACACAATCAAACTCAAAGTACATTGATTTTAAGCCCCTTGCTTCACTTCCACGCGTACTCTCATCTTCTATTATCTCCTCTGACGACGAAGATTAAGTAAATCTAACACACAAAGATTATAACACTTACTAACACTAAACAATAGACAATAGTCGGTATGACAAAGATTCTTCAATGGAACCTTAATGGGTACAGAAACAACTACGAAGAACTACATTTTTTACTTAAAGAACTTAACCCTTCCATCGTAGCATTACAAGAGACCCACATCCCCTTTCAAGCTCCTGCTATCCCTCCACACAACTACAAAGGATACTTTCATAACCTTAGTCAAAACACCACAGCAAAACAGGGCATTTGTGTATTAATCAAAAAAGAAATTCCCCACAAAGCGTTAAATATAATATCTAGCATATCAAATATTGCTATAGAAATTAACATCGGCTTCAAATTTCCCCCAAATCAAGACTTCAACGCAACAGAAATTATCTCAATGATGAGCAATATCACAACACCCATGATATTGTTGGGCGACTTAAACTCTTGGAGCCCATTTTGGGGTTCCCACACAACTAACCCAAGGGGAAAGATTATCGAAGACATTATCCTTACATCCAACCTTATAGTATTAAATGATGGCTCGCCGACTCATTTTTCTACACACCAATCATTTACTAACGTCGACGTCACACTCTGCACGGCCAACTTAGCACCCAAATGCATTTGGAAGATTATCCAACATCTACACGGCAGTGATCATTTCCCCATTCTCACGACAATAGATTCACAAATTTTTAAAGAGAAAACAAAAAAATCGTCAAAATTCATTACCGATAAAGCCGATTGGGGAAAATTCCAAAACTGCTGCCAACGTGGAGCTGCCAAAACACCTTCCTCCAATAACATAAACCAGGAAGCAGCTAACATAAAAAAATTATTCGGGTAGCCTCCCACTTACATATATCCCAAACAAAACCAGTTTTCAAAAAGCCTTCTGTTCCGTGGTGGAACCACAATTTAGCTGTGCTTAGGTACGAAAAGCAAAGGGCTTGGGCAACATATAAAATCCAGCGAACTGTCAACAACCTGATACACTACAAAAAAACAAATGCCTCTTTTCGTTTTCATGCGAAAAAAGCCAAAAGGGCCAGTTTTGAAAATCTAACAAACTCAATCAATCCTAACTCCAACCCCAAACAAATTTGGCACAACATACGACTACTAGTCGGAAACTTTAAACAGACAAAAATTGCTATTATAGACTCCGAGAACGGCCCACTGGTATCTTCTAAAGACATTGCAAACTACTTTTCTTCTTTTTGGTCAGCATACTCTCATGACACCAATTTCGCCCCAAAGTTCATTTCCGATAAGACATCTACACTCAATGATCAAATTTATAACCCTTCAAATATATCCTCTGCCGAAAAGCAAATTGAAAAGCCAATAACAATAATCGAATTCGAAGAAGTCATACAAGCTGCCAAGGGAAAAACACCAGGGCATGATCGAATTTATTATCCCATTATACAAAATTTGCCACTGAGCATGAAAATAAGAATAATAAACCTTTTCAATCATATTTTTGAGTGTGGTATCTATCCACAAAACTGGAAAATCGCTGACATTGTGCCAATCCTAAAACCAAACAAGTCTATAAATGATATACAAAGTTACCGACCAATTTCGCTTCTCTCATGCCTTGGTAAAACCATAGAAAAAATAATAGCTAAACGTATAATGTGGATGGCCTTAAGTAACAATCTTATTAGCCCCAACCAAGTGGCATTTAAAAAAGGGCAAAGTACATCCGACGCTCTTTTAAGATTAGAACACTATCTATCAACTGCACTATCGAGTCGAAATCATGCCAGCGTACTTAGTCTCGATTTTGAAAGGGCATTTGATAGAATTGGAGCACACGTTGTCTTGCGAGAACTAAATAAGTGGCAAGTTGACCCAAAAATTTACAATTTTGTCAAAAGCCTACTATCGAATCGCCACTTCCGGGTTAAAATTAAAAACACCTACTCGGATAGGATACCACTGTACAATGGCATTGCACAGGGGTCCCCCATCTCAGTTATCCTGTTTTGCATAGCCTTCAATGAGGTCAGTAAAATAATTACGAAATATCGAGTTGAACATTCTATATACGCCGATGTCTTAATATATTCAAAAAATAATAATCTAAATCAAATCCAAACAATATTTACACACATTTTAGATGACATTTCGGCGGGGTCACTCAGCTCAGGTGCCAATATATCCTATCAAAAATGTAATACTCTGCATATATGCAAAAAACTAAATTGTACAAACCTAAATCTTACATACCGAAATCAATTAATCCAAAATGTAAATCAACTAAAAATATTAGGAATTATATTCGATAAAACATTAAACTTTAAAGAACACTGTATTAATATTAGAAGAAAACTAAACATAAGACTTAACATAATAAAATATCTAGCATCGCAATACAGCAATGCACATCAAAATTCCCTATTAAACGCTACCAAATCCCTGATCCTTTCGGTAATTGATTACTGTCTTCCCATCTATGGACATTGTGCAAATAACACGATCGGACTTTTAGCAGCACCTTACCATGCCGCTGTACGGAAAAGCCTTCGCGCCTTCCCCACGACGCCCATAACGAACATTCTCGCAGAAGCCGGACTACCCACAATCAAGGAACGAGTTAAATATTGCACTCTGCGCCTAATCCCTAAGCTTTACATCTCAAACAACCCCCTTTTACACAACGATTTAAATAACGTCTTGAAAAAGAAAAGGCCAATGAAACGATCATCTACAATCTTCAAGTTCACCCAATGCATTAAGGAAATCGTCATCCCGTTAAAGCCCAATCTCACCAAAAGCCCCAAATACCCAACTTGGCAACTTCCTAAACACACAATTATAACAAGATTGCTCAAACACTCAAAGCAACACACAAACCCGATCGTTTACATACAAAAATTCCGGGAAGTCAAAAACACTTTAGAGCTGGACGACTGGAGCTTCATATGTATACACGGACGGATCGAAAGATGCAGAAAATACGGCCTTCGCAGTAGTAACTGCAGACGGAAAAGCGATTAAAAGAGGACTTTTATTTCCTTATAACTCCATATTTACTGCAGAAGTATTGGCAATTAGCTGCGCTGTCAAGCACGTATCAACTACCCATGGAAAATATGTTATATGCACCGACAGCAAGTCTGCAGTCTATGCTCTGCAAAATTTAAACAACGACCAACCACACATTGTAAATATACGAGAGAAGTTAATACAATACCAACATAAAATTAAAATTATGTGGGTACCGTCACACTCTGGCATATATCTACATATATGTACATGGAAATGAACAAGCAGATACAGCAGCTAAACTCGCAGGCAAGTCACCTCATTTTTTCATCGAAGTCACCACGGAATCCGACATCCTACGCAAAATCGACCAACACCTTAAACAAGTTCGGACAGCAGATTGGGCAACCTACCGGCATCATTACAAACTCTTCAATCCAGACCGCATCAAAGCCAACATGCCAACTACAGCGACAAGGGAATAGGCGATAATATTCACAAGATTGCGTTTAGGGCACACAAAGCTAACCCACGAGCACCTACTAAACGCAAAAGCTGCTCCAAGGTGTCCGATCTGTAATTGCACATTATCGATAGAACACATTTTTATCCACTGTCCTAAGTATTCCACTGTAAGGCAAAGCGTCTTCAAGCACAACAATCCTTTTGAATTCCTTAAAATCCCCTCCCAAAATAACATAAACACCATATATAATTTCATTGCACAATGTAAGTTAAACAATCTAATCTAAAATATTCTAAGAATAATTTATATCTATACATGTATAAAATTCATTAGAATAAAAACGGGCCGATAGCCCCGGTTGCTAGTGCACTCTGGCCATGTAATATAATTATTTATAATTATATTATAAATAAATATATTTCATTGTAATAAATAAATAAATAATTAATATGAATTAATAAATAAATGCAAAAAAGGTTTTAATTAATTGATTAACATTGATCAATTCATAAGTAAGAATTAAAGGGAAATTAATTAATGAATAAATAAGTATGAAATAATAAACTAAAAGAGTAAATAAATTAATTAATGATGTAATAAATAAATAAATACCTTTTAAAATTCCATAAAGTTTTCTATATGCAGCCGCATATACGAACGCACACAATACATTGTTTATTAGAATCGGCGCACAGTGGGGTAATATATGTATAAGTAAAGTGCCGATTAATTCAAAAATTAAAAAAGATACAAACATGTTTTTGGTAACACGGATTAATGGATTAAAATAGATGAAGTTCCGCAACATTAGGTGAAAGAGTTGTTGAAAAATAGTTTAGCGTTTTCCAGCAAAGCATTCTGAAAGTGACCATTTATTTTCAGTATTTATGCGCATAGCGATAAACGTGTTGTTTTTCTTTACTCTCAACCAATTTCTTTTTACTAATTGCAAAAACCACTTTGAAATTAATGTTACAGCCTTCATGTTTAGGTATTTCAATAATAAATCGTGTATTTTGTTTTGTCAAAAAGTGTTTACAAATATTTTATTTCATTTTTTGTTTAAACGCTTAAAAATTGCCCAATTTCGACCCTTTTCATAAACAAATAGTTGTGAGTATTGTGAGATCGAGCAAAACTGTTTTCATTAGTGTATAGTTTAGATATTTCAGTAACATTTTATGAAAAAAGTTGCCCGAATGTGGCGCGCTTTTCCAACATTTAGATTTTTGTGTTCAAACTCATGGGTCAAATGGGCTATGTATGAGAACAAATAGAAATGTGCAAAATGGATTTTTTTTAATTATTTATTTTTTTAACAAATAAGTAAAATGTTTTTATGTTGTATTTATTGTTTTTTTTTCAAATGCAGAAATATCTGCATCAATATTAGAAATCGATGTCGACTTGATTAAAAACATGCACACCATTTCATGGTTCTTTCTAATGAACATAAAATCGAAATAGAAAAATTTCGCAATTACGGATTAAAAACTGTAAACTATTTTGTACTATGCTATCCCTGGTGAAATATGCCCACAACTTTCCACAAATAGTTTTTACATGGACTGCAAATCATATCGCATGCTTGGTTGCCAATCGACCAACTGTCGGAAGAAGCTCAAGAAGCACGGAATAAAGATTTCAAGTGCAGTGAAAAAAACCATTGATTAATGTTGATGATGAATATTATAATGATGATAATCATCATCATAATGATGATATTGAACCTCTTGCAGCCAGGTGGCGATGAAATGTTTCAATTAAACTTTTCAACTTAACTTTCATTAGAAATGTGCAAGATTTATCATTTGTAACTACAGTCGTGTCTGGATATAGTGAACTAATTATTGCAAGTCCTGTTCACAGTACTGAGGTTGTTCACTATATCAAGGTTAGAATTTTTGTTCAAAAACTCGTTTTATTTGCTCAAAATACACTTTGTGTATATAAATTCAAGAGATCATTAAAATAAAAATAAAAACCCTACTTTCAACCACAATCGGTTTGCACTCGACAAAAAACATAACCACTAACGTCAAGAAACAGCTGATTTTGTAACAATCAACAGCAAAAATACAAATTAGGGGAATACCCTCTTTCACTTTTGATTCCTTCTTGTGTTTTTTGTTGCACTTTGCTTGAAATTGCTTTCAAAATTTTGTTCACTATTTAGAGGTTTTCGATTGTTCACTATTTAGAGTACTCCATGTACAAATTTGGGTGTTCACTATATCGAGGTTTCCATTATATAGGGTGTTCACTATACCCAGACACGACTGTATTTTAGTTTTTTACCTTTTTTTTTAATTTCCACTAAAGTATATCCAAAAACATTTGATTTTTACTTTCTAATGTTCGATTAACCGAACCTAATAGTTATTTTATATCTAAAGAGCCTAGGTGAATTAATCGCCATTTTCGGCATCAATTACCCCACTGTCCGGCGTTTCGTACTTTCAACACAAGGCCGCAACAACAACAATTTGATTAGAAGCGGTGCTCGCTTTGAAGTTGGCAATGCTTAAGGTCAAACTCCATGAAGCGCGTTTCAGGCTTTCAGGCTTTGTCGCGTTATGACGTTTCACGCTTTATTCGCTTCGCAATGTTTGGAGTTTGGGCTTTATTTTGTCGTTGGACTTAACACAATCGAAGTTGGCAAAAACAAAATTTAGGTACAAACAATTCTTGGCTTCAGTGCTGGACATGTTGTCGGTGGCTGTGGTAGCTATACACAAATTCATTAACAATTGACGGAACCAAAAAAAAATGAGAAACTGACAGCAGCGAAAGACATTTGTTAACATTTGTTGCTTCGAAATTTCGTTTGAAAATTGTGTGCATTAGTAATGATGATGATGATTACTAAATGTTCAATAAATGTTTTGACGAACTTTTTTGTAAATAAACAGAAAAAAACCTTTCTTCCATCAAAACAAAAACTTGTTCGATAACATTTTCGATAACAGCAAAATTGGGGAGTAAACTATTATAAATTGAGGTGTGTGAACAGCAAAAGTGATAAGCTCAATTTAGAACTAAATTGTCTCAATTGATTTGGCTGTCTGAAGAGGACATTAAGCTCGCATTGAAAAAGTAAAATTTTCTTCATTAAGGGCCGTCTTGGCACAATGGCTACTGCGTCGGGCCAAGAGACCCAGGCAAAACTCAATTGCAAAAACGCATTGCATATAGCCAATTCTTATTAGCGTAGGAGAGTAAAAGGTCGATGATTTATAAATAGCAATTATTGAAGCTTGGGATTAAAAGGACGATTCTACAAGGATGAGCCACAGATAACTCATCAAGTGATGTCCAGCGGCCAAGGAAAAAAGGTGTCAAAGAGTTCGACAATATTGGCCTCCGATAAGAGCTTTTTGGCCAATAATGTCACTCACACAAACACCGCTTCGCACGCATTGTGCTCTGTTTTCAGATACAGAAATATGTGATTTTTAGTTAAAACGGCGCTTGTCTGTTATCATACCTTTTAAGCAGCCAGTCGGGATTGAGTGTTGATGGTCAAATGCGTAAGCGGCAGTGTCTCGGACGACGGGTGCGCGATTCGATCCTTACTGTAGCTACCAAGATTTCTTTTTATGGCTTCTTTTTAAATATATTCCTTTTTTTACGACCCGTGAAAACAATATATGTAAATGAAAAATTTATTTGGTTTCTAGATCTCTTGATTAGTAAATTGTTTGGTTTTGGAGACACATATAATTGTTCGCAAGTTTTAAAATCAATCAATCAAGCGCAGCATACGGTTACAAACAACCATACAGCAAAAAGATTCGATTGATAATGACAGGCGCTCATGGGCGTAGCTAGGTATGGGTAGAGGAGGGTGTTTCCCCCTCGTAATTCTATATTTTATATATTTATATATTATATATTCTATTCGAATTTTATATTCTGAATTTGGAAATGTAGTTATGTCTTTGCCTCCTTTAATTTGTTGCTGGGTACGCCCAGGCACTTGCTTTTCGCAAACAAGAATGAGCCGACCGGCACAATTTGCCAAAACGAATTGAATTGTTCAGCGGTCACATATGTATATGTAATACCACAGAACAAACAATATACTGTTTATTCTGTGGTAATACCAAAGAAAATAAACATACAGAATGCGCATGTCATACAAGCATATATGTAGTACTTCCATATTGGCAGTAAGCTCAGGGTACATTCGCCAACATCACAGTACAGCAATAGTTAAATATGAGCGAGAAAGCATATAAACGAATGTACCTTGACATATGTCAAAAGTGTTAAAAAGTCAGGTGCGTTCAGGCGAGGAAAAAATTGACTGGAAAAAAATAAAAATTTGTCGAAATTAACTGAAAATAGTACCTTTTTCTTCAACCGCCCCTGGAGCAGTTTGACAGTTGTTCATGTGTAGAAGTGCTCATGTATACACGTATAGAAATACATTCACAAAATTTCGTGTTTTCTGTCTCATCGCTTGTCTCCCTTTGATTTCCGAATGAAAACTTATTGTGAAGATAGGTTGCTGCCAATATAGAAGTAATACATATATGGACCGCAGCCTTGTGAAAAATTTTAGCACAGAAGAGACCTAAAATGTATCAATATGTATCACCTTTTTCTTTTAAAGTATCAAAGTATCAATATGGAATAAACCCAATAATTTTTATGAAAAAACACTTTCTACTTAAATTTATTTAATATTTCTTGAAAACAAAAAAGTAAAAAAGTCGAACACATATTCAGTTTTACTTGGTACTAGTACATATAACACCGTGCGACAAAAATCAAAAAATTTCAAAACGCACCAAAAAATCTATATACTCACGAAACTAGGGGCCAAATGTAGTAAAACTGCGTTTTTAATTTTTCTCTCTGACGTCAGGATTTGTTTTTAAAGGACTTTGAAATTTCAAGGATATGTTTATTTCAAAAAATTATTTTAAAAATTGAGCGCATTGCAGAATAACAATATGGGTATCAAATGAAAGAGAAAAATCCTTAGAATCTTAGAAAATTTAATATTTTGGTGCAAAAGGACGAAGAGGTATTGAAACTGTCCTTTTAAAACTTTATCCTTGAATATCCTTGCAAATTTCCAATAATTTAAAACAAAAAAAATATATCTTAAGGACTATTATGTACGCTACTACATCCTTGAATTTCGGCCTTCTAACTTTATTAGTTTAAGATATAAAAAATTTAATACTTTCAGTATGTTCTCATTTATTTTATGCATTAAATACACAACAATTAAACTTTTTGGTTTCATTACGTAGATATTATTGAAAAATATACCAAAGAACACAAAGCTTAATGCGTTGAATACGACAGGGTCAATTGCCGTCCTTTATATTTTGCAGTTCTTCATTTAGCGAATCTCTAACACAGGGTTGACGATCAGATCAGAACAGGTATGCTTTTGGTCATAAATGCTCTAGTTCGAACGCAGGACTTTTTTTTTTGGATGCAGCTTGTAAAACCGTAATTTAATTAAATTAAAAGCATACCCAAAGATTTTTGCCGCTTTTGGGCAATAATATATTTTTCTAGTCAGTTTTATACAAACGTATTACGAAATGGCACCAAAAAAATACAAATAAAAAGAAAAATTTCTTTGGTCACAAAAAATGACTCACACCAGCAACACTGGAAATTTGAAATGAACTAGAACAACAACTCCGTTTTAGAAATTTATATGGAAAATCTACGTTCCTGATCAAGCCTACTAGTAGTCCCCAAGGTTGCAATTTTGTAATAATATTAGTGAAATTCTGTGCATGTATTGCTACCGGCTCTCCCACTTTCCAATCGCTTAATCGTTGCATCCGGGTTGTGCGTGCGAATTTTGTACAGGGTTGGAAGGGACCTACAGTTTTATGCCGATTCCGAATGGCGAGTTGGGAGCTTTTTCATAGGCAATTTTACTCTCAATTTTGCCATTTCCTGCTGAGAGGACAGCCGCCGAAAGAAAAATTTTTGTTTTTCTTTTTTTTCGGTGTTAGCAGCAACGGAGTCTTGAACCTGGGTTCGAGCGCCGCATTTGACTCGCGGCCCAACGCACTAGCCAGCTGAGCTACGGCGGCTGAGAATACTTAGTATTTGCAAAAACAGATGATCTTGTTTACATTTTGTTAGAGATGAAAATTTTTGGTACAGATAAAAATTCCTCGACACTTTCAATTTGAAGAATTTTCATTAATACGTGCAAGTAAACAAAAAATCCTAAATAATCAGTTTCATTGTGGAAAATGTTGAGAATCAGCTCTATCAAGAAAATACAGAATACAATAGGGTTTTGCGATTGTAAATTTGGTAAATTTGTTGTACTTTCAGTTGCATGTACTCGTTTTTGTAAAGTTACAAAATTTACCACAAAACCCAAGATTACACGATACAAGACCAAAAACCACAGATCGTGAATGCGGCTATTATTACTTTTCGAAGCCACTAATATGTAATATTAAAATGTTACATTTTAAAGTAATATGTTCCAACACTGCTCTTGACAGTAGAACCAACTTCACATTTACATTCATAATACATAAAAGGTTCATTCAGTGAAAGACAATGAACTTTTGGATGTATAGTATACTGCCACAGGTGCACAAAATTCTTGTCATTCATAAAAATGTCCAGATTTTGTTCTTTTGTTCTTGGAAAAGTATCAAAATTTGCACTGGATGAAAAAAAGAAGTGTCCCTCCGAAATTCGTCGCAAAATGTATCACTTTTGATCCACTTGATCCAAGTGGATCAAAACGGTCACACTGCACGTAGCTACTCTTTGTTATTCTAAACAAATAACATTTGTAGTAAACCGTGTCAATTCTAAAAATTCCAAATGATACTTAATAGATATTCCACAATAGAATATGAAAGGATATCACAACAACTACTCTAAAATGGAAATACTGCTTAAAAAACATCACGCAAAAATCGTATACCTACAAAAAACCCACATCCCAACCACGTTAGTCCTTTCACCCCCCAAAAAATGCATTTTATAACAGAACGGTAAAGCAAGGAGTTGGGAAAAATCCAAATTTCAACGAAAAGAATCGCCATCGCTGTAGAAGTAAACCTCAAAGCCCTTCTTTCTATTCTTTCGATTTATATTCCACTAAATCAATCTATCTACACCAACAGACCTATCTAACTTAATCAGTAGTATAGACAAACCCACCATCGTCCTAGCCCATTCGAGACGACGATTTTTTTCGAACACGGTCCCCAGGAGCGAAATTTTTGTTCTTCTTTGTATTCTTTGTTCATTTTCATTCATTTCAGATAATTTTTAGATTTTTTGGTACACAGTAAAACCAATGCCAAATTTTGTTTTCCTGTACTTTACAGATTTCATTAGTTCCAGAAAAATCTTATTTCGACGACTAGTTTACTCAGAATAACTGATAATTGCACATTACTGTTATTGCATACACGGTGTGCAGGCTGTCTTATAGCCTCGGAAATCCATTGCACACACGGTGTGCAATCGGTCTCGAATGGGCTGACTTCAACATACAATACCAGAGGACATAAATAGAGTCGACGATTTTATCCTGAATGCACACACACACACCACACAGCACATTACTTCCTCACCCAAAAGACTTAACTGTGGCCGCGCAAACTGGCACAAATTTCAAAACGAAATCTTCAACCTGGAATAAAAAATATATACCCCGTTTATACAACAGCTCAAGTCGCTATGACTCAATACACATCGACTCAATACAGTCGTATAAACACGTTTTCAAACCGCTTTGAACATTTTAGGCGTATCGAGTCAAAGCGCTTTTCAAATGAGTTCTTAAATTTTCAAGTCGCTTCAAAAATTCGTATAAACGGTTAAACATTTTCAAAGTGCTTTGAAAATCAGCTGATGGTGATGTACACTCTGTTTTTTGAGCATTTTCAAGTAAAAAGTAAGCAACACCAACAGCTTAAATTCATTAAACGTCAAAAAAATAGAAAAAACCGAAAAAGAAAAGCATACTTTTGAAACCGTCTGCAGTCAATTCGCTTCTGAAATCAATGTATAAACACTTGGCACGAGAGCGTATCGAGTCAATGCGAATCGACTGGGACCGTCGTATAAACATGGTAATAGACAGCAAGGCTGTCAGCTGTTAAACATCTGTCATCTGAAGTGTCATTTATTCAGTGAAAATTTTGCCATTTACGAATATGGGTCATATGGGTCACGCATATTTCAAAAAAGTGGAGACTTAATTAGATCATAAGATAGAAACAAATTTCCACCGCAAGTCAAGCGCGCGCGACTTGATGGGACTCGTCACGCTTGACTTGGGGAACATCATCAAAAAATTGTTTAAACAATCAAATTGTTAATATACTTTTTTTATTAAAAATAAAAAAAATTTTAAAACATATTCCTCTAAAGTGCATACAATAAGCTTAAAAACAGTTTTGAAATTGTGTCGATAAGATAAGCCGAACCGGAGATATTGAATTTTAAACATGTTAGAATCTAGCAAAATACGCGTAACTTTCAAAATTTTAAATAATTATATAAAGAAAAAAAATTTTTTTCGAATAAATTCTGATATACGTGTCGGTTAATTTTATGCCCAGAAGTGAAAAAAAAATTTTGGGATGAATATAAATTATGGGGTCAAAAAAGTTGTTCGGTTTGTAAAAGAATGACCCATATGGATCGTTTAACAACCGAAGAACGCGTAAAAATAGTTAAAACTTATTACAAAAGTGGTGGTTCAAACGTGGCCACTTTTCGAGCATTACGGGGTGATTATGGTCGTAATTAGAATATGCGGTCTTTATCTGGAGGCCCTTCTATGAGTGCCACATAAAACGTTTAGAACGCATTCAAAAGGCTTTCCTTCGGTTTGCTCTTCGTTCCCTACATTTTGAAAATCCCACTCCCTCTTATGGCTCACGATGCATGCTCATTGATTTGCACTCTTTAAATAGCAGAATATATATGTATATTCCTCTGTATAATGTTTATCTTTGATTTAATTCGTGGCGCTATTGACGCATCGTGCCTGCTTCAGCGTATAAACTTCTCAGCTCCGTTGAGAACTCTACGAAGTCAAGATCTGTTTCTTATTCCACGTTACAAAACTAATTATTCTTTTAATGTCCCAATTGTGCGAGCTTTGACCGAGGAAGAACTTATTCTCAAATTCATTAGTTTTTCAGTTTCTAAAAATGTATTTAAGAATATGCTAGAAAGGCTTTTAGTATAAGTATTTAATTGTCGGTTAGTCTGTATGAATTGTTAACTACTTAATTCTAGGCAATTTTCGAAAATAAATATATAAATAATAATCGACCTACTGTTCAAGGAATTGGCAAGATTATAAAGAAATTTGAGGAGACTTAAACGTTACAGATGTGGTCAGGCCTGTGCATCATCGCAATGTGCGCGCTGCCGAAAATATCGCTTCTGTTAGTGAAAGTGTGGCGGATAATACGAATGTGTCGATTCCACGGCATTGTCAGCAATTGAGCCTATCTTACGGCTCATTATGGGGTATTTTGCATTTGGATTTGCACCTCCATCCATATAAAGTTCAACTCACGTAACAATTAAAGCCGGCTGACCATTCACAACGCCGTATATATGCTGATTGGGTGCTAGAGCAATAGGCTTTAGATGCTGATTTTTCGAACAAAATTTTCTTCAGCGATGAAGCTCATTTCTCACTCGGTGGTTACGTCAACAAGCAAAATTGTCGCATATGGGGCTCGGAGAACCCAGAAGTGATTGTGGAAAAGCCACTGCATCCGGAAAAACTGACTGTTTGGTGCGCATTATGGTCTGGAGGTGTCATTGAGCGGTATTTCTTCGAAAATGACGCTGGAAGAACCATTACCGTCAATTCAGAGCGCTATGGTCGTATGATACACGACTTTTTTTGGCGTGCAATTGAAGATTATGAACTGGACCATATGTGGTTTCAACAAGACGGTGCCACGAGCCACATAACTCGACCGATTTTGGCTTTATTTCATGGGAAGTTTCCGGAACGCGTAATTTCACGTTTTGGCGACGTCAATTTGCCACCAAGATCATTTTACGCCGTTAGACTTTTTTGGGGCGTACGTCAAAGACCGTGCCTACGCGGATAATCCCCTAACGTTGGAGAATTTGAAAACCAACATTCGTCAGGTTATCGCCGAGATGCCGCCCGAAATGTGTGAAAAAGTGGTCGAAAAATACCTCCAATCTAGAGGCGGTCATTTGAATGACATTGTATTTCGTACGTAATGGCAAGGTCGAAGCATTATCTTAAAATAAAAGTTTCATCGAATCATATCTTTATGTGTGTTTTATTTAACTTTACTTTTGAAACCGAAAAATGGATAACCCTGTACTAACAAAGAAGTAGCATCTATACACAAAATTATCCGTTCAGCTGCAAATTCCTCCATTCCCTAATCTAATCGCAAAAAAAAAACACGAAATGCTCTATAGTCGAATGAAAATCTGAAAATCCTCAGGGATGAAAAACAGAATGCTTGGAAGACCTTTTGTAGACAAAAACTATAGTTTCCCTTATAGACTACAAAAAAGAACGCGTTGTTCAATAAAGAAAATAAGAAAGCGAAAACAAAAAGCTTGAGGAATTCACAAAAACACTTTAAGCACAGTTACCGCAGCACAATAACATAGGCAACAATAAAAAAACTGATTGAAGAAAAAATAGCCAATAATGAGCACACAAATAGATTTCCAGAGCAATACTAACATAATTGTGTTATCTGCAGGTCCAATTTACGGCAATATTTCACTTATCTCCGAAATGGTTCGGTTTGTTGTCTTCCAAAGTGTCCAAAGCTTCCGGTTCCAATTACTTCACATTACCCAGAAAAAATAGTCTACAGGCTTTAAACGGCGATCTCGGTGTCCAATCTACATTCCCATTTCGAGAAATAACGCGTTCTAATAATATTTACACTAATGAAATGTCCACTGTCAATTCGACATTATGGAATCTCATCATTTTACTTGAATTTAAAGCTCTACACCTCTAACAACACCCTTTATAAATGAAATGGTAATTACATATTTAATTGTACAATAGAAATGATTATAAGACAGGATCCATACATCAATCCTGTTTAATGATCATTTCCATTGTACAATTAAATTAGATTTGTTCGATAAACACTCTTAAGTTCATACAAGTAGTATGTAATATATTTTACATACACATACATAATACATATGTATATATAACTTGCACGACAAACCGATAACGAGACTATCAATGGAAGGTATCTACAGCTTCACTATGCGACGATTCCCAACTGCAAGTTGGAAGCTTTTCATACGCTACTTTACGTTCAATGGTTCGCCATTTCCTGCTGAAAGAGAACCGTCGACAGACAAATTTTTACTTTTTCTATATTCCGGTGTTCGAATCTGAGGGTGAGCATCGCTTTAGATTCGCGACCTGACTAACCAGCTGACCCACGATGGCTGCATACATATAGTACATATCTCATTATTCTTGTTGTAGCTATGGGTGTTAAAACCCCCAAAGCCTTTCATTAATAAAAATTTTAAATTATTTCGCATGCTAAAGATTAGGAATTTGTGTTTTGAAAGTCCACTTTCTTATCAAAGTTGTTCGTATTTTACTAGTAAGTACAAAAACAAAATCTATTCTTAAAAACTATTTAAGTAACACCGTGAGCGATGAGGCTTAATGGCCTTGCCTCTTTCTCCATCCACAAAGACCTGGACATTACTCCAGAAGAAGACTTAGACAAATTGGCCAAAAACAAAAACAATTTTTAGAACAATGCATATGACTTTTTTTAATGTAGATACATATACTACTGTGTCCAAAAAATAAGGTGACATTGTATTTATTTTGAAAATTCTTTATTTATTCTTCCAAATCAATTTCATCCCCTTCAAAGTAATCCCCTCCCGATGCAATGCACTTATGCCAACGGATTTTCCAATCTTCGAAACACTGATTGTTGTCACTTTCCGGGATGGCCTTCAGTTCCGTCTTCGCTGCGGCTTGAATCTCCTCTATCGTATCAAAACGGGGTCCCCGGAGCGGTCTTTTGAGCTTGCTGAACAGCCAGAAGTCGCACGGCGCCAGATCAGGTGAATACGGTGGTTGCGGAACGATATGGGAATGGAAATGATCACGAATTACGAGTGCAGTATTGGATGGTGCATTATTGTGGTGTAAAAACCAAGAATTGTCTTTCCACAATTCCGGCCTTTTTAGGCGGATAGCGTTACGCAAACGACGCATAACGTTCAAATAATATTCCTTGTTGACTGTTGACAAAAAAAAAGGTAATTCTCCAAATCCTTCGACGCGCGCAGTTTAAATTCAAATGTCACCTTATTTTTTGGACACATTAGTATACAATAACAATGGATGTGCATACATTTTCTCATTATTTGAAAACGTACTTTTCTGTAGTTTTTAATTGTACATGGTGCGTTCCAAACTAAGTACACCTTTTTAAAAATAATAACAACACATTGTTTTGCAAAGCGGTTTATTTTATTCGAAAGAGTCTCCGTCGGGCTCAATAAAGCGATTTGCACAGTCTAAAAGCATGTGGAATGAGTGTTTTAGATCGACTCGTCGGCCGGGATACCGTCAGGAAGTCGGTACAAGCCTTTTGGATGGCTTCTGTGCCCACAAAACGCTTTTCTTTCATTTTTAGCCGTCGGTCGATGCGAAACAAATCGTTCACACACCTTTTCGTAGCACAAATGTCGGGCTAATATGCGATAAGTTGATATTTTAGAGATGCTTAAATCCAATTTAAAGAATTTCAATAAAGATTTTGGCGGATATTTGATGTACGCACACGCACAGTTTTTATGGATTTCGGTTGGTCAACATGGCCAACTGAAAAAACTTATGAAAGGATGGAGATTTGCCACGATTAAGGATATAAAGGACGCATCTCTGGAAGAGCTCACGGCCAGAAGTGCTTCGAGGATTGGAAAAGTGTACTTATTATATCTGAGAAGATTACTTTGAAGGGGACAGAAAAGACATTAATAAATATAGGGTGTTTTTTTTAGAGGTTTGTTTTTCGAATAGAGATAAAACTGGCATTTTGTGGTCAAATCTGGCAACTCTAATGTCATTTATGTTCAGTTTGGTTTGCCATTTCATCATGAACAGGTTGACAAAAGAACAACGCTTGCAAATCGTGCAAATTTATTTCGAAAATAATGGTTCAGTTCGCGAAGTTTACCGCAAGCTCCGTCCATTTTATGGTCGACATAATCGTCCATCAGAGCAATTAATTCGGTTAACCATGGGTCGTTTTCGCACTACGTTTACTCTATGTGATAATACGCATCCGCAGAGACGTCGAACAGTGCGCACCGAAGAAACAATTGCCGCTGTAGAGCAAAATGTTGAAGAGGACCCGAATGAATCGATTCGCCACCGTGCACAGCAATTGGAGCTTTGTCCATCAACTTTATGGAAGATTTTGCGCAACATGAATGTGGATGAGTTGTGGTTCCAACAAGACGGCGCTACATGCCACACAGCGCACGTCACAATCGATTTATTGAAGGAAACATTCGATGAGCGCATAATTTCGCGGAATGGACCTGTCAATTGGCCACCAAGATCGTGTGATTTGACACCATTGGATTATTTTCTTTGGGGATATGTGAAGTCGCTCGTCTACGCCAACAAACCAGAAACGTTAGGGGACTTGGAAGCCAACATTCGTGGCGTTATTGCCGACATACGGCCCCAAATGCTCGAAAAAGTGGTTGAAAATTGGACCTGTAGAATTGGCTTTATTCGAGCCAGCCGCGGCGGCCACATGCCCGAAATCATATTTAAACATTAATGGCATAAAATTATCCTTCCAATAAAGCCAAATTGATGGACATTAAAACGATTTTCTTGTGTTTTATTTCAATTCGAAGTTCTATACCTCTAAAAAAAACACCCTATATATACCTAAATATTTATCGATTAAAATTAACAGTCTCCGATATTTTAACTGACCTTGTATATACATACATATGTTATATATACATACATATATAAGTTATATAAAGTTACATAACTTTTTCAGAAGAAATTTATTCGACAGTGTCGCAATATTCGAAAGAGAACACATAATAAGAATAAATTTGGTTACTCTTCTGGCTGCCGGTAGACTGACAGCCTGGCTCCACACTTACCATATTATTGTCGAAAACTTGCATGATTGCGATTTTCGGCCTATTTTCGGTTTTCGATCGGTGGCGCTCTGCTTGTCTTCTCCTTGTTGTGTCGATGATAACGCAGACAAAATTAAAAGTTTTCAAAATAGAAAAATACCAACATTAATTACTTCTCCAATTTAACGAATAATTTCTTAAATATAGATTTAGATTTGAGATTTAACGTTTTTTTTTAATGTAGCATTAAACCGAAAAGTCTCAAAATGCAAGTGGCACAATGCAGACGGTTTGTTCGCTCTTTAGTACACTTTCACTTGCAGAAGCTCTCTTCCCACTCTTCGCTCTCTACTTTCTCTATGTATGTATTTTTAACTATTTCAATTGTTGTTCGACTTCTGTCTGCCCGCTGTACGGGTGGAGGAATACGATTCTGCAATTGTGTGCTGTAATCAAACTATTCTCGTACTTGATAAAAAATTATGTGGTTTGTTCGCTGCGGTAGTCCGCCCGAGTTTTACGTTATGACTCGCGTCGTCCAACTGCCCAAACGTTTGCGTGGCGATCGTGCTGAGGCGCCCGTCGTCGGCAGTGTTGGCGGCTGTTTCGAAACACTATGCTCGCCTTGGCCTGGTCCCGGGCGCAGCGCTGAGTTGCTAGTAAAAGGGGTGCGGCGCACGGTGGGGCGTCCCCATATATCGCATAGCCAAAATAGTAAACGTGGTTTAATTTTCACGAAATTTGGCATTCGCCAATGTTTTAGCCTAATTAAGAAAAATACGAAAACTTGTGAAATTTGGACTACTGCCCACCCCCCCTATTGAAACAATATTTTTAATTCGAAACTTGGCAACTATAAACACTAGAAAGATACAATTTTATACAAAATATTATTAGGGTATAACCTATAATTCTGCCAAAAATGGGCATTCTACCATGCCTACTTTAAAAGTTCGTATAAGCCTCAAATGAATTAATCGCTACATGTGTATATTTTGCCATTTTTTTAAGTTTTCGTGTTGCCCTTCTTCAATTCGCTCCTAAGTTTATTTTCCACAAATATTTGCATGCATTTGTAGTGCCAGCCGGTCGAGTTAAATTACGGTGCCACTATAAAAAAATGAATTACATGTGGATCTGCAAGCCTCTGCAGCTGAAACTTTGCAAATGTGTTCTACATACTTGTAGTTCAGTGAAACAATTGAATTTGGAAAGCCTCCTTAGGCCTTTTTGAGATATTTGCTTTGAAAGTTTGCACTTAAACTTTTGCTTGGGCTCAAAATGGCTATACGTTCAAATAACGACAGTTAGCGAAAAATAATAACAAAAACGAAAGCATTAACAGACTGTAAAAACCTAAAACATAAAATAAAAAATCAGGTATATTAAAATAATAACTGTAACCATAAGAAAAAATCTTTAGTTTCGCAAGGTTACATTTTTATTTTTCCTTTAATTTGTGTATAAAGCTTAAAACCTTCGTGAGACTACGAAACCGAAATTTTTTTAAATTTGGCTTCGATCGTTCTTACTTATTTTTTCAAAATAAGGATTTCGTTTTTTATATTTTTGGCCACTGTACGGCGCAACGTCAGCATCTGCCAGAGGCCAGCCGTGCCGCAGTCGTCGACTGCAGCACTTTTCCATTTGTCCGCTGTCGTTTGGTTTTTTACTTTTAATTTTTTATATTTATTTTTCCCACGTCTTCTTTGCTGTTGCGCTGCGAAATGTAAAGAATATATTTGAATATTTCCATCGCTGCTTTTCTCATTAGCGAAACCCACACACAATTTTAGCTTATGTTAAAAATTTGAAGTACATAGTCGGAACGGCTGCCAACACAAGTCAGCCAGCCAGCCATTTGTTTTCAAAATTAGAACTTGAATTTAGAAAATTTTAATATTCGCTAAAGAGCGTCGACAACATCGCTGAATGTAAAAACGGCGAAAAATTTATGCGTGGCAAACTGAAAGCGACAAGATTTTGACCTGAAGATTAAAAATATTTATCTGAACTGCAGGCAGACGAGAGGAAGTAACCGAACAATGCCGTCGATTCCGGAGAACACATAAGGGTCAGAGCGGATACTCTACTCGATCCGCCCAATTTTGTGAAAGATGCTGAAGTTTATCTAACAAATAAGTATATAATATACCTACCTACCCCAGGTTCGAATCCCGTCGTAACCAGCAAACAAATATTGGACAAATATAAACGTTATTTTAGCTACTGCCCTCTCAGCAGGAAATGGGAACTCTCTGAGGGGAAAATTACCTATGAAAAAATTCTTAGTTAGCCAATCGAAATCGGCATGCAAACTGTAGGTTCCCTCCATCCATGCACACACATACACAATGTGCATGGTTGCGAACAGCTAAACGTTAGTCTAACCGCCCCAATTTCAAAATAATAGGTTTGTTAAATATCAAATAGTTTTTGATAATTGTTACAAGTTTTTACTGGTAAAGCGTGCCCGAACTCAAAAAACTTGCAAGAGAGAGCAGAAACGAGAGCATAAAAACGTCAGAGAGAAAGAAGCAGCTGCAAGTTTCCGTTGGTAATATTTTAACTTGCAAGAATTTTCAGATCATTAAAGAAGTATCAGCTGTCAAAACAAATTTGTTTGTGCTTTGAAATTTTGCGGCGATTTTCAATTCAAATATAACCGAAAAATAGAACATTGGCGGAGTTTTGGTAAATTTAAGTGTTTGCAAATGCCGGTGCCATATGCGGTGCTCCGGCTAAATGTTTTCTGAGGATAATCGAACGACGAGCAATCGAGGAGACCAATCGAAGCGCAATTGTTGATGCTTTTACTTTTACAACTGTATAATTTTCGAACAAGTTAGCTTTCAAATAAGTCAATTGTTGCTTACATGATAATTTGCATTGGTTTTTTGCTCATTTTTTTGTTTCTCTATCGTTCTCTTTGGCAGAGCATTTCTCTCAAATTCTTTCTTACGCTATTCTACAAGTTTTTACTGGGAAAGTTTGTGAACAAACCTAATGTTTCACACTTTTTGTTTCTTCAGCTTCATTTTTAGATAATGCTAAGAAATCTTTGCTGTATTGGCAGCAGTACATCTAACAAGACAAACCTGCAATTGTGAGCTGCGAAAAACTGATCGAGGATGTGGGGTGCACTTCAACGGACCAGAGCACGATTTGAGGGGTGTCGGGTAAATGCAATAAATAAACTTTTTGGCAAAATATTTGTAATATTTTTTTTCTATTTATGAAGCGATATGAAGCCGTTTAAAATATGGAATGCTGTTTACTGAGCGTGAAAGTACTTTAAATCACAAATAATTCGGCATATATTTGTCGGTTTTAAAGAATTTGGAAAAATATACATATGAAACGAAAGGAATCACAGTACACTGATAAAACCAAAACAAAGTTCCAAAAATTTCTAGTCCTAGGTTCGTACTAAAACATTTCACTAGACGCACTCGCATTAATCTTCACACGCCATTCACATATCACTTTGCCACAATGTGGAATGTGGCGGTTCGTGTAGAATATGTATGCATATACTTTGTATCCAACCTGCGTAAGTCTTTGAATAAATGAGAATTCTAAGCGAAAAAATAAAATTGAAGTACAACAAATTTTTGTATTTGCGCTAAATTTGTTTGGTTATTTTTAAGACAACAATCATGAAAGTATTAGGGCAAGCAGACTAAACAAAAAGGTTTATACACTTCAATGTGAATGTGAAATATCTGACATGTTGAAAAATATATTGTACTTACTTAACTACTGTACGTTCCTACATTGATTGATGTGTTTATCGATTAGTTGATTAAATATAAATGTGTAAATTAAAAATGTAATACCAATACCAGTACAATAACATATATCTTCTATCTTCTTATTCTATCTAATCTAAGCATCTAAGTCTATATCTATAAAAATGTTAAAATACCCGGTGAACTTCGTAGCACTTAAAATTGAGTTGGTTGTAACTCTTCGTAAGCGAATATTAATCCAACTCAATTTTCAAACTCCGATTGTATGAGCAGTACCACGCCCTCTTGTCCAGAAAATTTGGATCTAAAAACGGGTCACACCCCTTGTGTATGTTTCTCGTTTATTTATTTAATGTCTTTTAATTTATGAAAATTGAATATTTAACATTAAACCTACCGATACTTCATGTATTCCTATTCCTACCAAAGCGGGTCAAATGACCCGTCTTTAAAATGTTATATAGGGTGTTTTTTTTAGAGGTTTGTTTTTCGAATAGAGATAAAACTGGCATTTTGTGGTCAAATCTGGCAACTCTAATGTCATTTATGTTCAGTTTGGTTTGCCATTTCATCATGAACAGGTTGACAAAAGAACAACGCTTGCAAATCGTGCAAATTTATTTCGAAAATAATGGTTCAGTTCGCGAAGTTTACCGCAAGCTCCGTCCATTTTATGGTCGACATAATCGTCCATCAGAGCAATTAATTCGGTTAACCATGGGTCGTTTTCGCACTACGTTTACTCTATGTGATAATACGCATCCGCAGAGACGTCGAACAGTGCGCACCGAAGAAACAATTGCCGCTGTAGAGCAAAATGTTGAAGAGGACCCGAATGAATCGATTCGCCACCGTGCACAGCAATTGGAGCTTTGTCCATCAACTTTATGGAAGATTTTGCGCAAAGATCTTGGCTTGCGACCTTACAAGATCCAGCTTGTGCAAGAATTAAAGCCGCGAGACCATGCAATGCGTCGTGATTTTGGTGTATGGGCCGAAAATGAGATTGATCTCGATGCTGATTTTCATCGCAAAATTTTGTTCAGTGATGAGGCTCAGTTTTGGTTGAATGGCTACGTCAACAAGCAAACTTGCCGCATTTGGAGTGAAGAGAATCCACATGAGACCCTTGAGACGCCATTACATCCACAAAAACTGACTGTTTGGTGTGCTCTATGGACTGGTGGAGTCATTGGGCCATACTTCTTCCGAAATAATGCTGGAGAGTCAGTTACCGTTAATGGAGACCGGTATAGAGCCATGATAACCGACTATTTTGTTCCCGAATTGGATGGCATGAATGTGGATGAGTTGTGGTTCCAACAAGACGGCGCTACATGCCACACAGCGCACGTCACAATCGATTTATTGAAGGAAACATTCGATGAGCGCATAATTTCGCGAAATGGACCTGTCAATTGGCCACCAAGATCGTGTGATTTGACACCATTGGATTATTTTCTTTGGGGATATGTGAAGTCGCTCGTCTACGCCAACAAACCAGAAACGTTAGGGGACTTGGAAGCCAACATTCGTGGCGTTATTGCCGACATACGGCCCCAAATGCTCGAAAAAGTGGTTGAAAATTGGACCTGTAGAATTGGCTTTATTCGAGCCAGCCGCGGCGGCCACATGCCCGAAATCATATTTAAACATTAATGGCATAAAATTATCCTTCCAATAAAGCCAAATTGATGGACATTAAAACGATTTTCTTGTGTTTTATTTCAATTCGAAGTTCTATACCTCTAAAAAAAACACCCTATATATGGGGCATTTCACGTCAAGCGGACAACCCAAAAAAAGTGAGGTCATGAATTTTGTTTATATTCTGGTCAGTTATACTTCTAGTAGACGTGGATGTGTACACCCAATTTTTTTTTCGTATGGTGTTTTTTTGCTGAGTTATGAGCTTCTAAAAATTGACTAAACATAGTCATGAATTTTTGGATGCTTATTATCTGTATCAATTAATTTGTAAAAAAACTAAAAAGTATTGTTTCTTATAGTAAAAAAGTTGTTGTTTTTTTGTTTTTGTCGAATTCTAAATTTTAATTTTTTTTACGTATAGTAAACCGGAAGTGAAAATTTGAAATCGATATTTGAGTAACTTCGACACTTTTTTTTTAATTATTTTAACGTAAATTAAAGCTTCAAATGTACTCATTCTCCACAAAAAAATTAAAACGTGATCTCCAACCGTTTAAGACTTAGAGCACATTTTAGTGTAAAAATCCATTATTTTCAGCCAAAGACAATTAAACAATAAGATGTCTTACGGCCATACAACCGAATGGCATAGGGCGCAGGGCTGCCGAACGTACTACTATAGTAGTATTTTACTACTATTTCATGATCTGTACTACCGTACTACCCACAGGCCGATTGTACTACTATTTTCTGAAATATAAGTTTTAGCAATTTAATTTTCATATTTTAAGTAAGGCTACTCGAAAAGAATAAACAAATATGTTACCGAAATGAACATTGCCGAAGCACGAAATTCAATTCAATTGCCGTTTTTTATTTCTAACCAAATATCCTTGGGTCGTGGGCAACCCTACCACATGTGTTTCCGTATGTTTCACTTTTTGATGAAATTTTTGCAATCAAGCAAATGAGCTCGTCGTAGAGTTACCGTTGAGCGACTACAGTGACAATTGCACCTTTTTGAACCGCGTTGCCAAATGCTGTTCGTATAATACTTCACATTATTCTAATCACATGATATAAGATTTTGATAAAGTCATACACTTTCAAAACAGCACAACGGATGCGATACCCAAAAATGAACATCGTGAATTAATAGAGTAATATTACTGTATTTAAATACAAATTAACTTATACATTTTTGCATATTCTTGTAGGAACCTTTCGAAATTTGATAAAGACAATAAAGTGGTTGCTGGGACGTCGACGAGTCAGAAAAATTAAACTAAGTTGAAACTCGTAATCATTGGAATATCCTGATATAAGTGTATAAAATCGTTCGATTTCTCTTGAAATTTTTATTTAACCATATTCGATAACGATATTTGATATTAATAACAAATTTTAATAATACGTAATTTTATTATTTTAAAACCCGACTAGCAAAAACCCTTTAAAAAGAAATTACGCGAACATTTTTTTAATTTTTTTATAAAAATATCTTCAAAATGCGATTTTTAAAGAATTTCCGTAGACAAATAGTTATAAATCTTGCTGAATTAAGTGAGAAATTGTACGTATTCATGAAATGCAAATATTAAGCTACTATATTGTTGAAAAATGTTGCCAGTTTTTACCCCATTTGAGCAAAATATCAGCAAATACATATGTAAATCATGCTAAACAACTTATTTTAAATAAATCCTCGCTAATTTTACATGAAAAAACTAATATAAAAACCTGTTGTAAAGCATACTATATCGAACTTTGCAATCAGATACTATTGCGTATTAAGTTTAACGATAAAACGCTCTGCAGCTTAGAAAGCATAAATCCCCAAATATTATCTCCCACCCTAGTTCCCCTAATTGAAACATTCCCCAATTTAATTAAGGAACAGAGTGTTGAAGCTCTAGAAGCAGAGTGGTGGGCACTGCGAAATTTGGAACTTGGCTCAAGTTTCCCCAATCTTGATCTAGAAGCATTTGGGGGGGGTATGTTTTTGAACTAAAAAATGGTATTAATGACTTCATGTTTCCACTCCTTCGGCAATTTATTGGAACTGTCGTTGCGTTTCCGCATAGTAGTGCGACTGCGGAGAGAAAATTTTCCGAAGTAAACTTAATTAAAGATAAGAAAAGAAACTGTTTACTTAACACTACTGTCCACTCGTTTTTGTCTTCAAAAAGTTTATTAGGGGAACAATATGCGAAAAATTGGGAGCCACCAAAAACATTGTTATTAGTATATAATAAAAACATGAAACTTGTTTATATGCATTTTTGTAATTGAATTACATTGTTTCTTTTGAATAAATGTGTTTTGAAACTTAGTATTTGATTTAGTAGTTGATGAATCCTTGCGATTTTTTACATTGTTTAGAAAATATGCATGTGTACTACTCAAAGTCCATAAATACTACCCAAAAATCATAATTTGTACTACTGAAGAAAAATTGAAAACGGCAGCACTGGGTGAGAGCGTTGCTTTACAAGCGAGAACGTAGTTTTATGTGTTGCGCTCTTTGGTTGCGCTCACTGCAGCGAGTCTGCTTTAGCACTCTGCTGCGGCGTGGGATGATTCGGAGATGAAGACGATGTGCTGTTGTTGTTGTTGTTGCGCTGGCGAAAAGCTGAAATTGTAAAACTATTTCTATTTTCTGGCTGGCTTTTGTTCTTCTTCTATAAGCCTGCACGGCGTCGCATATTGCTCCTGAACTCATTGCCGACTGTAGTGTGCGCAAAACCATAGAAAAGAAAATAAAATATGGTTGGCATGGCGACTTATATGATCGCTATAAACAAAGTTCCTAAAGAATTTATCAAAAATGTAGACCCAATATTTGATTGCATGAATAGGGCAATCGGATAATTTATTTATTTAATTTATTTAGATCGGCTTTACAATTAAATAATGAGTCGTACAAATTTATAAAGACTTTTTGAAATTATTTGAAAGATGTTAAATGTATGGATGATAAATGTCTTTTTTAGAACAAAAATCTGTTTTTTAATCACTGATGAAATTAAGCAAAATAAATAAATACATAAATACATACAATACATAAATTTCGTATAACAAATAAGTTTTTTAACCAAGATAAACTAGAAAATACTTTTGCAATTTTGGGACAAAATTAAAATATCACTCGGTCAAGTGTAGCAACTAATTTCGAAGATACACAGGATTCTATGGATCAACTCCTATTACATGCTGAGACAGACGAAACTGTCTTTTGTATTATTTTATTTCAGCAGTAATGATTACGCAAAATATTTTGTAGATAAGAAATATTAAATTATTAATGAAATAATTAAAAAATTAATTGTGGCATCTGTTTCCAAAACTAAGATATAATGACGTTTTCACTGCGCTAAGTGAAACATGTTCCATAAAAATTGTAATAAAAATTATCAATCGATTAGAGACTTTTGTTATAACCTATTTGCTCCTTCAGATTCCCTGATGAATGCTGTGACAGTAAATACAAAAAGGAAGTTCCAAACGATGCAAAATATAAACAATAAAAAAACAACAAAGGAAGAGCTGTTTTATTGACCCGAAATAATTTTTAACTTCCGTTGTTTGGAGCTTTCTTTTTTTATGGCCCACATACAATGTTTGCGTAAAAGAACTAAAATAAGAAAATCTAGGATTTTCAATTTATTGTCACAGCATTCATCACTGAACCATTCGGGAGTAGAATTCTTGCATAAGTCGGATATATATGCCTTAATACCAATTTTTTCAGGCTCCGACTCAACAATTTTGTGTTTTTGCTTGCTTCCATAAGGGAATCCGAAGGAGCTAATAGGTTACCAAAGTCTGTAACCGATTGATAATTTTTATGGAAAATAAATATTTCACTTGGCGCAGTTAAAACTTCATCTTCCTTTCTAAAGTTTTGGAAACATTTGTCACAATTCATTTTTGAGAGAATTTTGATTTGATTGATAATGGCAGTAAACATTCTGTTCAATATTGACGTCACATTTTTCTCGAACTGTGTTGCAAAACCAATCGCCAACACAAAAAAGCATACACACAAAAACTACAACAACAAAAAGCATTGGCGTCGTTGAAACGACGATCATTGCGCTGGCTGATGTGTTGCTGTGAGAAATTTGCACAAAAAATGATTGAGAGACCAAAACAACCACCAACACCTCAAAGTACACATGAGAAGCGGTACTCAGTGTTGCCGTTTTGGTCCAATTGGACCAAAATTGGTAGTTTCGTTTCATAAATTAAGACTTTGGTAGGTTGGTTGGTTTGTTGTGATTTTCAAGGAATTTTGGTAGGCAACACACTGCATTAGTAAATTTTCTATTAATTTGTTTATGATTTTAAAATGACTCTGTAGCTTGTGAAAAATTGTACATGCAAAAGTTCAAACATTTTAGCTTTCGATATGCATTTATGTGCCAACGCTGTGTTTGAGGAAGGATGTATAAAAGAAAAAAACAAAATGTCAGAAATTGTGCTGAATTTAAGTTCGCGTTGAGCTTTAAACTTATCATATTGTCTTTTTATAATATATACAAATACAGTGGACGTCCAATATAACGAATCTTATGTTGTACCACCAATTTGTTAAATCGAAAAATTCCTTAAATCGATCGAAATTTTTTTTGGTTTTAAACCATCTTTTTAAAGAAATAAGTCTCACATATTCCGTTTTTAAACTTCTGCCTGTCCCTTGGGGTCTATTTGACCCCAGGCGGAATTAAAAAACGGGTCAGCGGTCGTCTACTTGTGTTATTTAGTGTTAATCGCGCTTAATAATAATAATTAATTGAATGGCATGACAGCCCGATACCGCGACTAAGGCCTAGCTACCCGCAACCATCCGTGTTGTGCGTGCGAATTTTTACAAGGTTGGAAGGGACCTACAGTTTTATGCCGATTCCGAACGGCAAGTTGGGAGCTTTTTCATAGGCAATTTTACTCTCAAAGGTTTGCCATTTCCTGCTGAAAGGACAGCTGCCGGAAGAAAAATTTTTGTTTTTCATTTTTTTGTTGGTGTCTTGAACCTGGGTTCGAGCGTCGCATTTGACTCGCGGCCCAACGCACTAGCCAGCTGAGCTACGGCGTCTTCGCGCTTACAACCCAATAACAAATCGAGAAAAATCACTTTTCGGAGCTTTCCTCTTTTCTTTTGCGGTTAATGTGTAACATTTCTTTATGTTTTGTCAGTAAATTATATAACCATTTGATTGGGGTCATCCTGACCCCAAAGAATAGCGATCGCAATTTTGAGCAAAGGACAGACAGAAGGTTACACAAATCTTGTTTTATTCCAGCGTTTTCAAAATACAAATATGGCTATGTGTGTACAGTGAAAAAGTCTTCGATGAGCGATTGCCTCTTAACCGCAAGTAAACTTTTCTGTATGGCAATTTCTCTTGATTAATTATTGAAATTTTAATTTTTAAAAGAAAAAAGCCGACCGAACGCAAAGCAAATCCTGTGAAAATGATCTGCAATGCATACAAACAGAAAAATGAAAATGTTGTTGTTATTGCAAAGAATGTAAATGCTCAAATAAATACAATTCGAAGAGTGAAAAACAACATAAATATTCGTTATATCGAATAGCAAATTTCACTTTTGTTCGTAATATAGAACCGTCAATGGAAAAAATTTGGCCGTACGTTAAGTCGAAAATTCGTTAAATGGAAAGTTCGTTATACTGGAGGTCCACTGTAGTTAAAAGAAAATAATTTTATAAGCGTTTTTCTCAAAGCTTCAGTTTAAATTCAGCAGATTTTCGAGGCTTTTATTCATTCAATGAAAAAGGAGCTGTGCAAGAAGACGAATCATGGACAGGTATATCAATTTATTTGCTCTATTTTTTTAAGTTGAAAATTCATTACAATGATCAAAATGCTAAAAAAAAATGCAAAATGCCTAAAAAATTTCTTTTGGTAGGCTGAGATTGATTTTGGACCAATTTTGGTAGGAAAAAAAATGTGTTAGTGGCAACACTGGCGGTACTTTCACTTCATGTATGTTTGTGGTGGCGTGTGCTTCAGTTCGCACAGTCAATGAGCGTAAACTGAAGCGCTTGCTCTCCTTGCACCGCTCTTTCCCTTTTGTGGCTTCCCCCCGCTCTCTGAAGCTCGCAAACAAAAGTTTGAATTTTTGAGCTCAGATGCGCCTTCTATACACTTCATATTCTTTGGTACTACTCAACATCCATAAATACTACCCAAAAATCATAATTTGTACTACTGAAGAAAAATTGAAAACGGCAGCACTGATAGGGCGAGCTCGAATTTGCAAAATTTTCATTATCGAGAGCAAGCAAGCGTCAGTACAGTGAGAGCGTAATAATATTAACGCTCTTTGTTTTGCTCACACAAAGCACAACGGCTTTGATCACTGCCAAGCAAAAGCAAAATTGTGTGCGCTCACTTTACACGCGTTGAAGTCAGTGGCGCAGGCAGGACTTCTTTTTTTTGGAGGGATATTTTCACTATTAATTTTTGTATTTGAGGGGGTTTGAATCCCCAAATGTTCCCGTCCCGTGTGCGCTACTGATTAAAACAATCAACCACCAAAAAAATCAACACAAGACTACATAGAGATCACACGCATATTCACATCTCTGCCGACTGCAAGCCGAGAGAGTTGCTTGCGTGGCTTCATCGTTGCGCAGAGAGACGGCTTGCGTGGCTTCATCGTTGTTCTCCGGATGTGGCGCTGCTGTAAAAACCACTTTATTGAAAAAGCCACGGCAAATTTTTGAAGCGCCACTGATTTGTATGAACGTGAGACATCTTATAGTTTAATTGTCTTTGTTTCAGCTATGTGTATGTACTGTATGTGCTCTAAGTCTTAAACGGTTGGAGATCACGTTTTAATTTTTTTTTTGTGGAGAATGAGTACATTTGAAGCTTTAATTTACGTTAAAATAATTTAAAAAAAAAGTGTCGAAGTTACTCAAATATCGATTTCAAATTTTCACTTCCGGTTTACTATACGTAAAAAAAATTAAAATTTAGAATTCGACAAAAACAAAAAACAACAACTTTTTTACTATAAGAAACAATACTTTTTAGTTTTTTTACAAATTAATTGATACAGATAATAAGCATCCAAAAATTCATGACTTTATGTTTAGTCAATTTTTAGAAGCTCATAACTCAGCAAAAAAACACCATACGAAAAAAAAATTGGGTGTACACATCCACGTCTACTAGAAGTATAACTGACCAGAATATAAACAAAATTCATGACCTCACTTTTTTTGGGTTGTCCGCTTGACGTGAAATGCCCCATATAAGTACTATACTATGTCTAGCGAAAAATATTTCAATTAGGCCAATTTGGTACATGAATAAAACAATTTTTTTCAAATAACATAATATAAAATAAAATAAAATAATACAAGAAACAATTAAATATTCTTCAATTGAATCTCAAATTTAGAAAACAAATAAATAATATGCTAACTTTATTCATGTTCACCGCATATTTTGCAAATTATTGGGTTCTCGAAGGTACATTTTCCACACACATATTTGTTGCATTTGAAACAGATTTTCGTAGTTTTGTTTTCTTTGCAAACACCTATTTGGCACCTTATTCGCATTTGCACACGAGAATCCGAACTTGAATTTGTTGACGTTTTCTGTATACATATGTATTTTCTTTTTCTTCCTGTTGCTCATGTTAATATTTATTACATGTATAGGTAAAGTACATACATTATACAAGTCGCTAAATTTTAGTACTGCTTTGGTAGAACAAATTTTGTAATTGTTGATTGTTTTAACTTCAAATGTTCATTTTCTAATAAGAGTGAGATTTGTATTATAAGGTGGTACAGATTTTTAAAAAACTGGTTGGACATATTCTAGAATTTTGTCCGTTTATGAGAGATTTTTTTAATCAAAATGGTTTAAAATATAGTGTCCACGTCCGGTTATTGGAGCGTCCAGGAATGATATTTGTATGGAAAACTTAATGAAATTGCTGTGTCTACGAAATTTGTCCGGTTATAAGGGCTGTACGGTTATAAGGACTGTCCGTAATAAAGAATTTCACTGTCAATGTCATGTCAAGTCAATGGAGCCAATAAATCAAGTTCTTCTTAAGCCTTTATTGGTCTTGCAGATTTTTATGAAAAAATAGTTATCTCATAGTTTCTCATTTGAAGTGCTTTCACCATATTTGATGTCCATTGGCGCAATAAATCATGTTTCATCATCATGTAAGAGTACTTTCACCAACTTTGAAATCAAAAGGCCCATAAAATCCTGTTTCTTCATACAAGCTTTTAACCATTAGTTCACCCATTTATGTTTTGATTTGCAAAAAATGAGAAACACGTATCAAATTATATTTGATTTCAAGTGTTTTCACGAACTTTGAAGTCAACAGGCCAATCGGTTCAGGGTTTTTCGTAGTCTTGCCGTATACAAACCTTAACCCTTGGTCCACCTCGTTAAATTTTGATTTTCGAAAAATTGAAAAATACATGGCGACATATTTTTGATTTGGGTTATTTCACCAAGTTTGAAATCAATGGGCCTATTATAACAAGTTTCTTCATACAACACATTAACCCATGTTTTGCCATCAGTCAGTCAGTCAGGACAAACTATTATGTGCATAGAGATTGTTTGTCCTGACTGACTATTTGACTGACTGACTGATTCATCATCGCCTAGCCAACCCGCTAAAGCTACAAACATGAAATTTGAACTGTAGGTTATTTTAAATAGAAAATAAACCTCCGCTAACGAGTAATTTTTTAAATTCGGAGTCAAGAGAAACGTGATTTATTGGTCCCATTGACTTAAGACTTGGAAAAAGTACTCAAAATCAGAAAAAATCCAACGCATATCATTCAGCGTTTGAAAATCAGGGTTATCCGTTTTAAATCAGGGGTGGTTTGAAAAAAATTAATGGAGGTTGATGGGCGTTGAAAAAGGGGCGTGGCACCTTTTTTGCGACTAATATTTTCTGCATAACTTTGGAATACTAAGTCCCACATCAATCAAACTTGGTTAATGAATGAATGAATTAAAAGTTACAAATATGTGCATGCAATAATACTAAAATAGACGCGGTGCTCAGCGGAGTACATCCATTTTTACTTTTCAAATATAAATTATACGGTTTTACGGTGCATTATAAACAGACTGCGTATATTAATTCGTTAAAAATTGGGCGTCACGATAACACTGATCAACAGCAAAATGGCTTTTCTGGGTTTGACATCAGTTCTAGGGTAATTAGGGAACGCTGATTTCGAATCCGCAAACCGTTTTTAAAACTTAGTTTCCGTTTTTGCAAAAACTGGGCGTGTCACTTTTTCAGATTTTCCCTGACTTTTTTCACGTTTGGGATTGTAATTTCTAAACCAATAAACCGGTTGACATGATTTTCTCTTTGTGGCATTTGCAATAACTCACGGCTTATTTTCCAATGTAATTTATTTGTATAAGTTTTAAAAATCCGCGGCAATTGGACCTCAAAGTCGGAAAATATTGATTTTCATGGCGTTTTATTTAATGTTGAAAAACATGCACATTTTTCGTAAATCAATTATCGAGATATGTATAACACGAAAGTGGAAACATCAAGTAATGCAACACAGCCAAATTATTTGGTGTGATTCCCATTCTCATCGAAATAATAGCAAAAATGTACCATAGTCATTTTCATAATTTTTCATACTTTTTTCTTAAACAATTAAGGGCCTCAACATATGCTCTTTTCTATGTTCCATTTACAGTCTGGAATACAAGCAACAAACAAAAAATGTTGAATTGCTCAAAACAAAACAAAATTAAAAACTTTGCATATTTTGAGGCCCTTAATTTTTTAAGGAAAAAGTATGAAAAATTATGAAAATGACTATGGTACATTTTTGCAATTATTTCGATGAGAATGGGAACCACACCAATTAATTTGGCTGTGTTGTATTACTTGATGTTTCCACTTTCGTGTTATACATAACTCGATAATTGATTTACGAAAAATGTGCATGTTTTTCAACATTAAATAAAACGCCATGAAATTCAATATTTTCCGACTTTAAGGTCCAATTGCCGCGGATTTTTAAAACTTATACAAATAAATTACATTGGAAAATAAGCCGTGAGGTGTTGTAAATGCCACAAAGAGAAAATCATGTCAACCGCTTTATTGGTTTAGAAATTACAATCCCAAACGTGAAAAAAGTCAGGGAAAATCCGAAAAAGTGACACGCCCATTTTTTGCGGAAACGCAAACTAAGTTTTAAAAACTGTTTGCGGATTCGAAATCAGCGCTCCCTAGTTACCCTAGAACTGATGTCAAACCCAGAAAAGCCGACCAAAAGTCGAAATTTGTTGCCCTGTGTAATCAAAAAGAAAATTATACATACTTACCATATATCACTATGCACACCCTGTGTGGATGGCTCCATCATTAACAAATTTATTTAGATTTTTGCATCAGCTGCGAAAAATTTTCTCTCTCTCAGAGAGTGTGAAGAAAAGAAAATAATAATGATATTTAAAGATAGTTATATTATTGTATATATAAGTGAATAGGAAACAACAATAAAAAGCGTCTAAAACCGTTTTAAAATTTTGAATTGTTGTCAATTTTTGGGGTCAAATGCCCCAATGTGCATCGGTACAAAAATTAGCATCCAACGAAGAGCCAATATTAAGTTTTGATTTCATCCTGCTAAAAGTTTTAGCGAAACATTTCAATTGATGCACTAAGTTTATGGAGATAAGTAACTGTTTATCTCGAGGCAGAGTTCATGAGTGGTATACGCGTTTTGAAAACATGCGTGAGAACATACGTAAATTATGACCAACATGTTCCGCACAAGTTCACTGACGATCAAAAATTGCTCGGAATTCAAAATTCGAAGGACATGATTTTCTAACTAAAATCGCGTTTGACGGTTAAACATTCCCGGTATTCGCCTGATTTGGCCCCTTTTATCTTTTCGGAAAAACGCATTTGCCGATGAATAGGAAGCGTTTTGAGGACGTAGAAGCCATTCAAAAGCCTTTTACCAACATTGTTGGACACTACAAATGAACAAAGAAATCATGCATTGTTATAAAAAGTGTTGTTTGGTAGTACTCTTTTATGAAACCAATATAAGAGGCCTATGTTAGCTATGTTTGTATGTATGTTTGTATGTTTTTTTTCTAAAGCCAGATTGTAGGGTGAAAGTAAGTTACCCTCCCGCACAAAGGTGGAAACTTGTTCCGCCATCAGTGATTCACAAATTGTTTAGAAGACTGGCAATATGCTAATTGGCTTGTAGTCACAAGGATTCGAAAGGAGCCTTCTTTGCCACAGGCAATATAACAGCTCTGTTCCACGCTGCAGGGATGCATCCACTAGAAAAACAATGATTTATCACATGAGTAAAAGGATTTATCATAAACTGCAGCACAATTTTGACAAACTTAAGCGAAATTCCATCATCCCCAACTGAAACCTCAGAGGGTTCAGACGTCCACAAAGTAGCATGTTGCCATATGGCAACAAAATAGTGAAAGGGTTAATTGTCCCAAATGTGTATGTCAGTATGTGTATTGCATTATTATTATTACAGTATAATCTCGATAATTCGGACACTCGCTAATACGGACAACGCGGTAATCCGGACACGTAATTGATTTCTATTGTAGACTCTGTAATCCGGACACCACAGATTTTATTTAACTCAGAAATCCGGACACTCATTTTTTTTTGCTTTTTTACGGGGAGTCCCCGTTTTCTATTTAAATATATATTTTCATAAAATGCAAGAAATTCAAGTGAAAACCTATATGCTTTCTCTTCCTGTCGTATTTGATGGTTCAGGTGTGAAATAGGAGGTTGCATAAATTCAAGTGGTGTTAATTAATTATAAAAATTGCAATTTCACTGTGTAAACTACATCAAATATTAACCCTTTCGCTATTTTGTTGCCACATGGCAACATGCTAATTTGTGGACGTCTGCATCCTCTATGGTTGCAAGAATACATTTTTTTGTTATTCCTTAGAATAGTTTGAAGTTTTGGGAAAAATACGAAATTAATAAACTGAATATTTAAGTTTAAAGAAGAAAAGTATACACTTTTTTTATGGTATATCTTGACATAGTAAAGGAAGAAGAAGCAGAACAATTTAGAGAACTTTTTAATTTGACGTTTTGTTTCAATTTAGATACTTTTTTTTATTAATTTTGGCTGAAGTAAATGAAGAAATAGTCAAATTTTCGTTATGCGTAAAAAGTTTCATGTTTAAGTAATTATTACAGCCACAACGATGTGGTTTCTCTCATAGAAATACACTCTAAAATACAGGGTCCGAGTATAAAAATTAAAAAATTTCTTATGGAATGTTGCTAATATAACCACATAGAAGCCTAAGACGTAAATTTTAAAATTTTAACTTTCCCCAGTAAAACCCTGTAGTGAAAGGGTTAACAATGGCACCTATAGTTAAAAAAAACGTAAATTTTAAACGTTGGGCCAGAAAAAAAGAAATTCTAAACAAAATAAGTCGAGAAAAGTCACTTCGTCAACTGTCAGTGGAGTTCAATGTAGGCAATTCTACAATTTGTACAAACATGAAACAAAATTTTGCCAAACAAATGTTTATAAAATATTAAAAATGAAATGCTTAAGCAAAAATAATTATATTCCAATAAAAAATAATAAGTTTCATTTGTGTTCCGTAGTATTTTTATCGATTTTTTTGTAATCTTGGTAATCCGGACATTTCGATATTTCGGACAGTGTTTGGTTTTTAATTGTCCGGATTATCGAGATTATACTGTATTATTATCCCACGCCCACTCTCCCCCCGCATCCCGCGCGAGACAGGGTCCATTATCACCGAGCATGACGGCAGTTTCGGGCTGCAAGTCATGTCGGCACTATTTCTTTTTTAAACTGTGTGTATGTTTATGTTTTTTCCTCAAGTTTTTATGTTTGATTTAAAAATTTACGTGTTATCCGTGTTCTTTGCACTATTATTGCTTTTTGAATCTGAGTGTGGATATTTCGGTCTAAATCTACTGTTTTTATGTTATTTAAAAATATTGTTGTAGTTATTCCTGTTGCAGATATAATTATAGGCACGATTTTCACATTTCGTTGTTTCCATAATTGTTTAATTTCTGTTGCGATTGGTGTGTATTTTGCAATTTTTTCTTGCTGTTTTTGTGTTATATTTGTATCATTTGGGACTGCTATGTCTATTAAGAATGTTTCTTTTTCTCTTTTTTTGATAAGTAAGTAAGTAAGTAAGTGATATCCGGTATATTGTGTGCGACTGTTGTATCTGTTAGAATTAATTCTTACGTCCGTATTCTTAATTCTTAATTCCGTCTTGAATCGCTAGTAAAAAACCTTCGGCTTTTTATTATTATTATTGTTATTATTACTATTATTATTATTATTATTATTATTATTATTATTATTATTATTATTATTATTATTATTATTATTATTATTATTATTATTATTATTATCCCACGGCCTCTCTCCCCCCGCATACCGCGCAAGGCGGGGTCCATTTTCACCGAGTATGACGGCAGTTGTCGTTGCAGGTCATTGTTTTATTGGTTTAAAAATTTTCGTGTAATGTTACAAGTTTTTAATATTACTGCTTTTTGTATTTTGTAATATGCTGTTTGTTCGATGTTCAGCTTTTTTAAATTCGAGATAAATGTTTTGTTTTTGCAGAGATCACAAATGGTATTGTTTTTACTTCATTTTGTTTCCATATGCGTTTGATTTCTTGTGTTACTTTTCAAGTTTTTCGGTGTATTTCTTTTGAATGTTGGTGTCATTAGGTGTGCTTATTTCTATAAAGTATGTAGTGCTGTTGGTTTTATTTTTAAGTGTGATATCCGGTCTATTGTTAATTATTGTTTTATCAGTGTGTATTGCTATATCCCAGTACAAGAGATAGCTTTCATTTTCAAGGATACTGGATGGTGTGTATTTGTAATATGGATCTATGTTTTCTGTTAGTTGGAGGTTGTTGGCTATTTCTTGATGTATTATTTTGGCAACTATGTTATGTCTTTGCGTGTAGTCTGTGCCGGCTATAACTGGACATACCGCTATTATATGATCTATTCTCTCTATGTGCATGTGGCATCTGCGGCACAGGTCGTTGGTTATGCTCGGATCTTTTATTATACATTTTTTGTAGTTTTTAGTGGGGATTACCTGATCCTGGATGGCGATTATGAAACCCTCCGTTTCAGGGTGCAGTTCTCCTCTTTTTAACCATGTGTAGCTGTTTTCCTGTTTATGTTTGGATCTCCCATCAGGTGTATGTGTTTGCCGTGTAGTTGTTTCTGTGTCCATGCGGATTTCTTTTATTCGATAGATGTGATGGTGGGTGTTAGTTCTGTGTTATGTAGATTTAATGGTGTGTGGTTTTTATCTGCTTTCCCTGCAAGACAGCAACCGGTTACATGACCGTATATATAACCGTTTGAATTTACTGCGCTTTCAGTTACCTATAGCTATATAGTTTCTTAAGAGCGGTGGGAAAAAAGTAACCGAAAGTCTTGGATACGTGTGCGCTTCCATCTCGTTTCCACTCATATAGCTTATAGAAAAGCTAATTACAGTGGACGTCCAAATTTTTTCCACTGATGGTTCTATATTACGAACGAAAGTGAAATTTGCTATTCGATATAACGAATATTTATGTTGTTTTTCACCCTTCGAATTGTTTTTATTTCAGCATTCACATTCTTTACAATAACAATGAATGTTTGGTTTCGTCAAGTGAACGGTACCTCAATTGTTTTTGTTTTTGTTACGTTAAAACTTTCAAATTTACGTCAAGTTACCAACATTTTCAAATTCTGTTTGTATGCATTGCTGATCATTTTCACAGGATTTGTTTTGCGTTCGGTCGGCTTTTTTCTTTTAAAAATTAAAATTTCAATAATCAATCATGAGAAATTGCCATACAGAAAAGTTTACTTGCGGTAAAGAAGCAATCGCGCATCGAAGACTTTTTCACTGTACACACATAGCCATATTTGTATTTTGAAAATGCTGGAATAAAACAAGATATTTGTTTAACCTTCTGTCTGTCCTTTGCTCAAAATTTCGTTCGCTGTCCTTTGGGGTCAGGATGACCCCAATCAAACGGTTATATAATTTACTGACAAAACATGAAGAAATGTTACACATAAATCGCAAAAGAAAAGAGGAAAGCCCCGAAAAGTGTTTTTCTCGATTTGTTATTGGGTTGTAAGCGCGATTAACACTAAATAACACAAGTACACGAGTGCCCAAAACCGCTCAACCGTTTTTTAATTCCGCCTGGGGTCAAATAGACCCCAAAGGACAGGCAGAAGGTTAAAAACTGAATATGTGAGACTTATTTCTTTAAGAAGGATGGTTTAAAACAAAAAAAATTTCGATCGATTTAACGAATTTTTCGATTTAACAAATTGGGGGTACAACATAAGATTCGTTATATTGGACGTCCACTGTATATAGTTATCTCGCTCACTCATTTGTTACCAGTATTTTTTTTAAATAACATAAATTGTATTTTTTATTTTTTTAATTAAAAAGAAACAAAACATAATATAAATCAGTTCAAAACTTATATTAATAACAACAAAAAAGGCAATTCCACAAACAAATTAGTTTAAAATGCATTACGAACATCGTGGATGCATTTCCCGTGGAAAATTTAGCTGAAAAAATATTATATACTGTGAAAAACATGTCCGCATTGAGTGATGTTAGAGCGATTTAATACATTTTTTAATCGAAAATATGTTTATTTAAGTAAAATTGTGTGCGACCGCCGCGGCTCAGAGGTTAGTGTGTGCGACCGTGAGCCTACGCAACATTCGGACCTCGAATTCGAATCCAGTTGCTGCTAAACACCGAATACAGAAAAAGTAACTTTTCTTTCTTTTCCTCAGCAGGCAATGGAAAACCTCTAAGAGTAATCGTGGCTATGAAGAAGCCCCCAACTTGCCAAATTTTGGATCCTGTTAATATTTATAATTTTTCGGGGAAATTTTAGTGGTTTCCGGGGCAAATTATAGTATTTTACTTTCACCAAAAGTACGCCAGTTTTTTACACAAGAAAGGTTGGCCACATTGAAAATGTGTTGTGATAATTATTATTTATCTCATTCTAACATAGGGGTTATGCAAAATGTCCAAGCATCTCTTTTGCTCTTGAAGAAATGGTCCAAGAAAGTTTTGTCCATGTATTAGTTTAAGCTTAAAATTTTTTAAAAGTGTTGGTGAAGTGGTTACCCAGTAGGAAAATGGTAAGGTGCTTACCATAATAATGCATGTTTTCCTCCACATTTTGGCGGTGGAAACGGCACGCTACCAAAAGTAAGGTATTAGTAAGGTACGTTCCGCTACTGGGTACCTCTGTCTGACAGGGTTGACTATTGCTTGATGTAGGTTGGATGTGTGTGTGAGAAAATATTTTCTTAGTTTGAGGACTTGATTATTGTGTAGGTTGTGGATGTCTATGAGCCCTCTTCTTTCTTCTGATCTTGGTATTGTGAGTCGTTGTATGCATGAGTTTGGGTGTAGTTTCCTATATTTTGTTAACTGTCTCCGTGCTGTTATTTCTAAGTTGTTTATAACTGTTTTTGACCAGTGTATAATACCGAAAGAGTATGTGAGTATTGGTATGACGTAAGTGTTGATTGCTTTGCAGAGATTTTTAGAATTCAGGTGTGCCTTTAAGATTTGGTTGAGGCGTTTTTCATATTGTTGTCCGAGCTGTTTTTTAATGGTGGAATGGTCTATTTTTGTGCTTTGTCGGAATCCCAAATATTTATAAGATTCGAGTTCTTCCATATTGTCAAGGGTCTGGCTGTCTAATATTTCGGTATGTGTCTCTATCCATTTTCCACGTTCTATATGTTGTGCTTTACATTTGTTAATTCCGAATTTCATTTTTATATCAGCCGTTATTTGTTCTATGATTTATAATAGTGCTTTAAAATGTGTTTGTGTGGATGCATATAATTTGATGTCGTCCATATATAATAAGTGGTTTATTCTGTGTTTTGTTACTTTTTCGTGCTTAATATTGAAACCGTGAGTAGTACTGTTGAGGGTATTGGAAAGAGGATTCAGTCATAGACAGAACCATAGAGCGCTTAGAGAGTCACCTTGGAAGATTCCTCGTTTTAAGTATATATCTTCTGTTATTATTGTGTTATTTGGTGTAATTAGGTTAATTTGTGTTTTCCAGTTATTCATGGTGTCTTTTAAAAATCGCGTCAGTTTAGGGTGTATTTTGTATATTTGGAGCACTTTGATAAGCCAGCTATGTGGTACTGAATCAAAAGCTTTTTGGTAGTCTATGTAGCATGAGTGTAAATTTCGTAGTTGTGTTGTGGTTTGTTTCATTATTACGGCATCTATTATTAACTAGACGAAATTCAAGGATGTAGTAGCGTACATATTAGTCCTTAAGATATATTTTTTCAAAAAAAATTATTGGAAATTTTCAAGGATATTCAAGGATAAAGTTGTAAAAGGACCTTTTCAATACCTTTTCGTCCTTTTGCATCAAAACATAAAATTTTTTAAGATTCTAAGGATTTTTCTCTTTCATTTGATACCCATATTGTTATTCTATAATGCGTTCAATTTTTAAAATAATTTTTTGAAATAAACATGTCCTTGTAATTTCAAAGTCCTTTAAAAAAAATCCTGACGTCAGAGAGAAAAACTAAAAACGTAGTTTTACTACATTTGGCCCCAAGTTTTGCGAGTATATAGATTTTTTCGTGTGTTTTGAAATATTTTTATTTTTTTTGCACGGTGTTATTGGCGTTTGGAACACTTATTTCTATAAGATAGGTAACTTTTCGTTCTTTGTCGATTAATGTGATATCTTGTCTGTTGTAGGTTACTGTCTTATCTGTGTGTAGTGTTTTATCCCAAAGTAGTTTAATGGTATTGTTTTCTAATGTTGTTTCGGGGTAATAATTGTAATATGGTGTTATTGTTTCTAATAACACTGCACAACACAAAAAAAAATAACAAGGTTCTGACAACGGATTCTGGTAGAGGAGGCCAAAAAAAAATACACGTGTATCGGCGTTTTGAAAGTTTACGTCTGAATTTTTTTTGGGGGGGTCAAAGTTTTCCCCTTTTTGCACATTCTTATGGTGAATCGGCATACGAAAACCATGTAACCTCACATTTTAGGTATATGATGTGTTCAGCAGTTTGATGTAAAATACTACGAAGAAAATTTTTGTGGAGCATTTTAACCCTGTAGCTCCTATTTGTATGGGTCAATTTGACCCTTTTTTCTAAAATGCCTAAAATGTCCTGTAAAACAGGACTTTTTAAGGACAAAATGTACCACGAAAATATTTGCCATAAAATTCTACTATAGGTCTCTGAATACATCAAAGCTCAGAAATTAACTTGAACGCCAGAATTAAGCCAAAACTGAAAATGTGTTTCAGTGTTTATTTCGTACTTATTCAAAATTGGTACTAAAATGTCCTACAAAACTTGATTTTTGAGGGTTAGTGTGTATGGGAAAAATGTTGAACGCAAAATTTCACTTTAAGTCACCGTACAAAAGAAAGCTCTAGATATAATATATACTACTGTGTACAAAGAATACCCTGTTTATAATTCAAAAAATCTTTATTTATTCTTCCAAATCAATTTCATCGCCTTCAAAGTAGTCCCCCCCCCGATGCAATGCACTTATGCCAACGGACTTTCCAATCTTCGAAGCATGCCAAATAGTCACCTTCCGGTATGGCCTTCAATGCGCGCGGCGATTCACGTTGAATCTCTTCAATCGATTCAAAACGGTGTCCACGAAGTGGTCTTTTGAGTTTGGAGAATAGCCAGAAGTCACAAGGAGCTAAATCAGGCGAATACGGTGGCTGTGGAACGATATGAGTTGGCGAAATGCTCACGAAGAACCAATGCCGTGTGAGATGGTGCATTATCGTGATGCAAAAACCAAGAGTTGTCTCTCCATAAATCCGGCCTCTTCTTGCGAATAGCTTCACGCAAACGACGCATAACGCTCAAGTAATATTCCTTGTTGACAGTTTGGCCCGGCGGCAGGAACTCATAATGCACAACACCACGATAATCGAAGAAATCGAATTCCGGGTATTCTTTGTACACAGTAGTATAAATAGAAAAATTAGAACAATTTTGGGTATTTAAGGTATTCATTATATTTTTCGTTTAGCTTTTGGCAATTCCACACTGTGATCAAATAATGTCCAGCATACATCAGCTAAAAAAGAATGAATACTCTTGCCTTTATACCATTCCTCAATGGGGCCCAGTGGCGGATTCGGGGGGTGGTGGTTTGGGGGTTGAAACCCCCCCGAAATATTAGGATCGACTTTAAAATTACATACAAATTAGAAGGCATTTTATAAATATTAAAGAATTACTTTTTGAAACCCCCCGAGATATTTTTCTGAATCCGCCCCTGATGAGGGGCGTTCCCCATGTTCGTCGGATTCTGTTGCCAACTGATGTTCGAAGTAATCCATATAAGAATTCAGAAAATGAATTTTTGGTGAAATACTAACACCTAGTTTTTCGAATGCACTCATCATGGTGTCGACGTGCATTCGAGCACCAGGAGAACGATTTCTGCCTAGAACATTGTCAATGACTCCTTTAATGCTTTTCCATGCGACAATCTCATTTTGTGAAAGCATTTGATCGAATTCGGCGCTACACATAAGCCTTTTTATCTCAGGACCAACAAAAACACAAATTTATTGGTATGAAGCCAATATGAAAAAGTAAAGTTTTAGCATTCATACCTTCTTTTATCTTTGCTTCGCTTAGATTTGGAAACAATGTCTTCAGAAAGTTTAATGCCGATCCATTTATATCCACACACTTAACAAAATTGTTTACCACACCAAGTTTTATATGTAATGGTTGTAAAAGAATTTTTTTGTTGTTGGCACAAGTGGTGGATGGAGAATATTATGCTCGCCTAATGTCCCTTCAGCTCTCGGCTCCCATTGGTTTTTGGAATATTGGTTGCCCTTCCATCTGCTATTCCACGTGCAAGTTTTGTAGGACATTTTAGTACCAATTTTGAATAAGTACGAAATAAACACTGAAACACATTTTCAGTTTTGGCTTAATTCTGGCGTTCAAGTTAATTTCTGAGCTTTGATGTATTCAGAGACCTATAGTAGAATTTTATGGCAAATATTTTCGTGGTACATTTTGTCCTTAAAAAGTCCTGTTTTACAGGACATTTTTGGCATTTTAGAAAAAAGGGTCAAATTGACCCATACAAATAGGAGCTACAGGGTTAAAATGCTCCACAAAAATTTTCTTCGTAGTATTTTACATCAAACTGCTGAACACATCATATACCTAAAATGTGAGGTTACATGGTTTTCGTATGCCGATTCACCATAAGAATGTGCAAAAAGGGGGAAACTTTAACCCCCCTAAAAAAAAATTCAGACGTAAACTTTCAAAACGCCGATACACGTATATTTTTTTTTGGCCCCCTCTACCAGAATCCGTTGTCAGAACCTTGTTATTTTAAAAAAAATTTGATTTTGTTGTGCAGTGTAATTTGTGTATTTCTGCTACGGATTGGTGTATTATTTTTGCAACTGTATTGTGCCTTTCAGTATATTGTGTTCCAGCGAGAATCTGACATCCATTTGTTATATGTTGTATCGTTTCGGATTGTATATTGCATTTTCTACATTTATCTGTTGGTGTGTTGGGTCTTTCACTATGTATTTAAGGTAGTTTTTAGTTTGTACTACTTGGTCTTGTACTGCCATGATGAACCCTTCGGTTTCTGGTTGCAGCTGTCCTTTTGTTAGCCATGTGTATGATTTTGTTTTATCTATATTGTTATCTTGCATTATTGTTGGGTGTCTTCCGTGTAGTTCTTTCTGCTTCCATTGGATTTTTTTGTCTTCTATATTATGTGTGTTGAATTGTATGTTGGGATTATTAAGGTATCATGGCACGTCAGAAAGGGGAATTTTTAATGATTTAAAAATTATTTATTTTTCAGCTCCTTTATTATCAATCTTTTTCAAAACAAAAAAGATTCATAATTATTAAGCTTTCGCACACAGGAATTTACCAGAAAAATTAAAAAACGCTAAAAATAAAAGGATAGGAGCTTTTTGAAAAAAAGTGTCAAAAATTGACTGCGTTTTTCACCTTTTTTCCCAGAAAAAGTACTTTCACCCTTTCCGACATGAAAACATTGTGACTGAAAGGGTTACATTAAAAATTTTTCTTCAATATTGTGGTGGATTCTTGTAAAAAATAAGTTAATAAAAAGAACTAAAAAAATTTTTTTTAAATCGGTCGAGCCAATCCGGAGATTAAGTGTTCCTTAAACCTTCAATATATTGTAAAAAAATTTCAAAAAGATTGATAATAAAGGAGCTGAAAAATAAATAATTTTGTAAATCATTAAAAATTCCCCTTTCTAACGTGCCATGATACCTTAAGGGGGTCTTCCGTAGTGACGCGCCTTTTTCTGGTAGATTTTCAAGAATTTTTTTCTCAGAAAATATAAAAGATATTCAATTTTGGTTTTCTGCCATATATTAATACATATTTCATGTATACAAAATAATTTTTACTGTTGCCATACACAAAAATTACGGCTTCCAGAGCAAGTTGAAACTAAGTCGTTTCCAGCGCAGAGGAAAACGGTAGACCTGATTGCAGCTGTCTCGGAAGTCTAAAACAAAAAACAAAAATTTTTTTAGAATCTGTGTAACGTCACCTATCGTGTGAACTACGGAAAAGTAAAAATATTGAAATTTAGAAAAGTTATGCAAATTTAAAAAAAAAATGTGATTTGAGGGTTTTTTTTTCAAAGTAAATGTTGGATTAAGAAAAAACTACTTATTGTATAGATACAATTTTAGACAGTACGATAGCGACATGTATGTAGAATATTCAGTTAAAATTTGAAGCAAATCGGCTTAGTAGAACTTGAGATATTATGTCTACCAGTTTGAAAAACATGGTTTCGAGAAAAAGAGGATTTAAGTTTTGGGTTAAGATAATTTTGCGGTCGGCGCGCCGACTTTGACATCCCATAACTTTCGGAATTTTCGAGATATTGGAAAAATACTTTCACAGTTTGAATTGTAAATACGTTGAGATTATGAAAATGTAATAAAAAAAATTTCGAATTTTTGAAGCCGTCACTGCGGAAGACCCCCTTAAGGCACAATGGTGTGTATTGTTTGTCTGCTATTACTATTGCTTGGTGTAGATGATTGTTGCTTTGATAAAAATACGTTCTAAGTTTGGTTATTTGTCTGTTGTGTAACTGTTGTATATCTGTTAGGCCTCTTCCTCCTTCATGTCTTGGTAGTGATGTTCTTTGGATGCATGATCTTGGGTGAAGTTTTCTATGTTTTCTATGTATTTTTAGGAGTTTTTTTTTAATTTTTGAGAGGAAATTTCAGCTTTTTTTAAGATTTAGGAGAAAATCATTTCAGATATGTGGCAACACTGATTACATGAAACCTGAAGTGATCGTCCTTGGTTGAATTGCTACTTGGGTCACGGTTGCCACTGATCTGCAATAGTCTCCTTAGTATGTTACACGGAACATTGGGACAACTACCACAATTTTTTTGCTCATTAGTGCTTTCCGAGTGGAAAAACTCGGGTTTTTAGTGCTTTCTGAAAATGATAAGTTGGCAACCGTGGTTTTCAGCACTGCAATCTCCTCACATGAAGCTTCAATAGCATTCAATCTGACATCCAAGAACTTAATTGTGTCTTTGATGTTGAGCAACTCATCTGATAATTCACTAATTCTCTGCATCAACTTCTCTTCGCTCTTCTTTACATTATCACTCAGCTGCTCAGTGATGAATTCCTTCTGCTGCTCCAGTTTAACTTTCAATTGCTGCAACCAAGGTGCTTTCGTAGCTCGTTTGGCGAACAAACTTCTAATTTTTATGATAAATTTTAATGATTTTTGACGCGTTAATGAATGGTGTAGCGGTCAATGGTAAAATAGTAATTATAGGTCTGTTTGGCCAGATTTCCAGTAAAAATTATCCAGTAAAAAATATCAGGAGAGTAAGCGAGCTTACGCTCCCAAAAATGAAACTATCCAAAAATGTGAACAAACAGCAATTTGTAAGAATTTGCAAGTTTTAACTCTTGGTTACACCACTGGGACTTGGCCCACTCACAATACTCAGTAAAACGGGTGTAAACAGGAGGGTTAAAGCACGAAACAGCTGATCTAAAAGTTTCATTTGAGGTTTGAAGCGGTAGGGAAAATTGAGTTCAAATAGAAATTTAATGCAAAAGGCAAATAGTTCGTTGCGCTCAATCTGTAATTCTTCCCTTTCAGCTGCAGCAAGTATGTTAAAACTGAGCAAGACGGTTGTTGGTCAGCAGACTCGCGAACGCACAATTTCTTTGCCGGTTGCATTTTCCTCCCAATGTTTACAAAATTTCTTTTTCTTTGCAGTCGATCATATGGCAGCCAGTCATATGTTTTTCTTGTTCTTCTTCTTACTGGCAAAAAGTTACTGGACAAAATTTCTCCAGTAAAAACTTGCAAGTTCTCACGAAATGAACTGTCACTTTACGCTCTCAGTTTCTCTCTCGTTACTGGAGATTTGGCGTGAACAAACAGGATCCAGTAAAAATTTGTACAAATTTGTACAAATTCGTACAAATTATTCTCTGCCAAACAGACCTGCCAGAATACAAATGTCAAAAAATGACAGCCTCAAAACAAGAAACTGCAAAGTTCAGACATCAATATTAAAAAACTCGTTATAGCAATGGATATGTACATATGTATGTAATGTTTTATTTTATTAAAAAACATGTACATTAGAGTATGTATGATTTGGCAGATTATTTTAGGGGTTACACTAAACAAGGTTGTTTTCGGTTTTTATTGTTTTTCCAGTCTTCAAAGCATCTCAAATAGTAATTTTCCGGAATGGTCTTCAACGACTTCGTTGATTCGGCTTTTCTCTCCTCAATCGACTCAAAACGATGTCCCGCAGCGGGGGTTGCGGAACGATATGGGTCGAATTTTCGGCGAAATTGTCACGAAAAACGAGTGCAGTGTGAGATGGCGCATTATCGTGGTGCAAAACAAAGAGTTGTAAAATCGAAAAATTAACTTGTTGTGTCGTACAAAACCAAGCGTAACTCCAACACTAATGACATTATCTACTTGAAATTTGACATAGATTTGACAACGATTAAAAAAATGTGCTTTACTACATTCGATGTTTTTAGTAAGAAGCTACGAGATATTCTGTACATAAACACATGAATGTAGCAGTGTATAATTTTTGAAACGCTGTAGTGGCTTAACAGTGAAAGTGATTGAAATGAAATTAATATGCAGTATAGATCTTTGAATGCTTTTTTACCAGAAGTCACTTATATAAAGTTAGCTCCCACGGTTTTCAGGATATTCAAGGATAAACATTTAGTTGATGTCCTTTATGTACTTTTTCATAAAATTTTTCAAAAAAGGATATTGTTTCTTCGACTTCATATCATTAGCTTTCATCTGACGTAAAATTTATTCCTTTCTGACATTTGGGTCAAGAGATATGATGTTTTAAAAGTTTCAGTAAGGGGCACTAAGCCGCCATCTTTAAACTGCATTTTAAAAAAGTAGAGTGTATTGGGGGTTTCTGGAACAAAGGAGGAGGAGCAATTTCTTATCAGTGTGGGAAAATTTGGTGCGTGCTTGTGGTTTGTGGTTTTGTGTTGTGGTTTTGGTGATAAGGTGTGTGGTGGCGCGTGCTTGTTGTGGTTTTGGGTGGTGTGTTTGGTGATAAGGGCGTGGGAATGTGTTTTTTATGTATATATATTTTTGTTTTCTAAATAATGTTTGTATTATTATAATTTTTAAATATGTTTTTTTTTTTTTTTTTTGGTATGCGTGTGGTGTGTGGTGGCGCGTGCTTGTTGTGGTCGTTCGTTCATGTTGGGTTGGGGTTGGGGTTGGGGGGCACCGCCGGCGTTTTGCGTGACTCCGAGCTGACGTATGTATATAAAGCAGAGTACAGAGAAGAAACCTTTCAATTGTTGTTGTTACTTGCGCAGTTGTTGATTATCAAGTATTTAAAAATGTTTTGGATTCAGGAACTCAGAGAGGGTGATTCATATTGCGTATGCAGAAGCGGATGGAAATATTTCCAAATAGTTCATGTAGATGTTGTTGAGCAACATTTGAGTGTGTTTTTAACTGTAAGCGATGGATATAAAACGTTATTACTAGATATGTCGAGAGGTCATCAAATGCCACACAACTTTGTTAATGTAAAGTTTGAATTTGGAGCTGAACAACATACGAAAATCGAAGTGTTTGGCGGAAAAATATTATTAGTTATTGTTAGTTATGTAGGCATAAGACGAAGTGCATATTTAAAGAATTATTCGGCAGCTTGCATGTTTGCTGACTTTAATGACGAACCAGCGCCAAGCTCATCAATTGAAATAGGTATGCTTGACAATGTGAGCAAAGGTAGTATTGATAGTGATTTAAATTTAATGGATGAGTTCACGAAACAATCGCATAAGTAAAATATGAAATTATCAGGCATGTGCTGCAAATCGCATGATTTCAAATCGAAATCGGAATTTGAAATCGTACGAATTTTTGGGGGGTGTGCTACAAAACGAACGATTTTACTTCAATTCGAAATAAAATTCAAGCTGATTTTTTTGTTGACGTCTATACAATTTTTTTCGAAACGTTAACTGAAAATAAAATACCTTACATGATGAGTATTTTCTTTGCGAGTTTGGTGTATTTAGAAGAAAAAGAAAGAAGAAAAGCGGAAACAGTAAAACGCCGCATTCTGAGAGACCATTCCAACCCACTGGACATGTCGGAAACGACGTAAGCAGTTTTCATTGCATTGCTAATTTTCTAATTTTTGCTAACAATGTAGATTGGAATTTTTACATGTTTGTTACTGTTTACCGAATACACAAGGAAGCATTTAAAATGATTTTGGCCGCCGTTAAGCCTATTGTAAAAGAAACCTCAATTCCATTGGCATTAACGCTGGCTGCAACCTTAAGGTTTCTGGCCGAAGGAGGCTACCAGAGAGCTATTGGGCGTGACGCAAGCGTCGCGGTCTCTAGGTCGGTAGTTTCGCGGATGATCACCAAAATGCTTTCCGCGTTAGAGAAATCGCTGTGTACCGAATGGATAAAGTTGCAAATGGACAATGAGGACATTAATTTGTCAAAACGCTATTTTTATGAGAAATTTAAAGTTCCTGGTGTAATTGGGTGCATCGATGGCACACACGTGAAGATCACAAAGCCATGGGATGACGAACACCTTTACTTCAACAGAAAAGGAAATTTTAGCATAAACGTTATGGTTGTAAGTACTGAAAATGTTGAATTTCCTAAAGAGCACATCGGAGTTTTTAACGCATAAAATATTTTTGCAGATATGTGACTACAAAATGATGATTAGAAGTGTTGATGCGTGCCATCCTGAGGCGAGCCACGACTCATTTGTTTTCAACATGAGCCGAGCTCGTCAATATATGGTGACGAAGTACGAAGGAGGTGAACGAAATTCCTGGTTGTTGGGCGACTCAGGATATGGAATCGAGCCATTTCTGATGACACCATACAGAGACCCCGTAGCTAGATCCCCACAGCATTACTTTAATATTCAACATGCAAAAGCGCGAAATATCGTTGAAAGAGTTATTGGTGTGCTGAAAAGTCGCTTTAAATGTCTTCAAACTACTTTACCCTATCATCCAGTAAAGGTCGTGAAAATTACAAACGTTTGCTGCGCACTTCACAATATATGTAGACATTACAACATTGAAGTTATAGAACTTGTGGAGCCCGATATAACAGACCCCGTAACACTTAGTAATGAAGAGAGTACGGAAGGATATGCGACATAACTTGTAGGCCGGAATATAAGAGATAGCATTGCAAACAATTTGGTGTTGAACATGTGAATATATTACAATAAAAAAGAACAAAACCACTGTTGCGTACTTGTATTTGTATTTATTAAAACGCTAGTATAACAATAAAAAGAAAAACAATTAAACGAAGATAGTCCGGAACTAATACTCCGCAATGGATACAGATAGAAAGGTTCTGAAATAATTCGGAATATCTGCTTTACACACAAGTCACATTTGCGATCATGTTTTTAATTTCAACTCCTCAATTTCTAACAACTTCTTTTTAACATCAATTTTTACTTCCATAAGTTTCTCCATCCTCAAATTATGATTGCGTTGGTCTTCATTCCCTTGCTCTAACAAAGTATTTTGACGAGCAAATATGTCATTCATATTTTTTAGCGATTTATAGATTTTTCCTATGTCACGGTTATTTTTTTGTAGAATCTTTGTGTTAGTTTTTATGGTCGCACCTATGTTTTTAAGGGTGGCTACTTCCTCTGTCATATTTAATCGTAAACTTTGTTGAATTGGAACCACGCGCGCTCTCTTCGTTGGGGGGTCAGCAGAAGTTGATGGCGGTTCATCTGATATAGGACAATTTTCCTTCTCACCTTCAAATCCCACCATCACCTCCTCCGCTTCACGTTTTTCAATTGGCTCGGGCACTCCAAATGATGCAGCATTTTGAATCCCTTCCACAGCTCTGTGTATGCCGCACATTGTCGCGATGGCCTCTTCAGTGGGAGTTATAATAAACCTATTGAAGGCACCGCCTCCAGTGCATGTTGCTTCACGTTTGTTGTGCGCTATTTTCTTCCTAATGGCTCCTTTCCAGTCTGACCAAATCTGAAAAATAAATCAACTATCACTTTCTGCACTTCAAACTGGGTCGCGCACCATTTCAAATCACATACCTTCTTCCAACCATTCACATCTTTTTGTGGGGGTCCCACACTGTTTAACTTCGTCTTCAGCTCTGCCCAGCTTTCTTCTACCGCAACACGGTCACCTTTCGTAAAGTTGTTTGCCATATCAGGGTGATGCTCCATGTGCTTAAGTAAAATTTGTTCCTGGGCAGAGTTTTTGTGTTTTCCCCTGAAATTTGATGTCCCATGATTATAACAACTTAGAATAATATTTTTCAAGCCACTTACATTTTGGCAAACAACTTTTTCAAGTTAAAAATTTCTTTATATGTAGGTAGAAACGCCGATAGAACACGACCCGTTTTCTAATCGCAACGAAAACGGAATTTCGGTTTTCTGGCACATGTCATTTCAAACGATTTCGTTTTCGAAAAATGACGAAATCAAAACGAAATTGAGCACACCCCATAACGTTTTCGCTCCGAATTTCAAACGAAAACGATTTGTAGCACATGCCAATGATACAATAATAGAGGTAGTGTATTCCCAATAGGTGCTCCCCCAAAAACTGTCAACTCGATGCCTTATTGAATTTCAAATGAAAAATAATGTTGCTTCTTTTTTGTTTGCTTACGTGCAAATGAATTGATAGGCACACGAAAAAATATTTTCCGTTTAGATCTTTCGAAAAATGCCAAAGTCAAGCTACACGCTTACGTGCAAATGTATTGATAGGCACACCAAAAAATATTTTCCGTTAAGATCTTTCGAAAAATGTCAAAGTCAAGCTGCACGCTGTGCCATAAATCGTGGGCAAACAATAGCATATGTGTGTTTCATGTGCCACAATGTGCAACTAAAAGAAAACATTGGAGCGATGCGTGTGGAGTTACGCTTAGAGAAAATTCGCGAGTGTGCGAACTCCATTTGTGCCAAACAGATTTCAAACGCAATGATTACGGAAAAAGACAAAGAAAACGGCTAATCAACGACGCATTGCCAATGGCGCTGTCATGGGTGGATGACGAGGAGGAGGGGAGACCTTCCAAAATTGACCAATCCACCCAAACAGAGTAAGCGAAATGGATTTTTGTTTTGTAGTATCCTAATTTTTATGTCATTCTTGAAAATTGGTGGCTTACTCAACTCAATATGTCCATCTAAAGGTCCATAACTTATATTGTCTTATCACTTACAGGGCATTTTAAAGTAAGAATTTTTTCCCTATTTGTGAAAATTTCCCCCTCATTATAAGCAACACTCTGTATAAGGCATTGTCATTCTGCCTTTCTCCCGGAATATTATCTCTATTATTGTATCATGGCACATGCCTGAATAATACCATAATATGAAAATTTCTCTTTTGAAGATAGTCTTCCTTTTACGTTGAAACTCAAAGCATATTTAAGGAATTTGTTGTTAAACATTTAGTGATGTGTGGTAGGACAGTTAAGTTGTGTTCGAGAGCAATTCTGTTAAACTTATTTAATTAAATTATATACAAAAATGAATGAAATTCTCGAAATAGAAAACTTCATAAAAACGTTTGATGATGTGTTAATATACGACCACTTGTGTAAGCTGTATGATGTACGACTATTACTAACAAAGCAAGAAAACGAGATGAAAACTTAATCAATTTATGGTCAACATTATTCAAGTTGTCCATTAAGTACGGATCATAACGTCGTTGCAATAGATACTTGCAAATGTGATGCACTCAATTCGCGGTTGGAACATGCGAAAAGATTAATGCTGCTATACAAACGAATTTATGGCGAACAAAATGAAGGAGGAAATAAAAAACCAACGATGAGAAATTTCTGAAAAAAAACATTTTATGAAATAAAAAGTCTATTAACACTAGGAGTACCGGGTTTTGCTCATACCTACTAGTACCACGAGCGGTCAAATGACGGTATTCAGAGCTTTTAACGAAATCGGTTGAATCTGCAGAAGTTTTTCATTGTAAGCATTAAAACGACATTCATTTATGTTCTTGAATGTAAAAAAGTAAAGTTTTGGCAAATATTTTAAAAGTAAAGCCACTACTCATGACCATAGTAAATTTCGTCTCGCCGCTTTCTGCTCATGCTTTCAAACACAACACGTAAAATAATGCATTTTTGTTTTTACTTACATTGAAATTCATAAATATATAAAAGTCGGTTGTAAATTTAATATAAAACAGAAGGCAAGACATAGGTTCTTGTAAAATTTGTACTATCTTTGACTTTTTTGTGAATGTTATAATTTTATTTCCATGGCTACGTAGTTAACCGTCATTTGACCGCTCGTGGTACTAGTAGGTAAAATCGATGATATAAAGAGAACAGATCGGCGCAGTGATTGCAAAATTTTAGAATATCGAGCTTAGTGTAAAATATTAAAAGTCAAGGAGAACCAGATTCGTAACTTAAACCGTTTTCGAGCTACGGTTAATCAAAAACTGAAAACCGTCAAATGACCGCTCCCGGTACTTCTAGTGTTAATTTGATTTTATTTTTATTTATTATGTGAAAAAGCTGTAAGTTGTAAATAAACTTCCTAAAAACCAAACCCCAAACCATGAAATTAAAACACAAAATTTCTTTTTATTTATTTTTTATTCAATTTTTATTTTTCAACAATTTTTTCCAACCGCCCAAACATCGCGAACGGTTGGCTGTCTGGGATTACAACTTCCTCCTCCTCTTCACTATCTAAATCAATCTGAGTTGGCAGAAGTGGAACCGACTTTATCTCTAAGTCATATCCCACCGCCTTACTCGTTCTCACCAACGCGTGTCCACTGCTTAGCTCCTGGAGCACGCCATCCTTCAACGCGTTGTACTTTTCTGGGAGGAAAAGTACGTGCGAGCCCAACTCGCACATCACTTTCCACGCGTGAGAACTGTTTACCCTGAAAAGTTCTTTTGAAAGTCTTCAACCATCGCGTACAGAAGCGTGTGAAATTCTGGTTTTCAAAAATTGTGTTCTGTTCTTAGAAAGTTAAGTATTTAAGCGAATGGAATGAGAGTTTGTTAGTTATTTACAACAGCTACGTGTGACAACATAAAATCTTTTGTGTGTAGAATCTGTGGAAAAGCGTTTTCGAAGAAGTACAATTTGAAATGACATATTCAAAATGTACATAAAAAAATTAAACATATTTGCAAATTTTGTGATAAACTATATTGTGACGTAGAGAATTTGATGGAACATATCGAAAAAAAACATTCAAATGTGAGCACAAGTGCAAATGTTAGTGTTGTGTCCATATATTGCAACTTTTGCAAAATAAACGTTAATGCTTCGTTGTGGAACGCACATCTACGCACGAATGCCCATAAACAAAAACAATTTACACCGCTTACAGCAAATATAAAAGTGGTGCAAAAACTCTATGAAAATCGTATCGCTACGTTTTCATACGAGAATAATGACGAATCAATTCTTTTGCCTGAAGTATTTATGCAGAAGGCAAAAGAAGAAATAATATCGTTGCTAAACGAGCAATTAATAAAGCTAACGGCTTTGAAATATAACATGGAAATATTCGCGGAATATATGAAATTTAATTCAAAAACCAATAATAATGATCATGATAATGTTGATGATGTAGGCGATATAGATAATGCTACGATCGAAGTGAAATCATTTCAATCAAAAATGGTCATCATGCAGAACACTACAGCAGGAGAATATATGCACCAAAATGGAAGAATTCCAAGAAAGGGATAGTGGGTGGACGTTAATCCACATCATCAGGCTTGAGATTAACGTCAACCAGTACACGCCTATAAGAGGAAGCAGCTAAATAAGCCTTCCTAAATATATAGCTGATAAACATGCTTGCATAAACAATCAAAACAAAGATAGTTATTGTTTCAAATGGGCAAGATTATCGGCAATAAAAAAAGTGAATATCCCTCATAGATGTGACGAATATGGTGTTAATATAGAAGACGTTGTGAAATGCATTGAGGAAAAAATATTAAATTTTGGAAATTTAAATTTTCCGGTACCTATAACAGAAGTAGGAATTTTTGAGCGAAATAATGCGATAAGCGTCAACGTATTTGGTTTTGATGCGGAAAATTCGAGGATCGTTGGGCCATACCACAGCACAATGGAGGAGAAGGATCTCCATATAAATCTTCTCCTTCTACAACAGGATGACCAATCGCACTACGTATGGATTAAAAATATATCAAGGTACTTATTGCATTTACGTTTTCTTTCTTTCGACTCTCTTTATTTATTTACTTTTTCCTCTAATATAATTTCTATATTTATTAATGAAATTATTTTTTTCGTTACAAATTATTTATATAGATTAATAAAGTCGCAGCTCACGCATAATAAGAACGCAGTACATTTATGCAACTTTTGCCTGCAATACTCTCGCAATGCGAAAGTTTTTCAAAAACCCAAGCTAGAGTGCAATCGAGTCGTAACAGAGATGCCGGATCAAGAGAATACAATTTTAAGGTTCAGTAAATATTTGAATAAGTTAGATGTACCGTTTATTATATATGCAGATTTCGAATGCATTTTAGAGCATATAGAGCATAGAGAATTTAATAATGTAAAAACCATAGTAACTCATAAGCCAATAGCTTTTAGTTATTATGTAAAATGTAGTTTTAATCACACTTTAGATAAGCATAGAATTTATTCGGGGGAAAATGTGGCTCAGGAATTTATTCAAACCCTAATTAGTGATAGTATAGATATTTATGAAAATTTGTTAAAGGTTATTGTTCCAATGACTTCTCTTACTTTAACCGAAATTAATATACAAAATAATAGCTCAGTTTGTCATATTTGTAATGAATGTTTAGGTAATGACAGAGTTGCTGATCATTGCCATTTAACAGGAAAGTACCGTGGGCCTGCACATTCTTCGTGTAATTTAAATTTCAAACTGAAAAAGTTCATTCCTATCTTTTTCCATAATTTTTCCGGATATAATTGTCATCTTTTCGTTAAAGAATTAGAAACTGTACCGGGAGAAATTAAAATAATACCGCTGAACAAGGAATTATAATTCCCTTTGTCTCCCTTTCAAAATTTTTACATATGGGTAGAAACGCAGTCTTGGAATTACGATTCCTTGACTCATTTCGGTTTATGAGTACAAGTTTGGATCAACTAGCGAGAAATTTGGATAAAGGAGATTTCGGCACTTTAAGCAAACTGTTTCCAGATAGTGAGCAATTCGAATTACTCAAACGGAAAGGAATATTCCCCTATGAGTATTTGAATTGTGTTACCCGATTAAAGGAAACTTGTCTTCCTACTCGAGAAAATTTCTTTTCAAAGTTAAACGATGAAGAATGTTCTGTAGCTAACTATGAGCATGCGGTAAGTGTTTGGAACAAATTCAATTGTTCCACACTTCTCGACTACATGCTCTTGTACCTAAAAACGGATGTTATTCTTTTAACGGACGTTTTTGAAAATTTTAGAAAAATTTGTAACTGGATTTATGGGCTGGATCCATGTCATTATTACACAGCACCAGGATTATCGTGGGATGCTATGTTAAAAACCACAAAAATTCAGTTGGAACTATTTACCGATATAAATATGTATAATTTTATTAAAAATGGCATACGTGGTGGAATAGTTCAATGTTCTAAACGTCATTCGCAAGCGAATAATAAATATTTACCAGTTTACAATAGTGAAAACCCGTCAGAGTACCTTATGTACTTAGATGCAAATAATTTATATGGATGGGCGATGTCTGAATATTTGCCTTATGACGAGTTTGAATGGATCGATGATGTTGATTCATTCAATATTCGTGATATGGATACGGACTCCAGCGTAGGTTACATACTAGAGGTTGACTTAGATTATCCTCAAGAAATTCATGATGAGCATAATGACTTACCCTTCTGTGCAACCAAAGAAAAAACACATATATCCAAAACAGTTAAGCTAGTCACAAATTTAAAAAATAAACGATCTTACATAATTCACTACCAGAATTTATTACAATGTCTTAAGCACGGGTTGAAACTCATGAAAATACACCGTATTTTAAAATTTAAGCAATCACGTTGGTTGAAATGTTACATCGATTTGAATACACATCATAGAACAATAGCTCAAAATGAATTTGAAAAGAATTTTTTTAAATTACCAAATAACGCGGTGTACGGAAAAACTATGGAAAATGTTGATAAAAGGAGGAATATAAAAATTGTTACTGAGTGGGAAAGTCGTGGCAAAAGATTAGGGGCCCGGGCCCTAATATCAAAACAAAATTTAAAAAACAGCAAATTTTTCACTGATACAATGATAGCTATAGAGATGGTAGATATACTTAGGTTTTATAGTTTTAGAGTTATCTAAATTAAAAATGTACAACTTCCATTATGAGTATATGAAGCCTAAATATAAAGAAAACGTAGCCCTTAATTATATGGAACGGATTCGTTCATTTATAGTATTAAAACTGAAGATTTTTATGAAGATATTCGTGTTGACATTAGCGCAAGATTCGATACGTCAGCATATGCGAAAAATAATATTTTTAACTTACCACTGGAAAATAAAAAAGTTTTAGGCATGATGAAGGATGAAAACAACGGTAATATAATGAGAGAGTTCATTGGTTTACGATCAAAAATGTACTCAATTGATACTTTAAATATGAACGAAGTAAAAAAATCTAAAGGCGTAAAGAAGTGTGTTTTAAAGAAACTAACTTTAAATGACTATAGGAAATGTTTACTACAAAATAAAGTATATTTTGATAAAATGTATGTTTTCAAGTCCAAAGTTCATCAACTCTACACCCAAGTGTATACAAAAGTAGTGTTAAGTAGAAATGATGATAAACGATACATTGCAGAGGATAATATACATACATACGCTTGGGGTCATTTTAGATTAAATTAAGAACGATAAGAATGTTGTTTTCACATATATAAATCAAATTTTATTCCCACATTCATGTTAAATTACAGTGTGTAACAAATAAAAATAAACAAAAATTATGATATTAAAAAACTTATATATATGTTTTAATTTCATATTCTATATATTTTCTTAGAGCTAAAGCATTTTTCAGCGCACAAGAATAACGACGGACTCGGTTCCGGAAATTGAATGATGTATGTGCTGTGCATCCATTTGATAGTGGCGTTGTTGTTGAGTACTCTTCAACGATGACGTCCAGTTTTTTGCATGGAAACTCTTCCAAGTTGACGACGTTTTGTTCATTTAGAATAGTTTGTATCCATTGTTGTTTTTCCAACCCTTTAACGTAAACTTTAACATTGGAAAGGTGTGATTGCAGACATTTTTTCACTTCTATTAGTGAAAATGCGCCGTCATCCCATCTTAAACCGTGGTGATTATCGGTGAGCCAACGTGCTTGTTTTTGATAATTCACAGGCAACATTTCAAAACTGAACGGCGGTTTTATGATAAAATTCTGATATGTGTTTGCATCAAAACAAACCGCAACTTCCTTCACAATAAATAAATTATTTAGGCTTTTAAAACCTTGAACATCGAGTGCTGCAATGCGACACATTTCGATGTAGTTGCTACTAATTTGGTTATAGCTGTGGTTGGTACGAGCGTGTGGTTTTTATATAAAAATTTCGACGTGAACTATAGCAGCTTTTTTTTGTGTATAGAACATTATCATGTTCGTCTATGTGGTTAATGTTTCTAGACATTTCTTTTAATTTCGCCTGTTAATGGTGTATATTCGATAAGACGGTCGTGTATTAATATACAGTATGCTGATGTGGCTGTGGGAATATTTTTTAACGTTTTGAATTCGATGCGAATGTCAACTGGCCCCGTTTTGATTTGCTCATTTTGATGAGTTACATCCACAACAATAAATGGAAACTTTTTAAATTCATCACGTTGTAGTAGAGGTTGTGAATCATGCATATAATAGGTTTGTTGAAATTTATCGTACATTTCATAGAGAAGAGCGTACCGATCACGTTCAAATATTATATTAAGGTCATCATATGGATACACTTCAGAGTTGAGATGAACCTTTACATCAGATATATCACAATGTTGAAATGCGTCTGCTTGGGTAAATGCTAACCGTGGTCTTTCATTTTGTGGTGCCAATTTAACATTCCATAAATGATTTGTAGTTGGAGTTAGTAACGGGTTGAAGTAGCCATCCCAGCTGCGAAATGCAAGTGTTAAGGGATGTTGATTTTTAATTAACTTGAACATTTGCGGCACCCTCCATGCAATTTGTGTAATTTTCAACTTAAGCTGATCATTTTCTTTTTCCACTGTAGAGTAGGCAGCTTTCTTGTCAGATTTAGAGCGCAATAGAATTAACTCATGTTTAACATTCAACAGCACCTTATTATAGTCCTCGGCGAATCCCAATAACATTTTCAGTGGGACACAAAAATTAAAGTATGACTTTGAAGGTTTTAATTCATCAAACGGAGCCCATCCGGCATTTTGCAACATCTTACTCTCATTACGATTTAATGAAACATAATTTTTTTATTGTTGTTATAACATTCAAATGTTTTGTGCGATCGATTTCAACACCATTTAGTTCATAACGAATTTCGTCAAATAAATGCGTCATACAATTGTTGGTTAAGTGCACATTGTTTGAAATAGTATTCTCATTCAAGAGAACATTACCTTCAATACATATCAGACTTTCAGATGGTGAAATGTAAAGAACTTGGTTTCGGTGTTGTTAAACGAGTGTAAATATGGCATATAATTGTGGTATGCACGTCTTTTCAGTGTAAATCCCAGTGATTTTAAATATTCTCTCTATTATTAAGTGTTAATGTCCAACACAGCTTTTTTTTGTTGTTTTTTCTACAACTCTTTTTTGCGTTAACTTTCGTGCATAGATGTATTGAGAGTTGTTGACGAACTGAAGACTGAATCTACTTTCTGTTGTTTTTATTGTGAGAGATTATTTCTCTGTGAAAATTAAAAAATGTCCTCCCATCCTGATTTACAATTCTCACACGATGATATGTTATTGAGTAGGTCTGTTATAGATACTTCATCGAGGTCTGTGTTTTCAATACTAATGCTCACTTCATCGTTGTTGTTGTTAAATAAGAGTGAATATGACTTATAATTGCGGCATTCCTTTTTAGTTATACTCTCGTCAGTTAGAGGTTTCTCTAATACATTGATTATTTCATTCATTATGCACATCTCTTCACAATAAATCCAAGCGATTTTAAATATTCTCTATTATTAAGTGTTAATGTTCCACGCAGCTTTTTTTCTCGAGTTTTTTCTGCCGCTTTTTTTGCTGACCACTTTCGCGTCCAGATGTACTGGGTGTTGTTAACAAACTGATGGATGAATTTGCCCTGTGTATATTTTTATTGTAAATAATCATTTTTCTTTTTTAGTCTTGTGGTTTTAAATGTAATCTAAGAGTGATTATTTCTCCGCGAAAATTATTTAATTTTCCCTCCTGATTCACAATTCTCACAGTGATACTACTTATTTCTCTTGCATTAACTGGTAGGTATATAACATTTTGTGGAATCTCAGTTATCTTATAGCCTGGCTCAACGTTAATTGAAAACTGATGTAATGTGTGTGCCGGTGAACCGTTTATATAGGATCCGGTAGTAATACTACATTCAATACATATCACGTTGTTTTGCGTTATCATCAGGCTTTCTTCCGATATGTGTTTTGTACCTGCTGATAACACAACTGCCTCAAATCCCAATAATTTTCCTACACTAAATGGTTTATCAAAGTAAATGTTTTCCTTGGTTGAATATATTTCTGATTGTATTGTATTATTATTTGCATTGATTTCAATATACGCATCATCATCATCATCTCTCAATTCGGTATATTCTTCGTTTATGTACTCAACAATATCATCAAACTCGTACGTCCCCGTTGGTAATTTGATCACATTATTACCGATGTGGAACAAGTTGTTGTCTTCATCAATATTAGGTATTGAGTGATATGCATGAAAATCAATAAGTGCACATTGATAATCTCTACTCAATTGTATGGGTGGAAAATAATTTGAGGTTAGAATTGACGTATTTCCACTTAAATTCAATGTTATAGACATCTTACTGCGGTTAAATATTCCAATATACTAAATTCAAAACACGTTTTTCTATTGGTATATACATTGCATTTATTTTTTATTTATTTCTTTTCGCATACACACACATACATACATAAATATTTACAAGTATAATTATAATATTTCATTTTTATTAATCCAAGAGTTATGCTCTTTAGAGAATCCTAGCCATTTAACAAAAGCTTTATCATTTTTAGTTTTAAGTATTTTCTCTACTAAATACACATTGGGATAGCGAGTTTTTAATAATTCATATTCATAGAAACCACCTTTAACTGGATTGCCCAGATAATCTTCTAAAATATATGTGACCGGATGTGTGTTTTGAACATGTTGAATTTGGAAAATTTCCGTTGTCCAATTTGGTGTATAGCCCTTATCGAAAACATGTTTGTATTTACTTATGCGTACATGGTCACCAACATGAAATTTAGGTTTCAAAAAATCGTATAACTATTGTAGGCAGTTCTTAAAAGTGCTTGCTCATTTGATGGTTTAACTTTGTTCGGTGCCATTTTTATTGTTCTATGAAATTTGTTGTTGTATGCATTGAGTAAGTCTTTATATATATCAATCCATTTGTATGAACCACGTAAGCTAAACTCTTTGCACATCATACCCTTTAATGTTCTATTGAATCGTTCGACAATATATTTCATTGCTTTAGTAACATCAGCGGCATTTTTTGATTTAAGTGGCACAGCCCAAGCAAATTTCGAAAACCTGTCTATGATTGCACTGCACAACAGCATGTCTGTTGCATGGAGTTTTATATGAATCTGAATTGTTTTTTCACGCTGTTTTCAAAACCATACTCAGTTTTTATGTAACAGCTCTAGTTTTCGCAAAAAATGGGCGTGTCACTTTTTCGAATTTTCCTCGACTTTTTTCACATTTTCGACTGTAATTTCCGAACGAATAATCCTATCGACATGATTTTTATATCGTTGCACTAACAACATCTCACGCCATCTTTTCTATTCTATTCTATCTTTTCATTAATCAATTTTATGCGTTCCAAATTGCCGTTGTAATAAGGATTCAAAGTAGGAAAATATTGAATTTCAAGGCGTTTTTTCTGATGGCGAAAATTGTACAGATGTTTCATAAATTAAGTTACGATGTATATGAATATCTTAAGAAGAAACATCAAGCAATACAACACAGCCAAATGATTTGGCGGAATACACATTCGCATCGAAATAGTAGCAAAAATGTACCATAGTCATTTTCAGTATTTTTACTTAAAAAATTAGGAGCCTCAAAATATGCAAAGTTTTTAATTTTTTTTGTTTCGAGCAATTCAAAATATTTTTGTTTTTTGCTTGTATTTCAGACTATAAATGGAACATATAAAAGAGCATATTTTGAGGCCCCTAATTTTTTAAGGAAAAAGACTGAAAATGACTCTGGTACATTTTTGCTATTATTTCGATGCGAATGTGTATTCCGCCAAATCATTTGGCTGTGTTGTATTGCTTGATGTGTCGGCTTTCATTATACACCTAACTGGTTAATTGATTTATATAAAATGTGTATTTTTTCGATGATCAAAGAAAACGCCTTAAAATTCCATATTTTCCGACTTTGAGGTCCAATTACCGCGGAATTTTAAAACTTATAAAAATAAGTTACATCGGAAAAAAAAGCCGTGCGGTGTTGTTAATACGAGAAGGTGAAAATCATGTCAATCGGTTTTTTGGTTTAGAAATTACGATCAAAAATATGGAAAAAGTAGAGGAAAAACTGAAAAAATGAAATTTTTTTGTTGTGCTGTGTTGTTAGCAAATAGCGGTATCCATTATTGTATTTTGAATAAGCACCCATTTCTACTAGATCAGCTTGCCAGAGGTCATCAATACCCTTTGTTATGACTTTACGTCGTAAAAAATTACGTCGGGCTGGCTTATGCAGCTCTTCCACGATCACCCTTTTACTCATTATTTATATTTTTAACTTTTTAATTTTGTATAAGTTCATCAAATAGGTATTTTTCCATACCATCCAAACGTGAATCAAAATGTTTTATACACTCCCTAATATTGACATCTATATAAGTTTGTACCCATTTAAGTTTTTCATAAAGGTTTTCCACCTCTTTCTCATAATATTCCTTATGTTTTTCTAGTTTTTCATTAAGTTGAGTTTGATTCTCATGTATAGTTTTAGTAACGAAATTGCGTGACACACCATCTGTATCAGCAATGGGCTCACCAACGTTTTTTAAACGTTTCAAACTAAAGTTTATATTCTTATCGCGATCGACTGTTATGCCACAAGTTTCCATTACACTTTTTTTCATTTGTTTTTTCTTTTCACTCATTCGAACATTGGAATAGTGTCCAAACTTATCAACACTCATTTTAATATTCAATTGTTTATTCTATAATATCAGCTTCCTTCAGTTCCTCGATAATTGAAACAATTTCATTGTTATGATTGTTATGTCCAGCTGTTTGTGATGAAATTAAAAGACGTAAGCGAACAACCATCTCATTTGGATCGTCCCAGTAGATATAATTTGTTTTATGCGTATTTAATTGCATTAATCCGCCACCTTCTTTATGATGATGTTGTTGTAGTTGAGATAGCGATGTTGTTGGTTTTATAGTATCTTCATTACTAAACAGTTTCTTTATAATACTTGTATATTTATATGCTCGTGTTCCTTTAATTTGCTCTTTCACATCGAAATTACGTTTATGCGCATTTGTTGTTTGTAAAATATCTTTATAAATCTTTAGTTCTAACTCATCATAATTTTGTGGTTTTTTGTGAAATAGCAATTGGAATAGTCCTGGAGTAAGTAACCATCTTTGTGTTCCAATTATTATTTTATCATCATCAGTTAATTGTATAGGTGCATTACCAAACATCCATACACCATTTGCTGTTTTATGTGGTCCGTATAAATGATCTAATTTGCTATCTTGTTTCAACACTGATAAATTTATATTCAATTTAGAGTCCTCACTATTGATGGTATTATAAAGGTCGCTGGAGTTATCGTCGGTAAAATTAGTGGGAAGAAAACTACCATTATTATCGTTAGTAATTTGATTTATTTTTTTCGGTGTACTAGTTTCCATTCTAATGTCCCACTTTTCGGGTTTTTCCTTTTTAATAGTTTCATCATGAGTGTTAGCTGATGTTAGGATCTCTTTTAATGGTTTTGTTATGGGCAAAAATGTTTTCTCCAAACTATCTGCTATCCAATTCTCCTTGTTTTACTTGTTTACATTTATTCTTCAATATTTTTCTAGTTTGCACAATGTTTTTTAATAGGCTTTCATCCATTTTGTAGCACAATACCAGATCGGTTCAATATCAGACCAGGTTATATCAGATCAAAACAATAACAGATCGACTCAATATCAGACCAGGTTATATCAGATCAAAACAATAGCAGATCAGGATGTAACAGGTCAGGTTGCAACAACTCAATAACAGCTTGTGTTGTATCAGGTTAGTTTATAGCAGCTCAATGGTAGAAAGAATACTGAAGTGTATGTGCATATAGTAACATTTTTTATAGTTGGATGAAACAGTTAAATCCTTTTCGATAACGGCCAGTATTTATATCATCATCTTTACAACCAACGTGATCGTTATATATATGTTTCAAATTCATAACATCTTGTTTGAATAATATAATAAAATTTGCGTTATCGCGTACTAAGTGTTTAGGTATTCGTGTGTATGTCTGACACAAATAAAAGCTATCAACGGCTTTGTGACGCCCCATACAAAAATTTGCTCGTATATTATTTTGCCTCTCACAAGCAACATCATCAAAGATTATTATTGAATTTGGTTTTGCTTCCTCCGGCGGTAGAACATCAGCATTGTCGGAAAATTCATGATACCCCATTCCTTTTATGGGTTTTAACAATTCCTGTAGATATTGATATTTCGGCTGATACAATGACTTTGAATATAAATATATATTTTCAAATTTTAATCCATTCGGACTCTCAATCAAACTCAACATCACATTCGTTTTTCCACAATTTGACGGTCCAACGATTAGTGCTCTCAACGTATTTGGTAATAGTGTGCTATGCCTCAATTGTTTACGAGAATTTATTTTTAACACATTGTCAAAATTCTTGACGACAATATTGTCTTTCTGCTGCTGTTTTATGAAACGCATTTTCACAACTAACCCTATCGCTATAAAACAACCTATATTTATTTGCGAGACTTCAGTTAATATGGTGCTCTCATTATATTGTTACGAAATACTAGTTCTAGTGGGCTAGTACGTATCTCTGGATTGCGCAATATAAATAAAAACACACTAAATTTCTCAAACGCAGTCAATGAAAACCAACGGTCACTTTATTTCACACTTTACACTTAATTTGTCTTTGCACTTAATTATTCGATTAATTATTCCGTGTGGCACCTTCACTAGTCAAACCAAGACTGACTCGCTGCGCCGCACCCGGCTGTCTTTTATACCTGTCCGGCCACCGCGCAGATCGTTCTCGCACATTCCGGAGTGGACTACAGGTTTCCATGATGATCGCGACCATCATTGCCAGATTGGACTAAAAGTTGCCATCATTGTCGCGGCCGTCGTTGCCAGATTGAATTATAGCACGGCGCGTAGCAACAGGGTTGCTTTGCACAGCGACAAACTGTCTTATCGTTACAATATGTAAACATATAAAGATTTAATATGGCTGTTCACTATAGAAGAAAAACCAGTAATAAACAACCCGTTGCTGGAGGTGGACTAGCGGATAAAATTATTGATAATCTTCCAGTTGAATTGCATTTACCGGGTTATCAATTTTGCGGACCAGGAACTAAATTGCAGAAGCGTTTAAGCAGAGGTGACCAAGGTATCAACCCTCTAGACGTTGCTTGTAGAGAACACGATATTAAATATTCACAATTCAAAAGTTACGATAAACGTCATTTGGCAGATAAAGTATTAGCAGAAAAAGCTTGGGAGAGAGTTAAATCAGAAAATAGTAATTTCGGTGAACGTGCAAGTGCTTGGTTTGTTACAAACGCGATGAAAACTAAAACCAAATTCGGTATGGGTTGCGCAAATAATAAACCGAAAAAGAATATAAGATGTAAAAAAAAGAGAAAATCTACATTGAAGAAAAATTCATTTAAAAAAATAAAAAAAAAAGTTGAAAATCTTTTAAAGAAACACAAACCCGAGAGTATTAATGAGGCTGTAAAAATCAGCAAGAAAGCGCTCACACCACTAACGAAAAATATTACCAATATTCCACGAATCATACCGATTCCGACAGTAGGCGGTTTTCTACCACTTATTCCTATCTTAACCGCCTTAGGAGCTATTGGCGGATTAGCAACCGGTGGCGCATCAATTGCTAAGGCTTTTAATGATACAAAAGCAGCTAAACAATAACTTGAAGAAGCAAATCGTCATAATAAAACAATGGAGGCAATAGCAATAGGACAAGGGCTATACCTAAAACCGTATAGAAAAGGTTTTGGATTTTACTATAAACCGCACCCAAAAAACTTTTAAATATGCTACCCAACCGAGCATTGACTGATGTCGATTTAAGAAAATACACTACACACATACCGCATTTTCGAGGAATGTTCATGCGCGACGCTCTACCAAGAAAACCATATGAAATTGAATGTGGTATTATCAATTTAGACCCTTCCTGCGGCAGTGGAACACATTGGGTAGCATACTATAAAAACAACCATCATAAAGAATATTTTGACAGCTTTGGAAATTTACCGCCGCCAAAAGAAATCATCAATCACCTGGGGAAAGAAAACCTGAGCTATAATGATCATGAATTACAAAATTACAACACTTTTAATTGTGGACACTTATGTTTACAGTTTTTATTAAATGTAAATCAATAAAACAAATATGTATACTTATGTATATCTATGTACACACACACACACACACACACACACACACACACACACACAAACACACTTACACATATATTTTAATAAATTAAAATTTTTTATATGGAACATTGCTTGATATTTTCTTTTCGTTGTCTTCCTTCTTCGGGGGATTTTTCAATGTAACAACACTATATTTCACTTCCTTTTTCCAATTATTTTTCGCATTGTCAGAAAGTAAATGCTTGGATTCCATTTTTTCGCTCCCAAACTTCCCAATTTCTTATACCAAACTGATGCTGGTGCTGCTGCTGCTGCTGAACAAAATTACACAAAGCCACCAAATCCCCAAAATCTTAATGTAAACATACGCACATTCGCGCTCAAAACCCATTTGCATTTATCTTGCATATTTGCCTTTAAACATGTTCTCGCATGCATTTTTTTTATACCAACTTAGTGTGTGTAAACAAATAAAGAAATGCATACAAACTTTTTGGTTTGACTCATTTATGAAGTTTTTATTCTTTTTTTTTATAAACTCATACATAGTCTCTCTCTCATACTTATGAAATACTCATTTCAAAATTTTGCTTATAACCTTTAATGTTAATTAACTCTATGTCTGAATGAAGTGATGTATCGCCAAATTTCACAGTTTCGATTTCACCATTACTTAATATACGTTCTTGCTCATATTCACGATACTCAAAACATTTTATGCTGAGTAACTTTTTGCGATAATCACTATCATAAGTACAACGTATTCTTATTTGCACATTGCCATAATCTAGTTGAAAATGCCTGTAAAATATATTGGAACTTTCAATTATTCCAGCAATATCCATCTCTTTTTGTATTAAATCTTTCCTAAATGCCTCTATTGCTTCAGATACTGTGAAATATTCACGTGGTGTATCAGCCTCAAGGTTAAAAGCGTCCACTCCATCTGTTGTTGCCGTTGTTGATGTTCTCGTTGAGATTAGCGTTTCATCTACTTCCGTTTGATTTACGTGTTCGTTAACGTCGGTACTGTTTTTCATTAATTGAAAACTCAATTCTATTTCAACTACATCGTTATTGGGTAGCTTTAGAGAAAATTCCAGATTTCCTTTATTATCATGTACGTTAGCAAGGGAAATCGGTATGCGTGCACCTTGCACCAAACTTGCCGCTTTTATTAATATTAATGCAGTTAATACTTTTTCCCAATGCATGTTGATTGTATTGTCCTCGTGTTGTTCGAATATTCACTCTTTGATATAACACCCGAAACTGAATTGAAAGGTTTCTTCTCTGTACTCTGCTTTATATACACACGTCAGCTCGGAGTCACGCAAAACGCCGGCGGTGCCCCCCAACCCCAACCCCAACCCAACATGAACGAACGACCACAACAAGCACGCGCCACCACACACCACACGCATACCATAAAAAAAAACATATTTAAAAATTATAATAATACAAACATTATTTAGAAAACAAAAATATATATACATAAAAAACACATTCCCACGCCCTTATCACCAAACACACCACCCAAAACCACAACAAGTACGCGCCACCACACACCTTATCACCAAAACCACAACACAAAACCACAAACCACAAGCACGCACCAAATTTTCCCACACTGATAAAAAATTGCTCCTCCTCCTTTGTTCCACAAACCCCCAATACACTCTACTAAAAAAAAAACTCGAAGATCCCGAGAAAAATCCTCTGACACTTTTTCATCTACTGAGGTCCTCTATCGATGTCCCTTTTTTTAGTGTTGCACTGTGTTATCAAAGCCCGATCCAAACGCATAGGTGTCAGTAAGTATGATTAAAATATATCAGTCAGACTTAAGTTGTCATCACGTTCTTCTGGTCACAACAGGGGGATAACCAATGGGAGCTTTGGGTGTCAGAACCCCCCCATAGCCTATAGTTTGTCAACATTTTCAATCCCTATGCATCGTATGTACGTTCCCACATTGGCGAAAAGGTTTTTTCATCTTTAAACATTTAAAAGAATGATAACAAAACATTTGTTTGGCGAAACGAATTTTTTTTTAATAGTCCCGTTTAGGCTCAATACAGCGATTTGCATGATCTAAAAACATATCTAAAGAGTAGTTTAATTCGTCGACCGGAATGTCCTTCAGGATGTCAGTACAAGCCTTTTGGATGGTTTCTACGTTCTCAAAACGCTTTTTTTCATCGGCAAATGCATTTTTTGAAAAGGTGAAAGTCGCACGGTGCCGAATCAGGTGAAAACGAGGAGTGGTTGATGGTTAAAATTCGACTTTTAGTAAAAAAAAACAGTCAAAGCAAGTGTCGATCGATGAGATGGCGTCCTACGATAGCCAAATGTTCAGTTAAAATGCGATAAATTTATGATATTGAGATGCTTAACCTTCGCCTTACCAAAGATTTTTGTATACGTCGTTTACCAATTTCGTTCACTCGGATAAACCCACACGGAACGAAAAACGTTCAAAAAATTTGTGAATTTGTGCATAATGTTTACTTATACTGTATGTATACATGTGTATAACTAAATTTTAAATCGTGTTACAGGACTGCCCAGCTTTTGATAAAAAATTGAAAGCAGTGAAAACCTCCCAACGGGAAACATACAACTCGCCAGAACCAGATCCACTTTTCTTTTGTTTGATTTTTCTTATTTCGCCGTTATATTGGCACCGCAGATTGTGCCACTTTTCGGCCACTTCTTTTACGGCAATGTTCAATTTTTCGGCAATTTCCAACGATATCTAGTCTTTTTTATTCATGTAATTTAACAATTATTTACATATATGTAAACGTTAAAATTAACATCAAAGTTTATGAAATAAAATTTTCAATGGGTCAAACAGGTTAATAAGGGAAAACAATGTAATGGGCCCGAACGACATTTACCGGTTTGCGTAGAGTCCACTGGAGCTATCCCATAAATCGTTACTTGACTCGTGCATCGATATCAGTTGAAATGTTGTATCCTTTGTCAAAATCCCGCCATTACATTCGCTTCGTGTCTTCTTCGGCGCTGATGCCATTGCGTTATTTATTATTGTTTGTTTGGTGGATATTTCGATGCTCTTTTCAGTTGAAATCACTTTTTCAAAAACATTCATAAATCGTGAAATTATGTACTATGCATTCATATAAACAAAAAAACCTGCATGCGAGAGTTCTAAACTCTATTGAACTTGTTCAATAGAGCTAGAGCTCTCGTAAAGCCAATGAAAAAAACGAGTGTGCTTATGACTAGGGCTGCGACATCGACATCGATGTTTTATAAACATCGATGTTTAGCATCAACATCGAGTGTTTTGAACATCGATGTTTGCACCCCGATGTTTCTTCAACATCGATGTTTTGGTTCGATGTTTTGCATCGATGTTGCAATTTAGTAATTTTTTTCCATGTAAGGTAATATTTTGGTTCAGACTTTTTACATGCGAAGATTTTCACAATAAGTAAAAAATGCACGTCTGCATATAAAATGTAGAGCCATCCGTAGTAGTTCCGGCGAAAGTACACGGCGACGAGCAGCAAGGGAACTGCCACACATAAGAAATTTTGCATATGTATGTATGTAATTGTTTGATTTGTAGATTCAATCAATACTCAAGTGGTGTTGAGAACTGAACAAAACTTGTATGTGATTTTATTTTATATGATAAAAAAAATAATGAAAACAATTGAGATATATGTAGCTAACCTTGGCATTAAAAAAAACGTCGATGTTTTGAACATCGATGTTTTTTAGCCGATGTTTTGTCAACATCGATACCTCCTTCTGCATAACATCGATGTTTAAAACATCGATGTTTTTCGGTCGATGTCGCAGCTCTACTTATGACCACACGACTGAAGTGAAACTTCTTTCGCTCCATCTGTATGTATATACAGTACATTCCGTTTAGCTGCATTCACCTTCGATGCCCATGATTTGGGGCACTTAAGCGAAAAATGCAGCTAAGCGAAATATCTAGAAAAGTTTTTGGAAACAGCAAAATTTTTTTTTAAAGTAGATCCCTGTATCAGTAATAAGTATCAAAATATATATTATATATATATATATTATATCAATATTGATATATTATATATATCAAAATTTTGCATGAACGAATCTATTGAATTCTTGAAAAGATTACACCAGTGTAAGACTGAACAAATTTTTATTAGCAAATTAACCGCTATCTTATAGATGCTTATGCATACCTAATATGTATGTATACACTGGATATAATGAAAATATTTATATACATATTCTTACTGATATGCTTTTATGTAAAATAATCGGTAATTTTACCCTGCGAATATTTCTTTTTTGACAATTTCACAACTATTGCCTCCATTTCGAAAATGTGGAAATTTGTTTCGATACTATTTTCCAAAACAACTTTTCGAAATTTTCAAGTGCTGCTAAACGAAGTATTTTTCATACAAATCAAAGAAAACTTGCTCAAAAACAGGGCTGTTAAACGGAATAGTGCAGCTAAGTGAAATGCAGCTAAATGTGAAATTTTCAAAGAAAATTCGGTTTACGAAGTAGTATTTTGGCCAAATAATGCAGCTAAGCAGAAAATGCACCTAAGCGAATAGGCAGCTAAACGGAATGTACTGTATATATACAGTACTTTTCGCTTAAAGCAAACTTCGAGGGACTGGGCAAAATGATTCGTTTTAACCGAAAGTTCGCTTTAAAATAGGTCCGTAATAAACGAAAACATACAGCGCGTACTTTTGAAATTGGTTCGTTTTAGGTGGAAAATCGTTTTAAACGGGTTCGTTATAAACGAAAAGTACTGTATGTGTGTGTACAATATATACAGGTATGTACATATACATATGTATATTAACAAATATCGGCCCAATGTTCGATTAATCGAACAGTAAATTTTAGCATTTTCCATCAATTTTTTTGGGCTGTTCTTTAAACTTTAAACGCGAAATTTTTACATGATATGATCATGTATTTTGTATAATACGAAATAAATAAATCCATTTCTCACACCTCTTTCCTGTTGTAGGTATTCCAAAAAACAAAAGGTAATTTTTGACATAATTTTAAAAGTATCGAAAAACATAAAAAAAAATAATATTAAAAAAAGTAATTATGCAGTCTTGTTAAAAATTGATCAAACTCTTAAAAACATATTTACACTTTTCGTATAAAACCAATATTATAGTCAGATTATATATTTATAGTCAGGTGTTCGATTAATCGAACGCTGGGCGCTAGTTACTATTTCTTTTAAATTCGAATCAAACGATTTTATTTGAAATATCTTTGTCGCAGCAACAGTTTCAAAGTGAACATGACCATGATTTCCAATTTGACTACCGTAATGAGATTTTGATTTGTCGTTGGCAGGACAACAGCGAAGTCACGGTTGCAACGAACTTCGACCAAATCTTACCAACAGTACCTACAAAAAGATGGAAGAAGCAGAAAACAAATAATGCTGGGAAAATTGTTGAACCTGGTCGCTTTGTCAACTATAACTAACCGCAACTGTTGATGGGTGGGGTGGATTATGACAATTGCTATTCGATCTAAGAAGTGGTCAGCCATTGTTAACGCATGGAAACTTGACTGCTTCAATCGTCGTTATCATAAGCAAAATATTCTTCATCAAAAAGACTTTCGGGCGGAGGTTGCTTACTCCCTCATAATGACCCGGATGAAGGAGAATCATCTAGTGATAGCGACGAAGGGAGTTTATTTCAGGTTCCATCAGGGTCTTCAAAGAAGGTTCAACCAAAACACTTTCCCCCCGAACAAAGGGGCAACATCTTAATTTAAAAGAAAACAATAATAAAAGGAGATGCAAGGCTTGCCCTAAACCTAGCTCGTATCACAGAATAAACAGTATACAGAAGGCGCATCTGAAATAATTTTGCGATTTCATTTCGGACGCGGGCGGGAGCAGCAAAGATGAGGAAAATGTATATGGAACCGAGAGACTTCGGCTATTCGAAGATATTGTTTGTTCTGTGCTCGTATGTACGAGATGTAACGTTGCACTTCACACTCATTGTTCTGAACCATATAATTTAAAAAAAATATGGAATAAACTGTGAATTTATAGTACTGCTCAATGGTTAGTTATTTATTTAGCATCAATTCAATGCATAGATACATCAATCATAAAAAAAATGCCAAGTGGTGCCCAGCGTTCGATTAATCGAACACCAAATATCTCGAAAACTAAAAATCGGAAAAATTTTTTTACCCCAAATTTGAATTCTCCGACCTCATTTAACGCTAAAAATGAATGTTTCATTCGAATATTGACAAAAAAAATATCTCTGGGCTTATATGGGTTAATTTTCTACAAATATTTAAATTTATTTTATGTTTTCATGTAACGCTTACGTCACGCGTTCGCCAGCTTACTCCCCAAGTCAAGCGTGCGTAAACCACTCAACTCCCGTTCGCCTCGCCCGATCACACTGTTCGTAACGCGTTCGCCAGCTTACTCCCCAAGTCAAGCGTGCGTAAACCACTCAACTCCCGTTCGCCTCGCCCGATCACACTTTTCGTAACGCGTTCGCCAGCTTACTCCCCAAGTCAAGCGTGCGTAAAGAAGTTTCACTTCAAAAAAGTGTATACACTACGAAAAACTCTCGACTAAAAAATCTCGGGTAGAGACTGTGACGAGCTCTCGTGAAGAGCTCTACTGAGTGTCTAGACTTCTCTAGGCGAGATTTTTCTCTAGCTCTCCGTATTTTTCTCTACAGTGTACACGTAGCTTTAAGCACAGAATAAACAGTAATACAGAACGCGCATCTCATACAAATTCAAAAATGTGAAGGGGTCGTAATATTACGACCACTGTTAATTTAACATTACGTCCTCTGCTATTAACATTACGAACAGCACTAGACAGCTTTCGTTTCTGTTATTTCACAGAACAAACAGCACAGAGATAGAAGAATCATTCGCATGCAGCTCCGAAGGGAAAATAGCGTCAGGCTGTGGTTACTGTTGTTGTCGGCCAACAAAACGAAGTGACACTTGTTTCTTACATATATGGGGAGAAGAGCAATAAGCTATGGTTGTTGTTATTGTTGCCGGCTAGGAAACGAAACATTGAATTTGAATTTTTTTTGCTTTGTGGTAGCAATTTACGACGGAGTGTAGCGTGCAAAAATATATGAGAACGAATGTCAAAAGGGGGTAACTTATCGACTCAAAAAGTCACTACGGTATAAAGATATCACACTATATTTAATATTGATGATAGTTAAACGATGTGGCACAATCGTTATGTACGAAATATCCTTTAAATGGTGGATGTGCGTACGTACTCGTATATCGAAAAAAAAAGCAAAACAGAAAATGTATTCTGCCATCATTCGGGATCGTCGTTGCTTACTTACTTTTTTCTTATAGCTTTTTGCTTTACAATAGATATGCCCATACATTCGACATGATTAAATGCACAAATTCGTAATTACGATTCTTCGGAACCTCTCATTTTTTTTTTAGGTTTGACAAACAAATGTTTGGGCCAAAAAACTGGGGGCCTAGAGTGGAATAAAAGGCGTAGGGATAAAATAATTAATCGCGGCGAGAAGTCATTTACGCCAAAATAAGCGAAACCTTAGAATTCAAGTGCTCATAAGGAGATACAAATTTCTTCACGCAGAAAGTCGATCGCATAATAACATGAAAAAAACTTGTTCTTATTAACCGACACACGTCGGGAATTGCCAGCCAATGTCAGCCAGAAACAAAAATTCAAAATTTACAATTTTCATTCGCTGATCAACACAACAACAACGATAGCACATCGCCATTCATTCGCTTCATTGAAAATAACAGTAACTTCTATGGCCGGCATCGAGCGCACGAACTCGCTCTGCACCACTCGGCACTTACCGAAGTTGACAATAACAGAGATCATCGTCGCACCAGAAATTAACAGACAAAAGTTCTGTTCAACAAACTCTGTTATCTCCCCCCTGCTGCTTTCGGCCCGCACCGGAAATTCAGATTGCTTCGCTGGTCGACATGCGCATTCTGTATACTGTTTATTCTGTGCTTAAGAAAGCATTCACAAAAAGTTTATGAACGCATTGATAAGCCTTCGAATTTACCGAACGCTCATGAATTGCGTTCATAAATTCTATGAACGCATTCATAAGCCTTGTTCATAAACTCAAACGTTTATGAACGAAATTCATACAACTTTTCATAAGAAAAATTCCTGAAATTTAAAATCCCTAAAAATTTAAAACATTGGTATATTTTTGAATTTTAAGTTTATTTGGAAAATTCATATAATTTTTATGGAAATTTACAAAAGATGAAAGTGATTTATAGTAAACATGTTAAGTAATTATGAATAATATTTTTACAATTGCATATTTTGTTTATTAATTCTTAATATGAATAATTACTCACTCAATAAATTTACGTTTTATAATACACAGCATATGGGCGGCGCGGGTGGCGGTTGGTGACTGTTAAAAAGAAGTTGAAAATTTATAGCAAGCAAGCAATATAATACTTTTGAAGTAATTTATAAATAAATAAAATAATAATATAAAGAATTTTTTGATTGAATTCGACTTACCTGTCTCGCTGCTCGTCAAAGAGTTATTGTTTTCTTCCAAAAATGCCATGTCATCATGTCAAAATTTGAACTAAGATTCAAACATATCATGGCTAACTTCAAAAAATTTTTTTTTTAATTTGAACTTCACATAAGTACGCCGAACGTATGCCCGCTCGTCTCGTGGTCGAACGAATAGTTTATGAACGAATTTCATGAACTTTATGAACGCGTTCATAAACATGTGTCAACTGATTCATAAAGTTTATGAAAAAAAATTCAAAAATTAATGAATTTTTCATAAAAAGTTCAAAATAAAGGTAGCCTGCCCGCTCGGCTCATGCCCGATTCGGCTTTTATGAAATAGTTTATGAACGAAGTTTCAAAAACTTTATGAGCGGGTTCATAAACATGTATAAACTGATTCATAAAGTTTATGAAACAAATCAGAGAATTTATGAATTTTTCTTAAAAAGTTCAAAATAAAGGTTTATGAACGCCGTTCATAAGATTTTTATGAATTATTTTTACCTGTGCAGGCACTTCCGCCGCTATTTTGAGTAAAACTCACAATAAATATGTAATAATAAATAATTTTTTTCATACCTGAGTATTTAGTATCTTCCTCTGGCCATAGTTCGTTTTTCGAAAAATGGCCTAACTTTAATGATTTATTTTGCGACTATGGAAAATATTAGAAAATGTCTTTCCAGAGGGTTTATTGAACACATCGAGCCATAGTCGCCAAAATATCGTAAGCGCCAAATTCGTAATTTTACAGGAGAAGGTTTTTTGTGTTTTCCTTTTATATTATGTTATTAAATGCTTCCATTTTGTGCATGAATTATTGGTTTAAAGTTATTTTTGGAATACCGATAAAAAAATTTGATTCGCAAAACAGGAGCGTATTTAATGGCGCTTACGATAATTTCGCTACCACGAAAATTCTGAAGCATGCACAAGCTGTGGCGCTTACGATAAAAAATGTTTGACGTTGGCTTGCCTTTTAATTTGTTTTCTTGTCTTGTTTATAATAATATAGTCGCAAAAGTTATTAGAAATTGTGAAATATTGTAAAAGCACTAAAAAACAGTAGAAAAGATTGGGTAAATCTAACCCAAAAAAGAAGTATCGAAAGTAATAATAATGCCAAACACCACTTCAACTTCAAATTACATTTCAGCTTAAAAGAAAAATTTAACAATCCAAAGTAAATGAAAAAGTACCCCCCGGAGTTGCCCACATGGGCGGGGACGGAGGTCGGTACTATCCCCATTGCTGTGGAGCTCTATCCGTCCTAACCAGGAAACACGAGATAATCAATAGGAATCAATACTGGGACAACCAGAACTAGAACATTCCAAGGCGATTATCGGGACGTATAATAGGAAAAGATTCGAGGAATGCATGAGCTTTTCAAAGAATAATCGAAGGTTTATTACAGGTATCCTTACAGGGCATTGTAGATTAAACTAACTAAACTAGGAATTCGCGAAAACGAATACTGCAGGTTCTGCTTGCAGGAAAATGCAACCGCAATGCATATACTAGGAGAATTCCCTGTGCTTATGCACAAACGAAAGAAACACCTGGGGGACTTTATTATACCAGGTACGAACTGGGTTTCCAAAGGTTTAGGTAACATATTAAAATTTCTCTCGGATACTGGACTTACGGACGAACTATAGGTCCACGAAGGGGGCACAACAGATCCGTTAATAATAATAATAAATTAAAAAGTCTAAGTATTTAAAATTGTTTTGAATTTGTTTCTCTTTAGTCTTCAATGTCAGTCTCTGCTAAGGTATCTTGAACTTGCTGATTTCAGTTCATATCCAGGTTTTCTTTATGATACCTTTCGTTTATTATCGCCTTTTCACATATACTTTTTAGATCCCACACATTTGGCACATTTTTGGTATTATTTCGATGCGAATGTTTTTGTTGTGCACCACAACTGTTCCCTCGGTTGTATTGAATAATGTGCCTTCTTTTGATATGGTATATATACCTCGAAAAATCTGTATTATTTTCGTCATCAAAAGAAACACCTTGAAATTCCAAATTTTCTGACCTTGAAGCCCTATTACCACGGATTTTTAGAACACATAAAAATGAGTAGTATCAGAAAAGAAGCCATGAGATGTTGTAATTCCAACAAAAAAAAATCATGTTAATGGTTTACGGTCTGAAATGTCGAGAAGTCAAGGATAATTCAAAAAAATGACGCGCCCACTTTTTGCCAAAACGCAAACTAAGTTTCAGAAACGGTTTGCGGATTCGAATTTAGTGACCCCTTATTAGCCTAGAACTGATGTCAAAACCAGAAATGGCGAAATTTGTTGTCCTGTGTTATTTACCACTATGGACAATTGTTGCTATAAGCACTTCTCACAGGACTTTGTGGGAAGGCTTTTCAAATCTTTAAAATAGCCTATTTAGGTCTAAAATAGTTTAATAGCGAAATTTTGTGCTTTTTGCATAACCGGGTTAAAAGCTGTCCCAAAAGGGTTAAAAACATCTGTGCAGCCAAAGATTCCATGATTTACGTGGATGTTTTCTCTACTAAAATTAACAAAACTTTTGTAATCACGCACAAAACAGAATGTGTAAGGAGAAATACAAATTTACAGTTAGTTATTTCCATATCACTGCGGAGCTGTTCGTCTTGACAAGGTTGCAGTTGGAAGTTGCTTGTTTTTATAGTGGCGCTTACGATAATTTTGCAACCATGCAAACAAGTAAACAATTCAAACGATAAAATTTACGACTCGTTTTCTCGGGAGTTATTCATTACTGAGATTTGTAATTTTGCAGACAGATCCGTCTGATGTTAAACTTTTATTTTCAATCAAAAAAAAATTTTCGAAAAAATGGCGCTTACGATATTTTGGCGACCATGGCTCGACATAATGAGGTACGCAAAAAAATTTATTGTTTATTTATTTATTCAAAATGGCAGCGAAAGCCCCTGGGATCATCACCCAGGTAGGTATCTATACATATACATATATAAAAATGAATCGTGGTTCGTTCGGCTGCTTAAAACTTGAAGACGACTGGACCCACTTGGATACTTCCTTCGGCGGGTTTGTTTGAAATTGTTACGTGAAGGTTTAGGAAAAAAGAAAAGTCGGGAAAACGGGGCTTGGCACCACAAGAATACATTTTTAGACAATAACTTTCGAACCAGAAGTCTCACATCAATTAAATTTGGTGCGAACTTACTATTTAGTCATGTCCTTCGCCCGAGGGAATGGGGTGGGTTTTGAACAAGGGGGTGTGGCACCGCCCATACAACTCAAATATTTTAAATAGAATAGCTTCCGAATTGTTCGTCGCACAGCATTGAAATTTGGTGTACCGTCGTTTCATAGATGTGTCATTCTACTGTTAAGATTTGATGGGCGTTGAACAAGGGGCGTGGCACATTTTTTATGACCCAACATTTCAGCAGAACTGTAAGTCGCACATCAATGAAACTTGGTACGAACCTACCATTTAGTCATATCTTTCGGCAGAGGGAATGAGGCGGGTATTTAACAAGAGGGCGTGGCTCCGCCCATACAGCTCAAATCTTTTATATGGAATTGCTTTGGAATTGTAAGTCGTACAACACTGAAATTGAGTACCCCGTCGTCACACAGATGAGTCATTCTACTGGTAGGATTTGATGGGGGTTGGGCAAGGGGCGTGGCACATTTTTTGTGATCCAAATATTCAGCTGAACTATAGGTCGCACAGCAATGAAATTAAGTACGAACCTACCATTTATTCATATCTTTCGACAGAGGGATTGATGAGGGTATTGAACAAGGGGGCGTGGCACTGCCCATACAAACCAAATTTTTAATAGAGAATATCTTTGAAATTGTTAGTCGTACAACACCGAAATTTAGTGCCCCGTCGTCCCATAGATGGGCCATTCTACTGGTAAGTTTTTATAAGCGTTGGACAAGGGGCATGGCACATTTGTTGTGACCCAAATATTTCGCTGAACTATAAGTCGCTCGGCAATGACACTTAGTACGAACCTACCATTTTCTCCTTCGACAGAGGGCATTGTGCGGATATTGAATAAGGGACCGTGGCCCTGCCAATATAACTTAAATATGGTTCAAGCGCTATCCATTTCTTTACTGAAACTTAGCAGCAACATTGCTTATTTAAGGGCCTCGATTGCGTTAATCAGTAGCTCCCTCCTCTTCCTTTAGTTGGTTTTCTTCGTCAATTTGCTATTTGCCACATCGCCATTGATTCGCCATCTCGCGTATTTCATTATAAAAAAACAACAAATGTCGTGCGGGACGAAGTTCGCCGGGTCAGCTAGTTTTGTATACAAAATAACAAAACTCAAGTTTACACATGAACAAAATTTCTAAAAAAAATATTTGTTCATGTTATTAAAAATTACCTTCAAATTTGTGCAGTTATTCGAAATCATAGCTAAATACTCTGGCAGATTTTAAGCATTAATATTACAAAGATCACCCAGGTGGGTATAAGCAAAGAATATGAAGTGTATAGAAGGCACATCTGAGCTCAAAAATTCAAATTTTTGTTTGCGAGTTTCATAGAGCGGGGGGAAGCCACAAAAGGGAAAGAGCGGTGCCAGCAAGAGAGCGAGCGCTTCAGTTTGCGCTCATTGGCTGTGCAAGCTGAAGCACACTCACCCAACAAACACACATGAAATGAAAGTGCCGCTTCACCTGTGCACACATGGGCGTATCAGGGTAGGCGACCCGGATCGGTATTTGCGCCCCTAAAATTCGAAATTCTATGTTCTATAAATATATAGAATTCTATATTCTATTCTATTTGTATTCTATATTATGAATTTTCAAATGTAGTTATGCTCCGCTTTAAATTTGTTCCTGGGTACGCCCATGTGTGTACATTGACTTGTTGGTGGCTGCTTTTGTCGCTCAATCATTTTTTGTGTGAATTTCTGCATTTATTTGTCGCCAGCAAAGGGACGCCACTTAGCCAGCGCAATGATCGCCGTTTCAGCGAACGTGATTCAAAACAGCGCTAATGATTTTTGTTCTTGTAGTTTTTGTGTGTATGCTTTTTTGTGTTGCTGATTGGTTTTGCTTCAAAATCTTTTAGTCGGAGCCCGAAAAATCGGTATTGAGGCATATATGTGCATATATCCGACCACTGCAAAATTTTAATTCAGAATGAGTAACGAATACTGGGACAGTAAATTTAAAATCCTAGATTTTCTTATTTTAGTTCTTTTTCGCAAGCATTGTATGTGGGCCGTAAAAAAATTTAATATATAATTTATTAATTATTGCGGGCTAATACAAAAGTTCTTTCTTTCTTTTCATTTCCCTTTATAATTGTCATTGTTGATTATTTGTTTTTTATTGCTTGTAGCGATCATATAAGTCGCCATGCCAACCATATTTTATTTTCTTTTCTATGATTTTGCGCACACTACAGTCGGCAATGAGTTCAGGATCAATATGCGACGACGTGCAGGCTTATAGAAGAACAAAAGCCAGCCAGAAAATAGAAATTTTTTACAATTTCAGCTTTTCGCCAGCGAAACAACAACAACAGCACATCGTCTTCACCTCTCAATCATCCCACGCCGCAGCAGTGTGCTAACGCAGACTCACTGCAGTGAGCGCAACCAAAGAGCGCAAGACATAAAACTACGTTCTCACTTGTAAAGCTACGCTCTCACCACATACGTGATCTATGCGAGCAGAGCGCGGGTTCCAATGTTAGAACCCGCCATACAAAATTTTTGGTTGTATGACATGCGCATTCTGTATGTTTATTTTCTTTGGTATTATGCTGATCCCTCACGGTTAATTGAAAACTGGGCACGATTACGGTTTCCGTGGCGCCGCCATTTGAGGGTGTCTTTAGATAGATCGACCAAAAATAAGTCGAAAATGAAGAATAAAATTTTTCGATATCTCGCTTCGTTTTCGAGATATCGAGGTTCAAAGTTTAAAATTTCGAAACACGTATATTATAGGATACATATCTGGGCGGTCGAGGAGGGGGATACAATTTTGTGGGTGGGTAGGGGGGTTCCCCATATACCCCCCTTGAAAGGAAAACCGTCGGAAATGTATAGCAATTTTTAATGAATTTTTTTAATTTTGTAATTACCTGCCAATAAGGTGGAGCGATTAGATGGAAAAAGAGGGAGAGGGGTAATAACCCTCTTAAGTGCAAGTAGGGCTTCAGATTCAGTAAAATATTTACAGTACTTCTGCATCCAAACTCTATTTGTGTGGCCGGCCTTCGGCCGGGCGCTTTAAAAATAACCCTCATGGGAGCAACTAGTGCGCCGGAGCATCAATAAAGTGCTAACAGTATTTCTGCATTCAAATTCCTTCCGTGTGGACGGCCTTCGGCCGGGCGCTTTAAAAATAACCCTCATGGGAGCAACTAGTGCGCCGGAGCATCAATAAAGTGCTAACAGTATTTCTGCATTCAAATTCCTTCCGTGTGGCCGGCCTTCGGCCGGGCGCTTGAAAAATAACCCTCATAGGAGCAACTAGTGTGCCGGAGTATCAGTAAAATGCTAACAGTATTTCTGCATAAATTCATGAATAAAATGTACATTTATACCGAATTTAAACATTTCAATATGGCAATGTTGTCAATATTTTTTCAGCTTTTTTGCTATTGTGAATGCCAGTTATATGGAGTGGAAGAAGAAGTGTCAAGCGAGACGATTTTTCCAGTCCAGTCTATTTTCTCGCTTATCTGTATATAAAAACTTTGAACCTCGATATCTCGAAAACGAAGCGAGATATCGAAAAATTTTATTCATCATTTTCGATTTATTTTCGGTCAATCTATCTAAAAACATCATCAAATGGCGGCGCCACGGAAACCGTAATTTCCCCAAAAACTGTAAAACATTGGTATCTGCCAAGTCTCTGCTACTAGCAATTGACTAGCAATATGAATGTAAAAACTAATTATAAACAAAATCAGTATGTAAAGTGCAAGTTCGATTTTCGCGACTAATTAAAAACCAGACATGTCGCGAAAACCGAATTTTCGCCATAACAGAACCCAAAATTTTGTTGAAAAATTTTATGTAATTTTTAAAATTACAATTGTTTTAACTGATATATTTACATTTCAAACATTTTTAAAGAAGTTGGAGATTTTTAGTTGCTTTTTTGGCAAATAATTTTTTAAAATAACAGCTGAATCACGTAGTTCATTAAAAATCCAAAAAGGTTAATATACCAAAAGGCGGCGATTTCCCTTTTTTGGTTAAAGACATTGTAATAAAATAAAACAGATAAAAGTCGCGAAAATAGAACCTCGTTTTTCGTAAACTGTCGCGATTATAGAACCTGCAATGTTAAAAATTAAGCCGTCGCGATAACCGGGCCGTCGCGATAATGGGTAGTCGCGAATACCGAGCTTGCACTGTACTTTATCATCAAACGTAAAAATTGGTTTTAATTGAAAAATTAAAAATATCACACATAATACTTTATACATTTGCATTCACAATAAGCACGTTTTAATCATTTTGTGTATTTACTAAATTTGTATTAAGCCCTTTAGGAAAAATCCAAACACAAAATCCAATCCACATCATTACAGTAAGGCTAATTGTTTCCTTTATTATCATAATTTGCTTCAAAATGATATAGGTTTTTCTGTGTCGTAGCCTTCAATGATCAACTTCAATTCGCAGAAGCATCAATTTCCAGCAAAGCTAAATACAAAATGCACCTGTATGAAAACGGCCTCTAGAGAGCTGCACCGCGTCGCACACATCGACGACCGATTATTGTTGTTGTGGTTAATGCTCAATAGTTTGCATTGCTGTAGTTATTCACAAATCTTTCGACCAGAATCGGCAGCTCTACAGCATGGCACAAGTACTTGTGGCCGTAGCGCATCTCTCCATCGAAGCGATGAAACTCAACGGGCCCCCAACCCATGCCGCGCGTATCCAGCGCTGTGCGATACAGCTTATAGCCAAGTTCGAATGGCACCACATAGTCATCCTCGGCATGGAGATTCATCACCGGCTGCTTAAACTCACCAATCTGCTTATCCGTTTCGAAGCGCAGCGAATTGGCGTACATGGGTCGTGCGATGGTTAAATCAAGCCAGGGCAGATCTTTGAACGGCTGCAGACACACGAAACAAAATACACTTGCAATATTTTAGCATAATCAATGGGAAAATGAGTACAAGAAAACCCACCCGCGTAGTAATGTGCACACAAGTTACCCTGCGCGACCCCGTATTCCCGTGGAGTTAGAGCACTACGATGCCGGGCACCTTCAGCAGGTGCTCGTATATAGAAGTTCTCCTCGTTGTCGGGCGTCTCCTGCGTCAGTGTTCTGAAAGTGGGTTAGTGCCGCATCGTCATCGGTCATATTCCGTGCTTCCAGAAGTTCCTGCAGCAAAAAATAATCATGTCAACGATGTGCCACGAAAAAAAGTACAAACTTGATATAGCAAACCTGATGGATGCAATTCCAATATATGTACAGTACATTCCGTTTAGCTGCCTATTCGCTTAGGTGCATTTTCTGCTTAGCTGCATTATTTGGCCAAAATACTACTTCGTAAACCGAATTTTCTTTGAAAATTTTACATTTAGCTGCATTTCACTTAGCTGCACTATTCCGTTTAACAGCCCTGTTTTTGAGCAAGTTTTCTTTGATTTGTATGAAAAATACTTCGTTTAGCAGCACTTGAAAATTTCGAAAAGTTGTTTTGGAAAATAGTATCGAAACAAATTTCCACATTTTCGAAATGGAGGCAATAGTTGTGAAATTGTCAAAAAAGAAATATTCGCAGGGTAAAATTACCGATTATTTTACATAAAAGCATATCAGTAAGAATATGTATATAAATATTTTCATTATATCCAGTGTATACATACATATTAGGTATGCATAAGCATCTATAAGATAGCGGTTAATTTGCTAATAAAAATTTGTTCAGTCTTACACTGGTGTAATCTTTTCAAGAATTCAATAGATTCGTTCATGCAAAATTTTGATATATATAATATATCAATATTGATATAATATATATATATATAATATATATTTTGATACTTATTACTAGTGTCCGACCGAATATTCGGTTTCGGTTTCGGTTTCGGCCCAAATCAGTGGTTTCGGTTTCGGTTTCAGTTTCGGCCAAAAAATGGCCGAATAGCCGAAACCGAAACTTTCTAGAATATTTTTTACATTTTATTGTGTAGCAGATATATAGTGAAAGGAGGAATAATTTAGATGCCACCAATGTAAATAAATTTATTTTTTTAGCATATAATATTAAATTATTTAATTTTGAATATTAGCGAGTAAGGTACGAAAGGGTGATTTTTTCATGTTTACGTTTTTAAAAAATGAATAAATTGTTTTTTTTTTAATAAGTATTTATTTATTTATGCTATGTTTGTTTGTTTGTTCTTTATTTACTTAATGTAAAATTAGTTTGTTGAAAAAAGTGCTTGATATGGTGATTTTTATTTCAACTAGAAAGTTTCAGTTTTGGTTTCGGTTTCGGCCGAATATTAAAAAAAAACCGAATATTCGGTTTCGGTTTCGGTTTCGGCCCAAAAAAGTGGTTTCGGTCGGACACTACTTATTACTGATACAGGGATCTACTTTAAAAAAAAATGTTGCTGTTTCCAAAAACTTTTCTAGATATTCCGCTTAGCTGCATTTTTCGCTTAAGTGCCCCAAATCATGTGCATCGAAGGTGAATGCAGCTAAACGGAATGTACTGTACAATCAATTTTGTTTTGATTAATTTAATCCTTTTGAGTATTTCGATCAAAAATGACATTTCATTTTTGCCTTGGTGGTGAAATTTGCACATTTTGTGGTGAAAGTGGTCAAATTATTATAAGACAGGGTTGCAATTTTTGTTATCGATGGTGAATATAGAAATGTATTTAGATGGGAAATGTTTGTAATGATTATGATTTCATTTAAATTATTTCATTCAGTTCAGTCGCATCAAAGATATTTAATAATGAATACGAAAATGTTCTTCTGAACACATTCATCATCTTTTGATTAAATTATCGTGTTGTGAGTTTGTATTACCAATCAAAATTAATATAAAACATATTTTTAGTACGTATTAAGAGCTCTGAAGATGGTTAGGTTAGGTTGCGGTGGCTGCCTCTGTATGAGACACACTTAGGCCCCTTAACGGGCCCGTTGTGATACCACAGATTCCACCCGTTTGAAATGCGTATGCAACACTGTTTTTTCCAACATGTGATACAACACACATTTCAAACGGATGGGGATAGGGAGGGGAGGGACCTACAGTTTAACGCCGAATCCGAACGGCGATTGGCAGTTTTTTCGTTCACACTTGGAGGTTTTGCCATTGCCTGCCAAGAGCGCACTTGTGCGATTCTTGTAATTCTCATTCCCTTCATGTGGATAGCGAGAGAAGTAGATGAGTGTTTTTTCTAGTGATGAGCAAAACGGCGATTTTCAAATCACAGTGTGATTTGCGATTGCGATTTGAAAATCACTGTGATTGAAAACTGCGATTTTGAATCACTGTGATTTTCAATCGCTGTTTTCGTTGCCAATCAAGGTGCGATTCGCTTCTCATGTGTTCACAGCGATTTTGGCAAAACAGTGATTTTCAATCGCTGTTTTCGTTGCCAGTCAAGGTGCGATTCGCTTCTCATGTGTTCACAGCGATTTTGGCAAAACAGTGATTTTCAATCGCTGTTTTCGTTGCCAGTCAAGGTGCGATTCGCTTCTCATGTGTTCACAGTAAAGAGCTGCACAAAAGTTCTATTCGGCACACTTCACTACTGCACAGTACTGTACTTCAGTGTCGCGGTGACAGCAAATTCAAATGCTCAATAGTTCTATTCTGCAGCAAAGCCAAGCACTGCATCATTCGAAAACCTTTTCGCTACAGCAGCGGCAGTGCTTGTGTTCTGTTGTGAAGCAAAACATCAAAACCGAAAGCTATAATGAGGTTACGTAACGGTAAATCACAGCAAGCACACCGAGTGAAGTAGAACTTCTACTTCACACCGAGTGAAGCAGAACTTCTACTTCACACCGAGTGAAACAGAACTTCTACTTCACACCGAGTGAAACAGACTTAAATAAATATCGAAAAAACATGTTTTAAACCTACGTTTTTTTACATTATTGTTGTTGTAATGCTTGAAATGCAGCCCAGATTCCATACAAAATACTAGTGTCCGACCGAATATTCGGTTTCGGTTTCGGCCCAAATAAGTGTTTTCGGTTTCGGTTTCAGTTTCGGCCAAAAAATGGCCGAATAGCCGAAACCGAAACTTTCTAGAATATTTTTTACATTTTATTGTGTAGCAGATATATAGTGAAAGGAGGAATAATTTAGATGCCACCAATGTAAATAAACTTCTTTTTTTAGCATATAATATTAAATTATTTAATTTTGAATATTAGCGAGTACGAAAGGGTGATTTTTTCATGTTAACGTTTTTAAAAAATGAATAAATTGTTTTTTTTTAATAAGTATTGTAAAAGTTCCAGTGTCTTTGGTAACGGATGTATGTATGTAGATCCTGAAAAATATAGTTTCGGTGAGTGACGGCAGCAGCAACGATTGTGACACCGCCTGCACCCGAACATGGGACCAGCTGTCGCTGTTCACCAAGTCGAGTGCGAGCGGAGTCACTTTAAGACACATGAGAACGGGCCAGCCTTCGCTGTCCACGAACTCATGTTCTTACCGTGCTGCTGTCGCCAATCACCGGAACAAAGTGAACGAGCTTCTGCTCGACACGCTCTTTTATACAACATATTTGACTTAAAGTTAGGTGCGTATGCAAAGATTGTTACATGTTTGACTTAAAGTTAGGTGCGTATGCAATGACTGTTACTACACATAGATGGCGCTTGTATATATGGTATTTGCATATGTCAAATAGATGGCACTTTTATGAATATAAATAACCCCCTGGTTACAGTCTCCCCCTTTGACGGACAAGCGTCGCCCCGAGCGTTCGTCAACAAGATCTACTTCACATGCTTCCTCGGCCTTCCTCTCTTTCTTATGGGATGTACAGGAACAGGTGTCATTTCAGTATTTGTACCTCTGTACAAAGTTAACGATGAGGCGTGGTAAACCCCCAAAGGCATCTGAATATTGGATGGTGCTGCTACTTCGTACGATGATGACCCCAGCTTCCGGGTGATGACATACGGTCCATCTCTTTTTGGAACAAACTTCGCTGTGATACCCTTTGATGCTTGGCTAAGTACATGTGACGTAACGAACACTTCAGTACCAACTTCGAAGTTTGGTTGCGGCTGTCTACGCTGATCAGCATAACTTTTGTTTTTGTCTTGAAGACGTTGTTCAGTTTCCTTTGCATCTTGAAAGGTTGATGAAAGGTTTTGAAGATATGGAGAAATGTTTGGAATGAAATTTTCGCTTTCCACTATAGCTTTGACGTCGTGTTTAACATCATCCATTGTGCGCAGTTCCCTGCCAAATGTAAGGTATGAGGCAGTGAAGCCCGTACTTTGGCACTTTGCGGAATTCATAGCAAAACGAATTGCTGCTAAGTTTTGGCTCCATGTGGCATGATGGTCCTGAACCAAGATAGCCAACTGTGCTTTCATATCCCGATTTTTGCGCTCTACAGGATTAGCTTCGGGGTGATAGACGGGTGTGAATTGTTGTTGAATGTCTAAGCAATAGGTAATCATTTGCATTATTGCTGATATGAATTGAACTCCGTTGTCTGACTTAAGGCGGCGAGGAATGCCATATCGGAAAAAAACTTCTTCGATGAGGACCTTTGAACATATTTCCGCTGTGGTTTCGTGAAGTGGAAAGAGTTCAATCCAGCGGCTGTCAACGTCTTCGGCTATCAAAATCCATTGATGACCTTCTGCCGTTTGTGGCAAAGGGCCAAATAGATCGATTGCAACTACCTCAAACCTCTGTTTGCTGCTCGTCGTTTGCATAAGACCTATTGGCTTTGTATTAGAGGGTTTAAAACGTTGGCAATTAATGCAACCTTTAACGTATTTTGAAATTTGTGCACGCATTCCCGGCCAATAGTATCTGGTGGCTATACGCGCAATAGTTCGTTCGACGCCATAGTGGCCGGCAGTGCTGTCATCATGGTATGCTTTTAGTATGCTAGCGCGTTCGTGTTCAGGAACGACCAATCTGGCATCTTCATCTTCATCCGTTCCATAACAATATAAAACACCATCATTTATAATATAGCCTCTATCAATCCAACGAGTGATATTTTCGTCCTGATTCTCTAAGGATGTGATGATTTTGTTTATGTACTCATCTTTCAGCTGTTCATTGCGGATTTCATTAGTACTTTTTCTTGGCAAGTCAATTTGGAATGAACAAATACAGTTGATGTGAACCGCTTCAGCACAAGGCGGGCGTGACAACATGTCTGCAATGGCATTGGACTTGCCAGGGGTGTATTCAATTTTAAAATTGTACTGCTGAATTTGCAGAGCCCATCGTGCTAGACGGCCTGATGGCGATTTGACCGTTAGTAACCACTTTAACGGCTGATGATCAGTCAAAAGAATAATGTCTTCACCTTCTATGTAGCCACGAAATTTATTGCAAGCCCACACAATGGCTAGCGCTTCTCGTTCTGTGGTTGAGTAATTTCTCTCCGCAGCATTTAATAGGCGACTGGCATATTCTATTGGGTGCTCATTCTCTCCCTCCCCCTGGAGTAAAACTGCTCCGAGTGCGTATGCACTAGCGTCCGTTTTTAGAATGTAAGGCATGTGGTCTTGCGCCTGTTTCAATATTGGTGCAGATGTAAGTAGATTCTTCAGCGTATCGAATGCCCTTTGCTGCTGCTCGCCCCATGTCCATTCTGCGTTCTTTTTGGTTAAATCAGTCAACGGTTTGGCAACTTCGGCATAATGTTCTATAAATCTTCTGTACCAGGAACAAGTTTGAATGAAAGAAATTAGCTCCTTCACATTACGCGGACTCTGGCGCTGCCTTACAGCTTCAGTTTTTGCAGGATCGACGTCAATTCCTGAAGGGGTAAGAATATGCCCTAGGAACTTCACACTTGAGCAGCAAAAGTGACATTTGGAGCTGTTAACTCTTAATTTGAATACATTAAGTCTCTTGAATACGTCATCTATGTCTTCCAAATGTTGCGAAAATGATGAAGAGCAGATAATGAGATCGTCGAGGTACGCCAATAGATTAAGATTCGGTAAACCTGCTTTAAACCTATCAATCAGGCGCTGAAATGTTGCTGGCGCGTTCCGAAGTCCGAAAGGCATTCTTTTAAAACGAAATGTCCCAAACGGTGTGATGAGGCAGGTTTTGTCGCGATCTTCTTCCGCTACTTCTACTTGGTAGTACCCACTTCGTAGGTCAAGCGTAGTCATGAAGTTTGTGCTCTTCGCAGCATGCAATAAGTCATCCATCCTCGGCAGCGGATATCGATCTGGCTTTGTGATTGCGTTGATTTTTCTAAAATCAACACACACACGTACGCCACCGTCCTTTTTGGGCACCATAACTACTGGTGAAGCCCACGCAGACTCGCATTCTTCAATAACATCTTTATCTAGCATGCCCTCAATTTCTTGCTTCAACTCTCGAATCTTTGCAAACGACAGCCTGTATGGCGACGAAAAAATTGGGGCATGGGTGCCAGTATCTATTTTATGTAAAGCATAAGGTGTAGATTCACCGATTTCGCCAAATACATGAACATGTACGTATAAAACGTCATCTAATTTCGCGCGTTGCTTTAAACTCAATTGAGTAGCATCACTTGGCTTTAATATTTTGAAATCGAAAGCAAATAATGGAGTGAAGTTTTCGTCAATATACGCTTTCGGGTTGTAGAAAGCACCTCCGAACAAACGACGGTCGTCTTTACGTTGCGGAGTGTCCATTTGCAGCGGTACAGCGTCCCGAAAGATAGCTTGAATGCTATGCGGCGAATAGTCGTTCTTTCTATTGATTTCGGGGCCAAAATACTCAAAATCGGACAGATGGTGGTTAGGCCGATTTTGTTTTGCTGCATTGGTTGCAGCTTCGTCTGGCTTCCGCTTTTCTTGGCCATTTTTAGCTTCGGTTGCGAACGGTAAATTCTCTTTGAGCGGCAATGTTTGTGCAAAGTTAAATTTCTGAGCAGGATTGCTTTCGAAATCCCAGTAGCGTTGCCCCATATTCAAAACAATACCAGCTTGCTCAAGAAAATCAGCACCGATCAATGTGCGATTGCTGACAGCGTTAGGAAGTACCATAAACCGGATATTCAGGCATCTTCCCCCAATAACCACTTTGCATATAGTGCAAAGACATTTTTGTACGCATGCACTGCCGTCCGCAAGCATGACTTCGCATTCTACTTGCTGGTACTGGCATCCTTTAGCGTCCATTACCCGTTTCAAGTTCGCACTGGCAACACTAGTGCGCGCTCCCGTATCGATGTATGCCTGCCCGTCGTCGCCAAATATTTTAATATTGACGAGCGGAATATCACGTCCCATCATGCGCGTTGCCACCGAATTGAAATTAACAATTGTAGGCGACGGAGCCGTCTTCTTACTGCAATTACCGCAATTGGCACGAGTAACTCCAGGAGCGTTGCAACCATAACAGGCAAGTTTCGGTTTGCTTTCTGTCGTTGGAGCAGGTCTCACCGCAGAAACTCCTTGCGCACTTTCTGCCTGTTTTTTGAAGCATTTGTCTGCGGTATGACCTTTCTTTCGGCAGAAATTACAGCGGCGGTCTTCGCCCGCGCTTTCGTCGGCACCTGGCTTCGCACGCTCACGAATGCAATGCTCGGCTTCACGAGCATCGATGAGCAGTTCGTCAAATGACTGTACCTTGTGTCGGTACACCCTGTCCCGTATTTGAGCGTGTAACATTCCAAATACGATATCAATTTGCTCGGTTTCGGATGGAATGTTACCTAACTGCGCGAACAGAGCGCGCTTTTTCCGAATAAACGAGTCAGTGGCTTCATTTTTCTGCTGCTTTGCCTCAAAGATTTCCATATACACCCGCCAGGCAGGCTTTGGTGGTGCAAACGAATCGCGCAGCATTTTGATTACACATTCAAAATCTTCAGCTTTACCCTTCACGCCACGCCACCACTCCGACGCATCACCCTCCAAAAGCATGGGCATACCACTGACAGCATCAGCATCGCTGATCTTTTCAACTGCCTTAAATGTGGTCATCGCCGAGATGAACTCTTCCACTTTTGAGGGATCACGCACTCCATTGTAGCGGGCAGTGCAACTGGCGAACGAACCAGCCCTTACGTTACATGCTGCCACTACTTTCATGAGCTTCTCAAACTGTTCGCTGCTGAGACCTAACATGCTTTGTTGTTGTTCCGACGCTGATGTCGGCGTTGGCGTCGCCATCTTGCTTTTCGCACGTGTCACGCGACGTGTATCAGAGCAATCTTCAGCCACGATTTCACTTTTTAGGCGTAAAAATTTATGCAAATCGGCTAAAATTCCGAAAAACTGCTTGAAATACCACGATGTAAGAAATCGTTTAATCCACAATCCACAAATATGTCGTCAGAATTCGACCACGCGGTTGGGCGCCAATGTAAAAGTTCCAGTGTCTTTGGTAACGGATGTATGTATGTAGATCCTGAAAAATATAGTTTCGGTGAGTGACGGCAGCAGCAACGATTGTGACACCGCCTGCACCCGAACATGGGACCAGCTGTCGCTGTTCACCAAGTCGAGTGCGAGCGGAGTCACTTTAAGACACATGAGAACGGGCCAGCCTTCGCTGTCCACGAACTCATGTTCTTACCGTGCTGCTGTCGCCAATCACCGGAGCAAAGTGAACGAGCTTCTGCTCGACACGCTCTTTTATACAACATATTTGACTTAAAGTTAGGTGCGTATGCAAAGATTGTTACATGTTTGACTTAAAGTTAGGTGCGTATGCAATGACTGTTACTACACATAGATGGCGCTTGTATATATGGTTGTAGGTTTTGGCCTACGTTTTTATTTCACAACACAACTGTTCATTACAAGCTCAACAACAAGAATCATACAGTAAAAACATGTCACCGCCTGCTGGCGTTCTAACCGCTCGTTCGCATTCAAAAGTTCGAAGTCGAATGCCGAACAGCTGTGTAAAAAGTCTTCACCACTAGGTGGCTAGTGTGTTCCCACATGGCACCCCCCCGAGTGTAACGTTTGCCGGAGGTTGCTCGCCGCTTGCGGGCCTTGACTTCCTCGAGTATGTCCGGAGTTGGGTGGGTGGCTGAGACAGTCCTTGCCTAATGGGTGCGTCATCCGTTGCATGTGGCGCTGCTCGTAGAGGGCTCGGGGCGGGGTCAAACACGTCGTCGGCAGCGAGATGGGCTGGCTTCGAGAATGCCGCTGCCGGACCGCGAACGTGCCGTCCGACCTTTGAACGTTGGCAGGGTAGGCACTCGCGGGCCCAACGAGTGATGTCTCTGTTCATGGACGGCCAGACATAGCGTTGGGCGATTACAGTGTGCGTGGCACGGCCGCTGGGGTGCGAGATGCTGTGGAATACATCGAACACTCTACGTCGAAGCGCTAGTGGGACGAATGGTCTGATGTTAGAGGTGGACACGTCACAATATACGTCAAGTTGCTGCGGCCACTGCCTCAGCTTCTGGAATGTAAGAGGAGTATTATTGTTGCTGAGAATTTCTGAAAGCTCATGATCTGTGGATTGCGCTTGAGCGAGTTCATCGAAATCTATGGTGACGATGGCGTCAACGCGCGACAGTGCGTCCGCGACGTTGTTCTCAGTGCCGGTGATGTACTGCAGATTGGTAGTGAATTGACTGATGAAACCCAACTGCCTGATTTGTCTCGGAGATGCTTTGTCAGCACGCTGTTGGAACGCGTACGTGAGTGGCTTGTGGTCTGTTCTGATAAAAAAATCTCTGCCTTCGACCCAGGACCGAAAGTACTTCACAGCCTCGTAGACTGCCGTTAGCTCTCTGTCGTATGTGCTGTAGTTTCGTTGTGCCGATGACAGCTTGCTTGAGTAGAATAACAGCTGCTCCCAAACTTGATGCACGAGCTGCTCCAGAACCGCGCCAACCGCAGTGCTCGAAGCGTCGGTGGTAAGACGAAGCTTCATGTTAGGGACTGGGTGTGACAATAATGCTGCCCCAGCAACTTGTTTCTTAACCAATTCAAAAGCTGCCTCAGTTTCAGCGCTCCATGGAACCGGTCGTCTGTCATTCTTCTTGGAATCTTTCAATAGGTCGTTGAGAGGCGCTTGCGCGCCTGACGCTCCCTTGATGTGTCGCCTGTAAAAGTTGATGGACCCGATAAATCTCCTCAGCTCCACTATTGTCTGCGGCTTTGGGAAGTCGAGTAGAGCTTGGATGCGATTGGGCAATGGCGTCGAACCCTGCGAAGTGATACGGTAGCCCAAGAAATCGACAGCGCTTGCTCCAAACGTGCACTTGTCGACATTGACACAAAGTCCGTACTCGCTGAGGCGTGCGAAAAGTTGACGAAGGTGAATTTCGTGTTCTTCGTGGGTGGCAGACGCCACTAGCAGATCGTCGATGTAAGCGTACACAAAATCAAAGCCAGCGAGCACTTCGTTAATGAATCGCTGGAATGATTGTGCAGCATTTCGCAGGCCGAAGGGCATACTGACAAACTCAAAGAGACCGAACGGGGTGATGACGGCCGTCTTCGGTATGTCCTCCTCGGCTACTGGAATGTGGTAGAATGCGCGTCGAAAGTCGATGGTAGAGAAGACCTGTTTGCCTGCAGCAAGTGCTGTGTAGTCATGGAGAAGGGATATCGGGTAGCGGTCGGGTAGGGTTTGCGCATTCAACTTGCGATAGTCCCCACACGGGTGCCAGTCTCCGTTTTTCTTCTTAGCCAAGTGAAGTGGGCTAGACCATGGGCTGTTAGATGGTCTGATGTGGCCCAAATCGATCATCGACTGAAATTCGTTTTTGGCGAGTTTAAGCCGCTCGGGACAAAGTGGTCTGACGCGTTGTGCACACGGCGGTCCTGATGTTTGGATGTAGTGACGAGTATTGTGTTTTGCTGGTGACTGGTTGGAAGGATGTCCTAGAAGCAGCGGGAAATCTTTGAGGATGCGGTGGTACCTTGTGTCGTTGGTTAAGGCGCTGATAGCTGTGATTGGTGCTGCTGCGAGGATGCCGATTGTTTTGCAACCAGTGGTAGTCTCGGTAAGACAGTGGCTCTTTAAGTCAACCAACAAACCATGTTTGTGTAAAAAATCTGCTCCTATAATGGCGTAAGGAACGTTGGCGATGCAAAAGACCCAGTGGACAGGACGGCTTAACCCAATATGGAGAGTGAGAGCCCGGTCGCCGTAGGTGTTGATTTTGCTTCCATTCGCCGCGTAGAGTTGGTAGTCGGAAGACCTCCTCTTGTCCGCTGGAGTTGCAGGAAAAACAGAAATATCCGCGCCGGTGTCGACGAGGAATTTCGTTCCGGTGATGCGATCATAGATAAAGAGTCGGCGAGGACGTGCGACGCCACCAGTAGCCGCCGAGTCTACTAGCAGTCGCCTCCGTTTCCCTGGTTTTGCTGGCCACGTGCATGGCTCTGTGCACTTCTTGGCCTTGTCGCCAAATCTACGGTGATAGTAGCATACTGCATCCGGCAACGTTGTAGTAGTGCTGGGCCTGCTGTTGTGTGAGTCGCGTCGCCCACGAGGTACGGCGTCGCCGAGCTGCGGAGCGGCGTCGTTGGCCACGAAACTGTTTAACTTCTGAGTAAGTTTCTCGACCATTTTCGTCAGGTCGTCTACCCGCTTGGCTAAACCGGAGCTTCCAGGTGCGCGTGAAATTGGCATCACACATCCATCATCTGCAGGGCGCTGTATGTCAAAAATTTTGTCGGCGAGCTCGGCCAGACTGTGGTTGTCGAGCGCGTCCACTGCCGCCAAAGCGACCTGAATGCTCTGCGGAAGTTTATCCAGCCATAGCGTGCGGATAAATTTGTCGTCCAGCAAGTCGCCTCCGAGTCTGTACATCTCTTTAAGTAGCGCAGATGGCTGTTTGTCCGCCAGCTCCACCCCGTAGATGAGCGTCTTGAACTTGCGCTCCTGTGAAACCGAAAAGTGCTTCAGTAATGCATTTTTGATGCATGCATACTTATCGTTTGCTGGTGGCCTTGCCACGATGTGTTCGATAACAGCCAACGTGTCTTGATCCAAACGGGCTACGATGGCGTTGTATTTAGTCGCATCAGCCGTGATTCTGCGTGACTCGAACTGGGCTTCGACCGATGTGAACCACAGTTGTGGCCTCTGGTTCCAGAAAGGAGGCAGTTCCACGCGTTCGATGCGGTCAACCAGAAGGGCTGATTGCTGCTGGTCGGTGGCGATTGTGCTGTGTTGAGCCGCGGAGCCTGTCGGGTGCTCCTGTTGCAGAGATCGTGCATCCTCGTTTGTGGCTGCTTTGATCTCGGGCGGAATGAGCGGCATGACGGCGTGTAATTGCTAGAATTATGTTGCAAACAATGCGGGGTCACCAATTGTAGGTTTTGGCCTACGTTTTTATTTCACAACACAACTGTTCATTACAAGCTCAACAACAAGAATCATACAGTAAAAACATGTCACCGCCTGCTGGCGTTCTAACCGCTCGTTCGCATTCAAAAGTTCGAAGTCGAATGCCGAACAGCTGTGTAAAAAGTCTTCACCACTAGGTGGCTAGTGTGTTCCCACATGGTATTTGCATATGTCAAATAGATGGCACTTTTATGAATATAAATAACCCCCTGGTTACAGTATTTATTTATATATGCTATGTTTGTTTGTTTGTTCTTTATTTACTTAATGTAAAATTCGTTTGTTGAAAAAAGTGCTTGATATGGCGATTTTTATTTCAACTAGAAAGTTTCGGTTTCGGCCGAATATTTAAAAAAAACCGAATATTAAAAAAAAACCGAATATTCGGTTTCGGTTTCGGCCCAAAAAAGTGGTTTCGGTCGGACACTACAAAATACCAAAAACAAACATCAGCTACTCCGATCGTGCAAAACAAAACACCGTATGCTTGAAAATGTTCTACTTCAGTGCTTCACTTCAGTGTTGTTCTACTTCCGTGTTGTTCCACTGCAGTATTGTTCTACTTCAGTGTTGTTCTACTTCAATGTTGTTCTACTTCAGTGTTGTTCTATACTTCAAGGTGCTTGAAGTTCTATTGTCGTTTCGTGCCATGATTCGTATGAATATCAAAAGCTTTCTTCACTGCAGTGCTTGTTTTGTAGTGAAAGTGAAGAAGAGCGACAGTATTTGAAAACACAACGATGGCTTGCAAGTCATTTTTATAGTGCTTGCGCCGCTCTTTAGTTCACAGCGATTTTGGCAAAACAGTGATTTTCAATCGCTGTTTTCGTTGCCAGTCAATCGCAGTGTGACACTGTGATTACAAAATCACAGTGAAAAAAATCACCGGTTGCGATTTTTTGCTCAACACTAGTTTTTTCCAGCCCAAGCCAGGAATCGAACCTGGGGCGCTCGGTATGAGAAGCCAGCGCGCTACCCGCTGAGCTATCGAGGCCGGCTCTAAAGATGCACGACATTACAATAACACACAAATTTTGAAATAATTTATTACAAGAAACTTTGTCGTTCGCATTTTACCTTGTACGATAACAAAATTACCTTGATATTGATTCGGAATGTTTTATGTTTTCATCATGAAATTATTTGTGCAAAAGCAAAATTGAAATTTATATTAAAATGTTGTCTATTTTAATCAATTGTGGTAATAACTAATGTATTTCTCCAGTAATTTTACAGTTTCGTTAAGATGTTTAATCTTTCAAACATTTCTTTATTTCTTGATTGGAAAGAGCAGTCAGAAAATTAGGCATCAAATTTACTTCCAAAACCAAAAGAAAATCGTTGTGGGTTAACACTGCTTGTGCGGCAACACTGCCACTAGTGTCCGGGCAAAAAGAAGTCGCGCTACTTAGGATTTACTTTGTTTGCTAGCATTCAACAGTTTGCGAGAATGCAAACACTGATTTGCTATTTTTGGCATTTACTCTCGCTCGTTCGTTTGACAACAGCGTTGCTGTTTTGGTTATTTTTAACCAAAAATGGTTATTTTTATTTTTGTAAATGGGTTTTGGTTATTTGGTGATTTTTGATCCCATTTGGTTATTTTTTAGAACATTGCACACTGATACAAAATGTATCTTTTAGAATATTGCACACTGATACAAAATGTATCTTAAATGTCAACGAGCACAATATTATTGGGAGTGGCAATAATATTGATACTGATTGATAGTGGCAACTCATAGCCATTGCGTTTTCCCGTAAAAAAGTAAGCAGCATTGTTTAAATCGATAACTATGTTTTAAAAAGAGTCAACAACACCTTTTTTACGACTACTTTTTGTAAAAGTAAAGTAGTTGTTTATGTCGAATACACATTTTGGTTATTTTTGTTACATTTTGGTTATTTTTATTTTTGTTCCTGGTTATGAATTTGTTTTTCTTGTGGCAACGCTGTTTGACAACAGCAAAAAGCAATGTTGTTGTTCGCAACGGCTCCGCTCGTGTATATTGAAATGATGGTTGTTGTGGCGTAGTGATCGCTCATTCTTTGCATGCATGTTTATTGATCTTGTTCAGTGCTGCCGAACGTACTACTATAGTAGTATTTGACTACTATTTCATCATCTGTACTACCATACTACCCACAAGCCGATTATACTACTATTTTCTGAAATATAAGTGTTAGCAATTTAATTTTCATATTTTAAGTAAGGCTACTCGAAAAGAATTTACAAATATGTTACCGAACTAAACATTGCCAAAGCACGAAATTTAAACCAACGTTGCCGTTTTTTATTTCTAACAAATGTGTTTCCGTATGCTTCACTTTTTGCTGAATTTTTTGCAATCAAGCAAATGAGCTCGTCAGCGATAAGGCGATGGGAAAGTGGGAGAGTAAGCCGATTTTGGTGCGTTTTTTGCAATTCACGTACACAGTCTGTGTATGCTGGCAGTCATCAGCTCTTCACTGTTTCCGCTCTTTTCCCGATATTAGGGATGATTGTGCAAACTAAAATGCCGCCAGTTTCCTTTCAATTATTTGCTTTTTAAAGTATGTTCTCATTAATTTTCTGCATTAAATACACAACATATCAACTTGTTGGTTTCATTACGTAGATATTATTGAAAAATATACCAAAGAACACAAAGCTTAACCCTCTAGCAGGCCAATTTTGTATTGCTGTAAAAAAATTACAGTTGGTTAATTTCGTCATGAGAAAGACGAAAATGATATTAACTTTTGTCTTAGGCGAATAGTTTCCTCGCTAGGTGTGTTTAAAGGTGTTAGGTGTGTTTTCTGGAGGCGGGGCTGCCGAAATTACAGCATATTCAGGTGCATAGAAGCAAGTGCAGAGAAGGTAGAAAAATATGAAATTACTTACTAAAATTTTCTGCAGCTTCAAACTCCAAGATTTACTATTCTATGATTTACTATGAAAAACTCATACTTGCGAAAATAATTATTTTTGTCCGAATTCGACAAATTCTCACTTCAAATGGGTTTAAACCCGAAAGTAGCTCACTTATGGTCACAAAATTTATACCGTTAGTTAAAGGGAACTTTTCCAAATCATTATCAGCCATATTTAAATGAATAAAGTTCGTCGCCTACTCAGCGAACGCATTTTGGTGTACCCCGCCTGGAGGCGGGCTTGCCCGCTAGAGGGTTAATGCGTTGAATACGACAGGGTCAATTGCCGTCCTTTTTATTTCGCAGTTCTTCATTTAGCGAATCTCTAACACAGGGTTGACGATCAGATCAGAACAGGTATGCTTTTGGTGATAAATGCTCTAGTTCGAACGCAGGACTATTTTTATGGGATGCAGCTTATAAAACCTTAATTTAATTCAATAAAAAGCATACCCAACGGTTCTTTTGACACTTTTGGGCAATAATATATTTTTATAGTTAGTTTTATACAAACGTATTACGAAATTGCACAAAAAAAAATACAAATAAAAAGAAAAATTTCTTTGGTCACAAAAAAATTACGCACACCAGCAACACTGGAAATTTGAAATGAACGAGAACAACAACCCCGTTTTAGAAATTTATATGGAGGAAAATCTACGTTCCTGATCAAGCTTGGGGCCTACTAGTAGGCCCCAAGGTTGCAATTTTGCAATAATATTAGTGAAATTCTGTGCATGTATTGCTAGCGGCTCTCCCACTTTCCAATCGCTTAAGGGGGCTTTCCCGTTTTTTCGTCGAAAAATGAGGTGTTTTTCAAGAATTAATTTTGGAAAGACAGTTTGATAAAATGTTGTAATTCTTTTTTATTTTGTTTGTTGTTACAATAGTGAGTTGAAAAAAATTTTTTTTTTGGAAAAAAAACAAAATGGCCGCCGGCTTGCCAAGTACTTATGTTGCCTTGTTTGGAAAACATACTCCCAGTTTTTTACACTTTTCTCGGGTACGGTTTATCTGAAATCAAATTGACCATCATTTTCATTAATTACATAGTTTTAGTTGTCGCACATCGGAGGATTTTTGAAAAATTTCAACTTGGTGAAATTTGGCGCAAATTTGAAAAAAAAAATCGATTTTTTTGCAAAATTTTGGTACTAAAACTGTTGTTAAAAATCAAAATTTCACAATATTGAAAAAATCCTATGATGTGCGATAGAGAATTCATTTGTGAACACGTGAAATTCAGATTTATCCAAATCGGTTCATTAGATCCGAAAAAAGTGTAAAAAACGTCACAAAAACATGGTTTCGAGAAAAACGCGTTTAAAGTTTTTTTAAAGCGTACGCGAGGCTGTGCGCGCCGAAACATTTTTGGCTATAACTTCAAAACTATTGCATATTTCATTATGAAACTTTGGCTTCATATTGTTATAGTATTTATAAATCGATTTCTGTAAAAAAAAAAAACGATTTTTTTAAACCGAAAAACGGGAAAGCCCCCTTAATCGTTGACAACGGCTCCGATCGCTGCCAAGCAAAAGCAAAATTGTGTGCGTTGAAATCAGTAGCACAGGCAGGATTTCATTTTGGAGGGATATTTCACTACTAATTCTTGTATTTGAGGGCCTTTGAATCCCCAAATCTTCCCGCCACGTCTGCACTACTGATTGAAACAATCAACCACCAAAAAAATCAACACAAGAGCACATAGAGATCACAGCAGAGTTGCCGTTTTTGGTATTTTCGGACCAAAATTGGTCAGACTTTTTTACTTTGGTCCGCTTAAACGAATTTCGGTCCGTTTTGTGATGTGATGTCTTTTTATTAGTACAAAAACATTATTTCAAAAAAATAAAATTGTGTATACTTCCTACGCATATGTGCTTGCGATTACTTGTGTAAGTACAATATAATGTGTTTACTTACTAAACACAGCTTATAGTGATCCATGTGTCACGATAAAAACTATATGAAAATCGAAGTTTACACATCACCATCAGTTACTGGTACAAACTTTTAAACTCATGGCGTACGCCGTGCGACCAAACTGCTGCAATGGACAAGTAAGTAATTTTACACAATTAAAAGTTCAAGTTTAACGCTTTATTTTCAGATTTGTAGTGAAAAAAGCAAAGCCAGCAGAAGCCGACCGGGCTGAAGACTGGCCATCAGACGGGTAAGGAAGTACAGTGGATGTCCAGTATAACGAACTTTCCATTTAACGAATTTTCGATTTAAAGTACGGCCAAATTTTTTCCATTGATGGTTCTAACATACGAGTATATTACGAACAAAAGTGAAATTTGCTATTCGATATAACGAATATTTATGCTGTTTTTCACCCTTCGAATTGTTTTTATTTGAGCATTCACATTCTTTACAATAACAATGAATGTTTGGTTTCGTCAAGTGAACGGTACCTCAATTGTTTTTGTTTTTGTTACTTTAAAACTTTCAAATTTACGTCAAGTTACCAACATTTTCAAATTCTGTTTTTATGCATTGCTGATCATTTTCACAGGATTTGTTTTGCGTTCGGTCGGCTTTTTTCTTTTAAAAATTAAAATTTCAATAACACAGTGCAACAAATTCAAAAAAAATTTCGAGGGACCAGGTCAAACATATCTCATTCGATAGAGGACCTCAGTAGGTAAAAAGTACCAAGGGATTTTTTCCGGGATGTTCGAGTTTTTTTAAAATGCAGTTTAAAAATGGCGGCTTAGTGCCCCTTACTGAAACATTTAAAACGTCATATATTTTGACTCAAATGTCAGAAAGGAATAATTACGTGAAATGAAAGCTAATGACATGAGGTCGGAGAAAAAATATCCTTTTTGGGAAAATTGTATGAAAAAGGACATAAAGTACATCAACTAAATGTTTATCCTTGAATATCCTGGAAACCATGCGAGAGCTAAATTTATATAAGTGACTTCTGGTAAAAAAGCATTCAGAGATCTATACTGCATACAGTGGACCCTCGGTTAACGAACGCCCCGCATAACGAACATTTCGCATAACGAACACTTTTTTTTGGGAAAAAAAGTTTCTCTTAACGAACGAAGTTTCGCATAACGACCAACGAAAAAGGGGGAAACCTTAATTGCATGTAAAATTTCTGTCTGTGCTAAGCAACGAAACAGAGGAAACCCCGAATACACATTATAGTGCTGTCTGTGTTTAGCTTTTGTTTCATAATTGTGCATTTTGTTTTATTTTTGTGCATAATTGCCTGTGTTCGTAAAATTAACAAGACGCACAGTGTTTCGACTCCATACAAAATTGGGACAAAAATAGAAAGAGTGCTCTAAATTCGCTGAAAATTTGCAATCTGAATTATTTGGTGCTACTGACCTCAAAAATGATGTTTGTTTTCCAAAAAAATATATAGTTTTAAAAAAATCGAATATATATAACCAAGTATGCCATCGCCACCGAGCCCAAACCGCTGCAACTATAATGATGAAATTTGGTCAATAGTTGTATTTTAAAAAGTCAACCTTTAAAAAGGAGCGATTTTAAAAAATTCGACCTTGACAGGCCGGAAACGGGGTAGTAAAGTTTATATATACGGATATTGTTTTTTGGTCGGATTGTTTTAAAATTTTGTATATATATACTTAAAGAAAAATAACGAAATACGTATTTCAGCGTTTTTCTATATTCCTTTTTTTTCTATACCTTTAAAGGTTGGAAAAAGGGCGATGAAGTTGTTTGAATGAAAGATTTTTTGTTTTTATTTCCGTAGAGCTTAACATAGAGATAACTCAGCTATGAAGATGCAATGCTGTAGTAAAATTTCCAGGATGAAAGAAAATTGTTGCCATTTTTTAAAAAGTTCAGTTTATTCAGTTTCACTATTATCAAGAATGATGTTTTTAATCCCACACAAACAGTTCAATTGAAATACAACTATTTTACAAATAGTTTTCTCCCATAGTTTTCTTCTTTATTGTAAACAAGTGTAAATAATGCAACGTAATTTAACAAAATTGCCTTCCTAAACTTTCCTTCTTATTCTCAGAAAATATTAGCATTAAATCACATTTTAACAAAAAATTTCATAATAATGAAAACAAAAGTAGGATAATATGGCTCTTAACGGGGTAAACGGGTAAGCAAAACCAATTTTTTTTATAAAACGTTAATAATTTGTGACATTGGCTTTGTTAATATAGAAGTTTTCATATTTTATGAAAGACTTCCGTATGGCAACTCTGCTTTTAGTGGGCGGACCATGCCCATTTTAAATAGCGACAGTGCTACTATACTTTTTCTTTCCAGTTACATCACTTCTTCTGGGCGTTACAACCTTTGTACCAAAGTGAATGTACCTCAACTTAGGGTACAAAAATCCATTTTTTTTAGTTAGAGTAGTTTACAAAAATTCTATTATTTTCCAAGATCGCAGGAAATCGCAGAATTTTTTTTATTGATTCAAAAGAAGAAAGTCCATTCTATAGGATTACGTAAAAAAGTAGGTGTAATAATGCGCAATTCGACATTTGCGATCTACAAAACTATATAGTTTTTATAGTTTTTAATAAAAAAAAATGTTTTGTTTAAATAACGTACAACCCCGTTTTTATTTAACTTTTTTTTCAAAATAGCTCATGAACTGATTTTTTGGACTCTTATAAGTGCATAGCAGTAACATTTTCTCCGATTGAAGCGAAAATAGTGTTTTGGTTACGTTTTCAATTGTTGACGCTTAAAACTGCATTTTATCATAAAACAATTTTTCTAGATTTTGATCAACTTGTAAATGCTATAACACTCTCAAAATTTACCCGATTGAGAAATAATTTGAGATCTTGCTCAATGAAAGTATTTCTTTGAAATTTCTTTGAAATCGGTGACATAAAATTTTTCAATTTTTGTCCCACTTCGGATCACTGTGAGACGTGTTGAAACATACAAATGTTCTATTTTTAATTTTGTTTTTATAAAAATTGCAAAATAACATACGTAAATGCCTTCAAAAAAAGATTCGGAGAAAGAGAAAAATAAAAGAGCCAAAATAACTATTGAAATGAAACTCAAGATCATTGAAAAACATAAACATGGTTTGGGTGTGGCTGATTTAGGACGTGCGTTCAACTTATCGAAATCAACGATTTCTACTATCCTCAAGAATAAGGACAAGCTTGCGGTGTTGAATGCTTCAAAGGGAGTATCAAGAGTTTCTTCGCAACGACCACAAATTCTCGATGATATTGACTTTCTTTCAATAAAAGCTGAACTTTAAATATATTGGTGTATTTTTTCAGTTCTTTTGATGCATTGAAACATATTAGAGTGTAATTTTTTCGACCTGGAAAGCATTAATTCATTTTACATTGATTTATATGGGAATAATGGTTTTGCTTAACGAACGTTTCGCATAACGAACAAGATGCTGGAACCAATTGTGTACGTTAACCGAGAGTCCACTGTATTAATTTCATTTCAATCACTTTCACTGTTAAGCCATTACAGCGTTTCAAAAATTATACACTGCTACATTCATGTGTTTATGTACCTACAGAATATCTCGTAGCTTCTTACGAAAAACATCGAATGTAGTAAAGCACATTTTTTTAATCGTTGTAGAGTCTTAACTGTAAAAGTGATTTACATAAAATTTATAAGCATATATATATATGTATAGATATAGATCTTTGAATGCTTTTTTACCAGAAGTCACTTATATAAATTTAGCTCGCATGGTTTTCAGGATATTCAAAGATAAACATTTAGTTTATGTCCTTTATGTCCTTTTTCATTAAATTTTTCAAAAACGCATATGGTTTCTTGGGCTTCATATCATTAGCTTTTATTTGACGTAAAAATTATTCCTTTCTGACATTTGAGTCAAAATATATGATGTTTTAAATGTTTCAATAAGGGGCACTAAGCCGCCATCTTTAAACTGCATTTTAAAAAAACTGGAACATCCCGGTCAAAATCCTTTGACACTTTTTCATCTACTGAGGTCCTCTATCGAATGAGACATGTTTGACCTTGTCCCTTTTTTTAGTGTTGCACTGTGTAATCAATCAAGATAAATTGCCATACAGAAAAGTTTACTTGCGGTAAAGAGGCAATTGCGCATCGAAGACTTTTTCACTTTCTTAACAATATATTTGCTTAACCTTCTGTCTGTCCTTTGCTCAAAATTGGGTCCGCTGTCCTTTGGGGTCTGAAAATAAATTATTTAAAAATGAATTTAAAGATAACGCAAATTTTAAAATTGGTCGGTTGGGGTCGGATTTGGTCGGGAAAAAATTTTTAAGTGGCAACACTGGATCACACGCATATTCATATCTCTGCCGACTGCAAGCAGAGGGAGTTGCGTGCGTGGCTTCATCTTTGCTCTCCGGATGTGGCTCTGCTGTAAAAACCACTCTCACGTGGCTTGATTGAAAAAGCCACGGCAAATTTTTGAAGCGCCACTGATTTGTATGAACGTGAGACATCTTATAGTTTAATTGTCTTTGGTTGGAACCATAAGACACACATCAATTAAATTCACTACGAACTTACTATTTAGTTATGTGTTTCGACAGAGGGAATGAGGCGGGTATTGGACAAGGGGGTGTGGCACCGCCCATTTAACTTAAATCTGGTTCATTTCTTTACTGAAACTTAGCAGTCTCGATTGCAGCCTCGATTGAGTTAATCAGAGAAGAAACTTAATCCTACTACATAAAATTTTAGCACATGGAAAGGATTTAATAGAATACCAGTGCTTACTAATAGGGGAATTGTCTGAAGAAGCTCAAGAATGCAAAAATAAGGACTAAAAAATTTATAGATGTATGAACACTTGCAAAATATCACGATCTAGACAAAATTAAGACCTTTTCAACATGTTAGCAGTTGCTTCTGATCCAGTTATTTCATCTATGAGATCTATAAGATCACAAAAATCAATCTCGAACGTGCGTACAGAGGGCAGGACATCGTCATCTGCTTCGACAGCCAAGCAGCCATCAACCTCAGCATCAGTGCTGGAATGCATTGATGCATTGAATGTACTGGGCAGATGCAACCAGGTGAGGATCTTCAGGATCTTGAGGTTCCAGGACACAGAGGTATCGAAGGAAACGAGGAAGCGGACAGCCTCGCTAGAACCGCGGCAGCCACGCCCCCCCCCCCCCCCTAGGACCTGAACCCTTTATTGAGCTGGGCAAAAGCGCCATAACGGAGTCACTGAGACTTGAGGAAAGGACCAGGAACACAGAACACTGGACTAGCGCCTCCGGTCTCAGGCCATCGAAAATCTTCATCAAAGATTATAACCCCAAATGGAGTGAAGAATGCCTCAAACTAAGAAGAAACCAGCTTAGACAGGCCACAGGTCTTCTAACTGGGCACTGCAGATTGAGGAAACACATGCATACAATCGGGATAGAACAGGTAAGCGTCTGTAGACTCTCCGAAACAGCAGAGGAGACTCCCGAACACATCATATTGCACTGTAATGCGGCTTGTCGCAGCAGGTTGCGTTACCTGGGCCAGTTTCGGCTTGCAAAAGAGGACGTCAATCACCTAAACCCCCGCGAGTTACTAAGTTTCATTAGGGCGGTAGGTCTAGGGGATGTACTCTAACAATTGTAAGGGGCACAATAGATCAATCCTGGTCTCAGTGCAGTTTACCCTAATCAATTCTATTCTATTCCAAGATCACAAAAAGAACTTACAAATACTTATAGCTTAGAAATGCTTTCATTATTAGACATTCCTTCCAGTGTAGATAACTATTTTGAAAAAATCGAACTTACCAAAAACAAAAATTTCTTGTAAAAAATTATGTATGAATCAATAAATTATATTAATTTATTGAAAAAAATATATAAAAAATTTATTTTTTTAATGCAAACAAAAAAGTAATTTCATGTTAGTATGAAGTTTTTGTAAATCTTAACTTTGACAACGAATTTTAAAGCTGTTTTTATGCTCATTTTAAAGCTTGGATATTATACTTTCAGATGCAATTTAAATTGTGTGAATATCTTTATTGGTTCAAAAGTTATGATTTTTGCAACGAAAAAAGCCAAAAGGCGCCATAGTGCGACGGCGCGCGGTCACTTGACTGGACCAATCAGTTAAAAATAGGCGATTTTCGAATGAAATTGAATCGAGTTGGCGAGGCTGCGGTGCGCCATGTGTGTATGCGCATCGCTAGCAGCTGTTGTTGTGTCGGCGCTCGGTGAGTGGCGTGTGACGGCAGCAATAAATGATCTGTGCCAATTAATTTTGGAGCAGCGCGCAATGCAAGTCATCAGCGACAATCACACAGACGCAGCTGAAAGAAGAATGACAGTAGCAGTGGCCGGCAAAGGAAAAGTGAGCGCGCGCTGACGGCGCACAACGAAAAGGAAAGCAACCCGCGCCCGTATGCTGCAATAAAGAGCGGTGTACTTGCTACATATTTGGGTTAATGGCCAATCGCAATGGACTGCAGCAGGCAGCCAACACCACAAGTGCGCACACCCAAGTTAAGCGCCGACAGAAGACGCAAACGCGCCGCAGCGCCAAGGAGGTTCGGTGCCAAACAGCGTGCGGTTGCTGGCTTATGCGCAGCGCTGAAGCTGTTGCCAAAAATTGCATGCGGCGCAGTAGCAGCGACGCGTAATGAATTGCTTAATTGTGTGACATGGGCAGACGGGCGTGCGTGTTTGAGTGCCTCTTCCAAAAATAAAGAATGCAAAGAAAGAAGATTCAATAAAGAACCGAAGCTGTGCAGAATGGGAATTAGAGCGCGTCAAAGCAGTCAGCGGCACTTTGGCCAGCACAGTGAAAGCGGTTCGATGGCGCAGAAGATGGCAGGCAATGTGATTTTTCTTTAGTGGGCAAGACCAGAATTGTGTAACGCAGCTTATTTTTATTGAAAATCTATCGGAATGCATAGAAAAACGTAGATACCATGTAACGAACTTATGTATAACTTAGATTAGCTCTGAGTAGCCGGAAGAAAATGCATTGTAATGTTTGAGTACATTCTGTAACATACACTAGTCAGAATAACTTTGCGTACAAGGGGTACATAGTTTTTTCATATGAAAAATAAATCACTTAAAGTAATTAAAAAAAAAAAATTTTATTAATTTTTTCCATAAACTTAGTTCTTTTATTCTATTAAGATAATAATAACAAAAACTTGACCCAATTGTAAAAGAAGGGCCAAAAACAAAATGTGTTATGAATTCACCTCAGAAAAAGTTTGCGTACAAGATAAGGTCATGTGGCAAACATTTAATTTAAACTAAGTTTTGTCCAAAAATTAATAACTTTTTGGATATGCTTCTCTTATTGGAACTCCCTGCAGAAGTTTCGGCATAAATTTTATTAAATTATGTGTTTTTCAGCTGTTCTTTTGTTATATCCTTGAATTGTTATATTTGTTTACTATATCTTTGAAGATGGAGTGTTGTTGGGCTCAGGGTTCAAGTAAACCCTTATATATTTAATTAAATGCACTCTAAGTGACTAGGGAGGAACTTTTTCAACTTTTTTGAGCCAGTTAATAGAAAAGATAGCTTCACATCGTATGCATTGCACCTTAAGGTCATCGTAAAGTTGAAAAGAAATGTTGGAACCTGATCCAAAATTTTGAAACCTTGGCTTGCATAAGCTTTTAGAATATGTAAATAACCCCTCGGAACCATTTCTGAATAAAAAACACAGCCTGCTCACTCCTTTACTAGACATGCAGCTCCATACCATACCCCCTCATATGCTATGCTTTACTGTTAATGTCAGATTTTTGTTATTAACTGAATCCTCTTCAAATTAGTTGATGCCTTTTAATGCCAAATATGCCAAACCATTATCAGAGAATAATAAATCTTCCTACTTTCCATAGATAACAACACATCGTCCCGGAAATCAGGTTTTCTAGAATCTTTGATGGACTCTTTTACGAAAGCAATTCTGTGCTCCTTGTAAGTAAGCTAAATATGGGCTTCTTACATGCTATTATGTAGGGGAAATATGTTTTTTCAGGACTTTTCTTATAAAGTGACTACTCCTGGGTTTTATAAAATATTTTTGTACATTTCTGAAGATATTGGATGCAACTAGCCTAAGATTATGATGCACTGAGTGCAAAACAATCTAATTTTCTTGCTCGGGTAGCTTAAGAAAATTGCCAGATCGTAGCAAAGAAGCAAGAATTGCTGGTTTTTTCGAAATTTAGGATGGCTTTTCGAAATGACGAAATGCTCTTCGAAAAGTTTCACTAATTTCACGAAATTTTTTGTCAATTTGGGAAAGATTTAGTAAAATTATCCTTTTATCCATTTTTATTTTTTTCGCTTGGGTTCTATTGCTTTCTATATAATTTCAAGCACATATACGTTTAAAAATAATTTACAAGTCCGTTTACTGCTCAATGGAATACAAATTTCCAAATAAAAATAAAAAGCATAACTGGAAATTCCCGTTATTAGTTTTGTACGCAAACTTATTCTGCACCGTTTTGTGAGTATATTGTCAATAAATACGAATATATGAAAAATTATTGTTTTAATGCATCTAAAACACAACAAAAAGTGCAGTTAAGGCATATATGAATAATGTGGATAAGTTTTGGTAAACAGAGAACCCATTTTTGAGGTCAAAATTGATGATAACATAATTTTGACTTGCCTGTACGCAAACTTTTTCTGACTAGTGTACATATGTACATACAGGACCCCGCCAATCCATTAGAAATACGGACATTTTTTTTTACATTGTACAACTAGACTTTTGTGTACAGATTTGGGTAACATTGTAAAAAACATATACGCGAAATATAGCCCATGACACCCGCCTGATGCGCAATAAAATATATTGTGGAATGAATACAAATGAAAGAATGAAATGAATTGAAATTGGAAATTTTATGTGCTAGCAATTTGTGCGAAATTGTATGTTCTTTTTCTAATTCTGTTCAGCTTGCTGAAGAAGTAAAACAACTTTTTGTTAATGTAGAATGTATTTTAGAATAAGGAACTTAAACACAAATTTAAAACAAAAACAATTGAGAAAAAGATTTTACGTAAATAAAAAATGATCAAAAACTCTTCCATAGAAATTTACATTACATTTTTATTTTTGAAGGGGCAAAAATGTATAAGACATTCAGCAACACGATAACAATTAATACCAAATTATCTTTGTGGCATTCTATTAAAACTATATGTTGCTAAAAACAAGAATTTTCTTGTAATCATAACATTTGCCCTACACAAACGCAGTTTTTACAGTTTGACGAACAAATACTAAAAGATGCAACCAACAATTCATTCCTAACAAAAAGCAACTCTGATTTGGCCCCCTTATTTTGCGGCTCTCTGAGCCTGGCGTACCTTGTTAATATACCTTAGTTACAAGTATCATCATCAGTGTTGCCGTTTTGGTCCAATTGGACCAAAATTGATAGCTTCGTTTCATAAATTAAGGGGAGGTTCTCATTCAAAATTTTCAAAAATTCGATTTTTTTTTTCTTTACATTTTTTGAAAGGTATTAGTGTCTACTATATTGCGGTAAACCGATTTTCCGATCCGCGCATCAGAAAAGTTTCTACAGGCCATCCCGCCATGGGGCGCTCTCGGCTCGGAACGCGCGCCTAAGGTATTTAAAAGCGTTTATCTCAAAACATGATTTTTCTAAACTGCGTACAATCTCATTTGAAAACTGTTCAACTGAAAGACTTCATGTTTTGTTTTCTCGAAAGAAGACCCTTTTCATTGGAGTAATGACCTATAAAATCTACAAATTCTTTGTATTAACTATTTTTTGTGAAGCTTCAAAGTATAAAAAAAGGGCTAAAAAATCGATTTCAAAGTTTGAGATCGCACCATTATGTCAAATTTGAAGTTTTTTACCCGTTCTTAGGTCATTCCTCCAATAAAAGTATCCTACTTTCGAGCCTTATAATTGGTTTTGTGTTTCAGATCGATCCTGAGGCAGCAGGCTGTACGCAGTTTTGTTATTCCACGCGAACCGCATCTTAGACGGAACGTCACCACGGGCGCCATTTTGTTTTTTTCGTCTTGAAAAACTTTGTAAATAATGACGAAAATATAAGCTTTTTGAATCCTAAAACTGTTTTTTCCTATGTTTTTTTATTGGCCCACAATAAAATTCCAAATTTTGCTTACTTTTTAGTCATTTGAATGAGAACCTCCCCTTAAGGCTTTGGTAGGTTGGTTGGCTTGCTGTGATTTTCAAGGATTTTTGGTTGGCACACATAACACACTGCACAATTTCAGTTAAATTTCGATTTAGATCTCTCGACAATTTCGATTCAATTTAAATCTTAATAATTTCGATTTAATTTCAATTCGATTTCAACACGATTTAAGTCTTAACTTTCAGTTTAATTCCGATTTAATTTCAATTCAATTTAAATCTCAACTTGACATTTTCAATTCAATTTAATTTAAATCTTAACTTGACAATTTCAGTTCAACTTCAATTTAATTTAAATCTTAACTTGACAATTTTGTTCCGAGCGAGGTCTACTAAATTTTCATTGTTTATGTTAACCCTCTACTGCCCCATCCGGCCTTAAGGCACGGTCCACAAAAACCTAGAAAAGTCCACATAAATATTAATTTTTTTAATGAAATTTTTAGGGCATGTTTTAGATAAATTAAGTTGTCATATCTTTATTGTTGCACGGCTGTAAGCATCACATGCTTCCCAATATTATCAGTTGAAAGTTGAACTTCATGGAAATTAGATTAGAACTTAAGGCCGTATGGGGCAGTAGAGGGTTAATTACAAATGTAAGCTACGTTGTTCACAAAATCAGCTTTAAACGTGGTACATTAGATACTAATCGGTTGCATTAATTGCGGAGTGTGAATTACAATAAATGATTTATTTATTTATTCATTAATTTCATATTAATTGTTAACGTTTAAACGTAGCTCGACCAATTTTAATTTACGACATTCAGTTTGGTTCTTATTAGACTAATTTAGAAATATATTCTTGTTTAATTTCATTTTGTTCGTTATTTTCTTTAGGGTTTCATTTACTTTTATTACAAATTTGGTTATAAAAACCCTCTTCGTATCGCTGGTTTAAACTTTCGTTAACAAAATTGATTTTCACTTTTAAAGATTTTATTTATTTTAAATTTCCAGTTAGAAACTTTCTTTTGTACGTTGAGTAATCTATATATTTATTTGAATAAGGGCGCTGAGATCTCGCTATCCACACATCGTACAATATCATATGATACATCATTTTAAAGCTCTTGATGAGCATATTTCCACAAACAAAATGTAGATTAATAAAGCCTATCTGGAGATATTTGCATCGAAAGTTGCATTAATTTCCCTATTGGAAACAGCATTGCTCTTTACGTGTATCAAATCCAATCAGAAAGTTGTGCGCTTGAGCGATAAGATCGGTATAAGCAAACAAACAAAATCGTGCATGGAACCCACACGTTCCACACACGCTTGTGGTGAGAGCGTTACTTTACATGACACAGCGTTGTTTTATTTGCGCTCTTTGTTTGCGTACACCGCAGCGAGTTTGCGAAAGCACATCGCCGTGGCGGGGGATGATTGTGAGGAGAAAATTATATGCTGTTGTTCTTCTTGCGCCGGCGAAAGGCTGAAATTTCGATTTTCTTTTGTTCTTTGCTTTTGTTCTTCTTTGATGCTAGCCAGTGTTGCTAGCAATTTATGTGCTAGCAATTTGTGCGAAATTGTATGTTCTTTTTCTAATTCTGTTCAGCTTGCTGAAGAAGTAAAACAACTTTTTGTTAATGTAGAATGTATTTTAGAATAAGGAACTTAAACACAAATTTAAAACAAAAACAATTGAGAAAAAGATTTTACGTAAATAAAAAATGATCAAAAACTCTTCCATAGAAATTTACATTACATTTTTATTTTTGAAGGGGCAAAAATGTATAAGACATTCAGCAACACGATAACAATTAATACCAAATTATCTTTGTGGTATTCTATTAAAGCTATATGTTGCTAAAAACAAGAATTTTCTTGTAATCATAACATTTGCCCTACACAAACGCAGTTTTTACAGTTTGACGAACAAATACTAAAAGATGCAACCAACAATTCATTCCTAACAAAAAGCAACTCTGATTTGGCCCCCTTATTTTGCGGCTCTCTGAGCCTGGCGTACCTTGTTAATATACCTTAGTTACAAGTATCATCATCAGTGTTGCCGTTTTGGTCCAATTGGACCAAAATTGATAGCTTCGTTTCATAAATTAAGGGGAGGTTCTCATTCAAAATTTTCAAAAATTCGATTTTTTTTTTCTTTACATTTTTTGAAAGGTATTAGTGTCTACTATATTGCGGTAAACCGATTTTCCGATCCGCGCATCAGAAAAGTTTCTACAGGCCATCCCGCCATGGGGCGCTCTCGGCTCGGAACGCGCGCCTAAGGTATTTAACCGTAGTCCTACGGAAGTGTAGAAAACTACATTTTTAAATTTTCCTTCTTAAATATCTCGTGAACTGTACAAGATATGAAGTTGAGCTTTCGTGACTTTTCCTAAATCATCAAAACATACTACGATCATGTAGTTTCGTTTTTTAAATCATTTACATTTCCGTTAAAAATATGAACTTCCATTTGAGAGGGTAAGTGTAGTTTTCTACACCTAGTACCTTTTTCCATAGTAAGCCATGAGTTTGTAGAAATTCTTGATTTATAGCAATGGCTACTGTTAGTTGTTGGTATATTTGAAATAATCGTTAACTCCTACGATAAAAATATTTAATGTTATTACTATTTTTTGTTTGAAAAGAATTGAAATCGTCAGTAGAACGTCGGACGTGCACGTAAACGGTTGTACAGAGTTCATATAAGAAATGGCCGGACGGAATTTTTGTGCGAAAGAAATTGAAATTGTTTTATATGAGGATACAGAAAGTGAATGTGACTTCTCAAGTGATGGAACTGATGACAATTTCGGACCTGAAGTTAATTGTGAAAGTTCAGATGAGAGCAGCAATGAGTTCAGTGCCGTGGAAAATGATATTTTATCCGGTTCTAGTTTTTCAAATGCTGACCCCATGTTCGTATCGAAAGACAATATAGTTTGGAGTCCATATGTGATGGTTCAAGCAGTTGGACGTACTCAAGCTGCAAATATTTTGCGGTTGAAACCAGGATGTACCACAGCAACTACTTCTCGGGTGTCCAGTATGATTGATGCTTTTTTATTGTATTTTCCTCCAAATATTGAAAAAATTATTTTGGAGAACACAAACAAATTTGGACGTTTCATCAACGAGAACCACAAAGAAGTTGATGCTAATTTTCTTTATGCATATATAGCCGTATTGCTATTGGCTGGTGTATATAAGTATGTTCAATATTTTCTTTAAAAAATTATATTGTGAAATTATATTTTTAGAGCAAAAAATCAAGCTGTATCTGAACTCTTTGAAGTAAATTTTGGTCCACCCATATTTAGAGCCATAATGTCAAAAGAAATGTTTGAATACCTGACAAGAATTATTCGCTTTGATGATACTGAAAATCGTCGGCGTAATAGATCGAAGATAAATTTGCTCCCATTCGCGAGTTATGGGAACATTGGGTGCAGTTACTGCCTAGATTTTATAATCCATCTGAATGTGTTACAATTGGTGAACAATTGTGCGGGTTCAATGGTCGCTGTTCGTTTAGGCAGTATATACCAAGCAAGCCTGAAAGGTATGGTTTGAAATTTTGGCAACTTGTGGATTCGAGATCGTACTATGTATGGAACATTCAACCATATCTTGGAAAATTTGCTGGATGTGCTCCAGAAAAAAATGTTGGACAGCGTGTGGTAATGGATTTGGTTGAAGGCTTACGCGGCCACAATGTGACTATGGATAATTTCTTCGTGTCTCACGAATTGGGTCAAAAGTTGTTAAAGAAACAGATAACTATGGTTAGAACAATTCGCAAAAATAGGCGTTCAATGCCTCCAAAACTTTTATTGTGCAAAAAAGCGCCGCTATACCAATCCACATTTGCTTTCGCCGAAAACACTGTTCTTGTATCGTACGTTTCAAGAAAAGACAAATGCACGGTACTTCAAAGTACTTTACACGATTCTGCTGAAGTGGGAACTGATGCGAAAAAAATGCCAGAGATTGTATCGTACTATAATAAAACAAAGGGCGGAGTGGATACTGTTGATAAAATGATATCCACATATAGCTGCAAACGCAAAACCAATAGATGGCCAATGGCAATTTTGAGCAACATAATTGACATATTAGCTTTGAACGCTTTCGTTATTTTTCAAGAGTGAGTTATCAATATCAGTAATTATTATTCCAGTAACTATACAAATAAAAACATATTTTTAGAATCAATCCTGATTGGCCACAGACAGACAAAAAGTCAAAACGTCGTCTTTTCCTACGCAATCTTGGTATAGAATTGGCTAAACCGTACATGGCGGAACGCGGGAAAAAAGGCCGATCGCCATTGGTATTAAGCGGTATTTCTGACCAGCAGCCAACCGAATCAAAATCAATTCCAGAGCAAATAAAAAAAGAGGCAAATGTTTCCTGTGCATTAAGGAGAATAGTGTAAAAAAACATATAATCATGAATTTGCTTGCTGTCTATGTAAAAAAACCATTTGCAAGGCACATCACACTCGAACCGTATGCGTAGAGTGCATTTTTTTTATGTAAATTTTTTTATAAAATGAAATACTTTTAAGTTTAATTGCATTTTATTTATACAGAACCGAAAAACTAAAATAAAGAAGTAAATGAAATACTTTACTTACTCAAAACACCCATGGTGTAGAAAACTACACTAACGTGGGATTATTGAGTTTTTTTTCCGTAGGACTACGGTTAAAAGCGTTTATCTCAAAACATGATTTTTCTAAACTGCGTACAATCTCATTTGAAAACTGTTCAACTGAAAGACTTCATGTTTTGTTTTCTCGAAAGAAGACCCTTTTCATTGGAGTAATGACCTATAAAATCTACAAATTCTTTGTATTAACTATTTTTTGTGAAGCTTCAAAGTATAAAAAAAGGGCTAAAAAATCGATTTCAAAGTTTGAGATCGCACCATTATGTCAAATTTGAAGTTTTTTACCCGTTCTTAGGTCATTCCTCCAATAAAAGTATCCTACTTTCGAGCCTTATAATTGGTTTTGTGTTTCAGATCGATCCTGAGGCAGCAGGCTGTACGCAGTTTTGTTATTCCACGCGAACCGCATCTTAGACGGAACGTCACCACGGGCGCCATTTTGTTTTTTTCGTCTTGAAAAACTTTGTAAATAATGACGAAAATATAAGCTTTTTGAATCCTAAAACTGTTTTTTCCTATGTTTTTTTATTGGCCCACAATAAAATTCCAAATTTTGCTTACTTTTTAGTCATTTGAATGAGAACCTCCCCTTAAGGCTTTGGTAGGTTGGTTGGCTTGCTGTGATTTTCAAGGAATTTTGGTTGGCACACATAACACACTGCACAATTTCAGTTAAATTTCGATTTAGATCTCTCGACAATTTCGATTCAATTTAAATCTTAATAATTTCGATTTAATTTCAATTCGATTTCAACACGATTTAAGTCTTAACTTTCAGTTTAATTCCGATTTAATTTCAATTCAATTTAAATCTCAACTTGACATTTTCAATTCAATTTAATTTAAATCTTAACTTGACAATTTCAGTTCAACTTCAATTTAATTTAAATCTTAACTTGACAATTTTGTTCCGAGCGAGGTCTACTAAATTTTCATTGTTTATGTTAACCCTCTACTGCCCCATCCGGCCTTAAGGCACGGTCCACAAAAACCTAGAAAAGTCCACATAAATATTAATTTTTTTAATGAAATTTTTAGGGCATGTTTTAGATAAATTAAGTTGTCATATCTTTATTGTTGCACGGCTGTAAGCATCACATGTTTCCCAATATTATCAGTTGAAAGTTGAACTTCATGGAAATTAGATTAGAACTTAAGGCCGTATGGGGCAGTAGAGGGTTAATTACAAATGTAAGCTACGTTGTTCACAAAATCAGCTTTAAACGTGGTACATTAGATACTAATCGGTTGCATTAATTGCGGAGTGTGAATTACAATAAATGATTTATTTATTTATTCATTAATTTCATATTAATTGTTAACGTTTAAACGTAGCTCGACCAATTTTAATTTACGACATTCAGTTTGGTTCTTATTAGACTAATTTAGAAATATATTCTTGTTTAATTTCATTTTGTTCGTTATTTTCTTTAGGGTTTCATTTACTTTTATTACAAATTTGGTTATAAAACCCCTCTTCGTATCGCTGGTTTAAACTTTCGTTGACAAAATTGATTTTCACTTTTAAAGATTTTATTTATTTTAAATTTCCAGTTAGAAACTTTCTTTTGTACGTTGAGTAATCTATATATTTATTTGAATAAGGGCGCTGAGATCTCGCTATCCACACATCGTACAATATCATATGATACATCATTTTAAAGCTCTTGATGAGCATATTTCCACAAACAAAATGTAGATTAATAAAGCCTATCTGGAGATATTTGCATCGAAAGTTGCATTAATTTCCCTATTGGAAACAGCATTGCTCTTTACGTGTATCAAATCCAATCAGAAAGTTGTGCGCTTGAGCGATAAGATCGGTATAAGCAAACAAACAAAATCGTGCATGGAACCCACACGTTCCACACACGCTTGTGGTGAGAGCGTTACTTTACATGACACAGCGTTGTTTTATTTGCGCTCTTTGTTTGCGTACACCGCAGCGAGTTTGCGAAAGCACATCGCCGTGGCGGGGGATGATTGTGAGGAGAAAATTATATGCTGTTGTTCTTCTTGCGCCGGCGAAAGGCTGAAATTTCGATTTTCTTTTGTTCTTTGCTTTTGTTCTTCTTTGATGCTAGCCAGTGTTGCTAGCAATTTATGTGCTAGCAATTTGTGCGAAATTGTATGTTCTTTTTCTAATTCTGTTCAGCTTGCTGAAGAAGTAAAACAACTTTTTGTTAATGTAGAATGTATTTTAGAATAAGGAACTTAAACACAAATTTAAAACAAAAACAATTGAGAAAAAGATTTTACGTAAATAAAAAATGATCAAAAACTCTTCCATAGAAATTTACATTACATTTTTATTTTTGAAGGGGCAAAAATGTATAAGACATTCAGCAACACGATAACAATTAATACCAAATTATCTTTGTGGCATTCTATTAAAACTATATGTTGCTAAAAACAAGAATTTTCTTGTAATCATAACATTTGCCCTACACAAACGCAGTTTTTACAGTTTGACGAACAAATACTAAAAGATGCAACCAACAATTCATTCCTAACAAAAAGCAACTCTGATTTGGCCCCCTTATTTTGCGGCTCTCTGAGCCTGGCGTACCTTGTTAATATACCTTAGTTACAAGTATCATCATCAGTGTTGCCGTTTTGGTCCAATTGGACCAAAATTGATAGCTTCGTTTCATAAATTAAGGGGAGGTTCTCATTCAAAATTTTCAAAAATTCGATTTTTTTTTTCTTTACATTTTTTGAAAGGTATTAGTGTCTACTATATTGCGGTAAACCGATTTTCCGATCCGCGCATCAGAAAAGTTTCTACAGGCCATCCCGCCATGGGGCGCTCTCGGCTCGGAACGCGCGCCTAAGGTATTTAAAAGCGTTTATCTCAAAACATGATTTTTCTAAACTGCGTACAATCTCATTTGAAAACTGTTCAACTGAAAGACTTCATGTTTTGTTTTCTCGAAAGAAGACCCTTTTCATTGGAGTAATGACCTATAAAATCTACAAATTCTTTGTATTAACTATTTTTTGTGAAGCTTCAAAGTATAAAAAAAGGGCTAAAAAATCGATTTCAAAGTTTGAGATCGCACCATTATGTCAAATTTGAAGTTTTTTACCCGTTCTTAGGTCATTCCTCCAATAAAAGTATCCTACTTTCGAGCCTTATAATTGGTTTTGTGTTTCAGATCGATCCTGAGGCAGCAGGCTGTACGCAGTTTTGTTATTCCACGCGAACCGCATCTTAGACGGAACGTCACCACGGGCGCCATTTTGTTTTTTTCGTCTTGAAAAACTTTGTAAATAATGACGAAAATATAAGCTTTTTGAATCCTAAAACTGTTTTTTCCTATGTTTTTTATTGGCCCACAATAAAATTCCAAATTTTGCTTACTTTTTAGTCATTTGAATGAGAACCTCCCCTTAAGGCTTTGGTAGGTTGGTTGGCTTGCTGTGATTTTCAAGGAATTTTGGTTGGCACACATAACACACTGCACAATTTCAGTTAAATTTCGATTTAGATCTCTCGACAATTTCGATTCAATTTAAATCTTAATAATTTCGATTTAATTTCAATTCGATTTCAACACGATTTAAGTCTTAACTTTCAGTTTAATTCCGATTTAATTTCAATTCAATTTAAATCTCAACTTGACATTTTCAATTCAATTTAATTTAAATCTTAACTTGACAATTTCAGTTCAACTTCAATTTAATTTAAATCTTAACTTGACAATTTTGTTCCGAGCGAGGTCTACTAAATTTTCATTGTTTATGTTAACCCTCTACTGCCCCATCCGGCTTTAAGGCACGGTCCACAAAAACCTAGAAAAGTCCACATAAATATTAATTTTTTTAATGAAATTTTTAGGGCATGTTTTAGATAAATTAAGTTGTCATATCTTTATTGTTGCACGGCTGTAAGCATCACATGTTTCCCAATATTATCAGTTGAAAGTTGAACTTCATGGAAATTAGATTAGAACTTAAGGCCGTATGGGGCAGTAGAGGGTTAATTACAAATGTAAGCTACGTTGTTCACAAAATCAGCTTTAAACGTGGTACATTAGATACTAATCGGTTGCATTAATTGCGGAGTGTGAATTACAATAAATGATTTATTTATTTATTCATTAATTTCATATTAATTGTTAACGTTTAAACGTAGCTCGACCAATTTTAATTTACGACATTCAGTTTGGTTCTTATTAGACTAATTTAGAAATATATTCTTGTTTAATTTCATTTTGTTCGTTATTTTCTTTAGAGTTTCATTTACTTTTATTACAAATTTGGTTATAAAAACCCTCTTCGTATCGCTGGTTTAAACTTTCGTTAACAAAATTGATTTTCACTTTTAAAGATTTTATTTATTTTAAATTTCCAGTTAGAAACTTTCTTTTGTACGTTGAGTAATCTATATATTTATTTGAATAAGGGCGCTGAGATCTCGCTATCCACACATCGTACAATATCATATGATACATCATTTTAAAGCTCTTGATGAGCATATTTCCACAAACAAAATGTAGATTAATAAAGCCTATCTGGAGATATTTGCATCGAAAGTTGCATTAATTTCCCTATTGGAAACAGCATTGCTCTTTACGTGTATCAAATCCAATCAGAAAGTTGTGCGCTTGAGCGATAAGATCGGTATAAGCAAACAAACAAAATCGTGCATGGAACCCACACGTTCCACACACGCTTGTGGTGTGTGGAACGTGTGCTTGTGTGTTTTATTTGCGCTCTTTGTTTGCGTACACCGCAGCGAGTTTGCGAAAGCACATCGCCGTGGAGGGGGATGATTGTGAGGAGAAAATTATATGCTGTTGTTCTTCTTGCGCCGGCGAAAGGCTGAAATTTCGATTTTCTTTTGTTCTTTGCTTTTGTTCTTCTTTGATGCTAGCCAGTGTTGCTAGCAATTTATGTGCTAGCAATTTGTGCGAAATTGTATGTTCTTTTTCTAATTCTGTTCAGCTTGCTGAAGAAGTAAAACAACTTTTTGTTAATGTAGAATGTATTTTAGAATAAGGAACTTAAACACAAATTTAAAACAAAAACAATTGAGAAAAAGATTTTACGTAAATAAAAAATGATCAAAAACTCTTCCATAGAAATTTACATTACATTTTTATTTTTGAAGGGGCAAAAATGTATAAGACATTCAGCAACACGATAACAATTAATACCAAATTATCTTTGTGGCATTCTATTAAAACTATATGTTGCTAAAAACAAGAATTTTCTTGTAATCATAACATTTGCCCTACACAAACGCAGTTTTTACAGTTTGACGAACAAATACTAAAAGATGCAACCAACAATTCATTCCTAACAAAAAGCAACTCTGATTTGGCCCCCTTATTTTGCGGCTCTCTGAGCCTGGCGTACCTTGTTAATATACCTTAGTTACAAGTATCATCATCAGTGTTGCCGTTTTGGTCCAATTGGACCAAAATTGATAGCTTCGTTTCATAAATTAAGGGGAGGTTCTCATTCAAAATTTTCAAAAATTCGATTTTTTTTTTCTTTACATTTTTTGAAAGGTATTAGTGTCTACTATATTGCGGTAAACCGATTTTCCGATCCGCGCATCAGAAAAGTTTCTACAGGCCATCCCGCCATGGGGCGCTCTCGGCTCGGAACGCGCGCCTAAGGTATTTAAAAGCGTTTATCTCAAAACATGATTTTTCTAAACTGCGTACAATCTCATTTGAAAACTGTTCAACTGAAAGACTTCATGTTTTGTTTTCTCGAAAGAAGACCCTTTTCATTGGAGTAATGACCTATAAAATCTACAAATTCTTTGTATTAACTATTTTTTGTGAAGCTTCAAAGTATAAAAAAAGGGCTAAAAAATCGATTTCAAAGTTTGAGATCGCACCATTATGTCAAATTTGAAGTTTTTTACCCGTTCTTAGGTCATTCCTCCAATAAAAGTATCCTACTTTCGAGCCTTATAATTGGTTTTGTGTTTCAGATCGATCCTGAGGCAGCAGGCTGTACGCAGTTTTGTTATTCCACGCGAACCGCATCTTAGACGGAACGTCACCACGGGCGCCATTTTGTTTTTTTCGTCTTGAAAAACTTTGTAAATAATGACGAAAATATAAGCTTTTTGAATCCTAAAACTGTTTTTTCCTATGTTTTTTATTGGCCCACAATAAAATTCCAAATTTTGCTTACTTTTTAGTCATTTGAATGAGAACCTCCCCTTAAGGCTTTGGTAGGTTGGTTGGCTTGCTGTGATTTTCAAGGAATTTTGGTTGGCACACATAACACACTGCACAATTTCAGTTAAATTTCGATTTAGATCTCTCGACAATTTCGATTCAATTTAAATCTTAATAATTTCGATTTAATTTCAATTCGATTTCAACACGATTTAAGTCTTAACTTTCAGTTTAATTCCGATTTAATTTCAATTCAATTTAAATCTCAACTTGACATTTTCAATTCAATTTAATTTAAATCTTAACTTGACAATTTCAGTTCAACTTCAATTTAATTTAAATCTTAACTTGACAATTTTGTTCCGAGCGAGGTCTACTAAATTTTCATTGTTTATGTTAACCCTCTACTGCCCCATCCGGCTTTAAGGCACGGTCCACAAAAACCTAGAAAAGTCCACATAAATATTAATTTTTTTAATGAAATTTTTAGGGCATGTTTTAGATAAATTAAGTTGTCATATCTTTATTGTTGCACGGCTGTAAGCATCACATGTTTCCCAATATTATCAGTTGAAAGTTGAACTTCATGGAAATTAGATTAGAACTTAAGGCCGTATGGGGCAGTAGAGGGTTAATTACAAATGTAAGCTACGTTGTTCACAAAATCAGCTTTAAACGTGGTACATTAGATACTAATCGGTTGCATTAATTGCGGAGTGTGAATTACAATAAATGATTTATTTATTTATTCATTAATTTCATATTAATTGTTAACGTTTAAACGTAGCTCGACCAATTTTAATTTACGACATTCAGTTTGGTTCTTATTAGACTAATTTAGAAATATATTCTTGTTTAATTTCATTTTGTTCGTTATTTTCTTTAGAGTTTCATTTACTTTTATTACAAATTTGGTTATAAAAACCCTCTTCGTATCGCTGGTTTAAACTTTCGTTAACAAAATTGATTTTCACTTTTAAAGATTTTATTTATTTTAAATTTCCAGTTAGAAACTTTCTTTTGTACGTTGAGTAATCTATATATTTATTTGAATAAGGGCGCTGAGATCTCGCTATCCACACATCGTACAATATCATATGATACATCATTTTAAAGCTCTTGATGAGCATATTTCCACAAACAAAATGTAGATTAATAAAGCCTATCTGGAGATATTTGCATCGAAAGTTGCATTAATTTCCCTATTGGAAACAGCATTGCTCTTTACGTGTATCAAATCCAATCAGAAAGTTGTGCGCTTGAGCGATAAGATCGGTATAAGCAAACAAACAAAATCGTGCATGGAACCCACACGTTCCACACACGCTTGTGGTGTGTGGAACGTGTGCTTGTGTGTTTTATTTGCGCTCTTTGTTTGCGTACACCGCAGCGAGTTTGCGAAAGCACATCGCCGTGGAGGGGGATGATTGTGAGGAGAAAATTATATGCTGTTGTTCTTCTTGCGCCGGCGAAAGGCTGAAATTTCGATTTTCTTTTGTTCTTTGCTTTTGTTCTTCTTTGATGCTAGCCAGTGTTGCTAGCAATTTATGTGCTAGCAATTTGTGCGAAATTGTATGTTCTTTTTCTAATTCTGTTCAGCTTGCTGAAGAAGTAAAACAACTTTTTGTTAATGTAGAATGTATTTTAGAATAAGGAACTTAAACACAAATTTAAAACAAAAACAATTGAGAAAAAGATTTTACGTAAATAAAAAATGATCAAAAACTCTTCCATAGAAATTTACATTACATTTTTATTTTTGAAGGGGCAAAAATGTATAAGACATTCAGCAACACGATAACAATTAATACCAAATTATCTTTGTGGCATTCTATTAAAACTATATGTTGCTAAAAACAAGAATTTTCTTGTAATCATAACATTTGCCCTACACAAACGCAGTTTTTACAGTTTGACGAACAAATACTAAAAGATGCAACCAACAATTCATTCCTAACAAAAAGCAACTCTGATTTGGCCCCCTTATTTTGCGGCTCTCTGAGCCTGGCGTACCTTGTTAATATACCTTAGTTACAAGTATCATCATCAGTGTTGCCGTTTTGGTCCAATTGGACCAAAATTGATAGCTTCGTTTCATAAATTAAGGGGAGGTTCTCATTCAAAATTTTCAAAAATTCGATTTTTTTTTTCTTTACATTTTTTGAAAGGTATTAGTGTCTACTATATTGCGGTAAACCGATTTTCCGATCCGCGCATCAGAAAAGTTTCTACAGGCCATCCCGCCATGGGGCGCTCTCGGCTCGGAACGCGCGCCTAAGGTATTTAAAAGCGTTTATCTCAAAACATGATTTTTCTAAACTGCGTACAATCTCATTTGAAAACTGTTCAACTGAAAGACTTCATGTTTTGTTTTCTCGAAAGAAGACCCTTTTCATTGGAGTAATGACCTATAAAATCTACAAATTCTTTGTATTAACTATTTTTTGTGAAGCTTCAAAGTATAAAAAAAGGGCTAAAAAATCGATTTCAAAGTTTGAGATCGCACCATTATGTCAAATTTGAAGTTTTTTACCCGTTCTTAGGTCATTCCTCCAATAAAAGTATCCTACTTTCGAGCCTTATAATTGGTTTTGTGTTTCAGATCGATCCTGAGGCAGCAGGCTGTACGCAGTTTTGTTATTCCACGCGAACCGCATCTTAGACGGAACGTCACCACGGGCGCCATTTTGTTTTTTTCGTCTTGAAAAACTTTGTAAATAATGACGAAAATATAAGCTTTTTGAATCCTAAAACTGTTTTTTCCTATGTTTTTTATTGGCCCACAATAAAATTCCAAATTTTGCTTACTTTTTAGTCATTTGAATGAGAACCTCCCCTTAAGGCTTTGGTAGGTTGGTTGGCTTGCTGTGATTTTCAAGGAATTTTGGTTGGCACACATAACACACTGCACAATTTCAGTTAAATTTCGATTTAGATCTCTCGACAATTTCGATTCAATTTAAATCTTAATAATTTCGATTTAATTTCAATTCGATTTCAACACGATTTAAGTCTTAACTTTCAGTTTAATTCCGATTTAATTTCAATTCAATTTAAATCTCAACTTGACATTTTCAATTCAATTTAATTTAAATCTTAACTTGACAATTTCAGTTCAACTTCAATTTAATTTAAATCTTAACTTGACAATTTTGTTCCGAGCGAGGTCTACTAAATTTTCATTGTTTATGTTAACCCTCTACTGCCCCATCCGGCTTTAAGGCACGGTCCACAAAAACCTAGAAAAGTCCACATAAATATTAATTTTTTTAATGAAATTTTTAGGGCATGTTTTAGATAAATTAAGTTGTCATATCTTTATTGTTGCACGGCTGTAAGCATCACATGTTTCCCAATATTATCAGTTGAAAGTTGAACTTCATGGAAATTAGATTAGAACTTAAGGCCGTATGGGGCAGTAGAGGGTTAATTACAAATGTAAGCTACGTTGTTCACAAAATCAGCTTTAAACGTGGTACATTAGATACTAATCGGTTGCATTAATTGCGGAGTGTGAATTACAATAAATGATTTATTTATTTATTCATTAATTTCATATTAATTGTTAACGTTTAAACGTAGCTCGACCAATTTTAATTTACGACATTCAGTTTGGTTCTTATTAGACTAATTTAGAAATATATTCTTGTTTAATTTCATTTTGTTCGTTATTTTCTTTAGAGTTTCATTTACTTTTATTACAAATTTGGTTATAAAAACCCTCTTCGTATCGCTGGTTTAAACTTTCGTTAACAAAATTGATTTTCACTTTTAAAGATTTTATTTATTTTAAATTTCCAGTTAGAAACTTTCTTTTGTACGTTGAGTAATCTATATATTTATTTGAATAAGGGCGCTGAGATCTCGCTATCCACACATCGTACAATATCATATGATACATCATTTTAAAGCTCTTGATGAGCATATTTCCACAAACAAAATGTAGATTAATAAAGCCTATCTGGAGATATTTGCATCGAAAGTTGCATTAATTTCCCTATTGGAAACAGCATTGCTCTTTACGTGTATCAAATCCAATCAGAAAGTTGTGCGCTTGAGCGATAAGATCGGTATAAGCAAACAAACAAAATCGTGCATGGAACCCACACGTTCCACACACGCTTGTGGTGTGTGGAACGTGTGCTTGTGTGTTTTATTTGCGCTCTTTGTTTGCGTACACCGCAGCGAGTTTGCGAAAGCACATCGCCGTGGAGGGGGATGATTGTGAGGAGAAAATTATATGCTGTTGTTCTTCTTGCGCCGGCGAAAGGCTGAAATTTCGATTTTCTTTTGTTCTTTGCTTTTGTTCTTCTTTGATGCTAGCCAGTGTTGCTAGCAATTTATGTGCTAGCAATTTGTGCGAAATTGTATGTTCTTTTTCTAATTCTGTTCAGCTTGCTGAAGAAGTAAAACAACTTTTTGTTAATGTAGAATGTATTTTAGAATAAGGAACTTAAACACAAATTTAAAACAAAAACAATTGAGAAAAAGATTTTACGTAAATAAAAAATGATCAAAAACTCTTCCATAGAAATTTACATTACATTTTTATTTTTGAAGGGGCAAAAATGTATAAGACATTCAGCAACACGATAACAATTAATACCAAATTATCTTTGTGGCATTCTATTAAAACTATATGTTGCTAAAAACAAGAATTTTCTTGTAATCATAACATTTGCCCTACACAAACGCAGTTTTTACAGTTTGACGAACAAATACTAAAAGATGCAACCAACAATTCATTCCTAACAAAAAGCAACTCTGATTTGGCCCCCTTATTTTGCGGCTCTCTGAGCCTGGCGTACCTTGTTAATATACCTTAGTTACAAGTATCATCATCAGTGTTGCCGTTTTGGTCCAATTGGACCAAAATTGATAGCTTCGTTTCATAAATTAAGGGGAGGTTCTCATTCAAAATTTTCAAAAATTCGATTTTTTTTTTCTTTACATTTTTTGAAAGGTATTAGTGTCTACTATATTGCGGTAAACCGATTTTCCGATCCGCGCATCAGAAAAGTTTCTACAGGCCATCCCGCCATGGGGCGCTCTCGGCTCGGAACGCGCGCCTAAGGTATTTAAAAGCGTTTATCTCAAAACATGATTTTTCTAAACTGCGTACAATCTCATTTGAAAACTGTTCAACTGAAAGACTTCATGTTTTGTTTTCTCGAAAGAAGACCCTTTTCATTGGAGTAATGACCTATAAAATCTACAAATTCTTTGTATTAACTATTTTTTGTGAAGCTTCAAAGTATAAAAAAAGGGCTAAAAAATCGATTTCAAAGTTTGAGATCGCACCATTATGTCAAATTTGAAGTTTTTTACCCGTTCTTAGGTCATTCCTCCAATAAAAGTATCCTACTTTCGAGCCTTATAATTGGTTTTGTGTTTCAGATCGATCCTGAGGCAGCAGGCTGTACGCAGTTTTGTTATTCCACGCGAACCGCATCTTAGACGGAACGTCACCACGGGCGCCATTTTGTTTTTTTCGTCTTGAAAAACTTTGTAAATAATGACGAAAATATAAGCTTTTTGAATCCTAAAACTGTTTTTTCCTATGTTTTTTTATTGGCCCACAATAAAATTCCAAATTTTGCTTACTTTTTAGTCATTTGAATGAGAACCTCCCCTTAAGGCTTTGGTAGGTTGGTTGGCTTGCTGTGATTTTCAAGGAATTTTGGTTGGCACACATAACACACTGCACAATTTCAGTTAAATTTCGATTTAGATCTCTCGACAATTTCGATTCAATTTAAATCTTAATAATTTCGATTTAATTTCAATTCGATTTCAACACGATTTAAGTCTTAACTTTCAGTTTAATTCCGATTTAATTTCAATTCAATTTAAATCTCAACTTGACATTTTCAATTCAATTTAATTTAAATCTTAACTTGACAATTTCAGTTCAACTTCAATTTAATTTAAATCTTAACTTGACAATTTTGTTCCGAGCGAGGTCTACTAAATTTTCATTGTTTATGTTAACCCTCTACTGCCCCATCCGGCCTTAAGGCACGGTCCACAAAAACCTAGAAAAGTCCACATAAATATTAATTTTTTTAATGAAATTTTTAGGGCATGTTTTAGATAAATTAAGTTGTCATATCTTTATTGTTGCACGGCTGTAAGCATCACATGTTTCCCAATATTATCAGTTGAAAGTTGAACTTCATGGAAATTAGATTAGAACTTAAGGCCGTATGGGGCAGTAGAGGGTTAATTACAAATGTAAGCTACGTTGTTCACAAAATCAGCTTTAAACGTGGTACATTAGATACTAATCGGTTGCATTAATTGCGGAGTGTGAATTACAATAAATGATTTATTTATTTATTCATTAATTTCATATTAATTGTTAACGTTTAAACGTAGCTCGACCAATTTTAATTTACGACATTCAGTTTGGTTCTTATTAGACTAATTTAGAAATATATTCTTGTTTAATTTCATTTTGTTCGTTATTTTCTTTAGGGTTTCATTTACTTTTATTACAAATTTGGTTATAAAAACCCTCTTCGTATCGCTGGTTTAAACTTTCGTTAACAAAATTGATTTTCACTTTTAAAGATTTTATTTATTTTAAATTTCCAGTTAGAAACTTTCTTTTGTACGTTGAGTAATCTATATATTTATTTGAATAAGGGCGCTGAGATCTCGCTATCCACACATCGTACAATATCATATGATACATCATTTTAAAGCTCTTGATGAGCATATTTCCACAAACAAAATGTAGATTAATAAAGCCTATCTGGAGATATTTGCATCGAAAGTTGCATTAATTTCCCTATTGGAAACAGCATTGCTCTTTACGTGTATCAAATCCAATCAGAAAGTTGTGCGCTTGAGCGATAAGATCGGTATAAGCAAACAAACAAAATCGTGCATGGAACCCACACGTTCCACACACGCTTGTGGTGAGAGCGTTACTTTACATGACACAGCGTTGTTTTATTTGCGCTCTTTGTTTGCGTACACCGCAGCGAGTTTGCGAAAGCACATCGCCGTGGCGGGGGATGATTGTGAGGAGAAAATTATATGCTGTTGTTCTTCTTGCGCCGGCGAAAGGCTGAAATTTCGATTTTCTTTTGTTCTTCTTTGATGCTAGCCAGTGTGGCTATGTCCCAAATTTGGCATTTTTATGTTTTGTTTTGATCACGTTATTCTAAAGAGTCCAACTCAAATCTTACAAAAAAGTAGTTAGAGTTCTTTTTGAAAAATGGCAACATCAACTACAAAAATAAGAAACAAAATTTTAACGAAGGGAGGAAGTTTGTTGCTATAATTAAACATTAACCACATCGGTCTTTTTAAAAGAGGATTACTTCACTCATGGCCAATTGTATGTAGCGTTAAGTCGGGTGCGATCATCATTAGACATAAGAGTGCAATTATTGGCAAATAAATTAAACACAACGGCGAATGTACTATTTCACGAAGTACTATAATGCAAAAAATATACATTACATTTTAGTTACATAAACGAAATGGTAGTTTTTTTGTTTACACCCGAATTTCGGGAGTTACAACTAGTTTATCTTATTTTTACAAGTGTATTAACGAAATGTTAATTTTACAGTCATAAGTTTGGCATTCGTTGGTTATATACTATATGCCACTCTCGTCTTCTTTCTTTTCCGTAATTAATTTAATTTATTTAATTTAATTTTACTTTTCACGGATCTTATTTTGCATTTAAAATTTAAATTTTATTTAAATTTAACTTAATCAATTGAGTTTGATTAGTTAGCCATTCTGAGATGAAAGTAAAATCAATCAAATCAAAATTATTCTCATTTTGGTTAGTTCAATTAGAAATTACGTTTTACAACACTTGCTTTCTTGTGACAGTTTCGTAAAACTTCTTTTACTCTCCCTTTTTTATCCGTTGAACACAATGCCTTCACAACTTTGAGTTAAGTCTCCACTTTAACTTTCATTTTGTTCTTTATACTCTTCTTTAAACGTTTCTTCTTCTTTTAAACTTTCTGACTACTTCAACTACTTTAACAGTTCTTCTCAAACTTTATCGTACAGTCTATCTTAACATTTACTTTCAAACTTTATTATGCAATCGCAACTCTACTTATTCATGTTACTTATCTGTATTTTCCTTTGCGCCGTGCTGCACTCTCTCATCTTAGACTTCTAAATGCCTCGTGTTCTTCGTGTTTCGCTGCTTTCGTCTTAAATTTCTTTTAACCACGTGTTCGTGTTCTTCGTGTTTCGTTGCTTTGCTGCTTCCGTCTTAAACTTCTTAAATGTTCACCTTACTGCGTGCGTTTTATCCTACTGATAATTTTCCCCGTAGACTGACGAGCAGATTTTTTAGTGCGGGCAGTGAAAGGTGTGACTCGATTTGTGTGGAACACACTATGCTGCCATCCGCTTCCAACTGACCTCGGTGCTCTTAATGGAGCTAATTGGGCGACTGGCTCGGACGATCCCGGTTGAGCCCCCAGAAATGTAGAATCCACTTGGTGGTGGAGCAATTAAAACTCGTTTGTTGATTTTAATAATTTAACAAAATGTTAGATTGCTTTCTTTATTTGTAATTCTTATGAGAAAATACACGCTGCGGGAGTCGTCCGATCTCGTCGCCGTTTGTCAAAAGAAGCAAGTCAAGTTTCGTTTCTGTCTTTTTCATTCGTCCGTTTTTCCTTTTCTTCGTCCAGTCTGGGTTGCTGGTCTTCTCCCTCTGCAGTCAGTCGCACGGTTGCATTTGTGTTGTAGTTTCGTCCGCTTCTAAGTGTCCGTCCGTCCGTCAATCCCGCAGATATTATGCTGCCAAAAAAAGATTCTTGAAGAATCAATAGTCAAAAGTTTGCTCTCATAAACCGCCTTTCATTTTTCAATGCTATGAAATACTTCCTCAACGGCCCAAAGTTGCTTATAAGCAACTTCCATTATCTAGTGACCCGGTAACTCCAGAAGTCTTAAATCCTCAAAAATCCTTAATTTAGATCTAATAACCACGGGAATCAGGAAAAAAATTTTTCTGACAGTTGGTATAGGAGCGGGCCCGAAAGGGTTAAAAATTATAGCGGGCTAATAAAAACGTCTTCCTTTCTTTCTATTTCCATTTTTAATTGTCTTTGTTGATTACTTATTATTATTTATTTTTTATTGCGCTACGATCATATAAGTCGCCATGCCAGCCATATTTTATTTTCTTTTCTATGATTTTGAGCACACTAAAGTCGGCAGTGAGTTCAGGAGCAATATGCGACGCCGTGCAGGCTTATAGAAGAAGAACAAAAGCCAGCCAGAAAATAGAAACGTTTTACAATTTCAACTTTTCGCCAGCTCAACAACAACAACAACAACAACAAAAGCACATCGTCTTCATCTCCCAATCATCCTACGCCGCAGCAGTGTGCTAACGCAGACTCGCTGCAATGAGCGCAACCAAAGAGCGCAACACAGAAAATTACGTTCTTGCTTGTAAAGCAGGCACGATTGCCAACTTTTCTATTTCAGAAAGCACTAAAACCGCAAAAAATTGCGTTTTTCCACTCAGAAAGCACTGATGAGCAAAAAAAGGTGGTAGTTGTCCTAATATTCCGTGTACCATACTAGGAAATCTATTGCAGATCAGTGGCAACCGTGACCTTAGTAGCAATTCCACCAAGGAGGATCACTTCGGTTGTCATGTCCAAACAATGATTTTTTAGCCCAACATTCCAGTGTTATATAGGTGTTAAATGAAATATAGTGTTGTATAACACTCCAGTTATTAAAAAAAAACTTAAATTTTTTCCAAGCATGAATTAGTCCTGATGTCTTTGAAATAAAAAAAGCACTAAAAAACGCACCAAGCACCAAACTCAATATTTTCCGCGTTTTGATTTTCAAAAAGCACTAAATTTAGTGCGAAAAGCACTAAGTTGGCAACAGTGAAAGCAAACCTTCTGTATGTTTATTTTCTTTGTTTCTACTCACATGTTACGCTGAAGTTACAGAGAATTCTGCTGTTAGTATATTACTTCATGTTCGTTGGTAATACAAAGTAAAACAAAGTGTTTTGTCATTTCCTTAACCCTTTTATTAATAAAAAAAATCACATTTCAAAAATTAAAAATTGAAAGTCGCAGTCATGGCTCAATTATAAGGTTGTAGCAAAAAGTATAGAACATAAAGAGTGTGCATCACGTACAAGCAAAAATTTGAATGCGGGTGATGATATGGCAACCCAACTTCACGATGCGGGGGTAGGCAACAAGAGGGAACACTTGAAATGAGAGCACAATGCTCTGAGCGCAAATCAAAGCAACACGAATCATGGTTGCCACTCGCCTAAAATGTTTTCTACCAAAATCTTTTATAAAAAGTTACCAAAAGTTACACATTTTTTTATTGACAAAAAAGAAAATATACAAAACAATGCATTTCATAACAAAGGTACAAAAAATGTACACCTACGGTCAAAATAATAGCAGTAAATGCATGCATAAACCGCTAGATTAAAAGAAACACCAAATTTGAAAGGATTGCCGCAATATTTTATTTTTACAACATAAACAATTATAAACATGAAATGTTTTAATTGAAATGTCGAAATTTAAATGTGAGACGGTAGAATTCAAATTTTCTACATTTCAATTCGATTAAATAATCGATAGTTTGGCAGAAGTGTGGCGAACAATGCTGCCATTGGACCGGGCTGAAGGCACTGTTGCCAGTGCTGCGTATTTAATTTATATAACAAGGTGTGATATAAATTTATAATTAAAAAAGCAATTGTTCTTGTCTATTACTTCAAATCAATTTTTGATTTCAAAAGTTACCAAAATGAAAATAAAGTTACCAAGTTACCAAACAGTTTAAAAGTTACCAATTTTGGTAGAAAGTTACCAATTGTGGCAACCGTGTCACGAATGCTGCGTCTGTGCTCACTCGTTCATTGCCGCACAATTGTGTGAGCATATGATCATATTGCACCATTCAAAGAGGAGTAAGACGATGTGCTGTTGTTGTTGTTGTTGCGCTGGCGAAAAGCTGAAATTGTAAAACGATTTATATTTTCTGGCTGGCTTTTGTTCTTCTTCTATAAGCCTGCACGGCGTCTCATATTGCTCCTGAACTCACTGCCGACTGTAATGTGCGCAAAATCATAGAAAAGAAAGTAAAATATGGCTGGCATGGCGACCTATATGATCGCTACAGGCAATACAAAATAAATAATAAGTAATCAACAGAGACAATTAAATAAAAAGGGGAATTGGAAAGAAAGGAAGACGTTTTTATTAGCCCGTAATAATTTTCCGTCCCGTTCTTTGGAACTTTTTTTACGGCCCACATATAATGCTTGCTTAAAAGAACTAAAATAAGAAAATCTAATATTGTAAATTTATGGTCACATCATTCGCCATGCTGAATGGTTCCAGAATATTTATACTATTTTTAAGCGTAGGTATGCCTTAAGGGGTTACGCCACTGTAACCGCTCAAAAAATAGGGTTTTTTTGTGATTTTTTTCCTCGCTTTCAAAAAGTTTGTAGAAGAAGTTATTCACAGGTGTTATTGGACACATATTAGACTTTATTTTGGAATTTTTTGACACAGCAATATCAACATATAGGTGGCTCCACTGCATCCTCCTAGGCTATGTTTTCCCTGCAGGGCTTCACGGCACGCAGCACTGAAGGTGCAATTTTGAATCTGCGACAAAATAAAAAATTCCTGTTAATCTAGAGGCTTTTTGCTAGAGAAGATCGGGTGAATTTTTAAAAATATTGATTTTTAAAATTTTGGCGGGAGTTTCAAAAAATTTTTTGATTTTTGAGGTAAAAAATTACATGTCTTTTGTTAATTAAAAATCAACAAATCGAGTTATCAAAAATTCCACACGATCTTCTCTAGATAATGTTATTGTTAAGATCCAGTCAAAATTTTAAGTCAAAATATTGAAAATTGTTCGAGTTGTGCCGCGTGCCATTTTGAAAAATCGTGTTTCGAGAAAAACGCGTTCAAAGTTTTACACCCGCTTCGGCATACGCGTGACGCGCTTGGCGGTAACCTCGTATTTCGCATAAAAATTTTTTAGTTTATGCATAAAACGTTTTGTTTCTTATTCTATAGGGTTCAAACTATTTTTTAAGCCAATAAAAAAAAAATCGATTTTTTTTTAATTTTACTGTGGCGTAACCCCTTAAAAACATTTTTCTTATGACAAAATACTTGTCTTATTATTTATTTGTTTATTTAGTGCTCTAGTAGTGCTTTCGCATCAAGGCTAAATACTTTAGCATTAGCCTTATTTGCGCGCATGACCCGACGGAAGAGAAGGACGATGCGACCAAGGATGCCTTCTATGCGAAGCTCGAGGACGTCTACGACGGGTGCCCGGCCCATGACGTCAAAATTGTCCTCGGGGACTTCAACGCAAAGGTCGGGCGAGAAGGTATATTTAGTCCCACAGTCGGGCAGTTCAGCCTCCACGCGACCACTTCGAACAACGGTCTGAGGCTGATCGATTTCGCCGCGGCACGAAACATGGTAGTTAGTAGCACCAGATTCCAGCACCTCGATATCCATAAGGCCACCTGGCTATCCCCCGATCAATCCACCCGCAACCAAATTGATCACATTGTGATTGATGGAAGGCATGCCTCTAGCATTCTAGATATGCGCACGTTCCGAGGACCCAACACCGACTCGGACCACTACCTTGTTGCAGCCAAGGTACGCATGCGTCTTTGCGCAGCGAAGACCGCGCAACCTAGTTTGCGAAGAAAGCTGGACATCAGTAAGCTGCGATCACAAAGGGTAGCCGAAGCTTACTCCTCTCAACTCTCCAACCAGCTCGGTCGCTCCCACTCTCCTCCTGATGACATCGGCGGATTATGGGCTCACTTATCCCACTCTATGCGCGCCGCCGCAGAAAATGTCCTTGGTTTTCGACGCCCACCACCAAAAAACCAATGGTACGATGAAGAGTGTCGCGCAGCTACTGCAGCGAAGAATGCTGCCTACAAGAAGACCCTGCAGTCGGCTGCCACGCGAGCCGCGACAGAAAAATACCGGGAGAAGAGGAAGAAAGAGAGGTGCCTTTTTAGACGCAAGAAACGGGAGCAAGAAAGGCGCAAGCGTGAGGAAATCGAGGAGTGCAGGAGCAGGAATGACGCACGAAAATTCTTCCAAAAAGTTAAGCTTCTCACGGAAGGATTTAAGCCCGGGGCATCTTCTTGCAGAGACGAAAACGGGGATCTGGTTACGGATGCGCAGGGTGTACTGAGGTTGTGGAAGGAGCACTTCACCAAGCTGCTCGCAGGCGACGAAGGGAACAATACCGCCAGTGGTGAAGATGTCCAGATGGCACCAATCGACGACGACGGTGTGGATGTGCCACCGCCCAGCCATGACGAGGACCGGGTCGCTATCCAGCGACTCAAGAACAATAAAGCTGCAGGGCCGGATGGGCTACCAGCTGAATTGTTCAAGGCCGGCGGCAGTGAACTGATTGGGTGCATGCATCAGCTCATCTGCAAAATATGGCTGGAGGAACGAATGCCCAACGATTGGAACTTCAGTGCCCTTTGCCCTGTGCTGAAGAAAGGCGACCCAACAATATGCGCCAACTACAGGGGTATCAGCCTACTTCCCATTGCATACAAGGTCCTGACGAGCGTACTATGTGAAAGATTAAAGCCACTCGCCAAGGCGCTGATTGGACCCTGGCAGTGCGGCTTTAGACCTGGTAAGTCCACCATCGACCAGATATTCACTCTACGCCAAATCCTGGAGAAGACCCATGAGAACCAAATCGATACTCACCATCTCTTCATCGATTACAAGGCAGCATTCGAAAGCCCGATAAGGGATTGCCTATATGCCGCATTGTCTGAACTTGGTATCCCTGCAAAGCTCGTGAGACTTTGCAGAGCGATGTTGAGCAATACGCGCAGCTCCGTCAAGGTTGGAAGTGACCTCTCCGACCCATTTGATACCGTTCGAAGATTCAGACGGCGATCCTTTGTCCTGCGACCTCTTCAACTTCACCATGGAGAGTGTTCTGCGCAAGGCCGGTGTACATCGTAATGGCACAATTTTCAACAAAAGTGTCCAGCTTCTTGCCTACGCTGATGACATTGATGTTATCGGGCGTAACAAGCGAGATGTCACCGCTGCCTTTGCGGCTATCGAAAGAGAATCTGCCAAAATGGGTCTGGTGGTAAATGAGGGCAAGACGAAGTATATGCTGTCTACACGCAGGGACTCGCAGCGGCTAGGGTCTCAAGTCGAGGCCGACAGGTATACCTTTGACGTTGTCAAGGAATTCGTCTACCTTGGCACCGCCATCAACAGCAGCAATGATGTCAGCCTGGAGATAAAGCGAAGGATTACTCTTGCCAACAGGTGCTACTACGGTCTCGGTAGGCAATTGAGAAGTAGAGACCTCTCTCGACCGACAAAACTTGTACTCTATAGGACGCTTATCTTGCCCCTCTATGGCGCTGAAGCATGGACAATGACACGAAACGACATAGCGGCCCTTGGTGTGTTCGAGAGGAAGGTCCTTCGCAAAATCTTCGGCCCTGTTCGTGTTGGTGACGATTATCGTATACGAACCAATAACGAGCTGTATGAGCTATATAAGGACATGGACGTTGCGCAGCGAAGTAACACCCAGCGGCTACGCTGGCTCGGTCATGTCTGCCGTATGGACGACGAAGCTCCGGTGAAAAAGGTGTTCGATGAGATGGTTGGAGGTTGACGGCGAAGAGGGAGGCCGTGTCTCCGGTGGAAGGACCAAGTTGAAGAGGCCCTGCTATCTCTTGGTGTGACCAACTGGAGAAGGCGCGCGCAAAGCAGAGGCGCCTGGAGAGAAGTTTTGCGGCAGGCCGTAACCCGATAACGGGTTGTTATGGTTGATTGTTTATCGCTTCTGCCAAAATCGTCGGTGTCAGCAGTGGTGCTGTGTTGCCGCATCGGTTGAAATGAAAGCACCTGACTGAAAACACCTAACCTGAGCACTTTTCCCGTTTTTTCACTCGAAATACAGCGCCGTCTGGCAACAATCACTTTTGTTTGTTTTCAGTTTCTCCCTCTTTCGTCGGAAAATATCAACAGATTTTGACAGTAGCGATAAACAATCCTACCAACAAAATACATGTGGTTTTTGGTGTTGCCGGGATGCTACAACCTTATTATTGACCCACGGTCGCAGTGAAATTGAAAATCTAAATTTTAAAAATTAACCCGGCATTGGTGTGGTGGGGTATACCATACCCCAGAGGTTATATTTTTGTAAATAATACGGATATCAGTTTTATGTGGGCACTATCGCTTCTAGTAGCTGTTTATAACAGTCCAACCATACACATTTGCTATCCTAAAGCAACTTGAGTGTGACCAGATTTCAGTCACATCCCGCTAAAGTTCATTGGGGTATGACATACCCCACCACACCAATAACGTAACTTTTTGTGTAAATAATTTTGAATTCAAATTGATATTTTCGATGGTCTAGTAGTCATCGCTTTATTCAAATATTCACCGTACGGAAAAATAAGAGGCAAATACCAACTGCCCAACTGCTACGTGCAAGAAAAGCTCCCAGTTCAGTATTCGCATTTCGTCGCCGTAGAAAACGAATGTCGTATGTTCCATTGAATTTAATAGCACATACAACAATCGTTGTTATCGTATCATATATTCCAAAAAATATCATTATTTTTCTACATCATCATGATTCTGTAAATCCTTGAGATAAGGCGAAGCTGTACCAAAACGTCGTCAGTACGACTTGCGAAAAATGCGCTAATTTTGAGACCCTGTAATTCGCTACTCTTTCATGGTAGCTACCAAAAATTTAATGTCACATGACTATATGTATTTCGTTTTTAAAACTGACTAGTTTTTTGGAAAATTATATAAAGACATTTTTTTAAACCCCATTATATGGAGTCAACTTATAAATATCAGTATTTTTTGTTTATTTTTGTTAAATTTGGTATTTTCTTTTACAAATTGCTTGCACATGAAGTGTTTTTGTATTTTCTTACGTAAAAATAAATAAAGAATAATATATAATTGCCATCTTTTACATTTGAGTTGTTTCTTGAGGTTGCTGCTATATAAAGTTGTGGGGTATGTCATACCCCACCACACCAATAACGTAATTTTTTTCCACCACACCAACGCCGGGTTAAATCATAAAAAACGAAATGCCGAACACTTGTTGCCTGTGCCGGACCATAGTATATATTGCCATATATACATAATATACACAGTTTATAGTTTATTAGCCTATACATAATTCGAAATGATACTTAAACTGCTCAAGGTACACAGACGGGATAAAGCAAGTAAATGTAGGAATTGTTTATTTTTAAATTGTCAAATAAGCCTACGTCAAATAATGATTTCACTTGGTTTAATACACTATGGTTCGAATTGCCAGATAGCAGGAACTCTCTCTTCATCGTACACTTATTTTCTGACAGTTAATGTCATTATGCTGACAAATGCCAGATTTCATAACCCGCATGTAATAATAATAATAATAATAATTGACTGGCACGACAGCCCGCTTACGCGAGACTAAGGCCTAGCTTCCCGCAACCACCCGTGTTGTGCGTGTGAATTTGTACGCGGGTGGAAGGGACCTACAGTTTTTATGCCGGTTCCGAACGGCAGGTTGGGAGCTTTTTCATAAGCAATTTTTACTCTCAGAGGTTTGCCATTTCCAGCTGAGAGGACAGCCACCGAAAGAGAAAACGAGTTTTCCCGTTATTTTTTTTTTAGGTGTTATTACAGGCAGTATTTGAACCTGAAGTTGCTGCCTTCGACTCGCGGTCCAACGCACTAACCAACTGAGCCACGGCGGCTGCCCGCCGTGCTGTATGAAAACATGCATGTGCTGTATGAAAACATTGTAAAACATAGTTTTTTTTTAAAAAGCAAATACATTCTGCACCAAAACCGACACCAAAAACGCAACTACAGGCCAGGAAAAACGTGCAGTCTGCAAAAAAACGCACGGCAATGCAGTTTCTATGTTTTTCTAACATGAAATATATACTACTGTGTCCAAAAAATAAGGTGACATTTGAATTATCGATTATAGTGGTGTTGTGCATTATGAATTCCTTCCGCCGAGCCAAACAGTCAACAAGGAATATTATTTGAACGTTATGCGTCGTTTGCGTAACGCTATCCGCCTAAAAAGGCCGGAATCGTGGAAAGACAATTCTTGGTTTTTACACCACGATAATGCACCATCCCATACTGCGCTCGTAATTCGTGATCATTTCGCCAAAAACTCAACCCATATCGTTCCGCAACCACCGTATTCACCTGATCTGGCGCCGTGCGACTTCTGGCTGTTCAGCAAGCTCAAAAGACCGCTCCGGGGACACCGTTTTGATACGATAAAGGAGATTCAAGCCGCAGCGAAGACGGAACTAAAGGCCATCCCGGAAAGTGACTACAATCAGTGTTTCGAAGAATGGAAAATCCGTTGGCATAAGTGCATTGCATCGGGAGGGGATGAAATTGATTTGGAAGAATAAATAAAGAATTTTCAAAATAAATACGTCACTTTATTTTTTGGACACAGTAGTAAATTATGTTTTAAATGCATTCAGGAACAAACGCAAAGTAGGCACTTTTCTACTTTGTAACGCTATAACACACGATTTATCGTCACTAACAGTTATATGATACTCCATCTTCACATTCTTTCAGTCTCTTTCAAGCCTAAGGCTGAACATTCTGCATTCAACTATGGTTTTTATAGACATGCAATTTGTTTGCCCTTAACCCTTTCGCTATTTTGTTGCCATATGGCAACATGCTACTTTGTGGACGTCTGCATCCTCTATGGTTGCAATAATACATTTTTTGTTGGTCTTTAGAATAGTTTGAAGTTTTAGGAAAAATACGAAATTAATAAACTGAATATTTAAGTTTAAAGAAGAGAAGTATACACGTTTTTTAATGGTATATATTGACATAGTAAAGGAAGAAGAAGCAGAAAAAATTAGAGAACTTTTTAATTTAACGTTTTCTTTCAGTTTATATACTTTTTTTTTTAATTTTGGCTGAAGTAAATCAAGAAATATTCAAATTTTCGTTATGCGTAACAAGTTTTATGTTTAAGTAATTATTACAGCCAAAACGGTGTTGTTGCTGTCATAGAAAAACACTCCAAAATACTGGGCCCGAGTATAAAAATTAAAAAATGTCTTATGGAATGTTGCTAATATAACCACATATAAGCCTAAGACGTAAAATATAAAATTTTAACTTTCCCCAGTAAAAACCTGTAGCGAAAGGGTTAAAAAGGGTTTTTAACACGTTGAAGACCGCATTGAAAAATCGTATTTCTCACCGCTATTTCTAAGGACCGGCGAATGGACTACTGTACATAAATTGAATTTAAATCATGCCCACCGGGGTACAAGCGGTCCCCAGGTAAAACATGTCGTGTGCCCACACGCGAGCACGCGGGCCGGTAATGTTGTTGCGGAGGGACCCACCGGTGGGCATGCGGTCTTTAACGTGTTAAAAAGGTAATAAGTCGGTATGGTGAAAAGGTTTTCTTTTGATTTATACTTACAAATGTTTGTGCCATATACGCGCATATATGTAAATATATTGCAACGATGAGGCACCCTGTCGCTGTGCTATGCATGAATGCTTTTGCGGGCATACTTTTAGGCACGCACTTTAGAGTACGGCCGGCTTGCTATAATTTCGATATGGCAAGGATGGCTCGCGATGGTAATGGGATGTGCGAGAACGATCGAGAGAGAGTCCAATTGGAATGTGTGAGAACAGTCGGCGCGATAAGCAGACAAGTATAAAAGGCAGCCGGGTACAGCGCAGAGGGAAGTATTATTTGAACAAGCAAAGTAGTAACAAGTGTAAAGACAAGCAAAGTATAAATTTGTAAATAAAGTGATTTTTGGTTTTTACTGCGTTTGCGCTGAGTAATTGAAGTGTGATTAATTTTTCAAGCACAATCCAGAGAGACGAAGTAGGCCTATAAAGAACTCATCTTTGTAGCAATATATTTCTGGAGTACTGAAAGTAAATTTGAAAATGTGTGCTATTTTAGGGACAAAAAAAGTAACGGCACATTGACAATTGCTACTTAGAGAAATATGTGTACGTCATCTACCTGGTACACTTTATTGATTTCACTATGGTTCGTACCAAGAATGATAAAATAAAGATTACATCCGGCTGATGACGTCATTGGTGAAGATTTATAAGGTGACCATTTCAGAGTGTAATACTTTATTTTTATTATTGATGTTTAATTAATTTCTGCCAATTCTGCAATGACATGTGCAGAATTTTGCTAAATCAAAGTTTTGCTTCTCCTGTTATTTTTCCTCATCTTGAAAAAAATTAAAAATAAAATTTGAATCCTATGTCAATTGGGCACCTTAAAATTATTTTCATTCGTTATGAAAGATTTGATTGGCATTTTTTGAATTTTGTTACATTTTAACGCGAAAATTTTACCAAATCGGTGTGGAATCTTTGGAATAATACAAAATACAAAATTTAACGTTTTCGTGGAAACAGTTTACAACAATTAGTAATCAGTTTTTGATAAAAAACAAAACGTAAACAATGAAGTGTGCAGTGGGCAAATGTCGGCAAAATAATACAAAAAAAGCATGTAAGTAACTTGTGAATTTAAATATTTGTGATTGTTATGCCATATGTTATGTTGCGCTGTTAATATTTAATACGATTTTTAAAAATTGTGTGTAAGCAGATCCGTGTCTTACACCGCGTGTGCATTATTTAAGGTTCTCAAAAGACGCAGTACAGAGAATCATTTGGGTACTTTTGTGGACGCGACAGTATCAATTTCATTACTGAAAGAATTTGACGAGGAGGACGATTTTCCTTCAATTTAAAATGGAAATCATACTTAGTAGGGACATAAATACTGTTACACACGTTTTATGCTATAAAATTAAAAGTAGTGAATGTTTTTGGGCTAATTTTTGTTTACATATTTATTGATATATATTGTATACAAAAAGCAAACATTCATTCGAAATGTCCGCCTTTGGCCTTCACGCACGACTTAAGTCGGACTGGCCAATCATCAGTAGCCGCACGCACCTCGTCCATCGGAAAATTGGCCACAGCACGAATCAAAGCTGTCTTAAGAGAATCAATGTTGGGGTATCTTTTGTGGCAAACCACGTCCTCTAAAACTGTCCACAATTTGTAATCGAAATAAATGCTGGTAAATTGTTTTGGAGCCAGGTTTGAGTCGTTTTAGCTTTATGGGCCGGCGCAGAATCTTGCTGGAAAGTCCACGGCTGGTTTTGGAACAAAGAATGGTTAAGTGTTTTTACAACAGCTTTCAAAACGGTTTCTTGGTAAACTGTGGCCGATGTTTGGACCCCTTGTTCGCAGAAATGCAAGTCAGTGACCCCATCGTAGGAGACACCCCACCAACCCATGACTGAAGCTGGGTGATGACCCTTTTCGACCCGTGGAATCAGTTCAGATGCTTCCTTAGATGACCGTGCATACACCCTATCATTTTGCTTGTTAAATTTTTCCTGCACGGTAAAAATTGTTTCATCGGTAAACAAGATTTTTCTGTGCAAGTTCTCGGCGTGCTTCACCAAAAGACGTTTGCATTTTTCCATTCTTTTTTTTTCAAAGCTGCGGTCAACAAATGCCCGGTACGGCGTTTGAAAGCCCCAAGTCCCAAGTCTTTTTTAATAATTCGACTCATGGACTTTTGCGAGATATTCATCTCCCGGGCCATGATTTTCTGTTTTCGGAGCGGATTTCGCTGAATTCTTGATTTGACAGCTTTAACGACTTGTGGTGTTCGAACTGTGCGCGGACGGCCCGACCGGTGGCGGTCTTTAACATCTCTAGTCTCCTCAAACAGTTTTATGCACCGGTAGATGAACATGCGACTAATCCCGAGCGGGCGGAGCGTTTTGAAAATATCACCTTTTTTCATTTCACACTTAAATAGCGCTATAACAGCGATACGGTTTTCGTTATCTGACCACTTCATGGTAAAAGCTAGAACAATTTAGAATTCCCGGTGCAGACTAACGCTTTACAGGTTATGTTTCATAACCCATGTGGAAATAACGGGGTATGTTCAATTCAACTATTACAATGGGTGTGTTCAATGTTGTAACAATATTTATGTCCCTACTAAGTATACCGAAAACCTGATCGTTTTTAATTTTTAAAATAATATTGTTATATTGATGAAACAATTAAAATATGAATTGATATTATATGAAAAATAGTATTGTTAATAAAATATATATAATTATATTAAATAGCAAGAGTGTTATATTGGTAACACAGAGAGGCCAAATTTGCCTAACCTCTATCTAAATCGCTCTAAGCAATTGATGTAACTATGAATAACTTTTCATATGCATATAGTGATAGTTTGAAACAATTCGACTACGTCACTAGTAAAAGCTTCAGTTTTCCTGTCACTGATGTCGTAACCTTGTTTTCTATAATCCTTGGCTCGTACCATGTTTTAGCATGTCAACAGTTAGGTCTAGAAAAAGTTGAATACGTTTTTGGATGCTTTTCTGTCACTTTCAGAAATTTCCTTATGTTTATTAGAAGTAACTCTGCAAACTTTTATTTTAACTAAGTATTTAAAATAGTGCTTCAAACTGTCCGAACTGTTTGGGAAACGATGAAAATAGAGGAGCTGAACTCCGCTTGGGGAATTCGTTCTTCTCAAACTTTAAACTTAACATTTAGTTACTTGCTTGGTTATTTCGTTTTTAAAGCAACTATTTGTGCCTAATATGGCGTTCAAACTGACGACTTAAACCTGTTTAATGTGCTTAAACAAGTTAAATGAACAAAACCGATTCGAAAACCTGTTTATTCGCATGCAATTGTTGTTGGAAATTAAACGTGTTAAACCATTTAACATGTTTTGAAACGAATTTAGCGCAGGGTTGCATCCGAAAGCTTTCTATGAAAACGCTTTTTTGTCAACTGAACACACCGCACACACTCTGAACACATACTAGGAAAACATCCCTTAAATTTCAGCTGTCATTTCATCAAAACAAAACAAAAAAAAATTTAAAATTTAAAAAATTTGAAATGAATGAAAATTATCGTTTTGCTTGCACTTCTTTCATTCCATTCATCACCTTTTTATGGCATCTGAATACAAGGCGTCTAATATTTGGACGAAGTTCAGAATGTTGGCGTGGATTGTGAAATATGCACCAATATTTCGCTCGAACATGCTCCCAGCACATTTTCACGCACCGTTCACAAAAATATTTATTTGTTTATTTGTAAACAAACAGCTGTCAAATTGAACCTCATTGAGCAGTCTGGACGGTTGTGTTCAACAAAAAGCTCTTTTCACTTAAACTAGTTTAAATGAGTCAGTTTGAACGCCATATTAGTGTCACAAGAATCGTCTTCAGCTTCTGAATAATGCTGTTTTGCAAGCAAATGGAATTCCAATGTGTTGGACAACATTATATGAGCTTATGTTGTTTAAGACCTAATAGTTCTTGTTTATTGCTTAATTCCCTTGCAGCCAAGTTCGAGTGGTGGAAATGCGAAACCATGCGCAGCACATGTCAGCTCATTAGTATTCTGAACAAAATTGCAGTTTTGTACTGCTGTAAAGCGGCCCATACACGATACAATCTGGTCGTGCGAAAGGTTGGTCGTTAGGACACACACGTTGCGATTTCCGACACAACTCGTTCGCCCAACTTAATTTTTCTTATAAATTTTATTGAGTGCAGACGCAATGACAAACAAAATAATTGCGCTTCTGATCATCAATGAAATTATAGAAGAGGAAGAGAGCAGTGGAAATTCAAACGCAGTGTTTTCTTAAACGCAGTGTCCGTGGAAATATTCTTCAATTCATCGTCCGAATTTTCATTTTGGTGAATTTTTTTCAGCTCATTCATCTTCACGCCCTCAATAGTACCATTGGGATCAATTTTTTTATAGGCTGTCAAAAGTTTTTCATGTGCGGTATGACGAAAACTTTAATTTTTGTATTTTCCACATTTGCTGTTCCATAGTTCCAGCAAATTTCGATAAGCTTCGATAAAATCGCTCCAATTTTCGTTGCGCTCGTAAATTTCGTTCGCAACGCACAAAAGCTGAAACACGAATGAACTCAGAAAATTTTACAAATTTGTACAACATACCCATACACGTTGCGACCGCTCACACAACTCGACCAAAATATCAAAATATTTTGATTTTCATACAACCGGTTGTGCGACACGTAGAACTGCGCTACACACGATCAGTGTTGCCACTAACACATTTTTTTTCCTACCAAAATTGGTCCAAAATCAATCTCAGCCTACCAAAATAAATTGTTTAGGCATTTTGCATTTTTTTTTAGCATTTTGATCATTGTAATGAATTTTCAACTTAAAAAAATAGAGCAAATAAATTGATATACCTGTCCATGATTCGTCTTCTTGCACAGCTCCTTTTTCACTGAATGAATAAAAGCCTCGAAAATCTGCTGAATTTAAACTGAAGCTTTGAGAAAAACGCTTATAAAATTACGTTATACTACAGTGGACCTCCAGTATAACGAACTTTCCATTTAACGAATTTTCGACTTAACGTACGGCCAAATTTTTTCCATTGATGGTTCTATATTACGAACAAAAGTGAAATTTGCTATTCGATATAACGAATATTTATGTTGTTTTTCACTCTTCGAATTGTATTTATTTGAGCATTTACATTCTTTGCAATAACAACAACATTTTCATTTTTCTGTTTGTATGCATTGCAGATCATTTTCACAGGATTTGCTTTGCGTTCGGTCGGCTTTTTTCTTTTAAAAATTAAAATTTCAATAATTAATCAAGAGAAATTGCCATACAGAAAAGTTTACTTGCGGTTAAGAGGCAATCGCTCATCGAAGACTTTTTCACTGTACACACATAGCCATATTTGTATTTTGAAAACGCTGGAATAAAACAAGATTTGTGTAACCTTCTGTCTGTCCTTTGCTCAAAATTGCGATCGCTATTCTTTGGGGTCAGGATGACCCCAATCAAATGGTTATATAATTTACTGACAAAACATAAAGAAATGTTACACATAAACCGCAAAAGAAAAGAGGAAAGCTCCGAAAAGTGATTTTTCTCGATTTGTTATTGGGTTGTAAGCGCGAAGACGCCGTAGCTCAGCTGGCTAGTGCGTTGGGCCGCGAGTCAAATGCGACGCTCGAACCCAGGTTCAAGACACCAACAAAAAAAATGAAAAAAAACAATTTTTCTTCCGGCAGCTGTCCTTTCAGCAGGAAATGGCAAACCTTTGAGAGTAAAATTGCCTATGAAAAAGCTCCCAACTTGCCGTTCGGAATCGGCATAAAACTGTAGGTCCCTTCCAACCTTGTAAAAATTCGCACGCACAACACGGATGGTTGCGGGTAGCTAGGCCTTAGTCGCGGTATCGGGCTGTCATGCCATTCAATTAATTATTATTATTAAGCGCGATTAACACTAAATAACACAAGTAGACGACCGCTGACCCGTTTTTTAATTCCGCCTGGGGTCAAATAGACCCCAAGGGACAGGCAGAAGTTTAAAAACTGAATATGTGAGACTTATTTCTTTAAAAAGATGGTTTAAAACCAAAAAAAATGTCGATCGATTTAATGAATTTTTCGATTTAACAAATTGGTGGTACAACATAAGATTCGTTATATTGGACGTCCACTGTATTTGTATATATTATAAAAAGACAATATGATAAGTTTAAAGCTCAACGCGAACTTAAATTCAGCACAATTTCTGACATTTTGTTTTTTTCTTTTATACATCCTTCCTCAAACACAGCGTTGGCACATAAATGCATATCGAAAGCTAAAATGTTTGAACTTTTGCATGTACAATTTTTCACAAGCTACAGAGTCATTTTAAAATCATAAACAAATTAATAGAAAATTTACTAATGCAGTGTGTTGCCTACCAAAATTCCTTGAAAATCACAACAAACCAACCAACCTACCAAAGTCTTAATTTATGAAACGAAACTACCAATTTTGGTCCAATTGGACCAAAACGGCAACACTGCACACGATGCGATTTTGTGTACAACCTTGTCCAGTTGTAAACAAATCGCAACGTGTATGGGCCGCATAACCATGTTTGCTGCGTTATCTGTTATAATAGCAATGATTTTATGCATAATGTTCCAGTCATTTGCTACTGCTTCCAATCTCTTCGAGATACTGATCGCAGCTTCTCGCTCTTCCATTGTAGCTGTAGAAATCGTGAATGTATGGGATCTCCATTCGGTGTCGATAATATGAGCGTTCATTGTAATATATGAGTCCTGTGCTCTTGAGGACCAGCCATCGGTACTAAGGTGAACAGATCTGGCAGTTTCTAGCATTTTTTTTCTTCAGCATCTTATATTTCAACTTCACACGATTTTTAACTGTTTCGGATTTGACGAAATGGAATAGTGAGATTCCACTACTTTCATAAACTAACGGAATCCGTTTCCTGTTAAAACAGCTTTTAGAGAAAGCTCCAGTTGGCTTGTTTGATATTGCCGACTGTCCATCTTCAAGTGATCTAAAGGCTTGATTACACGTAACGAGTAGAGTGACGAGACAGCAACTCGAACGAGTACTCGTTTCGTCTAAACAGTAAGGCGAGTTGTTGATTGAGTCAGTGACCGAGTAGAGTGGCGAGAGAGTCACTAGAATCACATTTTGTTTACTAGGCCGAGTACTACTTTACCGCTATATTTTTCTTCTTTTCGCAGCGATTCGCTGAATCGCTCGTTACATGCGGAATGCGTCGGTTGAGTTTAATTGCGCAAGTTTCTTAGTTCATTTTGTGCATTATAAAACCGAACTAACTCGCCACGTGTCAAAATACGTTTGAACAACTCGTCGCTTTTGCTCGCCCATCCAACTCTCTCGGCCTAGTACCAATTTGATGTCTCGCCACTCTACTCGTTACGTGTAATCAAGCTTTAAGACTACATGTTTATACTAGCTATTGCGATAGATGTGGTGATAAGAAACAAAATCATACCAAAAAGGTGTTCTCCTCCCAAAAACTTTACATCTCTTGGAGATCGAATTTTGGAAAACACTGAAAGATGGGCCTCATTACTTTGGTTGCGGAGTATTTGTGTATTTGTGGAAAAAATCGGATTCAAAACAAATTTCGAACCGCAAGTACCAACCCCTTAAGGGTGCAATTTCGGAAAATCCTTTCTGATTTAGTCCCGTCATTATAAATTGCATCCATTGCCTTTTTCAATCTATGCCGCCTAGGTTCTAAGCGCCAAGAAAACTAAACGAAAATCGTTTTCTCAAAAAACTTCTCCACTCCCCTTTCCCTCTCTGAGGTTGAATTTTGAAAAACGCTAAAATAATCCAAACAAAAACCAATGTCCTCCCATATAAGACAAAGGACAAAGAGTTATATAAATGAATATCTGTCGTAGTAACTGTGATTTTTGATAGCATGTTCTACTTTCGATGACATTTTGTTTTCTTGCTCTCCAGATTTCCGGTGGACATTTCGCAAATTCCCATGTCGTAGTGTCGAATTTCCCTTTTTGAGTGTAGTTCTACAAATTTGACAAGTTAAATTTAACTGCTCTCCTCCTTCAAAATGCATACACACCCAGGTTCTCTTTATTTTTCCGCACAAATTCACTTTTACAAAACGATTGAGTATTGCAAAGAGACGAACCGCAAGCTAGACGCGTTTGCTACACTCAAGGCAAAACTACAGAGTAATGTCTCTAAGCTTCCACACATTCTACGCGGCTATCAAAAACGGAGAATCAATGTAAGTAGTATAAACAGAATATAATGCTTTGACTCATGGAATACGTAAACGTAAAAGTAGCCCTACTTTCCACTTGAACAATTTTTCCACTATATAGCAGTGTTGACAAAAAAGATACAAATTTGCGATTTTGTATTGGAAAGTCAGAAGTCTGAATGGACTTTAAGCACTGGCTCGGAGTGTTCAAGTTCGATCGAAGCAAGAGTTGGTGGATGTGTTGCCAATCAATGAGGCGTCAAAACGAGGTACCAACGGTTGCAATCGGCAAATCTACTTTGGCGCTATGTGGCAAAGTGTTGAGAAAAAAGATGCAAACAACGAATGTTCAATGCACTCAAGTTCATATGAACTAAGAAAACGCACTGCGCATAAAAAATGTGTAATCTATACTTCTACTAGCTGACTCGGCGAACTTCGTCTCACATGACATTATTTGTGGTTACTATAATGAAACACGCGAGATGGCGAATCAATTGCGATGCAAATTGACGAAGAAAACCAACTAAAGGAATAGGAGGAGCTACTGATTAACGCAATCGAGGCCCCGAAAAAAACAATGTTGCTGCTAAGTTTCAGTAAAGAAATGGACTGCGCTTGAACAAAAATTAAATGATATAGGCGGTGACGCCCCTTATGCAATACCCGCACAATGCCCTCTGTCGAAAGAGAAAATGGTAGATTCGTACTAAGTTTCATTGCTGTGCGACTTATAGTTCAGCGAAATATTTGGGTGACAAAAAATGTGCCACGCCCCATTTCCAACGCCCATCAAATCTTACCAATAGAATGACACATCTATGGGACGACACTATACTAAATGTCAATGCTGTTATTGCACTGCTATTACAAATTTGGCTTGTATGGGCGGTGCCACGCCTCCTTGTTCAATACCCGCACCATTCTCTTTGTCGAAAGATATGAATAAATGGTAGGTTCGTACTTAGTTTCATTGCTGTGCGACTTATGGTTCAGCGGAATATTTGGGTCATAAAAAATGTGCCACGCCCCTTGTCCAACGCCCACCAAATCTTACCAGTACAATGACACATCTATGGGACGGCGCTGTACTAAATTTCAATGCTGTGCACATTACAATTTCGAAGTTATTCCATTATTAAGATTTGGCTTGTATGGGTGGTGCCATGCCCCCTCGCCCCATTCTCTATGTCAAAGGACATGAGTAAATAGTAAGTTCTTAGTGAATTTAATTGATGCGTGACTTATGGTTCCAAAGTTATCGTTTGAATATTTTCAGAATTCACGGTCAAATATGGCATGGATTTTCCGACTTTTCCAATAGATTTTTCGGAATTTTCTTTTCGCACGAACCTGAACTGACTTAATACGAATCCAACAAAACAAACTCCATGAAAATCGGCCATTCCGTTTGAGCGTGAATCGCTTGCACACATACTGCCACTTTCTTTTATACAGTGCGTTTCAAAAATAAGTGTTGCTTATAAAACTTACAAAAGAAGCTATAGTAATGAATTATATACAGTGGCGGCTTAAGGTGCTCGAGGGCCCGGGGCGGCGACGGCTGAGGGCCCCCACAAACGGTGCAGAATAAGTTTGCGTACAAAACTAATAACTGGAATTTCCGGTTATGCTTTTTAATATTTTTTTTTGAAAATTTGTATTCCATTGAACAGTAAATGGACAGTAAAGGGACAAATTATTTTGAAACGTATATGTGCTTGAAATTTTATAGAAAGCAATAGAATCCCAGAGAAAAAATGAAAAATGGCTAAAAGGATAATCTTACTAAATCTTTCCAAATTTGATAAAAACTTTCGTGAAATTAGGAAAACTTTTGGGAGAGCAAACTCGTCATTTCAAAAAGCCATCTTAAAACTCAAAAAAAAAAAACAGAAAATCCTGCTTCGTTACTACGATCTGGCCATTATTTTAAGCAACCCGAGCAGGAGGGTTAGATTGTTTTGCGATCAGTGCATCATTACACTACTCGACAAAAAATGGGCCAATCGCGTGCATAGATAAAGTGTTTTCTAGACTAACTTTGGCCGCTGAACACAAAACTGAAAATAACAAAATTTTTTAAGAAGCGTTTTCAAAAAATCTTCGAAAAACGAAGATTTTCTGTTGTTTCAGTTATGAGCACATATCTCCTGAAAGAATTATCCGATTAACACGAACTGTCCGTCGTTCAAGAAGAAGATAATACCTTAGCCTTTTTAGTGATATATAGATTGTTCAAATCAGATGAGATTTGGGGAAGTTACTGACAAGTAACTTCCCCAAAGGAAACTTGTAACAAAGTGAATTTTTCGACCAAAAAATCATAAATTTTCGAATATTTTTTTTATGGATAAAAAAAATTATCTCCGCTAGTTTTAAAATCTAAGATGAAAGATGTATTATTATTATATATTTTTTGAGCAAATATATTTTTTTATGTTTATGTTTTTAAAAAATGAATGAATTGTTTTTATTAATAAGTATTTATTTATTTATGTTATGCTTGTTCTTTATTTACGTAAAGTAAAATTCGTTTGTTGAAATATGGTGATTTTGATGCTTGATGTGGTCATTTTTATTTCAACTAGAAAGTTTCGGTTTCGGCCGAATATAAAAAAAACTGAAATTCGGTTTCGATTTCGGCCCAAAAAAGTGGTTTCGGTCGGACACTAATAAAAACCAATTTGTCGTTGCTTTTTTGAGGCAAAAACCACTGAACCGATTTAAATGAAATAAACACCAAACGATTTTTTATGTGGGGGAATAGGCTGTATGAGATTAACCATAACTTCCTGCAATGCCCATTATGATGACAGAAACTAACTGTGGTATATTTGTGCAAAACAATATGGATATCAATATCAATTTTTTGCGAGTCATTGCAGCAAATATCTACATAAATGGTATATAAAAATGAATGTCACACGACACTAAAACTCAAAAACTAGACGGCCGAATGAGCTCCTTCCTTCACGGAATGTTCGTCGTGGCTAAATCTCGGTGAACCACATAGAGCGAATATGACCCCGGCAGGTGGGCGTGGCACCTCCCATACAACATAAATTTTTAATATGGAATATCTTCGGAATTATAGGTCGGACAGTATTGAAATTTAGCAGAGTGTCATGGCTTAGACGTGTCGTTCCAGTGGTAAAATTGCATGGACGTTGGACAAGGGGCGTTTCACTTTTCAAGCGACCCAAATGTTTTGAATAACTTTGGAACTACAGGTCACACATTAATGACATTTGGCACAAACTTACGACTTAGACGTGCCCTTCCTGTGAATGGAGTTGGTATTGGACGAGGGGGCCTGGCACTGCCCGATATACAATACAATATGATACAATTTTCATACCGTCGTCCCATAGATGTGTCATTGAACTGATAAATTTTGGAACAAATGCAGTATAGCGAACCCTTATGGAAAAAAAATGCAAAATTGGACCACATAGAGCTTATTTTTGTGAATCTAACAAACTTAAAATTTTGCCTGGGAAACGCCCACAAAAGGCGTGGCTCGGAGATAAAGTTCAACGTTTTTATCAAAAAACTCAATTAATGTCCAACTGATTTACACGATATGTATGATAATTTTCTGTCCTGGTACATAGCAATTCTGGCTATTTTTGATAAATGAATCCCAAACATGTGAGATCATTGCAAATTTGTCATTCTTCAATCGTTGACTTCTTTCATTTTTTTTTATCAAAGCGTACAAACCGTAAAATATCTGTAAAATCGTTTCTGGAAATAGTTTTTGCAAAAAAAGCTGGTCCCCACTGCTTTGACCCACACACACAGTTTGCAACACACTAACAACATTATAACATGGTTTTGTTTGCATTTACACAAGCAATCGTGAACTCCGCTAATATTTTTATATACCGGTCAAAATGACCGGTTGGTATAAATAGGTATACCACATACTTATCTCTGTAAAATAAAAGCGCACGAATCTAACAATTTATAATATTAAAGATTACATAAATTTAGTAAAATACATAATACATTTACAAAAAAAAAACAACTTTTTATGTAAAAAATTGTGTGATGAATTCATGCAACCGGTCATTTTGACCGGTTGGTAGTTCTAGTGTTAAGGTATGAAAAAGACCTTTCGTTTGATATATCAGGTGTACAACTTTGCTTCCGCCGTTTTCCGATAGGTGGCTGTACCGGCTGAGGCTGGTTGAAATACATAGATGGTAATGCCTTTAAAGTGAGTGTGGACAGTGCCTAACGAATTGTCATCGCCGTTTCAGTGACAGTTGTTCTTGTTTTCGTATTATTCACGCTCGAAAATGTCCGTTTATGTGCCCAATTCTCGCCATTTGCGGGAAGTTTTACTTTTCTGTTACAATTCGCAAAAAAATGCAGCTGAAGCGCATCGAATGCTCTCAGAAACTTACGGTGATGCTGCTCTGAGTGAAAGAACGTGTCGGGAGTGGTTTCAACGTTTTAAAAATGGTGATTTCGATGTCGAAGACAAACATGGTGGTGGAAGAGAAAAAACCTTCAAAGATGAACAACTAGAAGCATTGCTTGATGAAGATTCGTGCCAAACCCAAGAAGAGCTTGCCGAATCGTTGGGAGTGAGTCAGCAAGCCATTTCAAAATGTCTCAAGGCCCTTGGCATGATTCAGAAAGAAGGAAACTGGGTGCCGTACGAGTTGAAACCGAGGGACATCGAGCGCCGTCTATTTGTATGTGAGCAACTGCTTCAAAGACAAAATCGTAAGGGGTTTTTACATCGAATCGTAACCGGTGATGAAAAGTGGGTTCGATACGATAATCCTAAACGCAGAAAATCATGGGGAAAGCCCGGGCATGCTTCTTCGTCGACGGCAAAACCGAATATTCACGGCGCCAAGGTTATGATTTGTATTTGGTGGGATCAGCTCGGTGTGATTTACTACGAGCTCTTAAAACCGGGTGAAACCATCACAGGAGATCGCTACCGAACGCAACTGATGCGCCTTAGTCGCGCGCTAAAAGAAAAGCGGCCACAATATCAAGAGCGACATGACAAAGTCATCCTCCAACACGACAATGCTCGGCCTCACGTCGCAAAAGTGGTCAAAAAGTACCTGGAAACGCTGAAATGGGAAGTCTTGCCCCACCCGCCGTATTCCCCAGATGTCGCCCCTTCTGACTTCCACCTATTCCGTTCGATGGCACACGGCCTGGCAGATCAACATTTTCAATCCTTCGAAGAATTGGAAAAATGGATTGCTTCATGGATAGCGTCAAAAGAGGACTCCTTTTTTCGAGCCGGGATCCGAAAATTGCCGGAAAGATCGGAGGAAGTTGTCGCTAGCGACGGACAATACTTTGAATAATACATCTGTAAGCACTTTTTCGCAATAAAGCTTTTAATTTTGGAAAAAAAACGGCGGAAGCAAAGTTGTACACCTGATACAATTGACGAGCAATTATTCCCAACAAAAGCGAGATGCAAATTCACTCAATACATGCCAAACAAACCCAATAAGTTTGGAATACAATTTTGGTTGGCATCAGATGTAAATGGTAAATATGTTGTTAATGGGTTCCCTTATTTGGGAAAGGACGAAACAAAGCCATCGACAATTCCTTTGAGTGAATTTGTCGTCCTCAAATTAATTGAACTGTTTACCTTTTCTTGCAGAATTGTAACGACTGACAATTTTTTTACCAGCTTATCACTAGCATCAAAGTTATTGCAGAAACATACTACGTTGGTTGGAACTATCCGTGCAAACAAAAGGGAATTACCTAAACTTGCTAAGCAAAAGAAAGATATATTACCTCTATATTCATCTGTAATTTATAAAACAAATATTGCTACATTGTCAGTATATAAAAGTAAGCCAACGAAAAAAGTCCTGGTGCTGAGTACGCTTCATAATTCGGTCAAAATTGAAGGGGACAAAAATAAGCCTGAAACTATAATATTTTATAACAAAACTAAATTCGGGGTAGATATTACCGATCAAATGGCCAGAAAATACACTGTGAAGTCCTGTTCTCGAAGATGGGCTCTCCAAATATTTTTCAATATTCTTGACTTGGCAGCAATAAATGCATGGGTTTTGTATAATGAAACATGTGGAGAAAATATATCAAGAAAAGATTTCCTGTTTCAATTAGCAGAAGAACTTTCATCAAAATATGAAGATTCATCTGAAATAGAAGACTTTACTAATCTTTTGACAAACTATCAAAGTTCTAATATACGAAAAACTTGCCAAATACGTTTATGCAATGAAAATAAAACCACCAATATCTGTGGTGGTTGTAGAAAACATGTTTGTGGTAAATGTACTTTAAAACAAATCTCTATTTGCAAAAAATGCGGTAATCGAAATATAACCTAAAAAATATATAATATTTCTTCTGTTTATGTAAATATATATACCATGTACTTTAAATTTTTAATGAAATATATTTTAATTTAGATAAAAACAACTTAATCTTATAAAATTTTTCTTAAATTTAATATATTTTTCAAACTAAACATCAAACCGGTCATTTTGACCGGTTGGTAGAAATAGGTATACAACAAATGCTGGTAGTTCTAGTGTTAATTACAGGCTACAACATGGTATCAAACTTATAGTACCTTAGTAATGGATTTTTTTTAAATCCGTTTTTAAAAAATTTTTATAAAAAAAAAATGTTTTTCGCTGAAACCTTTTATTTAGTACATCTTACGTTTATAATGTTGCACATTAATAGAAAGGTATGAAAAAGACCTTTCGTTTGATACCCATATCGTGTAAATCAGTCGGAGATTAATTGAGTTTTTTTGATAAAAACTTTGAACTTTGACCCCGAGCCACGCCTTTTATGGGCGTTCCCCAGACAAAATTTTTAGTTTGTTAGATTCAGGAGCTGAGGGGATCGACTCGATTGACCTCTCAATGCTGAGCATGGCCGCCGAGGAGGAAGACTCGGACAGAGTAACCCTGTCGGACCTGGACAAAGAAGGCGGTCTGACAGAGGATGAAGGCGTAGCCGAGAGATCCTAGACGGAGATGACCAGCACTAAAGTTGCGCAGATTAATCTGCACCACGCGAAGGCTGCCTCGGCAGTCATCGCGAGGGCAACCCTCAGGTCTAGACTGAGTGTAGTGCTGGTCCAGGAACCCTGGGTGTGCAGGGGCCAAATTAAAGGTTTGGCAGAAAAGAACATACAGGTAATTTGGGACATTAGGTGTACTAACCCAAGAGCCTGCATGTTAATAACCAATGGTTTGAATTATCTTTGTCTTGCAGACTTCCTTTCTAGGGATCTGGTTGCGGTACAAATACCGGTTCAAATACACGGGACCGCGCAGGACATTGTGATGGCCACAGGCTACTTCCCAGGAGAGGACACCCTGGCTCCGCCAGAGGCTGTCTCTAAACTGGTGAAGTACTGTGAGCAGAGAAAGCTGCCACTGATACTAGGCTGCGACGCAAATGCGCACAACGAAGCCTGGGGTAGCAGCGATACCAACCAAAGGGGTGAGTACCTTTTAGAATTTATTCTTAGTAATAAACTAGAAATTTTTAACGTGGGGAATATACCAACGTTTGTAACCAGTTCGAGAGAGGAGGTCCTAGATATCACCCTAGGAAATACTCTAAGCTCCGAACTGGTTAAAAACTGGAGAGTGTCTGGTGAGCCTTCAATGTCGGATCATAGAATAATACGATTTGACATTGAAGGCTCTGCTTCGGTTAGGAAGATTCTGAGAAATCCCAGGAAAACAGACTGGGAAAGGTTCCAGGAGACACTGAGCTTAAACTCCACCAATTCTGGGTTGGGGGACAACATCAGGAACTCCATGGAACTAGAAACTTTAGCGAATTGCCTCAATAAAACGATTATTGATGCATATGAGGACAGCTGCCCAGTCAGCAAGATTGTTTCCACCAGGGATGTACCCTGGTGGAGCAAGGACCTGAGTATACTGCGAAGTAAGGTTCGCAGGCTCTTCAACCGGGCTAAACGTACCGGGAACTGGTCTGAGTACAGGAGCACACTGACCCTATACAATAAGGAGATCAGGGAAGCCAAGCGCAGGAACTTTAGGAACTTCTGCGAGAATATTGAGCAAACCTGTGAGGCATCTAGACTCTACAAGGTTATGGCAAAGGGGCACAGCCTGTCCTCGACCAACCTCAGGAAAAGCAATGGGGAATATACCGAGGGTGAGGAAGAGAAGGTTCAGCTACTTCTAGATACTCACTTCCCGGGCTCTGTTGCTTGGAAAGGGGCGGGACAGGATGATGCACTACGCTGGATCTCAAAAAGAGATTGGATAGTGGCAAAGGAAATTTGCACGGAGGAAAGGGTGCAGTGGGCGGTAAATACCTTTAAACCACTGAAGTCACCTGGACCGGATGGCATCTTTCCGGCACTTCTACAGAAAGGGATGGGTGTTATCGGGCACCATCTCGTGAGGATAACTAGAGCCAGTCTGGCGCTGGGATATATACCAGAGGCCTGGAGAAGGGCAAAGGTGGTCTTTATACCGAAGGCCGGGAAGAAGGATCCGATCCACCCGAAATCCTTCAGACCAATTTGCCTTACTTCATTTGTACTGAAAACTCTAGAGAAAGTTGTGGACAACTATGTAAGGACGACAGTCCTATTAGACAGTCCTCTTCACACTTGTCAGCATGCATATCGGGCAGGACGCTCCACCGAAACTGCTCTATACCAGCTGACAAGTGAGATACAGGAAAGTCTAGAAGAGAAGGAAATGGCTTTATGTGCCTTTCTGGATATAGAGGGGGCTTTCGACAACACCTCTCATGAAGTTATAGACATTTCTCTAACCAGAAGGGGCCTGACAAACCCTCTAAGAGGTTGGATACACAGTATGCTCGCTACTAGGTTGGTGGAGATACAGACTAGTACGGGCGGCCTAGTAATAGCTAACACAACCAGGGGCTGTCCACAAGGAGGAGTACTATCCCCTCTTCTGTGGAGCCTCGTGGTTGATGACCTGTTACAGGAGCTGACTAACGCTGGCCTAACGGTCCAGGGTTATGCGGATGATATTGTAATCCTGTGCAGGGGGAAATTTGAAGATACCCTGCGGGATAGGATAACCTTAGGACTAAGGTTAACCAAGAAATGGTGCACAAAGGTGGGGCTGAACATAAACCCAGCGAAAACCACCATAGTACCATTTACTAGAAGATATAAACTTGACGCTCTTAGACCAATCCGTCTGGATGGGATAGAGCTTGAATTCCAGAAGGAGGTGAAATATCTAGGAGTTATACTAGATCAGAAACTACTCTGGAAAGGACATTTGGATTATACGATAAGGAAGGCCACCAGGGTCTTCATGATCTGTAGGTCCATAGCAGGTAAAAGTTGGGGCTGCACTCCGACTATACTGAGATGGATCTACACGGCGATCGTGAGACCTATGATAACGTATGGTTCAGCTGTCTGGGTAAACAAGACCAGCCAACTAACCACTATCAAGGCGCTCAGCAAGCTACAAAGACTGGCATGCGTATGCATAACAGGGGCTATGAGAACGTGTCCAACAGCATCCATAGAGGTTCTCCTTGAACTAACACCTCTTCACTTACACATACAGACCCAGGCGAAGAGGGCTCTTCTACGGATGACTGACATAAATATCGGGAATGTGGGCTTTCTGAGCCGTAAGAGGATTGATACTCTTATTAATCAGTATCCTGACATTGCAATACCGAGGGACACAATCTCACTGAAATTCAGTTTTGTCAAAAGATTTAAAACTGAACTTAGTAACAAAAGGAACTGGGTAGGTATATCGGAAACGTATCTGATAGACCAGCATATGATATCCTGGTACACAGATGGCTCCTTAACGGAGGAGGGTACCGGGATAGGAGTATACGGCCCGAGGATAAGATACTCGGAACCTACGGGAAAACACACCACTATCTTCCAGGCGGAAATATACGCCATTGAAAGGTGTGCATACTTCAATCTGGCGAGGGGATACCGGAACCGTAAGATTGCTATCCTTTCCGACAGCCAAGCGGCAATCAAGGCTCTTAGATCCTACCAGGTATCCTCGAAACTGGTTGTGGAGTGCCTTGAGAAGCTCAACGAACTTGGCCGTTACAACCAGGTCTGGGTACTTTGGGTTCCGGGCCACGCTGGCATTGAGGGAAACGAACGGGCCGACGAACTGGCAAGGAGGGGAGCTTCCACACCTTTTGTCGGCCCAGAACCCTTTTGTGGTTTAGGAAAAGGAGCTTCTTCTATCCTAACGAGAAAGGACGAGATAACCAGAAGGACTCAATACTGGGAAAACCTACCAGGTCTGGAGCATTCCAAGATGGTTATCGGGTCCTACAATAGGAAAAGATTCGAGGATTGCATGACCCTATCAAAGAATAATCTAAGGATTATCACGGGAATGCTAACAGGGCACTGCAGATTGAATTATCATCTGGCCAAACTAGGAATCCGTGAAAACGGGTATTGCAGGTTCTGCTTGCAGGAAAACGAGACTGCATTACATATACTAGGAGAGTGCCCTGTACTCATGCATAAAAGAAAGAAATACCTGGGGGCCCATCTTATACCAGGTACGGACTGGGTATCCAGAGATGTAGGAAGTATACTAAAATTCCTCCTGGATACCGGACTCACTGACAGTCTGTGAAGTCCAAGTAGGGGGCACAATAGATCTACAGGTCGCAGTGCATCATCCCCTTCAATAATAATAATAGATTCAGGAGCCAACTCTATATAAAAGCATACTCATTTATTTTTTTCACGAGGGTTTTGATGGGCGTTGAACAAGGGGCGCGGCATATTTTTTGTGACTAAAATTTTGCGCGTAACTTTGGAACTTAAGTCACACATCAATGAAACTGGGTCGCACCCTTCGACTGGAGCACTACGACACTGTTATATATTTAAATCGCCCGCTGGTGTAAAGCGTTTTTGGCACTAAAAAAGTAAAACGTCAAAAAATCTCACCTTGCAAGCAAATTGCTGTGAGAAATAACATTAAAAAGAAATAGTTACAATCGTTATCCACTCTGGACATCAGGTGATTACACTGCCTTAAAAAAATCATTAATTCATCCATAGAAATTTTGATTTCGAGCGTCTAGGTTACATAATAATGCCACTGTGGGAAGTAGGTTTAGTGTTAAGCAAAGAACATTGTATCAATCAGTTGAATTTTCGGAAGCAACAATAAAGTAGCTCAGCTCCTAAAAACATATTTATTTTTAAATAAGCGTAAAGTTTAAGTTTATTAACATATATATTTATATATATATAGATAAACTTACAACACATACAACTTAACGTATCAAAGTATTGTGAATAATTGATTAGTGGTTTACGTGTGTGTGTGTGTTCCACTGTGTACCACGCCAGGTTCGATAATCCGATACTGAATAGAGCTGTGTATTATTGCCACTCGAAGGCCACGTGCGCTATTAGCAGATATATCATTGTGGCTACGACGGTGGTCACCATGATCGGAAAGCCTACCTTTAGGTAGTAGATATAAGGAAAATTGTAGCCGTGCTTCTCAGCGACTCCGGCGCAGATGACGTTGGCGTAGGTGCCGACTATGGTACCGATGCCGCCAAGGCTGCAGCCCATCACCACAGCCCATAGCATCGGCTGTAACGGTAGCTTTGTGCCCATCTCTTCGTAAGAGGTGAGAGCCACACGAACCATCATATTGCCTATAGAATTGTCGGCGAGGAATGCGGATCCGATAGCGGAAAACCATAATATAACTATAATAGAGATTGACAGGCGATCATCGTCACTACTGCGGAGAATGATGCCGCGGGTCCAATCGCCGATGGTGTCGAAGAAGCCCAGCTCGTCCAAGCATTCGGTGAAAACGAACACCGTGGCTAAAAAGAGCATGGTGGACCATTCGATGCGACCCAAAATACCATCAAAGTCCTCGGTGTCCGCGATGATTAGTAGGAAGAGGGCGCCCAGCAGCGCAGTCCACGCCGTAGATAGATGGTGAAAATCCGTCATTATGTCGGTTAAAATCATAAAAATCGTAAAGGTCATAACGACAATGCACTTGGCGAGCAACAGGCGATTGCGTATGGGGTACTGCTTCTTTAGGTCTTTCACCGTTTGTTCGTAGTTCGCCGTCGGAACGGGCATCTTTCCTAGCCGTAGCATTCGCTGACGTAAGCGCTCTACCTTGTTCATCACGGTGTCCCGCATGATCTTCTCGTCTTTTGAGTAGGCACTGATGCTCTTGGCGGTGCGGCTCCACACTTTGATAGCGCGCCGCAATCGCTCCACTTCAGCGCCATCCTTGTAGCGAAACTTGTTGGAGTTATGGTACTGAATTCGCATGTAAACGTACGCCGCGGCGGCTGCCGTAATCGTGGCCGGCAATATGTGCACCACAAAGTCGGTTTGGGTGACGCCCTGGATTTTGATGTATTCGTTCTGATTAATAAAGTCGTTGGGTGATTCACCGTTCGGCGTCACCGCAGAGCCGATATTCGAAGCCACCATCAGGCAAGTGAGCACTGGAATGGGGTTCAGCTCCATCACCTCGCAGAGACGAAGCGTGATAGGCGCCGCGATCAGTATCATGAAGATGTTGTCGAAGAGGGTGGCGCCCAGCACAGTGATTAAGCAAAGACAGTTCAGCAAAGGCCAGATGTGTCCGTTGGCCATCTCGTAAGATCGCACCGCCAAGTAATCAATGATGCCAGTTTCTGCAAAGATGGCAATAATGATGGTGAGGCCGAAAAGCAGCAGCAACTTTTCGAAATTGATCCACCCGATAATGGTCATGAGCGATGGACGCATCTCAAGCAGGGCTAACATGCTGATCGCCAGTGTGCAGAATATGACAGAGGACAAGGCGCGGTGCACAATATCCATGGTAAGTAGAATGTAGTAACCGATGATAAGAATCAATGCCATGATCATGCCAATATTTACGGAGACTCGTGATGGTTCGCACACCAACTCCAAAGATAGCGGCGCGTTGACATTGGTTTTGAATTCGATACGAATTTTCGTGTCTTTAGCGCCACGATTTGTCAACGTAAATGCTCGACGACGAGCCACCAGCTTGGTGTAATCGAATAATTTTGGGTCCACCAGGTCGATCTCCCATTCATCTGACATCGGCTCACTGGTATTGTCTTCCTTCACTTTCAATATCCTCACAGTTAAACTGGACCCTGATCGGGCTGATCTAGTTTCCTCCCTGGCATGCAACACAAATGGCCCCATGAGTCTCATAAACACTCGACCCGATTTCGAAGGCTCGAGCATGTCATAATTCTTAATTTCTGGAGCCGGAGGTACGCACAAATAAAATGAACGTTTATGTTCGTGCTCCTGCTGCACGAGCAGAATGGTGGTGAATATTAACCACAAAAAAAGCAACAAACCCATTTTCACCCATCTCAGAATTTCGCGAATTCGTGTGCGCCTCTCGTCATCATCATCGTCCATGTCCCCGCCGCCGCGAAAACGACCAGAACGAGTCTCCGCGTTGTCAACAGTCCAGACTTCGGGTTCGGACCCTTCTTCGTCGTGACTTGAATTCGAATACGACATTTCAATGCTGTTTCTTTTGCTTCGATAACAAAGAAGAGAAGAATACAATTTCCGAATATGTGTATTTTCGGATTTTATGCCAATCAAATTGTTTGATTAAAAGTGCTTTTTTCATATACACCGCAGTGCTAGAGTATAGTGAATGCCTTAGTGCAATTTTTAGGTTGTAGAGTTCAACGGGAGACGATTTTATATGTTACATACGACTGCTGCGAGACACATTCATATGAAGACCTTTCGATGTCCTTAAACAAAAACTGGAACCATAGCGTTCTAAACTTTGGTGGAATCAAGGTTCCTCGTTATAGTGATACTTAGGGCTTTGGTACGAATTTCTTCTATTCGATTACGTGTTTCGTCGGATTACGGACCCTGGTTCGGACTTGATTCTGTCCACTATCCAACTTTTCGCATTATTTACACCAACAATATTTTTCTGTGAGCGATGTCTTATAATGTGTTTGCTGGTACATTCGTCTTCAAGCTGCCAGCTGCAAGAGATGCACTCTTATAGTGGGTATATGGGTGCAAGTGTACTTATCCTAATGGGACGTGGGGCATTATTGAATGCGTGGGTTGTAAAAATTGTAAAAATTCTTCGTGTTTAGACGACGTTTTACATTCCCATAACTTTTAGTTTTTGGTGTGTTTAAAACATTTGTTGAGGAAGCACATCACTGAATCTGAAAATACAATTCCTACCGGTCAAATAACTCAAATCAAATAAAAATTAACAACGTCATTCGCAACATTTATGCGGATGTATGTTTTCAAGGTGGAACCGGAGGCGGATGCTATTCTTTGAAAATGTGATTGCTTCGAATCTCTTAAACGGTTCACCGACAGAAGCTTAAAAATCGAGGCGTATTCGAAATCGGACTTAACTTTACACGAAGATAAGTATTTCAAATTATCATCACGTCGACACTTTCACCAGAGTTAATGCATTTCATGTACTATAATCATGATTGAGCGCTTCTGTCTCGTGCCGTTCGATTGGAGAATAGGCTTAAGTTCAAGCGTCTTTCAAGCCGCTGTCTCCGAATCTGTAAAGTTCTCCCGAGCGGATGTAATGATATGCATTTATAGAAAAGCAACAAGTTATTTTCGGATGCAGAAGTGTTTGGTGACCGGGAAGGGACGCCTACCAAGCATACACTACCAGACTCCAATACATGTTGTAGGGTTCTAATTTGAGTCCTATCCTTGCTACCCATTGTTAAGTGAGTAGAAAAGCGTTTTGGAAGTGAATGAGGCAAGTTTGTCCCATCAAGTGAAATATGCAAAAAAGTCGCGTAAATAAATGCCGCTATTGTTATTACTACGTGCCAACAAATTTTCCATGACAATGAAAGGTCATTACAATGTTTGCTTTGTTCCGAACACAGCAGCTATGTGCACGTCAGAAGGATAAAGGCGAAAAATATTTGCAAATTCAGTCTAAGTACTAGGGTGGAGGAAACGTTTCGGCTGGTAAAATGCGTCAGTATGATTCTGATTCACGGTGTTATAATAATATAATAATAATATTATATTATTTATAATAAAATTGTACTGCCACACAAGTTTTTGCTTCTTTGCAGCCTCTGCGCCCACTGCACATATGCACATACCTCATGTGCAAGTATTTATATCCACACAGTCGCAGTATCTCATGGAACAATACTGGAACTGAACAATACCGAGCTGAAGCCTAATTTCATGAGTCAACATTTAAAAAAAAAATAAGTCTACAACAACACATTGATTTCATATACTCAGAGAACCTCATCTACATCTCAAACGTAGAGACAATTCGCTTAATATCCCTCATAGGTTCCGGCCTTGGATCGTTCGAAGGTATCACAACAGGCCAATCTGAACCCCTCCTCAACTTACCCAACTCTACAAACAACAACTCTATGTCGTAAGCTGAACTTGCAGTATCATTTCAAACGTTTAAAACCATTACCACTATCACAATGGATTGCATTTTTCACATTTAGTCCAACGACAGAAAAGTTTCTTGGGTAGCGGAGAAAACTAGATACATCTCAATACTTAAACGTAAAAATCACGATTTAATTCCGCAAAGCATTGACATCGAATCCAAACCGATTATCTTTGGTTTCAATCTCATATGTGTTTTTCTGTATTTGGTGAGCTAAGAGCAGTGTATTATGACTTGTTCAAACCGGACGAAACACTTACGGGTTGAAAATTACTAAAAACACAGCCGAAATATGGCTCTTTTTGATTACCACTTTTTGAGATATAACCCACAACCAAATTGAACAGAACTTCGGTTCTCAAGCCGCAGCGCAAAGACATGTCTTTCAAACAAGCACTTTGTATGCTACCACAAAGACGGTAGAAATTCGGTGGTCAAAAGCAATAATCGCTTGAGTCCATAAAAGGAATAGACTTGCTCCCTCAATAACGTCTTAAGTCGACTTAAGCGTTTATCGTTTTTGAGCACAGAATTATTGACTTTTAAAAAACATCATTAATTATATGATAAAACAGCGAGAATTTATTCAAAGAAGTCTATAGGGCTGCTTGGTGTGCAATTGCAATTGTAAGGTTTATCGCACAGTTTTCAACACGGTCCAGGAGTTCCAGTTTGTGTTCATAAATGCTTCCCAAATTCTATGCGGTAAAGGTAAAGTGACTACATATTCCATGTCCTCTTCTAGGATAATCATGGTCACATAGTACGAAATGTGCCAAAATGTGTCTGGTCACATATGACGGTAAGACAAAGTATATGCTGTCTAGTAGACAGTGTCTACACGCAAGGAGTCGCAATGGCTAGGGTCTCGCGTCGAAGCCGACAGGTGCACTTTTGAAGTTGTCAAAGAATTCGTTTACTTTCGCACCGCCACAAACGGCAGTAATAATGTAGCCTGGAGATAAAACAAAGGATTACTCCTTGCCAATGAGAAGCTTATAGCTTCCCAAATGAGTAGCAGAGATCTCTCTTCACCGACAAAACTTGCACTATAGAGCGTTCATTCTGCTCGTGCTCCTTTATAGCGCAGAAGCATGGGAACTGTGGCGAGGAAAAATCTTCGACCCTGTTCGTATGGGCGATGACAATCTAATACGAACGAACAACGAGCTGTACGAGCTGTATAAAGACATGGACGTAGCACAGCGAATTAACATCCAGCGGCTACGCTGGCTTGGCCATGTCGGCCGTATGGACGATGAAGGTGTTCTATGCGGTAGTTGGAGGTCGACGGCGAAGAGGGAGGTCCGGTGGAAGGACCAAGTTTGAGATACCCAATCATCTCTTGGTGTGACCAACTAAAGAGCCGCCTGGATACATAGATAACTAGATAAACTAATAGATAGGGCGACAAGTACCACAGGCGGTCTTGTTCTTGTAGGAAAAGTTCCAAGGTACCTCTTGAGCCTCTTTTCTTCACCAGCTGAGCCGTACCTGAGTAACGTCATTCCAAGTTTACTTGTGATGGCGCTGCAATTGTGGGCGTGGGTATGACAGAGCAATTATTGTGTTTACTGCCCAACGCCCAGCAGAAGTTTCCCTTAGTGAGATGACCTGCTTTATAACCGTATGTGTTAAGCTTATTGAATTTGCTGAATTCCATCAGCTCCGTCGTCAATACATGGAAACAAATTCGTTTTTGTTAAAAAATGTTTCACAAGTATTTGATCGAACACCGAAGCTCCGTCAAAAAATTGAAAAAATAATAATTTTGAGAATTGTATAACTTAGTTTTGCATAATATGTATGTAGGGTAATAGGTTCGGTTGTGGGCATAGTTCGGTTGTGGGCACCCCTGCGTATCTTTTGATAGAAAGCAGACTAGGTTTTTCTGATAAATACCATTTGTTTATTATGGAAGCGCGATCTTTTTGTACCGAATACCGAATCGAAAAGACGCGTTTGCTTCGTGCTGGGACCATATATATCTTTCTGAGCTTAAAAAAAAGACGAAAATTTTTGTAAACCTTTTAAATAGTGTTATAAATCGAAGTGAATCCATTGAAAAGGTGAGTGCAATGCACTTTTATTTAGTAAATTTATTATACTTTGTGATCCAGTATAGATTAGAACCAATGCGTTTACACCAAAAAAATGTTTCACTTCTCAAAATGGCTGCCAAATTCGGTTGTGGGCACCGCCATTAGTTCGGTTGTGGGCACCCGTTTTTTTTTGTGATTTTGTAAGTTTAATAAATTATGAACGCTTTAAAAAAAAGGTGGAATATCGTCGTTGATGGTGATTTTACGCATTTTTCGATTGATTTAGCCATGTCATCCAAGGATAAATTAAAAAATCGTCCGATATCGATTTTAATGTGCTGCTTGATGCCATTTAACATTCTGCGGATAAGCTACCCACACAATCGACTGCTACAGAGTATGCGATTTCCCGAACCACTCTTCAATGCTACGGGAAGACAATTTCGGAGACATCAAAGCCGTCGACGATGGTGCTTTATTGGATTTTGTTCGTGGATGTAACAAGCGCGTGCCATCGAATAAGGTAAATTGGTGTTTTTCCACTTTCTTCATTACACAGCACTTGAAGAGTGCTGATTAATTAGGTTGAATTTCATTTTACTTTAGGTCGGCTCGACAGCCAGGAGAACGACTTGGTCACTTTTGAAATGCCCGTCCATCTAAAGTGTGCCGGCATGCGTGCCAGCTACTTCACATGCGTACACTGTGCTTAAAATAAATCAAATTTAATTTTTTTTACATTCGTGTTGGTTATTCTTCATATTTTCCCATTTACAGCAGATTTTCTAAGGGTGCCCACAACCGAACCAAAAACAAAATTTTCGTTAAAAATTAATACAGTATAATCTCGATAATCCGGACAATTAAAAACCAGGCACTGTCTGAAATATCGAAAAGTCCGGATTATCAAGATTACAAAAAAATTGATAAAAATACTACTGAACCAACGAAACGTATTTGTTATTGAACTAAAATTATTTTTGCTTACAAATTTTATTTTTAGTATGTTATGAACATTTTTGGTGATTTTAAAAGAAATTTGTAATTTTCATTTGGCGAAGTTTTGTTTCTTCTTTTTTTTAGAAATTCTAGATTTGCCTACATTGTACTTCACTGCCAGTTGACGAATGACTTTCCTTGACTTAATTTGTTTAGAATTTTTTCCATCGTTAAGATTGTACGTGTTTTCTTAACTATAGGTGCCATTGTTAATATTTGATTTAGTTTATACAGTTAGATTAAACTTTTATAATTTATAAAAAGCAGATAAAAATGAGTGTCCGGATATTTGAGGTAAATAAAAGGTGTGGTATCCGGATTACAGAGTCAAAAATAGAAAGCAATTGGGTGTCCGGATTACCGCGTTGTCCGTATTAGCGAGTATCCGAATTATCGAGATTGTACTGTACTTTAAAAAATTTTAAAAAACTTTTCTATTTGACGGAATCGGTTTATTTTCGTCATTAGTTGTTAGCTAAGGTCTCTAGCTTTCCATAAATATCCATATGTCCGAATAATATGAACTTAGTGAAAAGTTATGAGCCAAAAACAAAAGTGTGCCCACAACCGAACCCTTTTCTCTACATATAAAGGGTTATACAGAGTGTTTCAGGAAAGGCGCTCGGTTTTAACCCTTCGCTGCATGGCATTGCATATATGCAATATTAACTTTTCATAGATTTGGAAACTATTCTATTCACCATTTTACAGATATTCATTCTTCAGTTGTTTTTTTATGTTAAAACATTTGATTACTAACGAAATTTTGCGAATAACATTGAAAGTAAATATGTGCAAAAGAATCGAAAAAACAACAAATGTTTCGATTTGGTGAAATAATTTTGGTAATTGATGTCGATGGTGATATGGCGGTCGCCGTCGATCAGCTGTTTAGTTAGTTGAATTACAGTATACAGTGACGCCTGACCTCTGTTCGACTCTCCGTAGTGGCCAACACTAAAATATAGATAAACCCGACTTTCATTTCCGCGGTAGCGTTCTCACCAGGATACGGAAAATGTCCGCAAAACTTCTTTCATAGGTACAGGAATTCAACAAAATTTCATTTTTACCATCAGAACTTAACAAGCAACAAGAATTATAACAATAACAAAAATGTTTTTTCTTCACGGAAATTAAATCATGCAACGAAGGGTTAAAATGCAAATAAAACAAGTTGTATGCGAGATATTCACTTTCAACTTTTTTACCTAAAGAGTATTTTTGAGTTTTCAAATGTCTGCCACGGCTTTGCTCAGGGGCACGTTTTTGGGAGGTCCCACTACGCATAAAGTGCCATAAATTTGGCTGAGTGGCATGTAGTATTGTCCTGTTGGACAAGTTACAAGAAATTGCTCATCTTGGATTTGTAGCGTAAGCGTCGACGGTTATGGCAATGGAAGTTTCGTTTTGAAAGAAGTTCGGACTTACTCGGGGTGCAGTTGGTGCTGGTGTATCTCATGTGGATTGGTATCGTCTTAAATCCGACAATTTTCGCTTGTTCATTAGAGCTTGGTATCTAAAGATGATAACTTTGATGACTTTCATAGTAAAATTTGATGATTTGGACACGTTCAAAGCTACAATCTTTTATGGTGGTTTGGTACACAATACTAAACACTGGACAACTACTTTGAACTTTAAACGGCACTATCTATCTATTTATGTTACATATAATTGATTGCCCTGACTGACTGACTGACTGAAGCTACAAGACGGGTCCAAAATTGCAAAACATGTGTTAAGGTGTTGTATAAAGAAATGTGATTTAATGAGCCTATTGATTTCAAACTTGGTGAAAGCACTTCAAATGAGAACTAAGAAAACAATTATTTTTATTTTTTTGACCTACCGGGCACTGTAGGCAGGTAGCATCGATAGGTTGCACAAAAATGTCGACGAAAACTGTAATCGGGGTTGTATTTGGTGATGATTATAGGTGCAAAATCCGTTGGAATTGAAGTCCGATCTGCTTCTTCTCAAAAGATATTCATATTTTTATATTTCGAATCGGGACAATTTGGAATAAAATTTATTTATTAATTATTTTATTTTTATATATGATATTTAATATCAAAAGTATTATCTCGTTTGAATTTTGATTATGCTAGAGAATAATAATAAAATAAAATAAAAATAAAACATTTCACGTAAGTTTTTAGCCAGTTTTAATCGTTTCCAAGGTACACCACGTGAAGGCAACTTACTTTGTACCTTTTTTTCTTTCTTTTTTATTTTTTTTTTAGTTTTTTGTTTTTTTATAGTTTTTTGTATTTTTATTTTAGGATTTTAAGATCGGTTACTATTTATTTAATTTATTTATTTATTTATTTAAATATTATTTTGAGTTTTGTAAATTTGAGTTTTTAAATTTAAATATGCTGTGATGAAAATGTAACGACAGCTTTCTTCTAGCGACTTATAAAAGATGGTTCATCTAGCAAATTTATTTAAATCTATCCCAAAATTTATTGAACTCGCTATGAACTGATTCTCCAGCCTGCTCGGACCATAAACCTAAGCCATCATTATTCAAAAATATGATTGCTTCCTCCAAATGCTCGAGGATAATATGAATTTTGAGTGTTTGAGAAATTCCAGTACTTTTTAAGGCTTCACGGAGTTCTTTTAAATTTTTGTTAAAGTCAGTAAGATCAGCTTTTTTTGCAGCAAAACACTTTTCAACAATTTTATTCATAGCTTTAAATGCAGCAATATAAGGCTGTAAACGAAATGGTCCTGCAAGCTCGTAAATTTCAGGATCCTGCAATTTATCAGCCGCTTTAAGTAATTTCCGACATTGATTGCCTTCAAAAATATCTCCTTGATAGCTCTTATGAGATATACCTAATTTATTCGGCCACAATAAAGCTCTATCTTTTCCAATTTCCTCAATTTTGACTATACCGTCCCAGAAAAGATGGTTGACATAGCCTTGTAATAGGTGTAGTTCAGGAGGAATACACTTCTGAAGTACGTACATGTTATCATCTTCAGTAGTACCGTCTTGAACAAATAAAGGATGATGAACTGTACTGCGACATTCTTTAGATTATTTTTTGTCGTTACACAAGCTCTTGAATTTAAAGTAATCATCTTTTAAATGTTTGTAGGTCTTTAAATCAAGATTTTTGTCATCACTGCTTACATCATTTTCCTCAATTATTTTATCAAAACTTTTTAATTCATTTAATGTGACGAAGCAATAAGGGCAAGGGTAGAAAGCCGTTGCAGTTTGCTGCCCGTTAACCAATAGAACGAGCTTTAAATCACCAAGAAATTTGAAGGGTATCTCATTGAGTTTCGTCAATTCAACCAAAATTTTAAAATTATCATAGGTCTCTTTAATCTGAGGCACTATGCCTAATAAAAGCAATTTAAATACACTAGTCAATTTGCGTTTGTTTGCCATACTTCCACCAGTAGAGTAAGTTGAAACGTTTTTACTTTTACCCAAGTCATTTTCTTTGAAGTCGTCTTCTGGAATTGATATTGAAAGAGAAATTTTGAAGAAATATTGTCCTCCATCTGCCATTACTTTTATTTTTGATTGTTCGATATGTTCAATGTTTCGTTTTTCAAAGACAAATTCTACGAGTTCTGATGCAGTAGCATACACAACTGGCCTCTTTTTAATTCCATCTTTTGATGTTTCGAATTCGTAGAAACCTTCTTTATAAATGTGTTCCAGCATATTCGATTTTTCATACAAATGTTGATTATAATTCATGGGAACTGATTTTCTACCAGCAGAACTACGAATGAAGTTAGCCAATTTTTTCATGTCATTTGTAGACGATCCAGTATTAGCCTGGAAGTTATCTAATCTTTCGGCAGAAAATCTTACTTCTTTTTCTTTTTTTTTGTTTACAGTTATCCGAACCTTAGATCCGGAAGTATTTAACAAGAGCTCATCTTCAGCTTTGTTATCATTGTTGGATATTTTTCTTTTCAAAAGTTTAGTTATTATTTGGTTCTGCTGTTTCTCGGGTAACTGTTCTACTATATTCAAAACATTTTCACGAGCATTAGAAGAAGTAGAAGAACCTCTGCAAGAATGTGATATGCCTTTACCTATTTCTTGAAAACAACTTACATATTTCAGTAGAAGTTCTCGGTTTGGTTGCCTTTGCCGCATTTTTAGAAAGTAAAACGTTTTGTTGCGAAGTATCGAAACAATTCTTTACGTCAATATTTGTAGAGAATTCCCTAATTTGACCTCTACCTTTTTGTTTTTTTGAATGGTTCGTAAGTCGTGCTGTTAGACAGATGTAACAATGACAACCCATCGTTCTTGTTTCTTTTGCTAATTTAAGATCCTCGTAATTGGGCATAGTTGGACGAGGTCTTTTGAAAATATCATTTCCATATTCATTTATAGTTAGTCGGCAAGAGCTACATAAACCTTTTGGGAATTTACTATTATAAATATTAAATTCATCATTTATATGCTTTTTAATAACTTCAATATGTTTTCCAGATAGCAAGAAATGATGGGAAGGTTTATTTTTGAAAATAATTTTTTCCCCACAAAGAGCGCATACTTTTGTGCGATTTTCTTCATGATTGCATTTCCAAAGCATATGCTGACTTTTCATCTGACCATTCAGCTGACTATTCATTATTACTTACTAGAAATATAGAATTATTTTCTGATATATATCGCTGAGAATTTCTAAAACTACAAAATATAAATAAATTGGCCGGAAAACGCTTATAAGGTGTGTCCACTCTAAATCGGCACTGAGTTCTAATATCAATATTTTCTAAACTTTTGATCGTATATGCATAGAAAATGTACCGTTCGATTTGTGCTTGTACTGTCTACACATGTTCCAAAATAAACTGTTCGCAATCATTTTTCTGTCTGACAACATGCCAAATAACGAAGTGAACTTAAGGCAGGTTCTCACCTTGCCTTATCGTGTAGATATATGTTTGAAAAATGTGCTCCAGAAATTTCAGATCAAAATCTGAAAAATTACAAAAGTTACAGGCCGTTACATAGAGCAGTGTCGAGCACCGGCCGAGCGAAACCAAAACTTTAAACGCGTTTTTCTGAGAACCACATTTTCGGACCTAACGGAAGTGATTGAAGGCGCTGGAATGAACCAATCGTCACCAAATTTTTTTTAAAATGTTCCTTAGGGTTTTTTCTAATAAACAAACGATCACGATCAGCCAAAAATATTGAAAATTGTTTATTTAAAAAAATAATAAGTGAACAAAAAAATGCGAAAATCTTATTTTTTTTTTCAAAACCTCATAACTTTTGTAATTTTGATTTTTTTTTTCATGATCTTGGTTCATTCAATAGATAATACGGTACACATTAAGAATGTGTTCGATTTTTGTGTTTCAGATCACGGGTTTTGACGGAATCACTTCCGGTAGCGGGACACCTCCTCGCCGACATGCCGCCACTGATGGACGCCCCCTCCCCCCCTTTTTTGATTCATTCAATTTGAAAAATTGTATTCTCTAAATAAATGTGTGTTCATATCCAGAAAAAATTTTCAGCTTTGTATCTTTAACCGTTTTCTCAAAAAAAATTCCTAAAAAAAGTGCACTTTTTCGGATCCACAAGGTGAGAACCTGCCTTAAGAAAGCGTGTGTACAAATTTTATTCTGAGCATGAAAGTTGTGGCAAATTATTGTTGAAAATTAGTTTCTTTATGTATATAAACTACAATTAATTACCAACATTTCAATAAAAAGCATATTATTCTGCGACAATGGTTACTCGAGTAATTTCATTTTCTATTCCGTGCCGATTTACAGTGACCAGGCCTTATTTATGTTTTAAACTTTACTTTTTTTTTGTGGGAAACACTTGACTGCCCTTCCGCCACCTAGGGGCATTTAATGTAATTATTATATACATATATATAATGTAGCTATATAATATTGATATACATATGATATACCGTGTATTGAGTATACAAATCTTTTAAATATCTATTTAGAAAAGAACTTTTGATATTTATTCCAAATTGTCCCGATTCGAAATATAAAAATACGAATAACTTTTGAGAAGAAGCAGATCGGATTTCAATTCCAACGGATTTTGCACCTATAATAAAAGAATAAGAGAGTGATGGGTCGTGAGTAGACGTGTAATTTTGTGCTGCCGTTTCAATCACCTTTTTAACCACGTAAACAACGCCAAAAATTCTGAAATCTGGCCAGGAGTTGTCACATGAACGTTACTACGCGCTGCTGATGCTGTCATCTGCATTACTTGCTGGAAAAATCATCAAATTTCAAAATAAACAATTGTTGATCTCCCAGACTCGCATTGCTTATCATAATGTCGGCCGCTGTTAAAAAAACGACCAGAAGCACGAAGCTCTCACCGGTAAAAACAGACAGTGCCACTCCTATACTCTCGAAGGGCCGGCGCGTTGAGAGCCCAACGGCAGCTTCGTGGTTACTTCAGCTGGAGGCGAAAATGGATCAGCAAAAGGAATACATAATTGAACAGCTGAGTGAGCAGGTAAAGAACAGTGAAGAGAGGCTGATGCAAAAATTTAACGACCTGTCAGCTGAATTGCTAAACATAAAGAAGACAATAAAGTTCCTTGATGTGAGGCTAACAGCTGTAGAAACCTCATGTGAAGAGTTGGGTGTGCTGCGGACTGAAGTACTTGCACTAAAAAGAGACGCAGAAAGGAGAGAGAATGAAGCCGTTGCCACTGATCTCTTAATAAACGGCATACCTAACTCTACTAATATCAGCGGAGAGGAGATCTTCTCGCGTATGTGTAAGGCTATTCAGCACGAATTGCCCCCAGTGCGCGAAGTTTTCCGGCTGCCAGCGAGGAACAATAAAAATGGTAACAACAACTCGGCTATCATCGTTAAGCTTTTCTCCCAGCATGCTCGTAGTCAGCTATTTAAATCCATTGCTGGCTATTGTAAAGCCAACAAGCGGCCTCTTGCTCTGAGAGACATTGGACTGGATGATAATGCAAAGTTTTATGTGCACGAAAGTCTGACTAGGGATAATCGTGAACTAATGCATTATGCAGCTCAGCTTAAACGACAGAAACTTCTTGTTGCTGCTTTTTCGATACGTGGGCAAATCATGGTGAGAAAACGAGACGGCGACGAGGCCGTAAAAGTATTTGATAAAAAAGGTATCGATGGAATTGTCGGGGCAGCATAGAAGCAATAATGATTTTTGCAAAATTAAATATAAGCTATTTTGATGTTATTACTTATTGTATCTGTGTCCTTCTCCATTATTTTTCTATTTTCTCTCTTTCTGTCTCTAACTATTGTTACTCTTGTTTCCTTTCCATGTTGTTCTGTAGTTGTCAGCATTTTAACCTCATTAGTATGTATGTTAGTTGTTTCTTCTATAGCTCATTCTCATGACATCAAACTTATCTGATATAAACGTCTCTGGTGCTAATGAAAATCAGAAATTGCTAGTTGATATCTTGTGTAAGCAATCAGCCGGGCTTAATGTAGTCCACTTCAATGCGAGGAGTTTGAGCTTTGACAAACTTGACTATGTTAGATATATCTTCGATCAGTCCCTTGTTGATGTTATTTGTGTGTCTGAAACTTGGTTTAGTAATTGCATTCCGGACCTTCAGTGTTCTATCAACAACTATAGTCTCATTCGAAATGATCGAAAGCATAGGAAGGGAGGAGGGGTAGCAATTTATTGTAGGAATACTCTCAATCTAACAACAATTGCTAAATCGGCTGACTCTGATACAGAATATATAATAGCTGAAGTGTCAGATGGTAAATCCCGGATCTTAGTTTCTTGTGTCTATAACCCAAATAAATGTTTTTCTCTAGATGCATACTTCACCGAGTTATCTTTGTTTTTAATAGACTATGAGCATTACATAATTTGTGGTGATTTTAATGTAAACTTACTTTCTAATGATTCTTACGCCAATGAACTTCGTAATCATGTATCAGCAGCTGGTCTAGCTATTGTTAATGACATTATACCCACCAGATATGCTAGTAACTGCCAACCAAGCCTTTTAGACTATTTTATTACTTCTGACCCTTCTCTAGTACTTAAATTTGACCAAATATGTTTCATATCGGACCATGATTTAATATTTTGTGCAGTTGATGTTGTGTTCGATCGTCCAGTGAGTACTACATTTATGTATCGTGATTATCGTTCATTGAATGTTGATGCTTTGTTTTCTGACTTGTCCCGTGTGTGTTGGAGAGAGTGTTGGTTATTTGATACAGTTGATAAAAAGCTTGAATTTCTTAGTGAGAACTTAATCACGGTGTTTAACGCTCATGTCCCGATTCGTACTTCTTATGTCAGGAATAAGTCGTGTCCTTGGTATACCAACCGAGTACATTTAGCAATAAGTAAACGAAATAAGTTGTATGCTAAATGGAGAAAATCACTGACGGATACTTCATGGTGTTTGTATAAATCTGCACGGAATGAAGCTACAGCTGTAATAAGGCAATCGAAGCGGTGGTTTTGTAAATCGAAACTAAATGTCTCGCTTCCATTTAAACAGCTATGGCGCAACCTGAATAACTTAAACATTCATGGGAAAGAAAACTCAGAATGCAAAGTGGATCCTGACATTCTAAACGATTTTTACATTAGCGCAAGCAAAGGCAGTATTCTCCCTTCTTTAAATGAAAATATATCTTCTGCTAGTAGCTGCCATAGCCATTTTCAATTTGTAGGAGTTAGTGAGTTAGAGGTAATAAAATCGATTATGGGCATTAAATCGAATGCTGTTGGGGATGATGGAATCCCTTTAAAGTTTCTTAAACTCGTGCTGCAGTTTATTATTAGTCCTCTCACCCATATAATAAATCACTGTTTTGCAAGTGGATGTTTTCCAGCAGCATGGAAAAAGGCTATTATATTGCCCATTGCAAAGAAAGCTCTTGCGTCATCTCCTAGCGATTATAGGCCGATTAGTATTTTGCCAGCCCTTTCTAAAGTATGCGAATCTTTAATGGCAGAGCAGATTTCGAATTATATTCAAGACAATAATCTGCTTTCTTCTCTGCAGTCTGGTTTTAGGCCGAAGCATAGTTGTGCTACTGCAATGGTTAAAATACTAGATGATATTAGGACTCCCTTTGATAATGGTGAACTAACTCTTTTGTGTCTCTTAGACTTCTCTAAGGCTTTTGACTTAGTTAATCATGCTCTATTGTGCAAGAAACTTAAACACAATTTTGGATTTTCTGACAGCGCTATAAAGCTCATGGCTAGCTATCTTAACGGCCGAGTTCAGCAAGTCAAAGGATTGAATTCCTCGTCGCAGTTTAAATCCATTTCGGCCGGCGTTCCCCAGGGGTCTGTCCTTGGTCCTCTTCTGTTTAGTCTTTTTGTAAATGATGTTTTTTCTGTTTGTAATTATGTTCACGTTCATGCCTATGCTGATGACATCCAATTATATTTGTCTAGTCGTGTTGGTCTAGTTGAAGATTTGTGCTATAAAGTTAATTGTGATTTGTCTGCTATTGTGAATTGGGCGAAGAATAATGGGTTATCACTGAATGCCACTAAGTCATACGTAATGCCTATTTGCAACAAAGTGATCCATACCGATAATATCGAAAAGCTGTGGCTTGGTTCAACTGCTTTAAAGCTCACTGACAAAATAAAAAATTTAGGATTTATTGTAAATTCAACATTAACCTGTGCTGACCATGTTAACAAAGTTGTGAGTAACGTATATGCTGTATTGCGTAAGTTAAGAACTTCTGCTGCGTTCACGCCTTTGGAAACCAGGCGTATGTTAGCTATGCAGCTTGTTCTGCCCCATATAACTTACTTTGAGTTAGTGTATAGTAAACTTGACTCAAGATCGGCACACAAGATTAACGTAGTTTTTAATAATGTAACGCGGTACGTTTATGGGATCCAAAAGTTTGATCATATCTCGCTGTGGAGAAACAAAGTTCTTGGATGTAGCATTATGAACTACCTGGCTGCGAGAAACTGTATATTTCTATACAAATTAATCTTATGGAAAACTCCACGTTATCTGTATGACAGGCTCCACCTGTCCAGGTCACAGAGGCTTCACAGCCTGATTATACCAAGACATACTTTGTTAGCTACATCTCGACTATTTTTCGTTAACGCCGTGAGACTGTGGAACTCAATTCCTGAGATGACTAAAGCCAGACTGAATCGAAGCAACTACAAAACACTTATACTAGACCATTTTAAAGAACTGGGGTAAATAATGCGACCAATAATTACAGACTACATGACTATTTATTGTTTTCGTTTCTTCTTTACTTTTTCTATACTTCTATACTTCTTCTTCTACTTCTATACTTTCTACTTACTATAAGCATATATGTATGTATTAGTTTTAAGTTTAATAATTGTAATTGTATTTATATTGTAAGCATATTGTATTACCACAGTTTAATTTAATGTGTGGATGTACTCATAAAAGATCCATGATCTTAAGTTGTACAAATAATTCAATAAATAAATAAATAAATAAATAAAATAAATAAATAATCATCACCAAATACAACCCCGATTAGAGTTTTCGTCGACATTTTTGTGCAACCTATCGATGCTTCCTGCCTACCGTGCGGGGTCAACAAAGGATTAAGAAAATGTAATTTATTGAGCCCTCGGAAAAAGTACTCAAAAACAAAAATAATGATAATAATAATGAAATTGAATAATGAAAAACATGCGTTGAGTTTTTCAGTGTTAGAAAATCCACATCTGACGGGGTCAAAAATTTGCTATGAGTTTATGTGAAGAAACATAATTTAGATATTATAGATTAGATTATTAGATAACATAGTATCTTAAAGTGAGTAAAGATTATTTCAATGAAATCATAAAAATCGCGTGTGCAAAGCCGTCAGCCTTTGCTAGGTGGTAATAGTACATACCTTCCTCAGCACAAAAAGTACTAATCTAATGTTATCAAGTTCAAATCAAAGTCAAATTTTAGCGGTGTTCGAAGAAGTTGAAATTTATTCATTTTTATACATTTTAGCTGTGTTCGCGTATGGTTCTCTCAAAAGTTGTTTAATATCAGATAACAAAAACACAATAGCATTAACTAGATCAAGAACTTCGTGAAAACTAGTACACAATGCAATTAAAGTAGATTCAACACAACACAATATGCTACTTGAGTAAAAGAACTAAAGGACTTTAAACCAAAAGTTGGCTGTAATCCTTAACGTACTCATGCAAAGTAGTGATGCATCACTACTACCCAGTGTTGTCGCTGCAAAATTTTAAAAAGTCGCAAAAAAAGTGTCAGCCGAAAAAAAGTGTCATCAAGTGATCCAATTTTTTTAGACAATGTATATACATATATACTTTCATTATTTTATCTTTCGAAACTCATTATTTTTATTAAATTTCTAAAGGAGATAATTTTCTGTGAAAAAAACTATTAAATTAATTTTAACTAAAATTAAAAAAAAAATAAATTAATTGATTAAAAAATTAAAATTGATAATATAATAAAATAATAATTGATGAGGGATATATTAAAAAGTCCCAATATGCATGTTTTGTATTTATTATGAAAACATTTGCATTTTAAAGCATATGCGCGATATACTTACTTATCCATTGGGAGCTATCAAAATTAATTTAGCACAAATAACTTGGGCAATGCCACAAAAACGCGCGTTAATTCAGATTAATTTTGTACATTTTTGCGGAAAAACTTTGACATAATAAAAGGGTTGCAAGTAGTTTAAATGTTGCCAGAGGTGTAATTTTTAAGTACTTAAGTGTTACCTTTGAAAATTTAATACTAAAAGGAAGGCAGATTTTCCAATTTTTCATGCAGATTGCATACTTTTGGGGATGAAAAAAGAAATTTTGTAGAAAAATAGGTGTTTAGACCGCTTTTCAAATTGAATTATTTTCTGAGATCGGAAGATATCGGAGGATGTAATTACATTATCCGACAAAGAAAGAATGCTTCTTAAAATAAAAAAAATCCAGGAACATACTTTCACATACTTTTTAGATATTTTCCTCGATGTTTTGCTAATTTTCAGATTTTTAATTTTGAAAAATATTTTAAAGTAAAAGTGAAGTAAAAGCTTCAGCTTTGCAAATTTTGAGAAAACATCAAAAGCGAAAATGGCCACATCATTTCTTACTCTATATTGAAAGTTTTAGCAACTTCTTGGTAACCACGTATTTTTACAATTTTTTTTACTCAATAGACTAAAAAACAGAAAATATGTGTACAGTTTTTTGTAAAAAAAGTTCAGACTTTGAGCAGCTCTTGCACTTGCACTAATTACACTGCACAACAAAATCAAATTTTTTTAAAAATAACAAGGTTCTGACAACGGATTCTGGTAGAGGGGACCAAAAAAAAATATACGTGTATCGGCGTTTTGAAAGTTTACATCTGAATTTTTTTTTAGGGGGGGTCAAAGTTTTCCCCCTTTTGCACATTCTTATGGTGAATCGGCATACGAAAACCACGTAACCTTACATTTTAGGTATATGATGGGTTCAACAATTTGATGTAAAATACTACGAAAAATATTTTTGTGGAGCATTTTAACCCTGTAGCTACTATTTTTATGGGTCAATTTGACCCTTTTTTTCTAAAATGCCAAAAATGTCCTGTAAAACAGGACTTTTTAAGGAAAAAATGTACCACGAAAATATTCACCATAAAATTCTACTATAGGTCTCTGAATATATCAAAGCTCAGAAATTAACTTTAACGTCAGAATTAAGCCGAAACTGAAAATGTGTTTAAGTGTTTGTTTCGTACTTATTCAAAATTGGTACTAAAATGTCCTACAAAACTTGATTTTTGAGGGTTAGTGTGTATGGGAAAAATGTTGAACGCAAAATTTCACTATAAGTGACCGTATAAAAGAAAGCTCTAGATATAATATATATAAATAGAAAAATTAGAACAATTTTGGGTATTTAAGGTATTCATTATATTTTTCGTTTAGCTCTTGGCAATTCAACACCGTTATCAAATAATGTCCAGCATACATCAGCTATAAAAGAATGAATACGCTTGCCTTTATACCGTTCCTCAATGGGGTCCAGTGCCGTATTCAGGGGGTTGAAACCCCCGAAATATTAGGATCGACTTTAAAACTATATACATACAAATTAAAAGGCATTTTATAAATATTAAAGAATGACTTTTTGAAACCCCCTGAAATATTTTTCTGAATCCGCCCCTGATGGGGCACATGTCTGATGAAATCGTTCCCCATGTTCATCGGATTCTGTTGCCAACTGATGTTCCAAGAAATCCATATGAGAATTCAGAAAATGAATTTTTGGTGACATATGAACACCTAGTTTTTCGGATGCAGTCATCATGGTGTCGACGTGCATTCGAGCAGCAGGACAACGATTTTTGCCTAGTGTCAATGTGCCTTTGGTGTCAATGACTCCTTTAATACTCTTCCATGCGACGATCTCATTTGGTGAAAGCAGAATTTTCGAATTCGGCGCTACGCATAACCCTTTTTATCTCTGGACCAACAAAAACACCTGTTGTAATGAAAAAACCAAATTTTGTAATTTTATTGGTATGAAACCAATATGAAAAAGTAAAGTTTTAGCATTCATACCTTCTTTTATCTTTGCTTCGCTTAGTTTTGGAAACAATGTCTTCAAAAAGTTAAATACCGATCCATTGGACATTCGAGTACCAATTTTGAATAAGTACGAAACAAACACTTAAACACATTTTCAGTTTCGGCTTAATTCTGACGTTAAAGTTAATTTCTGAGCTTTGATATATTCAGAGACCTATAGTAGAATTTTATGGTGAATATTTTCGTGGTACATTTTTTCCTTAAAAAGTCCTGTTTTACAGGACATTTTTGGCATTTTAGAAAAAAAGGGTCAAATTGACCCATACAAATAGTAGCTACAGGGTTAAAATGCTCCACAAAAATATTCTTCGTAGTATTTTACATCAAATTGCTGAACCCATTATATACCTAAAATGTAAGGTTACATGGTTTTCGTATGCCGATTCACCATAAGAATGTGCAAAAGGGGGAAAACTTTGACCCCCCCTAAAAAAAAATTCAGATGTAAACTTTCAAAACGCCGATACACGTATATTTTTTTTTGGTCCCCTCTACCAGAATCCGTTGTCAGAACCTTGTTATTTTTTTTTGTGTTATGCAGTGTTATTTTTTCGCACAGATTTTTTGGGGTTTTCTTAGTTGGAGGTTTTACCTTTCAAATGACATCAAAATCGTTAAATTCTGAGACTATAATTTTTTTGAATTTTGTCATCAATCACGAATCACTGTGCATTGGAGCAAATTCAAAAGTTGCGAATCTGATTTTTTTTACTTGTCGTAATATTGATACACTAGCCAGATAGAAAATGAACTTTTCAAGTCCCTTCATCGCATGACCTGGACTTTACGGCCTTTCAAGGTTGAACGATTTATTATATTATTTTCGCTTCTAGCAAAATATCGTTAACAAGGCTGTCTTCAGATGCCCGTAGAATCTCTATTTTTTAATGAAATGCCATAATTTTTCACATGTGGAGTTACGATATTTAAAGAAATCATATGTCAAAAAAATTGTATTTCAGAAATGTTTATTTTGACAGAAAAAAGCATATCTAACCTTTGCCTCATTTTTTGATAAAAATGAGAAAAATCGGGATTTTCTATGGACTATAATATTTTCATTCCATGAAATACTTATACATACACTGAATAGGTGGGACATTCAGCTAAATTATGGTACCAAACTTATCTGCGGAGTCCTGCGTCAGCGTGAATGCGAGCAATTTTCGCCTAATTTCGTGCTATCCTGGCAAGCGAACAACATGGAATAATAGGAAAATATGAGCACTTTTTCAGAAAATTGTTTTGCAAGAAGTCGTCAAATTTTTTCAATTTCATGTCAAGTTCTTCATTATGTATATGTGCTTTGATATCATATGCAATTTTGCCTTTAGGTACATGTGAACTAAAAATGTTTTTACGTATTGTAAATCCGAAACTTTTTTCAATAGGCATGCTTTTGGAAGAAGCTCAAGAGCATTGCAACAAAAAGTTTAACCCTCCATTACTATCGTCTATTTCACTAACGCCATTACTATCGTGGGTGTAATCCACCCACATTATTATTATTATCCGTTTTACTTATCCATGGAGGTAAAATAAACAAAAACCGATTTTTTTCATAATCAGAACATAATAACATGTAAAAACAATAATAAATAAATAAATAAATAAATTTTATAATTTTGTTAATTCATTTATTTAATAAAAACATTTGTTTATGTACACTTCATTAAAAAAAAGAAAGATGAAATAAAATGTTGCATTGGAAAAATGGCCACAACTTGCATAATATTTAAGATATGCTTCTTGGGCTTAGTGATTCAGAAAGCTGAAAAAATAAGTAATAAATAATTATTTAATAATTTTTTCTGACCGAGGTAAAGTTTTGCGTAAAAACTCAAACAAAAATCAACAATATACCTGCTACTTTTAAAGGTTACACCGTGCGACAAAAATCAAAAAATTTCCAAACACACGAAAAAATCTATATACTCGCGAAACTAGGGGCTAAATGTAGTAAAACTGCGTTTTTTTTTCTCTCTGACGTCAGCATTTTTTTTAAAGGACTTTGAAATTTCAAAGATATGTTTATTTCAAGGAATTATTTTAAAAATTGAGCGCATTGAAGAATAACTATATTGGTATTAAATGAAAGAGAAAAATCCTTAGAATCTTAGAAAATTTAATGTTTTGGTGCAAAAGGACGAAGAGGTATTGAAAATGTCCTTTTAACTTTAAACTAAACTTTATCCTTGAATATCTTTGGAAATTTCCAATAGTTTTTTTTTAATATATCTTAAGGACTAATATGTACACTACTACATCCTTGAATTTCGTCCTTCTAACTTTATTAGTTTAAGATATAAAAAATTTAATGTTATAAAAATTTTGTTACTGATCCTAGAGCATAATTTTTAAGGATTTTCTACTAAGTAAATGGTCTATACGTTTTTTAAAAAAATTGTCGCCAAAAAGTGAATAAAAATATATAAATGTATTTTATAAAAAATACAACTTCATTACTAACAATCGGTGTTAAGCATCCAGCAATTTTATAACGCCACTACTATCGTGGGTATAACACACCCAGTGACTTTTTAAAACAATTCTATAAAAGCATCAGCTTTATTTATGCAACTGCAATGTGCTCTAAAACCTTCCGAAATATGCAAATGTGGATTACATTATAACTTTATGTTGGTTTTGGTTAAAAAATATATATTTTACTAAGGAATTGAACTCACAGGGTGGATTCCACCCCAACGATAGTAATGGAGGGTTAAAGTTTACAGAAGCCAATACGCCCGCAGATGCTCAAGACTAAAAAATTTAAATGACGTGTTTAAAAAATTTTTAGTGGCATCCGACCCTAAGATAAGTGGTTTACGCGATTGCCAAAAGATTAAAGACAGTTTTCAAAATTTACCTACGGAAGTGCAAGCAATGCTTAAAAAAAGTTTTAGCTTTATTGCTTGCCCAAAATATACTGCATCAATTTAATTTAGTTCTTTTTATTTCGTTCTGGGACGGATTACCAGGAATAATCGAGTTTGAGAAGTTGTACATATTTGAAGAGTTTGCCCACTTTTATGAAAGTGGGCGTGGCTATGTATCACATAATTAAAATTTCTTCGTTTAACGAGGATTTAATGCATGACAACATAATATTAGCCTCTTTTAATATTCTTAAAAATAAAGTCTGTATGGAGAGTAGGCGTGGCCGTGGGCGAATTTTTTTAATTTTTGGAATAAATCATCTTTTACTTGTGGGAAACCGTTATGCGAAAATTCAATCTTTTACAAAAAAAATTACACCATACAATTCTCTGAGGAATTCTGAAGATAATAGCGAAAATTCAGTTCTCTAGTGTAAAAACTATAGATTCTAGAGCTCAAAACAGGCGATGCGAGCGTTTTTGCCTGTTTTTTCCTAATGTGCGCCGTGGCGAGTTAACCCTTTCGCAAGTTAACCCTTTTTCTGCTTCTTCTTCCTTTACTATGTCAAGATATACCATTAAAAAAACGTGTATACTTCTCTTCTTTAAACTTAAATATTCAGTTTATTAATTTCGTATTTTTCCTAAAACTTCAAACTATTCTAAAGACCAACAAAAAATGTATTCTCACAACCATAGAGGATGCAGACGTCCACATAGTAGCATGTTGCCATATGGCAGCAAAATAGCGAAAGGGTTAAAGAGTTAAACCTGAGTTGCCATGTCTTTGGTTGATGCGCCAACAATGGCGTGCCCCATAACGCTGACAGACGAGGCCGACGAATCGACGGAACACAACCCCGTTTCACATTTGGATGTTTGTACAGTTGTTGCGGTTCTTTTTGTGCTGTTTTTGGCATTCTTTTAGTTTTAAACTTTTTGTTTGTCTCACATCCAATTAACAAAATTAAAATTATGCTGGCAATGACCATGTAACGTCATAAATTAATGAGGAGAGCGCATTCATTAATAATGCCACAAAAGCGCCACACACACATAAAAAAACTATAGCCACAACAATAGCAATGGGACAACACAAACACCAACCCCGGCAGTTGTAATAAAACACAAACAACAATAGCAAATGTAGATTCTACATGGTAGAAGGCACCGGCATGAATAACCAAGACAACAACAACAATAATGGAATCACACAAGCTGCAACACTAGGAAAAATTAGGCCAACATAAAATAAAAAACACGAAAGTGGGAGACAATGGCAATAAAGAGGAAGTAATGAAGCCTAACAGAGGCACCCAAACACACGTGCACCAGTTTGTTTTGTATGCGTGTGTGCACTTTCAAACACACACAATCCTGCATCTGCGCTTAGACCCCCTGCGGTTGGTTTCCCCTTACTGGGGTCCGGGCCAGTGTGACCGCAGCCTTGTGGAAAATTGTAGCACAGAAGAGACCTAAAATGTATCAATATGTATCACCTTTTTTTTAAGTATCAAAGTATCAATATGGAATAAACCCAAAAATTTTTACGAAATTTATTTTTTATTTCTTGAAAACAAAAAAGGACACGTATCGAAGACATATTCAGTTTTACTTGGTGGTACAAGGTGTATAAAGTGTAGGCTGATATAAGCCAGGTAAAGAAAGAGAAAATGGATGCTCTTGACCAGTGTTGGATGTAATATATTATATCATATAATATATTACGTAATATTATTACTTTTGGCGAACAAATTTAATATAATTTATTACTTTCCCCGCAAGTAATAACCATCAGTAATAATACTACTTTTTTCCACGTTACTTATTACTACATTACCTTTCCTCTGTTTTTCTTTCTTTCTCGATTTTTTAATCAACGTTAATACTTTACACCACAAGTGAAGCCTTTTTCGGGAATCAAACGCTATCACCCCCTTTAGCGTGGGGAATGGGGAATAATTTTTTTGTCAAATTCTAATGAATGAATGAATATCACAAGACTTTGTAAGTAGTAAATAAGGGTGCAGGGACTTAAAAATGAGTTATCAAGCAAGAATTATTTGTACTACATCAACAGACAAAACCGTGCCCAATAGCTAATCAAATATTTGCCATGTTCGGCATTTTTATGAACAATATATTAGGGGTATTCCCACCGAGCTCTTTACTTCGTTAATTCGGTACTTGTCTACGTGTATTTTGTTTTTGTTCGATCCTTTTACAAAGACCAAAATACACGAACAAAACTACCGCGTACCGAACTAACAAAGTAACGAGCTCGGTATGAACACCCCTATTTTATATTACTCTTTAAGTAATATATTACCAGGCATATTGTTACCAATATTTTGGAAGTAATAGGGGTATTCACACCGAGCTCGTTACTTCGTTAATTCGGTACTTGGTAGTTTTCTACGTGTATTTTGTTTTTGTTCGATTCACGAACACGAACAAACACGAACAAAACTACCGAGTACCGAACTAACAAAGGAACGAGTGAATACCCCTAATATAACTTGTTTCTGATATATTACTTTGGTTTTCAAGTAATATGTAATATAACATTATTATATTCGAAGCCACTATTATGTAATATAGGGTGTTTTTTTTAGAGGTATAGAACTTCGAATTGAAATAAAACACAAGAAAATCGTTTTAATGTCCATCAATTTGGCTTTATTGGAAGGATAATTTTATGCCATTAATGTTTAAATATGATTTCGGGCATGTGGCCGCCGCAGCTGGCTCGAATAAAGCCAATTCTACAGGTCCAATTTTCAACCACTTTTTCGAGCATTTGGGGCCGTATGTCGGCAATAACGCCACTAATGTTGGCTTCCAAGTCCCCTAACGTTTCTGGTTTGTTGGCGTAGACGAGCGACTTCACATATCCCCAAAGAAAATAATCCAATGGTGCCAAATCACACGATCTTGGTGGCCAATTGACAGGCCCATTCCGCGAAATTATGCGCTCATCGAATGTTTCCTTCAATAAATCGATTGTGACGTGCGCTGTGTGGCATGTAGCGTCGTCTTGTTGGAACCACAACTCATCCACATTCATGCCATCCAATTCGGGAACAAAATAGTCGGTTATCATGGCTCTATACCGGTCTCCATTAACGGTAACTGACTCTCCAGCATTATTTCGGAAGAAGTATGGCCCAATGACTCCACCAGTCCATAGAGCACACCAAACAGTCAGTTTTTGTGGATGTAATGGCGTCTCAAGGGTCTCATGTGGATTCTCTTCACTCCAAATGCGGCAAGTTTGCTTGTTGACGTAGCCATTCAACCAAAACTGAGCCTCATCACTGAACAAAATTTTGCGATGAAAATCAGCATCGAGATCAATCTCATTTTCGGCCCATACACCAAAATCACGACGCATTGCATGGTCTCGCGGCTTTAATTCTTGCACAAGCTGGATCTTGTAAGGTCGCAAGCCAAGATCTTTGCGCAAAATCTTCCATAAAGTTGATGGACAAAGCTCCAATTGCTGTGCACGGTGGCGAATCGATTCATTCGGGTCCTCTTCAACATTTTGCTCTACAGCGGCAATTGTTTCTTCGGTGCGCACTGTTCGACGTCTCTGCGGATGCGTATTATCACATAGAGTAAACGTAGTGCGAAAACGACCCATGGTTAACCGAATTAATTGCTCTGATGGACGATTATGTCGACCATAAAATGGACGGAGCTTGCGGTAAACTTCGCGAACTGAACCATTATTTTCGAAATAAATTTGCACGATTTGCAAGCGTTGTTCTTTTGTCAACCTGTTCATGATGAAATGGCAAACCAAACTGAACATAAATGACATTAGAGTTGCCCGATTTGACCACAAAATGCCAGTTTTATCTCTATTCGAAAAACAAACCTCTAAAAAAAAACACCCTATACTAGCTGACCCGGCGAACTTCGTCTCACACAACATTTGTGTTTTTTGTTTTGATAATAAATTGCGCGAGATGGCGAATCTATGACAATGCAAATCGACGAAGGAAACCAACTAAAGGAAGAGGAAGAGCTACTGATTAACGCAATTGAGGCCCACAAATTAGCAATGTTGCTGCTAAGTTTCAGTAAAGAAATGGACTGCGCTTGAACCACGCCAATTTCAAAACCCAATTTTTATAATTTTTACTTACGCCACGCCCCGTTGTTCAGTAACAGCACCATTCCCTCTGTCGAAGAACATGACTAAATATGTAGTAAGTTCCTAGTGGATTTAATTGATGTGTGACTTATGGTTCCAAGTTATAGTCTGAAAATGTGGGCTGGTGAAAAAGTACCACGCCCAATTTTCCTAAAATGTTCTTTCATACAAACCTTGTTTTAACTACTAGGAATACAACCAAACAGCCAAATCGGTCAAACATAGCAGGGATTTTCCGACTTTTCCGACTTTTCCAACCGATTTTCCGGAATTTTTTTTTCGTATAAACCTGAACTGATTCAAGACGAATCCAACAAATTAAACCCCATGGAAATCGGCCGGTCCGTTTGGCTGTGATGCGCTTACACATATACATTCACTTTCTTTTATATAGATAGATAGATAGATAGATAGATAGATAGATAGAGGGGGGCAAAGGTACGTGCAGTTATGTGCCGTATACAGCTAGCATGAACTCTACGGCCCAAATGTTCCGACTCTCACCTCCACGTGGTGTAGTGTACTTTCTTTCTAGGGGGGGGGAGTGGTCGAGTGCCCGTATGGACAATTGGACCAAGCCTTGAAATTAGGTCTGCGGGACCCTTATATGGCTAGCTAAAGAGTCGGTTGGGGGGGTTCGCGACCTGTTTCAAAAGCTCCCTACACTACCGTTGTTATCTAGAGTCCCTTGTTATTTAAATTTACACAAAAACCAGCAAAAAAAATTTGTATGTGGGGCGGCAAGGTGGAAAAAAGCCAAAAAAAGGTGTCTCGGACCGAAGTGGGCAATCAACTCGAGCACAAGCTGGAAACGATGGTATCCTGTTCACGACGAGTACGAAGGTCGGTTTTGTACTCACGCATCTATACCCTCCCTACCTTTGGATCTGTTGCTTTTAGTTAACCAGATCCCCATATCCAATAGTTGGCCCCTCCTCTCCCTCCTATAAACAACTCTGTTTATCTATTCATTTCCTTTAATTCATTTTCATTCATGGTGTAACAACCTATTCAATAATTCTTAACACTAGAAAATTTTTCTTACTATTCTACGATAACCTTTCCGCTGCGTATGTCAACCTCGGGTGCGCCACCCCCTTTACAAAATCAACCCCTTTAGAAAGGGCGCAACCGCTAAGTAATTTTTCTTCGCACCAGTTTCTTTTCCTACTTACCCCTCAGAAGTACGATATTGACAGAACAACTTATAGTTAGCACTCACATGTATTTGCTGAATCCTGCGTCGAAGGCCTCCTCCGCAGATCGCCGTGCTGTGGAAAAATTTTAAACAACATTATACTCTGAAGGGGGCAACTTCAATGCGTAAAATATTTCATACTTTACCACAAAAGGTTACCGCGGAACTACCCATTTTTCCCTTAGTTTACACTTGAGCCACTGCTCTTAAATTTCCCCTTAATCAAAAATTTGAGCCACTGCTCTTAAATTTCCCTCGCTGCTGTCACTCGTCGTGGTGGGTCTCGTTGTGCTGTTGTTGGCTCGCTGTCTTTGGTCGCCCTTATGCGCCCACGAGGTTAATGGCGGCGACCGCCATTATGATTTGCACTCGTCATGCCACCAGGCCCCGTGGCGTAACTGTCGCGTTTTACGCGGGAACACTCCTGCTGAGGCCGCCAATTCTGGGGGGGGGGGGGAGTGACTGGCTGCTGAACGAGCTAGCACGACTGCCCTGGTCGATGCGAAGCCGCTCCTCTGGAGTGGCCTGTGCCGGACTGCCGCACAGTGCTTCCGAGATGCCCAATGCTGGAGCGTGCAGAGCTGAGGTGGGGCGAGGAGTCGGATAGCTGTCGCCGGGAATTGAAGCCACCGGAATGGTGTACGTCACTGGCTGTACGCGTTGCGACGATAAACAACCAAGCCACGCCAATAGCACGCCGTTGTCGCGTGGTCTTCGCCCGCCGAGTAGCTCCGAACGTAGCTGCTTTTTGAGGTGACGCAACTGAGCAGCTGTGAGCGATAGGCGCCTGGAGCCGAGGCAGGGCTGGAAGCGGTGAGTGGCAGTGTTCGTTGCAGTAGTGGCAGCGCCGGCACCGTCGAGGCCTTGGTTGTAAGTAGCAAGGGCACGAAGCCGTGGTGCGCGTCCCTGTGGCTGCGTCGTGGTGCCTCGCGTCTGTCGATCTCCAGTTAACCACACGGCGGGCGTAGTGTCGGTTTCCGGGGGACACGCTGACAGTTGCACTCTTCGACTGCTACCCTTCCACGTGTCTCCTCCGATTTTTCTCGGCGCCGCACTCTGATCGTCCCAGCCTGCACGTTCTTCCTTTTTCTCTCTGCTCAACCGTCTCGTTCCCAATCTCGTGCGTGACTCCACGCTTCCGTTTTTCGTTGGCCTGATTTCGCTTTTCCTCGTTTAATTGTAGTAGATCAGCCAGCGTTGCCAATTCCTGCTGTTTGTTCAGGGTTGCATTTTCTACGCTACGATATTGCTAATTGTAATTCCCGATGCACAGGATTTGTTCATTACAAAACAGAAAAATATGACCGATTTTATCGTGACATATTTTTATGAAAAAGAACAATCACTGTCTAATGTCTTTGGCGTGGAAGGTGCCTACTAATTTTCCATGCAGGTCTTCTAATATGTAATAATGGTTTCCGAGTTTTTCTCGCACTCTGGCTTTAATAAACGACGGACTAAGTTTTGCGTTTACATTTTTTTCAAAGTTACTCTGCACAAAGTTGCGTCTAAACACTTCCTGGCCGATTTTGTACGATACTATTCTGCTTCGTAAGTTATATTGTTGCTCATTTTGCTTATAAGCAGCCGTGATTTGTTTTCGTATGTCATGGCGTTGTAGTGTGAGTTGGTCGTCTCGTTTAAGTCGTACCGTGGGTTCGTCAAGTGCTTTTAAGTCTCGTAAAAGTTGATATGATGAAGCATGGGTTATCATGTCCAAGCCAAACAAGGCATGATAAGGCGTGCAGCCAATCGATTGATGCAAACTATTTCGCAAAGCACAGCTAATGGCACTGAGATGAACGTCCCATTCTCGTTGATCGTTTTTTAAGTAGGCTCTGATAGCTGAAATCAGTGAGCGATTTACACGTTCAGATGCGTTCGATTGTGGCGAATATAGAGCTGTATAAATGTGTTCGATACCATATTGGGTTAGAAATGCATTGAAATCATGTGCCTTGAATTGTGAGCCGTTATCACTGACTATCTTTTCCGGCACCCCGTATACATGGAAAATGTTGGTTACTAGAAAATCAATAATATTACACGTAGTGAATTTCTTCAAGGGGCATAACCAATGAAATTTAGACATATGATCCAATACAATTAATAATCCAATATGACCTCGTTTGCTTCTCGGATACGGGCCTAGTAAATCAATGTATAATCTTTGGAATGGTCGATACGAGATAGTTTGCGTATTGGAGGTTTTAATGATATATTTGGAGCTTTGGTGGTTTTACAAATTTCGCAACTCCGCACATACTTGCGTACATCTCGCACGATACCTGGCCAATAAAAATATCGCCGGATCAATTCTAAGGTTTTAAGCATCCCCCCCGTGTGCAGAAGTAACACCATCATGTGAGCGGGATATTACTGTTTGGCGTAACGCAACGGGAATCCAAAGTTTCCATGCATTCTGCTCACTCAGTTCACTGCCATCCACATGCTGGGTACGTATATACACAAATCTGTCAACAACTTTGATGTCCGGATACTGTTCTTGATGGTTTCGTATTTTTGTTTTTAATATTTCGTACTCTTCATCTTGAAAGTGAGGTGAGCTCAAGTCTAATCCCATTTCTGTCTGTTCTAGCAGGGTTAGTTCGTCCGCGTGCATTCGTGACAATGCGTCAGGCACTATGTTTTCTTTACCTTTTCGATGTCGTATAGTAAACTGGTAACATTGCAACTTCATTACCCACCGAGCTAATCGACCTCGCACATTAGTTTGCTCCATACGAGGCTTGCATGATCAGTAATGACTTCAAACTCTTGCAATTCTAAATAGCATCGAAAGCGTTCAATAGCTGTGACCGCTGCTAGACATTCACGCTCGGTAACACTGTAATTACGCTGAGCCGTGTTTAATTTTTTTGACATGAATGCTACAGGTCTTTCTACGCCTTCCTGATCTAACTGGGTGAGAACCGCACCAATGCCGCTGTCACTTGCGTCACATTGTAATGAGAATTTCTTCGTAAAGTCAGGATTTTGAAGGATAGGGGCTGTAGCTAATACCGTTTTAATTTTTTCGAATGCAGTATGCGCAGCTTCGGTCCAAGTGAATTTCTTTTTTGTTGACAAGACTTCAGTAATTGGAAAAACGATTTCAGAAAAGTTTTGGATAAACCGTCTATACCATCCGGTTAGTCCTAAAAATCCGCGAACTTGTTTTAAGTTTTTTGGCGTAGGCCATGCTAGAATAGATTCAACTTTGTTAGGATCAGTAGCTATCCCTCCATCACCAATGACATATCCCAGATAGTGTACTCTCGTAACACAAAATTGACTTTTCTTAATATTTAAGGTAAGATTTGCTTTACGGAATTGTCCCGCGACGCGTACTAATACCGACAAATGATTCTCGAAGGTGTCTGAGACTACACACAAATCATCCAAATAACCAAAAACACAATGTTTTAGATCGGCCGGAATGATTTCATCCATAAGTCTACACATAGTCTGCGGCGCGTTGCATAAGCCAAATGGCATGACTGTGAATTGGTATAAAGGTCGTCCGGGTATAGTGAACGCGGTGCACGCTTTCGCTTCCTCGGTTAGTGCAATTTGCCAGTATGCATCTTTTAGGTCAATTTTCGATATAATGTTTGCTTTGGGTAACCGTGCAAAAATGCCTTCTATTGGTGGTAGTGGATACGCATCCTTTTTCGTTACTTCATTTATCTTCCTCGCATCTAAGCAAAGCCGTACTTTACCAGGTTTCATTACGAGCCGCATGGGTGAACTCCAAGCACTGTGAGATGGTTCAATTACCCCTAACTATAACATTCGATCTAGTTCTTTATATATAATTTTTTCCACAGCTGGAGAGACAGGGTAAAAACGTTGTTTAACAGGTTTTGCATTTCCTACGTCTATATCATGTTTGATTAGACTAGTTCTACCTAACCCTTGCTTTTCAAAACTGGGAAACAATGATTTTACTACCTCTAATTGTTGCTGTTGAGATACATTTAGTGGATACAGATATTCTTTCGGTGACTCGCACCTAACTTCTTGTTGTGCGCACACAGTCGCAATAATTCCGGGAGCTAACTGAAATTGTCTCCAAAAGTCAATACCTAGTATCACATTTTGTTTGATAGCTGGAATAATGAACATACGCATGGGTTTAGTCGCATTTTGGTAAGTTATCTCTACGTCCACATAACCTATTACTTGCTGAGTTTCTCCCGCTGCCGTTTTCACACTCGACTGCAAACTATGGAATTTTTCGTTTCTATAAATCTCTTCTTTGGCTAAATCTGCCCCTATGCAACTGATGTTAGCACCTGTGTCCAGTAAACCATACACCTCGCGATTCAACAATCGGACTTCCGCATAACATCGTCCGTCAGTCATATCGTTAACGATCGACGCAATGAGTAGTCGTCGCCGTTCGCGAATAGTTTTCCAAAATTTCCGCTGTCGCAAAGTGGATCGGGTAGGTCGTTTTCGCCGTTTCTCTACCGTATCATTAGGGAACAGTCGGTTTCGTAATTCTTGGTATCGCAGCCAGCGTTCGTGCAGTGGTGGAATCCGTTTCACTTCTGTGTCGCCATTGTTGTTAGTTGAAGTATCGCTGGTTGTACTTAAGTTGGTGTTTGATGAGTGTTGTTTGAGGAGTACTTTCGTTGGGGGCTCTGCTGAGTTTCTCCGCACATTTTCGCTATTAGGAGTTGAATTCAGAATTTCACCATTCGTTTCTTGCCGAATGGTGTCTTCTGCACGTTTTTTGCCCTCCCAAGACAACGAGTGCACTGCGGCTTATATATGTTTTTAGCTCCGCAGCCGTAGCAAAAGATTTTTCTCTCTTGTTCACACATATCCCAATAGTGTCCTTCCTCATTACAGTTCCAACAAGTTGGCATATTTTCTTGTTGTACTACTTCTTCCACGCTCAGTTCAGTAAGTTCTTCCGCCTCATTTTGATCAACTACGGATTCTGCGTCTAGTGCCGTCACATGACGTGGTCGCGAACCAGGGGTCGGAGCATTTCGATATTGAGTTCGTTTGAAAAAATCGTCTCGAAAGAAGTTCTCTCATCTGTACAAGTTTGCGTAAATGAGCAACAGACATAATTGGGATATACAACAGTTCATGTCGTATATCGGGTCTCAGATTTCGCGTAATTATCTCGACTAACTCTTCCTCCTCAATAGGATGAGCTAGCCGGTCGGTAATTGCAGTGATAGCGTCATAATAACAATCAAAAGTTTCCCCTGCTCGTTGTTTGCGATTTCGCAGCTCTTCACGAATGTCATAATTGGAACGTAGATCTTTGAATTCATACCTGAGCGCTACACAAAAACTTTGCCATTCAATTCGCGTCACTTGCTTATGATACCGCCAGAACCAATCTTTAGCCTTTCCAGACAACAGAATGTGTAAGTTACTGCAGACAGCAGTGAAATCTCCATCAAGACTCTCAGCCGTTAAAGCCCGTATGCGATATATAAATTCTTCACAAGTAATGCCTCTGGCAGAACCGTCAAAGGTAACTCCCCAGTTGTAAATAATGGAAGGAATCTTTTCGGTTCGTATGCCATGGTTAGAATAGGTACGAGGCATATTATTCGGAATATGATTCGAAGGCAGCGAAGCTGACGCGCCCTCAGGTTGTACAGTTAAGTTGGCGAGCAAGCGTTGGATACTTGACTCAATCAAATTGGAAACTTGTTCCATAGTCACGTTTGGGTTCTGATTCTGATTGTCACGATTCATCTGATTATTAGAAGGTGGTACATTGGACTGCCGTCTCATGTCGTGTCGTTCTGTGTGCCATTGGCTAGGAGGTATGTCAGAATTAACCGCTTTGGGTGAATCCGAAACAGTCAATATAGGTAATGATAAATTTGCTGTTTCATTTGCAGCTAAAATGTTCGTACGCTGTGATACTGGCATTCCCAACTCCCGCCGACTGTTGCGCGTGTTATGTCGTTTTGATATCGTCCCGCGCGCTCGACCTCTTGAAATCGCATTCGCAGCATTCGAGGGTGTCTTACTTTGTATCAAAGTGGGTTTTAAATCGCGGAAATGACATAATTGTCGACAACACGGACATTCATGCGAATCTGTCAACCAGTTAGAAATACATTGTCTATGAAACGTGTGATTACATAAAGTAGTCAAACATTCCTGAGTGTCTAGTGTGGGAGTTAAACAAATAGTACATGAGCTTTCAGCTGTGCCGGAGGCCAGTGCCGAAATGTTTTCAGTACTTCGTACTACCGCCATTTGCGTTTCAATCAAAGTGTGAATTATAGAAAGTAAAGGGTGTAACATAAATCCAGTTTACAAAATTGTTCTTATTATGAATACTTAATGAACTACGTTCGTCGACCGCTTACGTACAGGATTTCTTAATATATATATAGTTTCAGTTTGTATACAACAGAAGAGTGTTTTTCGTGTGGAGGTATGAGATCGAGGCCAAGTAATATAATTAAATTCGCTTTGTCATGAACAAGGATACAACCGCCTAGAATGAGGTTATAGCTTCACAGAAGAAAAAGGGATATAATAAAATAAGGTAGCTAGACGTCATAAAAAGGATAGAAACAAAAAATGTATAATGTACGAACGTACATATCTGAGCGAGATTAAAGAGAAGCTTTTTGAACATATGAAGAGTCACGAAGAGAGATATACTGATAATTTGACTCTAATTAATTTTAAGAGAACATTCTAAAAATGGAATGAGGTTAGCAATTTTAAACAACATTATTATCCCAATTGATACCAAGAGCCAAATGTTGCGGACTCCAGTTGCTTTCTGCTAATTGAAGTATGTCCTGGCAACATCAAGTTCCTGATTTACTAATTATTCCTATGAAATTATTCCCTCAATTCGCGAAGCTATGATACATGAATTTTGCTGGTAAGTGCAAAGAAACCGACAGAGCCTTAGGGTTAACATACTCGGACGAATTGAGTTGCTGCCAAGTAGTTACAGTCCACCAAGGATTTCGATTTATTACAAAAATCAGATCACCAATGCATCTCTGTGCGCAGGTGTTGTTGCAAAAGAAACCTCTGTTTAGTTTTTAAGTGCTGAGTGAATTGCCTCCTTCAAAAATAATGTTAGGCTGGGGTGTGGTCCTCGCGTTGGTTGCGAACGGCTCACGCCCCTTTTTCGGGCCCCACGTTGGGCGCCATTTTTTACTTGTAGTGTACTTTCTTTCTAGGGGGGGGGAGTGGTCGAGTGCCCGTATGGACAATTGGACCAAGCCTTGAAATTAGGTCTGCGGGACCCTTATATGGCTAGCTAAAGAGTCGGTTTGGGGGGGTTCGCGACCTGTTTCAAAAGCTCCCTACACTACCGTTGTTATCTAGAGTCCCTTGTTATTTAAATTTACACAAAAACCAGCAAAAAAAATTTGTATGTGGGGCGGCAAGGTGGAAAAAGCCAAAAAAAGGTGTCTCGGACCGAAGTGGGCAATCAACTCGAGTACAAGCTGGAAACGATGGTATCCTGTTCACGACGAGTACGAAGGTCGGTTTTGTACTCACGCATCTATACCATCCCTACCTTTGGATCTGTTGCTTTTAGTTAACCAGATCCCCATATCCAATAGTTGGCCCCTCCTCTCCCTCCTATAAACAACTCTGTTTATCTATTCATTTCCTTTAATTCGTTTTCATTCATGGTGTAACAACATATTCAATAATTCTTAACACTAGAAAATTTTTCTTACTATTCTACGATAACCTTTCCGCTGCGTATGTCAACCTCGGGTGCGCCACCCCCTTTACAAAAGCAACCCCTTTAGAAAGGGCGCAACCGCTAAGTAATTTTTCTTCGCACCAGTTTCTTTTCCTACCTACCCCTCAGAAGTACGATATTGACAGAACAACTTATAGTTAGCACTCACATGTATTTGCTGAATCCTGCGTCGAAGGCCTCCTCCGCAGATCGCCGTGCTGTGGAAAAATTTTAAACAACATTATACTCTGAAGGGGGCAACTTCAATGCGTAAAATATTTCATACTTTACCACAAAAGGTTACCGCGGAACTACCCATTTTTCCCTTAGTTTACACTTGAGCCACTGCTCTTAAATTTCCCCTTAATCAAAAATTTGAGCCACTGCTCTTAAATTTCCCCTTAATCAAAAATTTGAGCCACTGCTCTTAAATTTCCCCTTAATCAAAAATTTGAGCCACTGCTCTTAAATTTCCCTCGCTGCTGTCACTCGTCGTGGTGGGTCTCGTTGTGCTGTTGTTTGCTCGCTGTCTTTGGTCGCCCTTATGCACCCACGAGGTTAATGGCGGCGACCGCCATTATGATTTGCACTCGTCATGCCACCAGGCCCCGTGGCGTAACTGTCGCGTTTTACGCGGGAACACTCCTGCTGAGGCCGCCAATTCTGGGGGGGGGGGGGGGGAGGAGTGACTGGCTGCTGAACGAGCTAGCACGACTGCCCTGGTCGATGCGAAGCCGCTCCTCTGGCCTGTGCCGGACTGCCGCACAGTGCTTCCGAGATGCCCAATGCTGGAGCGTGCAGAGCTGAGGTGGGGCGAGGAGTCGGATAGCTGTCGCCGGGAATTGAAGCCACCGGAATGGTGTACGTCACTGGCTGTACGCGTTGCGACGATGAACAACCAAGCCACGCCAATAGCACGCCGTTGTCGCGTGGTCTTCGCCCGCCGAGTAGCTCCGAACGTAGCTGCTTTTTGGGGTGACGCAACTGAGCAGCTGTGAGCGATAGGCGCCTGGAGCCGAGGCAGGGCTGGAAGCGGTGAGTGGCAGTGTTCGTTGCAGTAGTGGCAGCGCCGGCACCGTCGAGGCCTTGGTTGTAAGTAGCAAGGGCACGAAGCCGTGGTGCGCGTCCCTGTGGCTGCGTCGTGGTGCCTCGCGTCTGTCGATCTCCAGTTAACCACACGGCGGGCGTAGTGTCGGTTTCCGGGGGACACGCTGACAGTTGCACTCTTCGACTGCTACCCTTCCACGTGTCTCCTCCGATTTTTCTCGGCGCCGCACTCTGATCGTCCCAGCCTGCACGTTCTTCCTTTTTCTCTCTGCTCAACCGTCTCGTTCCCAATCTCGTGCGTGACTCCACGCTTCCGTTTTTCGTTGGCCTGATTTCGCTTTTCCTCGTTTAATTGTAGTAGATCAGCCAGCGTTGCCAATTCCTGCTGTTTGCTCAGGGTTGCATTTTCTACGCTACGATATTGCTAATTGTAATTCCCGATGCACAGGATTTGTTCATTACAGTGGTGCCCCCTGGTAACCCGAGCAACCCACCGTGAGATGCAGTAACCAACCTGCATGGATCGTGGGTCGGGGCTGACGAGAGCGAGAGACCTCAGCAGAGCTCTCTGACGAGGATTTGGCAGACCAATATGGCACGGAGTATCTGATATCATCGGTTGCAGACATAGGTACGCGACTAGATCAGGACCAGTTGATCGCAGGCCAAACGAAGCGCGCGATGGCAATAAGTTCCCAACGATGCACAGGTGAACGATAGCCGTGAGTACACAGAGGACTACATAACCACGACACGGACGCCAGGGTCTGAGACCAGTAGGACCTTGGTGATTATGGCACTGGAAATAAGTTGGAATAGTTGACATGGGCTGGTGACTGTAGTGACTGGCCCTTTAATAAGTGTGGAGTGAAATCCCACTGAAATGGCGGTCCAGATATTGCTATAGTTGCCTCCGTTCCGATAAAACCTTGGCAGGCCTCAAGGTACGTTCCCAGCCCATCGCCATTAGGTTGGCGGTGCAGGTTAGGTTGAGCTTGCTCCCTATTCACGCTGACCCGGCTCTGAACGCAGGTACCCATAAGGACATGCGTCAACCCTAGCGATGGCCTCCCTGCTTAGGCATAGACAACCACGGGGTCATTAAGGCGACTGTACTTTCGAAATGGGATAGCGGCCTCGAGGGAGGACCCAATCGCAATGAGTACTGAAAATCTGATGACGAATGTGGAAAATACAAAGGACAATGAGAGTACACCGCCGCCTTTCCAAGGCAGCACACGAACTAGACGTTCTCCTGTTATTGCCTCGAAGGTAATCAGAGGCCAAGGAGAAATCGACCACGAAACCCCAGAACCAGGAGTCATCGCACCCAGAGACCCCAATGCTACACCGCGCGCTGTTTTAGGCACTTCAAAACCTACCCCGATTGTCTCAACACCAGGAGATATCGCAAAATCCGCTCGACCAGAAAAGCAAGGATCGGGTAATATAAACATACCGGCAGCTCACTACGACAGCACTATTCTAGCACCGATGGTTGCGCTAGGTCGGGAGATAGATCAGCTTATGCGATACTGCAACGCACAGAGAAATATGCACAAGGATGTTTTAAGACGATGCAGCATCATCAGGAGTTTGCATACTGAGGCAATGATACAGGTGGACAAGGAACAGAAGCAGTTAAGAGTGAGAACTAACCAAATCGCGGCAACAGTGTTAGAGACGGCGCACGAAGTGGAACACACTCTGCCAAGCGGGCGAGAGCAACATCTAGCCCCAAGGGTCCTGGAAAAGTAAAGTCTCCCGCAGCGAAGAAGCAGAAAGCGCTGGATGCGATGGTTACGCCAAAGTTACCGGAGGCGCCAGCTAATAATGAAGCCTGGACTAAGATCCGGAGAAAAAATAGACAGCGGGAGAGTCAGACAATTCGACCGAGGGCGGACGCCATCATAATTACCACCAAAGGAAACGAGTCTTATGCTAACATCCTACGGAAGACCATCATAATTACCACCAAAGGAAACGAGTCTTATGCTAACATCCTACGGAAGACCAGCACGGAACTTAAGGCCATGTTCGAAGGGGTTCGCACTGTTCGAAGGACACAAAAAGGGGACCTCCTCCTTGAGCTTAATCGCGCAAATGATACAACCGCAATTACATTCCAGGCGGCCATTGAGGGTGTTCTGAAGGACGAGGCGGTAGTGCAAGTGAGAACACACATGATCACGGTGCAATGTAAGGGTCTGGTCTCCGACATCAGCACCAAAGAAGAGCTCCTTGATGCTCTGGAGGAAGAGGCCAAAATCAATCGGCCAGGATTATCTGCAATAAGGAGTATGAGGAACACGTACGGTAGAACGCAGACAGCATACATTACACTTCCGGCGGAAGACGCTAGAAGAGTGGTTGACCTAAAGCACCTGCGGGTGGGGTGGGTCCGCTGTCGCGTGTCTGAGACCGCATCGCCAACAAGATGCTTTAGGTGCTGGGGCTATGGCCACATGGCAGCAGCATGCAAAGAGGCGGACCGAACGGGACTCTGTAGAAGGTGTGGCGAGGGTGGCCACATGGCGACCACATGCATAAATCATAAATCCGGAAAGATGTGCACTTTGTGGAGGATCACACGCTGCGGGGAGCTCATTGTGCCCGCGGTACCAGGAGGCAAAGAACAAGAGACGCGCATGAGAATTATTCAAATTAACTTGAACCACTGCGCGGCCGCACAAGACTTGCTGTGGCAGAGCCAGGTGGAGCTGAGAGCAGACGTTGCCGTACTGGCGGAGCCGTACGTTGCGATAGATTTGTACAACTACACGTCGGATCAATCGCATAAGGCCGCTATCTGGATCCTGGGCGGCAAAACCCCACAGGCCAGTCCGAAGGTGGCAAACCAGGGATTTACATGGGTGCGAATCGAAGGGCTCTACATAGTTAGCTGCTACGCACAACCGAGCATGCCAATAGATGAGTTTCAACAGATGATGGGAAAAATGGTAACGGAATTGCGAGGTAAGCGTCCCGTTATAGTTGCAGGTGATTATAATGCCTGGTCGATGACATGGGGAAGTAGCCGCACTAACCAAAGAGGAAGGATAGTTGAAGAGGCATTTGCTACAATGGATCTAGTTTTGCTAAACGAGCCTGGGCGCTGCACGTTTGACACTGGCAGTAGGCGATCGATTATTGATCTGGGCCACGCAGACAGAGCTACGGCAAACCGCGTAAGGTGGCAAATTGCGGAAATGTACACTCACAGCGGTCATAATGCCATTATGATCGATGTGGACCAAGGACAAATGCGTCCAACGTGTTTGCAGAAGGTCCAGCGGGTCTCGTGGAAGAGGAGCGCATTTGATGTGGAGGCATTCCAAGTAGCATGGAGTGGATTTTCATACAGCGGAGATACGGCAACAACCAAGGCCATGCAGGTGGTCAAGCAATTAGAAAATGCGTGTGACGCGGCAATGCCAAGGCCAAGACCTCCCGCATACTGGTGGACGGATGAAATTGCGGAGTTGCGTAGAGCTTGCATAAAAGCACGAAGAAAGGCTCAAAGAGCGAGGGGCCGACCAAACTTTACGAACCTGCATTCTAACTTTAGAGCAAGCAGGTTAGCGTTAAAAAAAGCAATAACAGCCAGCAAAAATCGCTGCTTTAAGGAACTCCGTGACAGCGCTGACGCGGATCCGTGGGGACAGGCGTATAAAACTGTTATGAAGAAGGTGAAGGGGCCAAGAGCTCCACAACCCACATGCCCAGATCTATTAGAGAAGGTGGTGAGCGAACTTTTTCCCCGACAAGAAGGCATAGGCCAAGTCGGTCTAGACGAAATTAATGACTGGGCGGAAGTGCACGAAGTAGCACCAGAAGAGGTGTTAGCCACGCTCTCGCGAATTAGCGATGGAAAAGCACCCGGCCCGGACGGGGTGCCAAACGCAGCACTCAAGGCCGCCGTGCGCACAAGGCCCGATGTCTTTGCGGACCTCTACAGCGCGTGCATCAAGGAAGGGACCTTTCCAAAACGTTGGAAGCGACAGCGTCTGGTATTGTTACTGAAACCTGGCAAGGCACCGGATGAATCGTCGGCTTACAGACCATTATGTCTTTTAGACACGGTAGGCAAAATATTTGAGCGCATTATATGCGACCGCCTACAAGTGTACCTGGAAGGAAAAGAAGGGCTCTCCAATCAACAGTTCGGCTTTAGGCGGCGGCGGTCTACGGTTGATGCCATACGCACGGTGGTAGGCATAGCCCGCGAAGCAACGAGAGGATCGGGTGGATGGTCCACCATTAAATACTGCGCGGTCGTCACCCTGGACATTCGAAATGCGTTCAATTCAGCCAACTGGACGAAGATACTGTTGGCTTTAAAGAACTTTGGCGTCCCAGCATACTTGCTGCGAGTGATTCGCAGCTACTTTTACGAGAGACTACTCGAGTACGACACGGAGGATGGGCCGAAAAAGTATGCGGTATCTGGTGGCGTCCCACAGGGCTCTGTTTTGGGTCCAACCCTGTGGAACGCAATGTATGACGGCGTCCTCAAATTGGATCTCCCCGCAAACACTACGTTAGTCGGTTATGCGGACGACATTGCGCTAGTAGCAATAGGCAAGCAGATATTGGACGTTGAGCTAATTTGTAATGACGCAGTATCCAGAATTCAGCGCTGGCTAAACAATGCAGAGCTTGACTTGGCCGCCCACAAAACGGAGGTAGTGCTGGTGAGCGCGAGAAGAAGAAGAGAAGAAATGGTGGTGAATGTTGGAGGCCACGACATACGATCTAAGCCCGCTATCAAATACCTAGGAGAACTGATAGATTCACGTTTAACTTTCAAGGAGCACCTAACGTCAGTCGGTAAAAAGGCGGCAGCAGTAAACGGGGCGCTCTTCCGCATGCTCCCCAACATAGGGGGACCGCAAGGAGCCAGGAGGAGACTGCTCTCCACAGTCACGGATTCTATTGTCTTTTATGCAGCGCCGATATGGGCAGGCGCAAAGCACACACACAAGCGTGAGGCAAGGCAGGCTTACAGGATAAGCGCTGTAAGGGTGGCCTGTGCATACCGAACGGTATCCGAGGAGGCGGTATGCGTGATTGCGGGGAAAGTACCTTTTGACATTCGTGCACGGGAGCTGCAGCAGCTCTAAACAACTCAAGGCATAAAACCGACAATAGAGCAGAAGTTAGAGCAGCGGAACAAATCGCTTAACGAATGGCAACTAAGATGGGAGCAAGTAAGCAAAGGTCGGTGGACGTACGAGCTGATCCCCCGAATAAAGACGTGGATGCAGAGAAAGCATGGAGACGTAGACTACCACCTAACGCAGCTGCTGAGTGGACATGGGTGCTTATTGTACTACCTATCATACATAAGTTTAATTTAGCGGACACTCCCTTCTGTCCAAATTGTCAGGGAGAGGTTGAAAGCGCAAAACATATCATTTTAGAATGTGGACGCTTTGACCATGAGCGGAAGGAGCTTGCACAAGTATTCGGAAGTTCTCCGACCGTGGAGAATTTCGTTACGGAGATGTGTGACACACCAGAAAAATGGAATGCTGCGTGTACATTTGCTGCTCGAGTCATGTTAAAGCTATGCGATATAGAGCGGGAGCGAAAGCGAGTACAGCGACAACAACAGCTTATGGAACAGGAAGAACAAGCTGGAACATCAATATTGCTGACAGGGGAGAGGCAGTTACCAGATGAAATGGGCTCGACACTAGGAGAAACATGACAAAGACCATGACTGACGCTTGAGATACAATACTCAAAAAAAAAAAAAAAAGATAGATAGATAGATAGATAGATAGATAGATAGATAGATAGATAGATTAATAATATGTTACATTTTAAAGTAATATGTTCCAACACTGCTCTTGACAGTAGTACCAACTTCACATTTACATTCAGAATACTTAGTAGGGACATAAATACTGTTACACACGTTTTATGCTATAAAATTAAAAATATGGAATGTTTTTGGGCTAATTTTTGTTTACATATTTATTGATATATATTGTATACAAAAAGCAAACATTCATTCGAAATGTCCGCCTTTGGCCTTCACGCACGACTTAAGTCGGACTGGCCAATCATCAAAAGCCGCACGCACCTCGTCCATCGGAAAATTGGCCACAGAACGAATCAAAGCTGTCTTAAGAGAATCAATGTTGGGGTATCTTTTGTGGCAAACCATGTCCTCTAAAACTGTCCACAATTTGTAATCGAGCGGGTTCAAATCAGGACTGCCAGAGGGCCATTCTTCAGAGGAAATAAATGCTGGTAAATTGTTTTGGAGCCAGATTTGAGTCGTTTTAGCCTTATTGGGCCGGCGCAGAATCTTGCTGGAAAGTCCACGGCTGGGTTTGGAACAAAGAATGGTTAAGTGGTTTTACAACAGCTTTTAAAACGGTTTCTTGATAAACTGTGGCCGATGTTTGGACCCCTTGTTCGCAGAAATGCAAGTCAGTGACCCCATCGTAGGAGACACCCCACCAACCCATGACTGAAGCTGGGTGATGACCCTTTTCGACCCGTGGAATCAGTTCAGATGCTTCCTTAGATGACCGTGCATACACCCTATCATTTTGCTTGTTAAATTTTTCCTGCACGGTAAAAATTGTTTCATCGGTAAACAAGATTTTTCTGTGCAAGTTCTCAGCGTGCTTCACCAAAAGACGTTTGCGTTTTTCCATTATTTTTTTTCAAAGCTGCAGTCAACAAATGTCCGGTACGGCGTTTGAAAGCCTCAAGTCCCAAGTCTTTTTTAATAATTCGACTCATGGACTTTTGCGAGATATTCATCTCCCGGGCCATGATTTTCTGTTTTCGAAGCGGATTTCGCTGAATTCTTGATTTGACAGCTTTAACGACTTGTGGTGTTCGAACTGTGCGCGGACGGCTTGACCGGTGGCGGTCTTTAACATCTCCAGTCTCCCAAACAGTTTTATGCACCGGTAGACGAACAAGCGACTAACCCCGAGCGGGCGGAGCGTTTTGAAAATATCACCTTTTTTCATTTCACACTTAAGGTATCATGGCACGTTAGAAAGGGGAATTTTTAATGACTAACAAAATTATTTATTTTTCAGCTCCTTTATTATCAATCTTTTTGAAAATTTTTTTACAATATATTGAAGGTTTAATCTCCGGATTGGCTCGACCGATTTAAATTTTTAGTTTATTTTTTTTTTAGTTCTTTTTATTAACTTATTTTTTACAAGAATCCACCACAATATTGAAGAACATTTTTTATTTGAAGTACTTTTTCTGGGGAAAAAAAGTGAAAAACGCAGTAAATTTTTGACACTTTTTTCAAAAAGCTCCTATCCTTTTATTTTTAGCGTTTTTTTATTTTTCTGGTGAATTCCTGTGTCCGAAAGCTTAATAACTATGAATCTTTTTTGTTTTTTTGTTTCAGATTAGCCAATCCGGAGATTAAGTGTCCGTAATGGAGGATGTTTTTTTTTTCTACGCGACTTCAGCTCCACCTATATAAGAGACAATATGCTAAAAAAACAAAAGAAACAAATTTGTTTGTATTCCTTAAACCTTCAATATATTTTAAAAAAATTTTCAAAAAGGTTGTAAATCATTAAAAATTCCCCTTTCTAACGTGCCATGATACCTTAAATAGCGCTATAACAGCGATACGGTTCTCGTTATCTGACCACTCCATGGTGAAAGCTAGAAAAATTTAGAATTCCCGGTGCAGACTAACGCTTTGCAGGTTATGTTTCATAAACCATGGGGAAATAACGGGGTGTGTTCAATTCAACTATTACAATGGGTGTGTTCAATGTTGTAACAATATTTATGTCCCTACTAAGTACATAAAAGGTTCGTTCAGTGAAAGACAATGAACTTTTGAATGTACAGGTGCACAACATTTTTGTAATTCATAAAAATTTACAGATTTTGTTCTTTTGTACTAGGAAAAGTATCAAAAATTTGTAATGAATGAAAAAAAGAAGTGTCCCTCCGAAATTCGTCGCAAAATGTATCACTTTTGATCCACTTGGATCAAAACGGTCACACTGGTCCGGGAGCACAAGCGCACTCACACACCCACACACAGTCACACGTCACACCCACAGGCGCACAAATTTTAAATGCTATGCATATGTGTGGGAGGCACGGCTGCGGGCATGTGTGTTTTTACTGGCAGTTGCATGGAAAAATAAACTTATACTACGTTTACACAGACGAGATTATCCCGATTTGCGCGATTAAGTCGTTAATCTCGTATCAAAATGCGCGATTACCCATACAAAGTTAACCTCGCAAAAAGCGCGATTAAAATTTAATCTCACAAAGTAATCTCGTATTTCCCCAAAGCAACTCTGCAAATTTGGCTGAAATCGATTATTTTTGTATCATCACTAAACAAAAAAATGAATTGTAGCGCGAAAAGGTTTGTGTGTTGGATTAATCATTGCAAGGAATAATGCGTTTCCTTGTTGGCGAAGGGCATGTAGCGCGAAAAGGTTTGTGTGTTGGATTAATCGTATTCAAGTTAATCTCTATGTAAACGGGCAACGAGATTATCGTAATCTCGATGAGTTAATCTCGCTGTGTAAACGTAGTATTAGTTGCTGTGCGCTAATTAAAATTTATGACACCTGTTACTTATATAATTCCGCGTGAATGGTGAGCAAAATGGCTGGCAACACGGACGGCGTGTGTCTCCATTGTGCAGCTCAATATCTGCGCTCCGAACGTCGGGCGGCAGCCGCAGATACAGTTACTCAAACAATTGTGGCTTAACGATAGCGGATATAAAGTGCTTTCATGGCCACCCCAGTCACCTGATCTCAATCCGATTTAGCACCTCTAGGGAGAACTGAAAAGGAGTGTGGTGGGAGTTTCAACTTCCTTGATTGAATTGTGGGGGCATATTGTAAAAGCTTGGGGAGAGATACCACACAGTGTCTGCCAGAACCTGGTCGAAAGCATGCCACAAAGAATTGAGGCCGGTTTAACTGCCAACGGTGGATATACAAAATATTAATTTAGAAATAGAAAGAAATTCTTTATGTTTCAAATAAACACAAAAAATTTACCACATGCACTTTTTCACTTATTTGAATATAAAAAGATAACGGTTTCATAGATTACTCTCCTAATCAGACATGGGGTTTTGCACTAAATTCATAGTTCACTATGCTTTTCACTACCACTAAATAAATTTAGTGATAACTAAATTTTTTCCACTAATCACTGATCTTTATTTAGTGACAGTGGTAAAAAGTACCACTAAAAAAAATTAGTGGAAGAAAATTGCACTACCACTAAATAAAGATCAGTGATTAGTGGAAAAAAAATTCAGCTATCACTAAATTTATTTAGTGGTAGTGGAAAATGTTCCGCAGACCTCGTAGTGGTAGTGGATTTTTAGTGCAAAACCCCATGTCTGCTCCTAATACACTAATTTTATAGAAAACACAACAACAAAAAAACAAGTGCTCCACGAGCAAGATCGTATAAGAAGTTTTGTTGGTGTAAGCATTCGAATAAGTACCCAACATCCAAACACGTGGTGAAATGTTTGAGTAACTGTATGTATTTGTATAGTATGCATATATTAAAGAGAGATCAGCTGTGCTTTCAAATACAGGTAGACCTCGCTTAACACGTACCTCTTATAACACGGCCTCGTTCTAACACGGTTCACACTTTGCGACACATTTTCGATTAACACGTGAAGAAACATCGTTTTACACGGTTTGTGGGGTAGAACAACACTGAAGTAGAACAAAGCTGAGGTAGAACCGATATGAAGTAGTAGCAGGGCCCGGCTGCTTTTCATGCATGCATTTCATGATTTCATTAATTTACTCACTTTCAGATACTATCTGACGTTAAATTAAACTTCTTCACATAAAATCCGAATCCGAAAAACTAATTTTTTGAACCGTCAGATGTTAATTTCGAATATCTACTGAAAAATACGCTTTGTATTATTTCAGATGTTGAGTACTTTCTCTATGTCCGAAGTCAAGGGGCCTAATTAATCACCGTCAGATTTTGACAAACAAATTAAAAATAGTCGTCTACTTATTTCTAATTTTCAGTGCTCTCACCACCAGTTTAAAGTCATCATCATCATCTCGGCGCTACAGCTCTTTGTAAGCTTTGGCCTGCTGCACAAGGGACGACCCGATTCGTTGCCGCCTCCCTCCAATTTTTAATTTTTAGCTTCTTCATGTCGTTTTCAACCTCGTCCAACCATCCTGACTTTGGCCTTCCTCTTGCTTTAGTTATAAACGCTTTGGCATCCATTGCATCTTATTCGTTGTGCCATGATAAAACGGACAATATTTTCACCCTTTATCAGCTGTTCAAGTTCGTCGTTCCATCTTATACGCCACTCGCCATCTGAATCTCTAACTGGGCCATACATTTTTCTAAGAATTTTTCGTTCAAAAACTTCTAGCTTGGCTTTGTCTCTTTCGCTTAGAGTCCATGCTTCGCACCCATAGCATGTCACTGGTCGTACGACGGAGTAGGACGTATTGGCTGCTTGAACTCTTTAATCGATTGTGCTGCTTACAGAGTTAATATTACTTAATTTAAAGCCAAGATAAATAAACGTGTTTACCGTTTCAAAGTTGTAATTATTAATTTTAACTGCGTTTGACATCGATTTATTGTTTCTGGTCATCGTCATGTACTTAGTTTCGTCTTCATTTATTTTAAGTAATTTATGTTTGCTCACTATTGCAATGTCATCAGCGAATGCGAATGTTCGGGTGGTCCTGTTTAGTATGTCTCCAGTTCTTTTAGCGTCTGTTACTTCGTCTATTGCACAGCACAGCATCAGGTTAAAAATTGCTGCTGAACGCTGGTGAGATAGACTTGGGGACAAGCGACTTAAGCAAACGAACTTGACATTCAGCCACTCACAATGAAAGAAATAAGTACGCTATTAACTATATGAAGAACTGCAAATCTCCCGGAGAAGACAACATAACAGCTGAGTTTCTCAAAAACGCAAGCCCTACCTTCATCAATAAAATACACCACTTAATAACACTAATATGGAACAGTGAAACAATGCCAGACGACTGGAATACAGCTATAATAATACCGATTCTCAAAAAAGGCGATACAACTAATTGCAAAAACTATCGCGGTATCTCATACAAAAAATTTGCAAAAGTCTTGAATAAAAAGTTAGTACTATAGAACACGCAGAAAAAATCTTTCCAGAATATCAGTGCAGTTTCGGACCAAGTTAAGAGTCAATAGGCTCATAATTTCAGGTTTTTTATAGCTTCTGCATACAAACTCTTAGCCAATCGTACACCTCATTAAAATTTGATTTTCAAAAAGATGAAATTAAGTATTTCTCGTTTGAAGTACTTTTAGTGAGTTTGAAGTCAAAAAGTTAATTAAATCATGTTTTCCCATACAAACCTTTAATTTTTTGTTTACTCCCTGCTTGTCAATCAGTCAAGAATAACAATTACTGTGGCTCACACTCAAAGTCGGGCAAGCGTAAGTAAAAACTTTGAAAGCAATTTAGTTCTTCTTCATTGGTGAAAGCTGTCAGCTGATTGATACCAGAGCTGCTCTGCATTTTTAAAGTTGCTTTGCTTTTACAGCATTTGTTATTTGCAAATAAGGGAAGTATACACTTCGTTTATGATAGAAGATATGTACAGGGTTTTTCATCATGAGCCGAAAAAGTAAATAAAGAAAAAAAATCAATTAAAATTTGAATTTTGATGAAACTTTATTATCAAAATAATATTTGGTTTGTGCCACTAGTAATGGAATATGACATCATTCAAATGACCGCCACGAGCAGCCTGGCACACCTCGATTCTTTTTATGTAATTTTCGATGACTTTTTTACATATAGCAGGCCAAGAACTGCACGTATGTTGTCCCTCAAATGCTCCAGAGTCTGCGGATTGTCTGCATAGACTTGGTCTTTCGCGTAGCCCCAAAGAAAAAAGTCCAAAGGGTTCAGATCGCACGATCTTTACGGCCAATTGGCATCACCAAAACGCGAAATTATGCGTTCATCGAACCTGGTTCGCAATTCTGTCATGTTCGGTCGTGTTGTGTGGCATGTAGCGCCGTCCTGTTGAAACCACATCTCCTCCACATCCATATCTTCGATCGCTGGCCAGAAATACTCGGTTATCATACGGCCATAACGTTCAGAATTGACGGTAACGGTCTGTCCTTCGTCATTTTCGAAGAAATATGGCCCTATGACACCACCGGACCATAATGCACACCAAACAGTGACTCTAGGTGGATGCATTGGGCGCTCGACAACCACGTGTCGATTTTCTGAGCCCCACACACGACAATTTTGACTATTAACGTAACCGCCGAGGTGAAAATGTGCTCCATCGCTGAAGAAAATTTTGTGCGAAAAATTGGGATTTTCGGACTATTTGTCAAGCACCCATTCGGCGTAGTTACGACGCATTCTGTGATCTCCCGGCTCCAATTTCTGCACCAACTGAACTTTATATGGATGAAGATGCAAATCCAAATGCAAAATACGCCAAATTGAGGTGATGGAGATGTCCAATTGTTGTGAACGCCAGGGAAGCGATAAATTCGGGTCATCTTCAACACTGGCAGCTACAGCAGCAACATTTTCGGCCGAACGAGCAGGGCGATTACGTATTGGCCTCTGTCAGGGGCGTAGCCAAGGGGGGGTTTAGGGTGTCAGAACCCCCCCATGGCCTATAATTATTAAAAATTTGTACTCACTATGCATGGTATGTACGTTCCTACATTAGCAGAAAGGTCTTTCCACCTTTAAACATTTGAAAGAATAACAAAAAATTGTGTTGGTGAAAACGATATGATTGTTTTAAATAGTCCCCTTCAGGCTCAGTACAGCTATTTGCATGATCTAAAAGCATGTCCAATGAGTGTTTTAGATCGTCGGCTGGAAAGTCCTTAAGGATGTCGGTTCAAGCCTTTGGATGGCTTCTACGTCCTCAAAACGCCTTTGTTTAATCGGTAAATGCATTTTTTGAAAAGGTGAAAGACGCACGATGCCGCATCAGGTGAAAACGAGAAGTGGTTGATGGTTAAAATTCAACTTTACAGCCCTATTCTGGCAACCGTAACAATATTCACCTCGGTAACAATTGAATACTTGGTAACAATTGTCACTTTTTGGTATTCTGAAACAAATTCAAAAGCTCAAAAGGCGTCAATTGTTACGAAATTTGTTACCTCCGTAGGAGCAGGTGACAAGCACACAAAGCTTATAAAATTCAAATTTCAAAAAATTCAAATTCATTCAATTCAAAATTTCAAACTGCAAAAAATGCTTCAGCTGCTCCTGCGTCGTGCGCTTAAACTTAGGAACTCTAGAAACGAAAAGAATATATACATACATTGTGAAGAAACTCCAAAAAAATTACTTACTTCGCCAGATTTTCTGCATTTGCCATTTTTTGTTTATTTATTTTTTTACAGTTTGACAGAAAAAATACAAAAAACAGCTGTATTGACAGTAAAAGAGCTTTCACCTCGAGTGGTGAATTGTTTGAACTTTCTTCTTGTCACCATTTTTCCAGAATACGGAAACAATCAAATTCAATTCAATTGTTACGGGGGTGACAATTGTTACGGTAGTGCCAGAATAGGGCTGTTAGTCAAAAATCAGTCACAAGTGTCTATCGATGAGATGGCGTCTTTCGATAGCCAAAAGTTCAGGTAAATGCGATACGGAAGCGCCTGGGACCACCCGTGTGGGTATGTGGTATACAAAATAACAAAAATAACAAATAAAGCATGACTAATATTTCCAAAAAAAAATTATTTTATGTCATTGAAAACTACTGTCGAATATGTTCTGTAAGTCGAAATCATAACTACTTTGGATAAACACTCTGGCAGATATTGAACATGAATATTAAAAAGATCACCCGGGTTGGTATAAGGAAAGCGAAGGTTAAATCCAATTTCAAGTCGATTTTGGCTGATCTATGATGAATTACCGTCAAGTTTTGATGGAATCTGCGCTGATTGCGGGTTTCAGTTGGCTAACACGTTGGTCATCATTTATGTCCGACAATCGTTTTTAAATCGCGTGTACCACTCAAGAACTCTGCCACGGGATAAGCGATCATCACCATAAACTTGGTCCATCAATTGAAATGTTTCGCTTAAAGTTCTACCAACTTTAAAACAAAACTTAATATTTCTTTTTGCAAATTAGCATCGAATTTTTGTACCAGTGACAAAACATACTCTTACTTCGAACCAAATTTCATGAAATTTTAATTGCACTAAGTCACATATGGGTGGCACCACCACAAAATGCCCTCTTTGAAAAGTGCAGTTTACTTTAAAAAGCATGTAAAGGGTTTTTTAATAGCCTTCGGATTTAATTTAAAAAACAAACACATAAAATTTATTTAATATTTAATTTTTGGTCCGATTTTGGCATACTCTCTCCAACATATCGGTCGGTATCTCACGAATAAATTCTTCAATATTGGCTTCTAAGCGTCAACCGTTACGGGCTTGTCGCTATAGACATGAGCCTTAACATAGCCCTACAAAAAATAGTCTAAAGGCGTAAATCCCACGATCTAGGCGGCCAATTGTCCGGCCCCAAACGTGAACAGTTTCACCGAACTCGCCTCTCCATTGGGCCATTGTTTCGCGTGCTGTGTGGCGGATACAGCTGCGATATTTTCCTCTGTCTGCACTCTACGTATGCGTGTTGGTGGTTTAATGTCCAATAATGTAAATTTGGTGCGAAATTTAGTCACACAATTCCGAATAGCCGCCTCAGAAGGTCGCCCAAACTGACCATAAAATGGAAGAAATGCACAATGCACTTTCTTAACCGAGCATGAATTTTGATAGTAAAATTCAATAATCTGCAAGCGTTTTTCGTTTGTAAGTCGATTCATGGTTAAATTATAGACCAAACTGAACATGTTTGACAGTAACATGTTACACGAAAACATCTAAGCTGCCAAAAACAGTGTTGCCAAAAAAAAGTTGCTAAAAAATCACCCTTTAATATTAAATTGGCAAACAAATTTTCAAAACCCCCCCCATGGCCAAGTTCTGGCTACGCCCCTGGCCTCTGTACATCTTGTACAGAACCAGTTCGTTCGAATTTCGCCAATAAATCCGAAATTGTTGACAAAACAAGCCTTCCGTGACGTCCGAAATCCTTCCTTAGTGCGCGAAAAGTGGTGCTAAAATTTTCACCATTTTTGTAGTGAATTTTCACTATGTTTACACGTTGAGCGATGCTAAATCGGTCCATTTTCATAAATGGCAAACACTAAACTACAATATTAGCACAATGCAACGACAGATGACAGCTGCGGTTGTCGAACGCAGGGGCTGTCAAAGTTTTCGGTTCGAAATGAAAAACCCTGTATTTATCCGAAAAATACCGAAAAAAATAATTTTTTGAGCAACAATTTATCAGCAATTCAAATCGTTTTTATTTTATTTAGTATGGCTCCCGCTGTTAATATAACTGAAAAATATATTCCAGAGAACACAATAGCAACATCATCCACGTAGGCAACTACCCTGCACCCTGCCCTCTCCGGACGTATTTATTAGTAGTGTATTTACCGCTAAATTCCAAAGAAGTGGCGAGAAACAACGCCTTGAGGGTCCCCCTTTTTACAGATCTTTGTGTCAAAGCGGTGCCGAGACTTGCACTGATGATGCGACAAAGAAGCAATTGTTCAAACAGTGCTACTAGCGGCACACCCAAACATAGATCTACACTTCGATATCCGTAAAAGATACCATAGAAAACTCATTAGGTTAGGTTAAGGTTAGGTTAAAGTGGCTGCCTAGGCACGGGACTTGCCGAAAGACACACTTTTTTTTTTTTTCTTGAGGATGGGCAGGAAGGCTTCCAAGCACTCAGTCCATTTTGGACCATTGTACTATACCCATGGGGGATAGGGAAGGAAAATGAGAGTAATATCTCATACTTCACCCGTTTTTGAAATGCGTATGCAACACTGTCTTTCCAACATATGTTACAGCACACATTTCAAGCGGATGGGGAAAGGGAATTGGGAGGGGACCTACAGTTTAACGCCGAATCCGAACGGCGATTGGCAGTTTTTCCTTCACACTTGGAGGTTTTGCCGTTGCCTGCCAAGAGCGCACTTGTGCGATTCTTGTAATTCTCATTCCCTTCATGTGGATAGCGATAGAAGTAGATGAGTGTTTGTTCCAGCCCGAGCCAAGAATCGAACCTGGGGCGCTCGGTATGAGAAGCCAGCGCGCTACCCGCTGGGCTATCGAGGCCGACAAGACACACTTAGGCCGCGAAAAGGGCCCATTGTGATACCACAAGGAGGAAGTGATCTGACTTACTGCAAGTAAAGTGGCTATACAAACCATTTTGTTTTGTGGATAAAACCTAACAAGTCCCTAATGTTCACTGATCTAAGGTCATCCAAGTTGTAAAGAAAACTCCTTACAACTATGCAATTATTCTATGGTGTAAACCAAAGAGTCTACAGCAGTTTGTAAAGATTTACAAATGGAGCATGGTAAATTTGATTATTGATTGTTTGCAAGAAATGATGATTTTATGCAGCTGCTCTCTAAAGCCACGTGTTCACTATAGAGTTTTTTGCGTAGAGCTAAAGAAAAAACCTTGTGAGAGCGAGGTAGCGAAGTGCAGTATTTCTTTGTGGAGTATTTACGATTGTCCGTCTTTGAATTTTGTTATTTTTTTGCATTCAACTACATTTTGTTCTTGCAGTTCTTGCAAAGATTTACAAATGGAGCATGGTAAATTTGATTATTGATTGTTTGCAAGAAATGATGATTTTATGCAGCTGCTCTCTAAAGCCACGTGTCCACTATAGAGTTTTTTGCGTAGAGCTAAAGAAAAAACCTTGTGAGAGCGAGGTAGCGAAGTGCAGTATTTCTTTGTGGAGTAATTACGATTGTCCGTCTTTGAATTTTGTTATTTTTTTGCATTCAACTACATTTTGTTCTTGCAGTCATTCGACTATTTCTTCCTCAGTAAGTGGCACTAGGGATTGAGAGTACCCAACACCTTTGACAGTATTAAGGGAAGGGTGTTGAACAGTGCTGTCATATAGGTTTGATAGTTTTGTTGCTTTTAAAAAACAATTTGTTGGGCTGGCATTTTTTGAATGAGATGACATCCCTTACTTGTGAATAAAGTGGTTTGTTTTATTTAGTGGTAATGCTTTTAATGCTGGAGGATGGGAGCAGACATACAAGGCAAAGTCTGTGATTGCGTTCAACATGGCGACTGCCAGAACGATCCTTGCCCCTGTCTAAGCTAAATTGATACGGTACGGTACCGGTACCGGTACGGTAAGCCAAATTGAATTGGTACGGGCCAGGAACGAACTTTCTCTGTAGTGCGTAGTGCGCTGGAACATCGTTTCAACGTGGAATGCATGAGCGCCAGTGTTCAAACGGGTTGCCCGGGGGAATACCCGGAGTGATGGCAGCAAGCTGCTCATCTCCACTGAGCAATTACCGAAAAAGTATCGGTAAAATAACACCACACATGCCACGTTTCGACGGTGTTCTAAGGAGTCAATAGAGCTGGATGCCCTACTGTCCCCTATAAGCTTGATCACACGGTTTTGCACCCGGTCCAGGAGCTCCAAATGGGTTTTTGAAGCCCCCGCCCATAGGTGCGAGTTTAACTCCATTTTAGGTCGGATATAGGTGGTATAAATAATGCGGAGATCAGACGGAGTGAAATATTTTTTGCACCGCTTTAGGAAGCCGAGGCACTTGGCTGCTTCTTTCGACACGCCAAAAATATGATCGTTCCAACGAAGATCGTTCTTAATGGACATGCCCAGAACATCAAGAGCTGCCGATTCCGTAATACCTTCACCACGCATAACCAGGGATGTGTTGGGATGGGGTGAGACTCGTTTGTGGGATAACAGGCAACATTGGGTCTTGCGAGGATTAAAATCGACCCTGTTCGCTTGACCCCACTTGAAGATTGTTTGTAGGTCGCTATTAAGTGTGTCATTCATACGGCGCCGTTCTCTCTCAATCTCCACAGAGCTGCGGCGCTTTGTGAAGGAGTATGAATGACAAATGGTGCTGTCATCCGCAAACGAGTAGATGGGATTCTTCGTCGACGACAACAGGTCGTTGATGGAGATAAGGAAAATGGTTGGAGAAAGGACCGAACCCTGCGGCACTCCCGCGCTAAGGGAATGCTTTTCCGAGGCTATGCCGTCTATTACAACACGAGCGATCATAGAGGAAGCTCGTAAATAACGAGAGAAGATACTACCGACGCCATAGGCAATAAGTTTTGACACGTGTGCTTTATGCCACACCCGGTCGAAGGCCTTGGAAATATCCAATGCAACAACCTCGCTTTCACCGAGGTTTAGAATGCTATGGTTCCATTTCTCGGTGAGGACCGCCATAAGGTCTCCCGTCGATCGCTGTCTCCGAAAGCCGTATTGGCGGTCACTTAACAGTCTATTGTGCTCCAGATATTTCACAAGGTTGAAGTTTACAATGCTTTCCATTGCTTTGGAAAGCACCGAACAGATAGCTATAGCTCAGTAGTTCGCAGGGTCAGTAGTCTTGCCTTTTTTAGGAACTGGTTGAACATTTGCTACCTTCCAACATGTCGGAAATACACCTGTGGTGTATGCCACGTTGAAAAGTTTGCGTAATGGACAAGCCAGTGAGGTAGCGCACTTTTTCAAAACAAGGGCTGGAATGCCGTCCGGCCCTGAAGCCTTATTTGTATCAAGATTTGCAAGCACTCTTTTAACTACCCGTGTCCGAAAATGAATTTCTGGCATAGAGCAAGAGACGTTCTCGACTACGGGTAGTGGTTGATCGCTGGGGGGCAGAGAGGAATTCTCTGCGAAAATTTTAGCCAACAAATTAAATGTATCAACCGAGTGAGTGATGATTTGATCATTGTTAAGAAGAGTTGGAATTGAAGACGATGTTTGGTTCTTCACCTTCTTAACGAATGAACAAAAGTTCTTACTACCACGCTGGCGATTTCAAGCCTGTTTACGCAGCTGTCCAGTGGCGGCATTTTTATTTGCCTGCCATGCTCTGAAAGCTTCCTCTTTAGACCTGACAGCAATTCTGCATGTCTCATTAAACCAGAGATTGTCCTTAGGTTTAATGCAAATTTTTTTATTAGGGATGAAGGACCGCATTCCCAATAATATAATTTCTTCAACCATTTTGGCTGCGGCATTTATGTTTCTATCAAGAAAACACAATTTCCAATTGAAGTGGGCGAAAAATTCATTAAGGCAGGTTCTCACCTTGTAGGGGGTAAAATAATGATTTCGCCTTATCGTGTAGATATATGTTTCAAAAATGTGCTCCAGAAATTTCAGATTAAAATCTGAAAAATTACAAAAGTTACAGACCGTTACATAGAGCAGTGTCGAGCACCGGCCGAGCGAAACCAAAACTTTAAACGCGTTTTTCTGAGAACCACATTTTCGGACCTAACGGAAGTGATTGAAGGCGCTGGAATGAACCAATCGTCACCAAATTTTTTTTAAAGTGTTCCTTAGGGTTTTTTCTAATAAACGAACTACGATCAGCCAAATATATTGAAAATTGTTTATTTAAAAAAATAATAAGCGAGCAAAAAAATGCGAAAATTCTAATTTTGTTTTCAAAACCTCATAACTTTTGTAATTTTGATTTTTTTTCATGATCTTGGTTCATTCAATAGATAATACGGTACACATTAAGAATGTGTTCGATTTTTGTGTTTCAGATCACGGGTTTTGACGGAATCACTTCCGGTAGCGGGAAACCTCCTCGCCGACATGCCGCCACTGATGGACGTCCCCTCCCCCCCTTTTTTGATTCATTCAATTTGAAAAATTGTATTCTCTAAATACACTATGATCAATAAGTACCGGGACTGTGTATTTTAAATTTTCCGCCGTTGCCCGATGCAGCTAAAAAAAATTGTTTTTTTTAGGTCGGTAGGACCTTAACTGACATCTGTGTAAAATTTTGAGCGGGATTGCATCATTAGTTTTTGTTTGGCAGCTGTTAGCGTCAGTCAACTTTTTGTACTTCGTCGCATTTTACAATGGATAATTTTGTTGATCAACGTATTTGTTTGAAATTTTGTCTTAAGAACGAAATTTCTTGTGCCAATGCGCTTAAAATGTTGCAGAAAGCATGTAGGGAGTCTGCTCTATCAAGAACCAGAGCGTTCGAGTGGTATAAAATGTTCAAAAGTGGTCGTGAAGTGGTCGAAGACTTTCCTCGTTCTGGACGTCCTTCAACATCGAATACCGACGAAAATGTTGAAATTGTGAAGAAAATCGTGCTTGAAAATCGTCATGTGAGCCTCAGAGAGATTTCTAACGATCTTAACATCTCTTATGGAAGCGCACAACACATTGTTGTCGATATTTTGCGCATGAAACGCGTCGCCGCACGGCTTGTTCCTCAAGACTTGAATTTCGTCCAAAAAGATCATCGAAAGCAAGTGGCTGAAGACATGATTTCCGAAGCTAAGAAGGACCCAACGTTCATGAAACGTATAATTACTGGTGATGAGACATGGGTCTATGAATTCGACGTGACAACTAGCCAGCAATCATCCGAATGGCGTGCTGAAGGCGAGCCAAAACCAAAAAAAGTGCACCAAAGTCGATCAAAAATCAAGGTTATGCTCATTGTTTTCTTCGATTATCGTGGTGTGGTGCATTATAAATACGTTCCGACCGGTCAAAACGTTAATAAAGAGTATTACCTTGAAGTATTGAGGCGTTTGAGAGATGCTATTCGTAGAAAACGACCGGATTTGTGGGCCGATAACAGCTGGATTTTGCACCACGATAATGCGCCGTCTCACAAAGCACACATTATTCGCGATTATTTGAACAAACACAGTGTGAATATCATCGATCAGGCTCCCTATTCTCCAGATATGGCACCATGTGACTTTTTCCTGTTCTCCCGACTCAAGTTACCGCTTCGTGGAAAGAGATTTGAGTCCATAGAGGTCATAAAAGAAAATGCGACGCGAGAGCTGAAGGCCATACCTGCTTCGGCTTACCAGAAGTGCATGGACGATTGGATTAAGCGTTGGCATATGTGTATTGCTTCAGATGGGGCTTATTTTGAAGGGGATAAAATAAATTTACCAGAAGAATAAAACAATTTTGTTTTTTTGACACAGTCCCGGTACTTATTGATCATAGTGTAAATGTGTGTTCATATCCAGAAAAAATTTTCAGCGTTGTATCTTTAACCGTTTTCTCAAAAAAAATTCCTAAAAAAAGTGCACTTTTTCGGATCCACAAGGTGAGAACCTGCCTTAAGTCGACTCCAGTTACCTTTATCATACATCCACACTAGGCGCTTCCGGGCTAAGTGCGAAGCATTGCGCATAGAAGAGTATGAGAAAGACGCCAAAATGGTACAATGGTCCGAGTCGGCAAAGAGCTCGATAAATAAGCCTTCAGGAGTTGTGTGGCTGGAATGGCGTAGCCAATTGGAATTATGAATATTGAAATCACCAACAACTACAATTTCACTATTCGGGTACGATTCCAGAATATGAGAAATAGAATCAGAGAGAAGATCAAACTTGTTATAAGTAAAATCTCTCCCTGAATTCGGGCAGGGAATACAGAAAGCAGAAGTGCAGAATGTGCGACTGGATATTGAATTTAACCCACATGGAGCTAAATTCGGCATCCGTCGTGTATAATTGTTGCTGGCACTGGTACGCTTGAAATCAAAACATAGTTATAAAACATAAAATTATACGTTTTTATATTTCATTGTAAAGGGAATTTCACAGGCTATAATACAGTAACAAACCTATAATAGCTTCATAATAGGTTTTTTCGAGAAAAAATTCGTTTTAAAAAAATTTTTGTAAAAAAATAATTGTTTCGCTTATAACTCATTATTGGTACATATTACATACCTAATGTTATACATCATTCGAAAGAGGAAGACACCTATATCGTTAGAATCGGTTGATAATTTCTTGAGAAATTCGGATATATAACTGGGACTTTGGGGGCGGACCACGCCCCCTGTGAATGTTTCCGCGGCAAAATTTTAAGTTGGTTAGACTAAAAAAATACTCTTCTTTCTGATAAAAACAAAACACATTTCTTAAGAGGGTGTGGTGTTCTGTATTTAAGCCGGTAAAACGGTAAAAATATACTTGAATAATTACATAAGTTGTTGAGACCGCCGACGAAGAGAATCTAATTGATCTCTGAGTCGGCGGCTCACTTCCCCTCCCACACGCACACGCACGTACACACACACGCTGACCATTAAGAACCACCGCAACCGAACACACGATTTTTTAAATAAACGCATCGCTGCGCCCAAACCAACCCGCCGCCGTTCTTATTTTCCCGATCAACGAAGAAACATGGTCCTTCGAGCCGGATACTCGCGCCGCGCATAAACATTAAAAAAAAAAACCATTAAAAACAAAGTGAACGAAGTGACACACAGTGAACAATTTTACGAAACACAGTGACAGTGCACAGAAGACACACAACCCCCGCCCCCCCCAACACATAAAAAAAATTAAAAGGAAAAAGAAAGGGAAATAGTGAAAAACAAGAAAAAGAAAAAGGTTTTATTACACAAAAACAAACCAAAAAAAAGTGACAGTGCACAATACAAAGTGAACAAACAAAAAAAAAACCAAAAATATATCAAAATTATACAAATTGCACGAAATACCTTACAAAACAAAAAAGGTAACAATGACGTGCAACACACAGAAAGAAAACACAGTGCAGTGAAAAAACAAAAAAAATTACAAAAAAAAAAATAGTGACGTGCAAAAATACAAGGACGCACAAAAATAGAAACAAGTGCAAATACAAAGTGCTAACCAAAAGAAAAAAAAATAAATCACAAAATAAGATTTATACAAAACATCAACAAATCACAGTAACGAAATTTATAGACAAAAGTGCAGTGACACACAAAGTGACGGCGGCGAGCATACAGAAGCAACAAAAACCCAGAACAACAACAACCACACAGGCGCAGCGACCCCAGCAGCATCAGCTGGTCCAGCCACCACCGTGTCAGCCGACAGCGCAAGACGACTCGTAGACGACCCCGTAGGACACGCAGCGCCACCCTCAATCACGGCTTGCATTCCCCCCCGTAAAGGATGTCAAGTAGCCAAAACCCCAATTTGGTTCCCCTCGTAGAAAAATAGAAAAGTCGGTAAATCATACCGTAATTTATTTTTCTTAAAAATTTACAAGGAAAATTTATTAAGAAAAATTAATTACGGTATGATGCAGTGTGGCAGTGTGTAAGCGGACGTCGCAAAAGCGCCGTTGGTAAATCGTCAGATTTTACCGCGCTAACGTTCCGCTTGAGCACATAGGTTCTTCGGTACCTATTTAACGTTTGCTCTTTGCCGCCTATTTCCCCTTCGTTGCTAACCGCTAGCAGCGAGCTTGACACAGGAACACAACTCCGTTGGTTGGTTATTGCAACTTTGCTTCTTCCATCCTTCTTTGGTGTTTATATGCGCAGCCCCATTGTGCATATAAACACTGAATCCGAATCCAGCGCAACATACAGCTCAACAGCCAGCGCAACATCCAGCGCAACATTCGGTGCAACATTCAACATTGTTGACACCACCCACTCTCCACAAAACAACACAATTTTTTGGGGAACATTTTTCCATTGGAAATTAATTTCCTTCTTTTTCTCCCCCCTTTATTAAATATTTGGAAACAAATTTTCTTTTAAAAACATTTTATGCACTCTTCCCGTAGTGATAATTTGTAGTTAAAAAAGTGACTTGTTATATTTGAAAATTTTAAAATGTTGGTAGACTAGTCATTTCCAGATATCTCAATACTTCCTTGTGTACATTTTGGCCCTCATACTCGTAGTGGAAATTCTGTACACTTGAAAAATTGTGAAAGAATTTTTTTGGAATTTTCGTAAATTTTTTCCTAACTTCTCGCGACGTATCCGATTGGCCCTCAATCTCGCAGCGGCAATCGAGGTACTTTCTTGTGTACATTTTGGCCCTCAACCTCGCAGTGGCAATCTGTACACTTGAAAAAGTGAACGAATTTTTTTGGAATTTTCGGAAATTTTTTCCTAACTTCTCGCGACGTATCCGATTGGCCCTCAATCTCGCAGCGGCAATCGAGGTACTTTCTTGTGTACATTTTGGCCCTCAACCTCGCAGTGGCAATCTGTACACTTGAAAAATTGTGAACGAATTTTTTTTGAATTTTCAGAAATTTTTTCCTAACTTCTCGCGACGTATCCGATTGGCCCTCAATCTCGCAGCGGCAATCGAGGTACTTTCTTGTGTACATTTTGGCCCTCAACCTCGCAGTGGCAATCTGTACACTTGAAAAAAATTTTTGGAAATTTTTGTTTAATTTTAAAAATTTTCGGTTATTGTGTTGTGTATCAATTGGCCCTTAATCTCGTAGCGGCAATTGATACACTTTCAAAATTTATTTGTGAATATATACTTACTTTGATAACGATACAAATAGTTTTGGTCACAATAATTTTTGAACAAGACACATAACAATTTTTTTTTTAATTTTTTCAATTCTCGTGAAAAAACGATTCACTCAAGTCTCAATCAAAGTGTTATCATACAACGCAATCCCGCCGTTGATCCCTGATACGCTGAGAAAAGTTTTCGGTTCTAAAATTTTTTGGAACCACGTTTATACTGAAATACTTTTTTCAGTATCTCAGCACTAAACAAATTTAGCCAGTGGTTCCCAACCCCACAGACAATTTGTTTAAAAAATTGTTTCCATAAAAATTCTCAACTCAAAGCTGAATCTCTCTCATTTTTCGATCAGAAGTGTTATCATACAACGCGATCCCGCCGTTGATCCCTGATACACTGAGAAAAATGTTCAGTCTGAAATTTATTTTGAGCTACTAGTACTGAAATATTCATTTCGGTATCCACACTCAACGAGTTCAGTCAGTGGTTCTCAAATCCACCGACACACTTTTTTTAAATTTTTTATTTCTCAAAAAATTTGTTTTCTCCTCAACCCCATTGCTGAATCTTTGTGATTTCTCATTCAAAGGTGTTATTATACAACGCAATCCCGCCGTTGATCCCTGATACACTGAGAACAATTTTCAGTTTATTTGGAACTCACATAGGAATATATATTTCGGTTTTTCCCAATAAACCACTGCATTCAGTGCTTTTCAAATACACTGAGAGAAATAAATATTAGGTTCGCTCTTTACTTGAAAATCTCAAATCAATGAAATGACAGAAAGCGGTAGCGATAATCCACTGAGCACCAAAGAAACTGCCAGAACTTCGAGAGCTGCTTCAAAAGCGGAAGTAGAAAATAAAATTGACTTAACGATTCGTAAGTTTATTTTCGAAACCGACCGGCTCGTCACATTCTGTATAAAATGGTCGTCAATCCTCATCGAGGACCAAACAGAATCACTGATTGAAGTTCAACTCCAAGAGCTTGAGCAAAACTGGGCGCGTGTACTGCAGACATACGAAGATGCATATTTGTCTGACTCGTAGAGTACTTACAAAAAGTCAATCGACCAAAAATATGGTGCATGCAGTGAAAACTTCCAGAGCTGCAAAGCTCAGTTGACTGATCTGCTGAAGGCTCAACGGGCAACCTCTGTTTCAGTTTCTGCACCTCGAGCAGACTTAGGTTCTCAAATCGATTCTTCAGGTATATGCTGAATGCTTCTAGTCTTCATTTGTTCTTCGAAACTACCCGAAGAGACCATAGCTCTGTGGGAGCAATCGCTTACTTCCCGAAAAGAGCTCCCAACATGGTCGCAAATGAACTCATTCCTCACAAATAGGTATGAAGTGGTGGAAAGGTTAAGCGCGTAGAAACCCAAACCCCCTCGGGCTACGCAACCGAACTTCTCTTTCAACAAACCGCAAACCAAGGCTCGAACGTTTCATTCAGAAACAGGCAAGTCGTTCACTTGCAACCTATGCAAGACGAACCACCCACTCAAAACTTGCCAAAAATTTAAGTCACTTTCAGTGCACGATAGAGTCAAGTTTGTTAAAGAGAACAACTATTGTGAAAACTGCCTGACATACTCTCATTTGCGTAATGAATGCTCCAACAATTTTTCATGCGTTTACTGCCAAAGAAAGCATCATTCGATGCTACACTTTCCAACGAGCACTCAAACGCATAAGCCAATTCCCCGGCCCCAAAAGGCAGTGGCTCAAACCACAATAACTCGGCCGAGTGGTCACGAAGAACCCTCCCCAAGCCGAAAGTCCTCCACTTCAAAAGATCAGCCACAAGATCGACACACTTGTACCTGCAGCCATGAACAGACTCATGCTCATCACTCGAGCACTAGAGCGAAAACGCTTCTCCCCCCATTGTTCACTTAGGAGAAATTCATATGGTCCGAGCCCTCATAGACCCCGGCTCTCAAAAGACATTCATCTCGTCCAAAATTCAAAGGACTTTGAATCTGCCCACAAGGGAAATTAATTTTGAAATCTCGGGCCTAGGTGGCAAGGTCGTCCAAAATGCCAATAAAATTTGTACAATTACACTCTGCGGCTTGGACGACCACCCCCAAATTGAAGCTCAAGCCATTATCCTCCCCCAACTCACACACTTTTTACCCACCTTCACGGTAAAAGAGCCCGATTGGATGAAATACTCCAAACTCGAGTTAGCAGATCCAAACTGTTTCCGTCCATCAAGAATAGATCTCGTGATATTTAGCGATTTGACCCCGCAAATTTTGCAAGAAGGCCTTCACCAAAATTACGGAGACAGTCTTCTGGTCCAAAAGTCAATATTCGGTTGGATTCTCAGCGGTCCCATTAGAGAATCGATTTCCACATTTTCGACGCAAGTCAAAGAAATCGATACCGAATGTCTCGACACTCTTCTGAGGAAGTTTTGGGAACAGGAAGAAATTCTTGGCTCACCCACAACATCTGAGGACGACCGCTTCTGTGAACAACTCTATAAAGAGACAACGTTCCGAAACCCCGACGGTCGCTATGTCGTAAGGCTCCCATTCAAAAAGAGCTTTCCCGAAACTTCGGCTCTAGGCCGAATACTCAGATGTATTAAACGAGTCACTCTTGGCCACATGGAATCCACATCCTCTTGTGAGATTATAAATGACGGTAAATACTTTTCATTTTACTTACTTCACCATGCGGTTATTCGCCCAGAAAAGAAAACTACTAAAGTGCGAGTAGTTTTCAACGCCTCAAAAGCATCAAGCTCCGGATGTTCTTTAAATGATGTACTTCACATCGGCCCCACTCTTCAAAACGATCTTATGCTGTTACTATTAAGATGTCGTCTCTATAAGTTCGTTTTCAACGGCGACATTGAAAAAATGTACCGCCAAATTCTCGTACATAAGGATGACCAAGATTTTCAACGAATTCTCTTCCGTCGGTGTTCACATAAACCAGTGGAAGACTTCAAACTCAAAACAGTCACATTTGGTGTGAACTGTGCCCCTTACTTGGCCATCCGTACACTTCAGCAGTTAGCATATGATTCAAAAGATAAATGGCCCCTTGCGGCTCAAATCATACTCGACGAAACATATGTTGACGACATACTCTCAGGCAGTCACGATCTTGACATGGCTATCAACTCCTTAGATCAGCTCGTTAAAACCCTCAATTCCGCAGGGTTCCCCCTCAAGAAGATCACTGCCAACAACTCGAAACTCCTCGAGAAAATCCCCCCGAAAATTTGTTAGATTCCGATTTTTTGCAATTCCAAACCACGAGTTCAACGAAAACTCTTGGAATTCGCTGGAATGCCCTTTCAGATTCTTTTTCGTACACCTTTGACCCAATCTCAAATTCAGTGTCGGTCACAAAGAGACAGATCCTCTCAGCTGTCGCGAAACTTTTTGACCCGGCAGGGTGGCTATCGCCCATTATGATTCAAGCGAAAATGCTTCTCCAACAACTCTGGTTGGAAGGAACCGACTGGGATAAGTGCGTAAAACCACAATCACTTCACAAGTGGAACGCATTCATCGAGAATTTATCATCCATTGACAAAATCGAAATTCCGCGCTAGGTTCAGTTCTCCCCAAGCGTTCAAATCCAAATTCATGGATTCTGCGAAGCCTCTGAAAAGGCATATTGTGCATGTATCTATGTACGAACCCATGCCGACCATGAAAGCGCTTCGTCGCATCTCTTGGCAGCCAAAAGCAAAGTTGCTCCTCTGCAGACGATAAGAATTGTGCGGCGCCTTGCTACTATCCAAGCTGGTGAAACAAGTACGAACACACCTTGGTTTTCAGACTTACAACCTAACACTCTGGTCTGACTCGTCCATCGTTCTCGCATGGCTCGAGAAACCACCCCATACTTGGAAAACATATGTAGCAAACCGCACCACTCAAATTCTCCATAATGTGAGCAACGCAACTTGGCGTCATGTTTCCAGTTCTGACAATCCCGCAGATCTCGGTACACGCCAACACATTATGGTGGCAAGGCCCCAGTTGGCTCCGAGACGATCCCCAATCATGGCCCAAAGAAGAGCCTCGTCAAACTCAGGCTCCAGAAAAGCGGAAAATCGGAAGCCTCCACACGCTTGAAGTCGAGGATGTACTCAATAGGTTTTCGAAATTCTCTCATGCCCTTAGAATTCTCAGTCACATGTTCCGATTCATCGATAGGGCTCGAAAGGCCCCCATCTCAATTGGTGCGTTAACTCACCCAGGAATAAAAAGGGTGAAAACCCGTCTAATTTCTCTCGCGCAATGCCATCACTTCCCCGATGAATATGCTGCGCTCTCATCCTCTAAAGTTATCTCTCGAAAAAGCTCCTTACTCACTCTAAATCCTTTCATGGATAAAGAAGAGCTTATTAGGGTCAATGGTCGCCTCGCGCATTCAGGCCTTACTTATAATGAGCGACACCCAATTATCATTCTCGATAATTCTCGGCTCTGCACGTTATACTTGGACTTTCTGCATAGCATCCTCTTGCATGCAGAGAAACAGTTAATGGTCCGTATGGTTCAGCAAGAATATTATATTCCCCGGCTGAAAATCAAGGTCAAGAAATGCATTTTTCAATGCAAGACCTGCACCATTTATAAGCAGCGCGTACGGTCTCAAATAATGGCCGCTCTTCCTCCCGAGCGGTGTACATTTTCGTTACCGTTCTCCATCACCGGAGTCGATTTTACTGGCCCTTTTCAAGTAAAGTCATCCACTCTCCGTCGTGCTGCATTTCTCAAAGCCTATGTCTGCGTCTTCGTCTGCTTCTCCACCAAGGCGATTCACCTCGAACTCTACTCAGATCTCACCACTGACGCATTTCGAGCGGCTTTCGCAAGATTCGTCGGCCGACGAGGCCTCCCCAGCAAAATAATGTCAGACAACGGCAGAACATTTATTGGTGCACAACGTGCAATAAGTAAGGACCTCACGCGATTTCTGAAAGAAACGTCAGTCGACATCGCAAATAAATATGTCACTCATGGTCTCGAGTGGCAGTTTATTCCCCCCAGTGCACCCCATATGGGCGGTCTTTGGGAAGCTGGAGTGAAAAGCTTCAAAACTCACCTGACCAAAGTCGCCGGCACTCATAACTTTACTTCCGAGGAATTTTCAACCCTCCTCATTCGCATTGAAGCGGTCCTCAATTCGCGGCTGCTTTCCCCAATGTCGCAAGATCACGCCGATCTTCAGGCCTTAACTCCAGGTCACTTTCTCCGCGGAGCCCCGTTGCTGGCACCCCCTGAACCCAACGCGGAGAGTCTCTCACTTGCCAATCGCTGGCAAAAGCTGAAGGTGTTTCATCACGAATTCAGTAGCCGATGGCGGGAGGAGTATCTTAAAGAACTCCGTAAGCGACAGAAATGGAAGTACCCCCAGACGGAAGTCTCTGAAGGCCAGCTCGTCGTCATTAAAGACGAGCTCCTTCCTCCCCATGGGTGGCGCCTCGGGCGCATCATTAAACAGTATCGGGGGGCGGATAACCATATCCGAGTCGCTGACGTCAAAACCCAAAATGGAGTTTTGACACGTCCCATTGTGAAACTCTGCGTGTTACCCCCCTCATAGCCGTAGAAGTAGACTCCATTTCCCACTCTTCCACAACTTTCAACTTCACCACCACTCAGAGCTAATAATGTCTATATTCCAGACGCTGAATCCAAGAAGGAGGTCCTCCGCCAGTGCCTGATTTGCGAGCGAATACATCGGATAACCGAAGATTTTAATAATTCGTTTGCATAGTTGGTCTGAAGTGTTTTTTATAAATAAGTTCCTATCAAAAGTCGGTGGAATTTTTTTTATTATGGAATCTGAGCTTAAGGGTGGGAAGTATTTTTACATCGTCTTGTATTTGCAATTAAGCTATATTAATTATTTGTGACGTGCCATGATTAAGAAGGAAAGCGAACTTCCCCCAAACTTTTTATTTCGAATGTGATTAAAAATAAGATGTCTCCCCATGTCACCTCTGCAATTTTTATATATATTCTGCTCATAAGTACCTACTAATAGATGGAACAAAAAACCATTGCGAATTTTTTGCACATCTGTTTTATTTTATTTTTTTAAGATATTGTTACGAATATTAGTTCCAGTGGGCTAGTACGTATCTCTGGATTGTGCAGTTTAGAATAAAAACACACTTAATTTCTCAAACGCAGTCAATAACAACCAACAACCACTTTATTTCACCAATTTCACACTTTACTGTCTTTACACTTAATTATTTGCTTAACCACTACGTGTGGCACCTTCACAAGTCAAAATAAGACTGACTCGCTGCGCCGCACCCGGCTGCCTTTTATACCTGTCCGGTCATCGCGCAGATCGTTCTCGCACATTCCAGAGTGGACTAAAGGTTTCCATGATGATCGCGACCATCATTGCCAGGTCGGACTAAAAGTTTCCATTATCGCGGTCATCATTGCCAGGTTGAATTATGGCACGGCGCGTAGCGACAGGGTTGCTTTGCACAGCGACAGACTGTCTTATCGTTACAATATGTTTACAAGCATAACAAAATTTAAGTTTTTTGAAATTTGGGAAGAACACTCAAGTGAAACAAGAAATGAAGAGATAATGGAACACATTTTATCAGTGATGACACTGATGAATTTTCATTCGTTCCCTTGCAATTGCGGGATGATGAAGGTAATACTGTTTGGTATGTGAAGTAAATCCAAAAATAATGAATGACGAGACACAGGAGTTTCTACCCAACCGAGAAAATATAAGTTTTGGTTTATCTACACTGCAGGCTTGGATTAGGTGTTTTGACTGTCTGCTTCACATTAGCTATCGTCTCTATGTAAAAAAGTGGCAGCTTAAGGACGATGATGGCTACTAGTGTTAATGAACCAATTGGTACCCCTGCTGTATCTTGTTTTCATGGTTCTGTCACCCATAGTAATGACTAATTAATAAATGATTCATCCGATAACAGTGATGATAATGTCTGAGGGAACCATGAAAACTGTAAGTAGGTAATAAATTGACAAGAACTTCCTGCTATGCTAAGACAAGATGTTCAACAGTTTTATCTAAAACTGCTTGAACTTTATTTTTAGCGTTTCATTCACATCAATTTGCTCTGGATAACAAGCAGCTTTTGGCTTTTTTAACACTATAAAATGACGGAAATACCTTATGACCAGCTTGGACTCCACTTCCGAGTCCTCTTGTATGCATGACTAGTCGATTGGCTATCTACATAGTATGCTAAAGCTTCTTCACTACTCAAACATCTCGCAATTTTTCACATTTTTTTTCAGCGCCCAAACCGGCACCAACAACGCGGCGCCAGACACCGGCGCCTCTTGCTAAGCGCAACGTAGCGCCTCAACCGGCCCCACCAACGCGGCGCCCACAAACGAGCGCGGCCGGGCGTCCGCGAGCACAACCGCCTAATGCCGTATGTCGGTGCAACAAGGGGCAGCCCCCGCGAAAGCCAGCGACGGGGACGACAAAAAAGGCCAGCAAAGGCCGACGAGCAGCCACAACACAGCAACTATAAGCCTAGGCGTATACGGAGACGCAGGCCGCGCAACACAGCACAGGGCAGCGCAGCGCAAATGAAACTGTGTGACCCAGAAAATATGTAAACTGCGTATACGAATCTCGTAAAACCAGCACACGTGTTCCGTATTCATTCCATAAACCCAGCAATACGAGTTATTTGTCTGAATTAGACTTTGAAATAGAACCTATATAACATAATATGGGTGTAATATCGGCTGTTCACGCACTTTTTCAATTAGTTCTTCAATTTTTGCAAGCTAACGTGTCGGCTGCGCGTAGGAAACTGAATTTCAACTACAACGCGACGCAGGTGTGCGCAGGCACGTCTCTCCGCCGCACGCGGCTATGTCGCTGTATACGCCGTTATACGGTACTGCATTATTTACAGAAAACTGAACTGCGTTGCGCTGTGCTGCTTGTGCGGCCTGCGTCTCCGTATACGCCTAGGCTTAAAGACGGCGGTCTCCACGCTGGAGCAACTAGGCCGTGCTCTAAAGGTTGCACTCGTGCAAGGGGGGCGCGATGTTGAGACCATCGACGAAGAGAATCTAATTGATCTCTGAGTCGGCGGCTCACTTCCCCTCCCACACGCACACGCACGCACACACACACGCTGACCATTCTATCTTCTCTATCCTTTACCCACTGTTTTCCTTTCCAAAAATGAATTGTTCTCCCCTTTTCCGACTCCCTTAGCTCTAAGCTCAAAATTATAAACTTAGTCGTTAAGAACCACCGCAACCGAACACACGATTTTTTAAATAAACGCATCGCTGCGCCCAACCCAACCCGCCGCCGTTCTTATTTTCCCCGATCAACGAAGAAACATAAGTAAATAATGATTTTCAACTTCAATGAATTATTTTAAAATTCAAAAAATAAGACAGTAAAGCCAGAAAAAAAAAAATATATATATAAATGTAAAATACGTTACTTATGGATCTGCTTCAACTGCTTGACCAATGCACTTATTGCAACGATATAAAGCAGTATCATAGTTTACATTGGACACATACAAATCGCTTTTTGATATACAGGGTTTTTCATTTCGAACCGAAAACTTTGACAGCCCTGCGTTCGACAACCGCAGCTGTCATCTGTCGTTGCATTGTGTTAATATTGTAGTTTAGTGTTTGCCATTTATGAAAATGGACCGATTTAGCATCGCTCAACGTGTAAACATAGTGAAAGTTCACTACAAAAATGGTGAAAATTTTAGCACCACTTTTCGCGCACTAAGGAAGGATTTCGGACGTCACGGAAGGCCTGTTTTGTCAACAATTTCGGATTTATTGGCGAAATTCGAACGAACTGGTTCTGTACAAGATGTACAAAGGCCAATGCGTAATCGCCCTGCACGTTCGGCCGAAAATATTGCTGCTGTAGGAAGGACGAAGGACAGACCGTTACCGTCAATTCTGAACGTTATGGCCGTATGATAACCGAGTATTTCTGGCCAGCGATCGAAGATATGGATGTGGAGGAGATGTGGTTTCAACAGGACGGCGCTACATGCCACACAACACGACCGAACATGACAGAATTGCGAACCAGGTTCGATGAACGCATAATTTCGCGTTTTGGTGATGCCAATTGGCCGTAAAGATCGTGCGATCTGAACCCTTTGGACTTTTTTCTTTGGGGCTACGCGAAAGACCAAGTCTATGCAGACAATCCGCAGACTCTGGAGCATTTGAGGGACAACATACGTGCAGTTCTTGGCCTGCTATATGTAAAAAAGTCATCGAAAATTACATAAAAAGAATCGAGGTGTGCCAGGCTGCTCGTGGCGGTCATTTGAATGATGTCATATTCCATTACTAATGGCACTATTTTGATAATAAAGTTTCATCAAAATTCAAATTTTAATTGATTTTATTTCTTTATTTACTTTTTCGGCTCATGATGAAAAACCCTATATCTATTATTATTTCTGGATTCCTTGCACTGATAACAATTCTGAACTGATTTGCCAAAGAAAAACATGCAGAACATGCTCAACATGTTATTGTTCAGGTTGAACTGGCCGTTTTCTTTGTCGCCTTCGTCGTCGCTATCTTCACATTGAACTATCTAAACGACCATTTTTTCTATCAGTATCAGAAGCATCGTTTTGTTCAGGGCCAAATGAAAGCGTGAAATTGGCAGCACCGTGTTTATTACCTTTAGCAGCAAATTAATTAATATCTTAATTTTGTTGCTCTAAAGCATTGGTTTCCGCTATTGCTTAGACAATTTTTTCAGAGAAATCGTCCTCTCTGATTTACTCCAGCGTCGAAGTTCAAAAGCATTGTCCAGCAGAAAGCCAGACACGACCAGACCACAAATACAATGTAATTGAATTGATACCAAAACACGAACATAACCATGAATACAATGGATAAATATTAATTTTGAATATGTTCAGACATTATTTTCCAACGAAACTAATAATTTACTAACGCAAAAGAAAATCAAAGTTAAGACGTGTGAAAAACACTTGGACCAGGTAGATTTTGCGCCAACTAACTTACGTCACGATTATATGGGATGGTACGAAAAAAGGGTTTCAAATCGAGTCAAATGGGAAAGCCTAGTTGAAGCCTTATGCTCCGTAAAGGACTGAATAACGAACAAACAAAAAATATTTTGAAGCCATTCTGACAATAATTACGTGGAAAATAACACAAAAATTGTAAATAACTGGTCTGGCCAGACCAAAAGGTTCACGTGGACCAGTGTTTATCCACGAAAAAGATTTGCCATTCAAGTATATTCCTCCTCAGTTTGAATGAAATCATCTAATTTTTCAAGTTGTTTGGTTCTGTAGACACTAAGTGACTGCCTGGAAGTTGTGATCCTGGGAATTGTGCTGCTTCACCCAGAGTCGGCTAGCTTTTGTAATAAGAGTTAACAGTTAACGGACCATAGAGCTCTGTCCAGAATTTGTTGATATAGGTATTTCATTGATCACCTGTTAGTTGGTGACAAAAAGGGGGGAAATACTGAGCAACTTCGTCTACACTGCAATAAATCTGTCCCAAAGTGGACTACAGAACTACCAAAAGTTTGCTGAATCGCAAACGAAACATAAGCTCCAGTCATTGGCAGTGACTAGCCTTTGTCTTTGGGCTTTGTCCATTTACCTGGCTAATGACTTTGCAGATGCTGCAGAGATAAGGAAAAGGACGAAACGAAGCTATACTTACCTTCACCACCTAGAATTTTACTAAACAGACAACCTCCCTGACATATCATAAGTTGCCTTCAATTGGCAGATGTGCTTCAAAATTTGATCTGGTTTGTTCGAGACTCGGGGGAAGGAGAGCGGTGACATATGTCAAAGGTATCAAAGATATGTTGCAATGTGTCCCAAAATCTAGTTTTAAATAAGCCACTACCTAACCCAGGGGCGTAGCCAGATCTTACTCTTGTAGACTTAAACAATTTTTTGTTACTGATTTATTATTACATGCATTCCAAAGTGAACAGGACTTTTGAAAAGGTATCTTTTCCCGATTTTAAGGAAAAATTGTATGAATTTTTGTTCACTGAAAGCGGAGCTATTGCGACTGAAGTGACAGTATGTTTGTGTCGACGCACAGTGCTTCAACTCCATAAAAAACTGGGGAGAAGGAGCGCTGAGTTCGCTGAAAATTTGCAATCTGAATAATTTTGGGCTGCTGACTTCAAAAATGATGTTTGTTTAAAAAAATATATATAGTTTTTACAAAAATCGAATGTATATAACCGACCCCAAACCTCATTTTACTGAAATATTTTGGCCTTTAAAGGTTTAAATAGACAATTTAGTTAAAATACGACAATTTTGATTGTGATTTTGATTTTGACTGAAAATTTGACACCTAAAATGTCTCCTTTAGCTACGCCCCTGGTACATACATATAACTTAACATAATTTAAAGTATACTTACTAGACCCATGTCACCCAGCCATTGAAAATAGCCTAAAAAATATTGAATGTATAACCTCGTACTTACGTATCGGCTCTATATGGCATTATATACATACGAGTACATATGTATGTAAGTATATGAGCACACTCGAGTGTATCGTTACCCGTTTCAACGTTTAAACTTTAAAGTCTCATTCACGATGAAAACTCGATAAAATGAACACTAGTTCACCACCATTCACAAATAAAACGTTTAACATGTTTTTTTTTACTTTTTTTTATACTGACTGAGGCATTTATTTATTTTACATATATAATCTCATAAATTATGTTTTCTTTTCATATAGACTTTCTGTGTTTTGTTGTTGTTGTTCATTATTACTTATTATTTTTGTTCTTTGCTTTTTTTGGTTGCTGTTGTCTTACTCGTTCTCATTTCTTTTTGGTTGTTTTAATTTTGTTTTTTATTTAATGTTGTTGTTTTTGCGTTTGCAACTGTTTTTGCTCTATATGGTTTGTGTATCTATAACAAATTAATTACAGGTCAGCGTTGCTGTTTCGCTAGTCTATCTGTCTGTTTATCTGTTTGTATGTCTATGTCTGTTTGTCTGTATGTTTATCCGTTTGTTTGCTGGTTTTATTGTTGTTCGTGTGGGTGTTGTGTTTGCTTTTGTCGCTGGTAGTTGTTGTTTATTATTTTATTTTTAGGTATTTTCTTTGCAAAACTCATGGGACTTTTTATTCCTTAACTTTTGCTATCGCTTCTAATATTTTGTTTGTTATACATTGTAAAGGGTACGAAATGCGACTTTGAAATTAAGAAAATCATTCGGAAAATGCACAGTACGAGTGTTGTTGCAATTAGAGCACGCGATTCTCTGTACTCGACAATATTTTGTTAGTGATTTTGCAGAATATGCGGGAATATAAAGTGTAATCGACACAAGTGCGGCTTGGCCTGTTATGGGGGCACAAATCCGGTTTCGGTGGAGCGGAAGTGCAAAGTAAAAAGTTGAACGAAAATTGTTTACCAAAATGTGATTTTTTTTTTGTTTTTTTATATATTTACACAAGAACACCAAAAACAGTTTTGGGTACCAACTTTGAGCTTGGAGAACGCTGAAAGGTAGTCGGCGAACTAAGTAGGCGCTACGTAAGTATGTACAGACAACGAGGGCAATGGGCGCAAGTTGTCGCTGCGAAAAAGTTGCTAAAATGCAACTTTTGGTGGGAGGTCGGCGTGTGGCAGAAGAAATAGCGCCGGCGAATGGCGGAAAAAATTTCTCGAATGCATATAACTGTCGCGTATGTATAGACGCATGTGACAGCTATTCCACGTGCTTTATGTCTTTTATTGTTGCAGTAGTAATTGTTGTTATTTTGCTCTCATTGTTTTAATAGTTATTGTTGTTCTTTTATATGTAATATAATACAATATATAATATAAGAAATGCAGCAGACTTTTGTTTATCAGACAAATTCCTTAATAGTATTTCAATTAAATATAAACGAATATTTTATATGTATATAGCGTTATACACATGCAAACTAGTTGTTCGGGCAATGAGCGAGGTAATGAAAATGCAGCGGGCAAACAAATTTGAACGATGACATGAAAATAAGCGGAAAACACAAAAAAATAATACTGGGAAAATCTCTCTCAAGACTGAAGCGATGTGTTGTATGTTTGATAGGCAGACTAACATTAAGTGATTGGTTACGGGACAGATTTGCTATTTTAAGCTAATAACATTAAGTGTGTAATGTTTTCTATTCGAAAAGTCGCGTTGTTATCTGTTTTTACGTCTTTTGCCAATTAACTCCTTAACTGTTTAATTATTTTTCAGCGAAGTCGACTTAAACAGAGTACAATTATTCTGTTTGTAAAATTAGGCAGTTATGACAAAAATTAATTAATTAATAAAATTAATCAAATTAAATAAAATAAAAAGTTAATTAAATGACAAAAATTAAAAATAATTTTAGTCACTATGGCGGCCGTGGAAGGGAGGTGCGTCAGTTGCGCCTGGTCAATCTTATATAGCCTATGTTTACCCTATGAAAAATAAAACCAATTAATATCAATGCACTAATATGCCACAACTGATTTCAATCATTGTTATCATGTTAACCCTTATGAAGCACAGAATCATTTGATATCAATATTGATTCGCGGACATGCAACTTTGCTAAACTAGTTTAGTGGGTGCGAGAAGTGGGCGTGGCCAATACTATAGAGTCTTTGTTTACAACAGTGACACGCTGAGTCGTTTGATACCCATATCGCCTTACATATGTGTACCATAATTGAATTTTATTATCATACGAGTAGTTGACGTTAAATTGGCGTGGCCAATCTCATATAACCTATGAACTATTCGAACATAAAAGAAATCGTTTGGTACTTATTTCATCTAAATCGATTTAGTAGTTTTTGCCTGGCCGTGGCTTAAAAAAACAAGGTCACATTGGTTTTTTAAATAGTGTAGATAAATAAAGTTTACAGACTACCGAATATTCTTAAGTGTTGATTTTTAAAAAAATATTTACTTGCCCTTTTTCATGGAAAAAAACTACAGTTGATACGTTGAATAACCATACGAATGCGAATTTTTTTTAGTCTTTATGACGAGTATGCTCGACATAATCAGTTATGGGGTTAAGGAGCGTATTTTTATAATTTTGTTTAAATAAAAGCAAAAAACCCACATTGTTTTTAATAGAGCAACTCATATTCGGATGTTTGTACTACCAGACCGTTTATCTTTAATGCCTTTTAGAAATATAATAGCTTTGAAAATTATTTATAACGTAATATTTGAGTGAAATACACATTTTTTTAAATGATGATTTTCAAAAATAGCTACCAGAAAAAAACGAAACTAAACTATCGGAGGTCGAATAAATTGGTCAGTGAACTAGATTTTAGATGTCAAAGGCTCCAACGTTTCTTGACAATGGTGGAGCTCGTTAAATATTTAATTATAGGTGTGTATTTGTAAAATGTACTTTCAGTTACCAATGGCATAGGTTACATTAGGTTGGAGTGGCAGCATTCTTCTAATAAAACTAACTTAAGCACAAAGGGACGGCCCGACTCCCCCATTTAAGGCATTAAGATCCACGACGACTTCAATTCAAAATTTTACTGATGTTTAGAGTAGAAACCTCAGTTAGGTTAGTACGAATAGCTTTGATTTTTAGTCTTTTCCATCGCAATAGACTTAATTGAATGCTCCCTGTCAGTCTGAATAGATGTGAATATTCGCATTGCATAAGTGATGTACTTCGAAGCCTGGAGTAAGTCACAGATAGACGCCACAATTAAAGTAGATAAAGTGAGAGTCTTATCCTCATTTTCAGATTACCCCTTTTCAAGATTACCCCTTTTCAGATTACCCCTTTATTGTCTTACTTGAACCTGGCTGTGTAAATGCGAATTAAATAGAAGGACTCTTGAAGTCCCCATCTGTTGGTATTGGCTCAACCCAATCATTTATCTCTGACAAAACCTGTCGAACCCGCTCAGGTAAGTTGCAGTATAAAACTGTAATGTAAAACGGTTGTATATAGTTTAATTTTAAAGTCTGATGAATTGTTATAGTGCGAAAGTGAAAAATACACTATACTTAAGTAGACTATACAGTCGTGTCTGGGTATAGTGAACACCCTATATAGTGAATACCTCGATATAGTGAACACCCAAATTTTGACATGGAGCCTCTAAATCATGAAAAAAATTTTGAAAGCAATTTCAAGCAAAAAGCAAAAAGTGTATTTTGAGCAAATAAAATGAGTTTTTGAACAAAAATGTTAACCTTGATATAGTGAACAACCTCAATACTGTGAACAGGCCTTGCAATAATTAGTTCACTATATCCAGACACGACTGTAATTGTTATTTTTTAAATCTTCCACTTTTGTTTCCCGTCCAATGTATTTTGAGGGCAACATGATGTTAGCGGCTGCGTTTTTGTCTACTTAGAGGGTTGTATGCTTAAGACGGCGACGATTGTCACCTGGTAGTGGGAGTTTGTACCAAGTTGCTTCAAGCTTGTCAGCAACAGAATAATTGGGTAATTTAATATAACGAACACGACCACGCCCACATCCCAAAACTCTTGCTTGTGATCTAACACACCAACCACTTCTTAAAATGATGAAAACCTTTCAGACTGATTGCCGACTTTGGCTACGTTTGGGTCTATGAGCATTTAGGCGTTATAATGGTTTTGAACCCACAACTTCACCTACATTCTTGCGCTTCGCATTTTCTTACTAAAAGGTTAAAAATTGAAAATATTAAAAGCGAAACATGAAATGTGCCGATAAACATGTTTTTATCACGGTACATAAAATAACAAAAACAATTTCAAAAATATCATTAAAAATTGAAATATGTCCACGAGTATTTGGAAGCGCAATAAACAAAGAAACAGTTTCCTACATAAAAGGTAAAAAAAAACATTTAGAACTATAATTTCGAGAGTTGACCAAAAACATTTTTTTTATTAAACGAAAAATTGATACAAATTTCAAAATCGATAGAAAAATTCAAGTTGCACCATCGATGCCAACGATACCTACCGTTTTTTATAGGCAAAAAATTGAAAAAAAATTGGATAGAAAACGGTGAGTGCAACACATGTAGGTGTGTGACATTTGCGAGATGGACAAAACCAACAATTGAATTATATTCATTTATAACCGATGGCCGCGTTTAATCATTAGTCTATTACCATGTTTATACGACGGTCCCAGTCGATTCGCATTGACTCGATACGCTTTCGAGCCAGGTGTTTATACATTGATTTCAGAAGCGAATTGAGTGCAGACGGTTTGAAAAGCATGCTTTTATATTTTCGTTTCTCCTATTTTTTTGACTTCTGAATGAAAATTAGCTGTTAGTGTTGCTTGTTTTTTAGTTGAAAATACTAAAAAAAACTGAGTGTACATCACTATCAGCTGATTTTCAAACCACTTTGAAAATGTTTAACCGTTTATACGAATTTTCGAAGCGACTTGAAAATTTAAGAACTCATTTGAAAAGCGCTGCGACTCGATACGCTTAAAATGTTCAAAGCGGTTTGAAAACGTGTTTATACGACTGTATTGAGTCAATGCGTATTGACTAATAGCGACTTGAGCTGTCGTATAAACGGGGTATATGATAGTTTTGCACGGCTACTTGCCACTCACCTCTATCGAGTCGAAGAAAATAATGCTCCAGAGAAAAGCTTAAGAAAAGGTTAAATTCGCAAATGAGTGCAACTGAGGTGGCCAATGCATGTATGTTATGCATATATGCGTGTATGTAGTGTATGTATGTACTATAGGTGTGCAGTTAGTTCGTAACGTTCATAATACTTAGTACCACAATTTAACAATTAATTACAAACAAGTATTGGGTATCGCTTTTTCGCCGCTTGTCCTCCAACTAGTTGTCTTGCTCGTGACGATCCCAGCAATACAATGGCAATAATAGAGTAATATAATGTTGCTTTTAAATTGCAATTCGACAACGGCTTTTGATTACTTTCGATTAATTTGTTTTTTGGTTTCATCATTGAAAGTTTTTTCTTCATCTTCTATTTTTTCCCTATTATGTATATCAACTGTTAGTATACACTATGTATGTATATAAATATATATATGTATATATATATTGTATATATGCTACATAAGGTCGGATGGCTACTAAAATTGTGCAGTTGCGTGTACGCTTTAGGAAACAACAACTATAAAAGGCCAAAGTAGACATACATAAGTAGTGCATGTGCGTTGTGTGAGTGTGGTGGGATGGGGGTAGGGGGTGAATTGGTGCATACATTACGTGGCTGGTTGGTGCACGGTGCCCAAATCACAACATTTACTTACGTGACTAAATTATTGAGTCTGATAACTGGTTTGTGTGTGCAGCGTAAAAAAACTTTCGAAATTGTTGTTTTCGTTTAATATTTAGAATTTTTTCTAGTTTTAGGTATATATTTTATGTGTATATGTGTATATGTATATATATACATATCTACTAAAAATTTCGGCACACGTCCATTGCTCGCTTCTAGAGCAATTTTCAGCGTTCATGCCGTGTGCGTAGGTAGGTGTGGATGTGCTTGTGCTTTGGTATGTGTTGGCGTCTAGTCGCAGAAAGAGCCTAAAGGCCCAACCATGCTCAGCATGGGCAAGCCTACGGAAGAGAGAAAATTAACGGAAAGTACGAGTAAGCGCGAAGGATTCAATACGGCGCCCGAGATAGACACATTCGTGCTTAGGCTTTGCTGCCATTGTCTGCTGCAACATCCTCCAATGCCTTTTATTTTTTCAGTTTATTATAATATTCTTTGTCTCTTTTGTCATAAATATTTCTGTTTTTTTTTGCACACTGCAAATTAAATTTTCAATAAAATTCTCGTCCTTCATTGTTATACATTTTTTGCTTTTTGAGTTGACAATTTTCAAACATAAAATTGAATGCATTACAAATTTTAAACTTTTCAGTTGAAAAAACCAAACATTTTCATAAGCACTAATTATAAACATTTCGAAAAGACATGTTTTTTTTGTACAAAGAATATTTATTAAAATAAATTTGATGAATTAAAGTACATGGCAACTCTATTGGAATGCGCAAGGCACCCATGATACAATTAACAAGGTAGACTAAGTACGGAGAGCCATGAAAATTGGCGTACGAGGAATGGCAGTTGTCGTTAAATGCTCTCATTGAATAAGGTGGTAGTGCTGCAGTTCAAATTTAGGACCGAAAAGAAGATCGCCAGGGTGGCACAAGTACGAGTATCAAAAAGTTAAATTTTGAAACTGAAAATTTGCTAACAAAATAGTTGCATATGCCTGTTTTCATATTTGAAATTTATATTTTAAATAGAACATCGCTCACAATATTTGTATTTTTTTTTGCTGTGGGAGACGCAAATCCTTGCTGCCATTTAAATTGACGTACTGTTACAACGTACGCTAACAACTTAGTTTACCCTGTTTATTATATCATAACGCCGTGCTTTTGATGTTGGTCATGGTTGAGCCTTAAATCGCTGCAAAGTTAGCGGTACGTATCACCTTCTCTTCCGTTATGCAGCATGTGAGACGTAACTATAGTGTGCTGGGCGCTTGTAAGTAGGTACGATTGGGACAATCAAGAAACAGAATAGAGCAGTGTTGATTGAGCAAAAGAGAACGCTGATAGAGAACGCATCGAAGAGGGGAAACGCGTTAAAGGAAAAACTATTGATGGGAAAAGTGATGTTCAGGGGCTGCGATCAGCCTGCAACAGGCCGAATTATTGGTAAGAACTCGATTATGTGCTTACAGTTTAAGGGTTTCAGTTTTCGCGAGATGTCAGTTATGTTTGTAAGTGTTTCAGTTATAATAATATCTACCCAGCTTTGCCGTACCTTTTTGAAAAAGAAAATTTTTGTGAAGCTGTTGCTCGGTTAGTGTGTTTTGTGCCGGTTTGCATTTGCATGTATGTATGTATATAGGTAGGAAAATAACATTAGTTAGGACGGATTTGTGGTTTGCTAATGTTCTTCTTCTACTACTATGTATAACTTTCATCGCTTTTTAGGCTTACATACATTTTCGTATTTAAGGCGAGTTCCACTGCGGGTTTTACATTGAAATTCACGCTGTAAGGCCATAAATGAATCCTTGAACAAGGTAGGAGTGTATGTGCACAGATCTGCTTTGAATTGGCATCGTGGTGTTCCGATTTCACGTTGTCAAATGCAATGGCAAGTAATGGTGCTTTACTATGTTGTGCCGCTTAAATTTGCCATTTGACATTATGAAAATGTCAGCGAACGAATGAAATCGTTGTCATGAACTGCATTCATAAAACTGGTGTTGTCATATTTCTACATATAAATTTTCAACTGTCGCTTCAACATGATTGAACGCGTGGTCTATACTTGCATACTTAAGTTCTTGCTAACCTTCAACTTTTTCTGCTTCGCTTTCTTCTTCTCTTCCATATTTGGCTGCACATTTTGCTTTACTTCTCTTATTCTCTTTTACTGCGATCTCAACCCTCTTCGTGACGTCGTTCCTAACATCCAGTGTTCGGACCGGGCAAATCCACGATCGTAGTGTCACCTGCAAAAAAGCGTAGCAAACCAAAATTTGCGTAGTAATTTTTTGGACAATTTGGACAAAATCAATTGAAGTTGCCATCGTCCGTCCGTTACAATCATCAATGTGTTGATTTGATATGATAAAAATATTTATGTGAGCCAAAAAAAGTGACAACAACTAACGTATTTCGGCAACCGTGATTACAAAACCTGCAACACATAATTAATAATAACATAATTGGTAATCTTTTTAATAATTGGTGCTGCCAAACCATTTTTCCCACATTTTGCTTCGGCAAAAAATCGTAGTAGATTGGGTCTGAAGCAGAGTGACGAAAAATCATTACGATCGTAGCAAAGTCCGAACATTGCTAACATATGTTCCGTTTTTGTTCTCTAAGTCATTTGCCTTTCATGGTGCCCGTTCTCCTTTTTTCTTTCACTGCCAAGAGGCTCCTTATTTTCTGTGAGATTGTAAGGTACATGTGACTACTAAATGCTAAATTGAGAGAGCGCTGTGTTCGATATTTGATTTACTGAAATTGAGATTACGATGCGGACAACTTTGAAACACACAAATTGATTTCACTGACCAGAGTTTCGGGGCTCGTATAAAGTTTGAAACGACATTTTAATCTGGGGACAAAAGGCGCTACTAACAAATGCCAGTTGCGCCAAATTCTTTTGCAGAAATTACGTGGCTATTCACATTGTGAAAAAAATCGAAACCAGAGTCAATTCTTTGAACTATTTGACTGTCAACTCACACAATTTCTCGCAATCTCATTTCATTAGACAGTTTTCTAATATCTTCAAACCAGCTGCACTAGATTAGATCTTCTAAATCTAACCGATTTTTTTCTATTAGAATTTTCTTAGAAATCTTTTATCCTTACTTAAACCCATCTCATTCGACAAAAGCTTATTTTTCAAAAATAACTGCGTTCTTTAAAGATCTTCAAAACTCAATTGGATTCTTAAGTTCATCGTGCAAGAACGGTTCTCTTCTGCTTTTGTGGAAAAATATATATTTGTTCGCTTCCTTTACTTACAATACTGCGAGATGCGAGTTAACTGCTTCATTTTTCTCATCATGTGAATAGAACTTTTCATATCAAAACCTCGTACATATAAGGCTCTCATATCAACCCGTGCTTTGGCTATTTTTTCTTCAAGCGTTGTGTGCGACATATTTCTTCAGCTGTCTTTTCATTTCGTCCAAAGAGTCACTTTAGAATTTTAGAAAATGTGTTTCTCATTTTCTCTTTTCTGTATTTTATCATACATAAATACAACAACAATAAAGATTTTTAATATCTCGTATAAAGTTGGAATATGCCCGGAGTACATGTTAAACGTATGTCAGTGGTGCAAACTACAATACAATAAATCAGTTGTTTGGTGTTGATAAAAAACTGAGCGAAAACACGGTGCATTTTAATAAAAATACCATAAAATACACATAAAAGCCGTTAGGCTTTAGGAATTCGAAAAATGAAGGCAAAAATCTCAGTGCTGTCGGTGCGAATATTCAAATATTTTCATAATATAATATATCGTATATAATTTGTTTGTTCATACTGTTATTGTTTTTGTTTTTCTTTAATTGTATTCATACGTTAAAAATATTTAAGTGCATTTGTGGCCTTGGTATCACAATAAAAGTGCAGTGCATTTTTTCTCTATATTCTAAACATAAACATATATATTGGCTTTCATTAAGGTTGCTAGGATTTGAAGTTGTTATGTGTAATTCTCTTGGCGACAAACAGATAATTTCGCTCGTTTTGACCGAATAGTTGTCGATTAAAGCGATACAATTGAAAACGTGTGAATCGAACCAAAGTGTGGAGCCGCACAACTACTGCTAACGGCAAAAGAGCCAATAAGTATTGACACGTGTCGGTGTAGGCATGAGTGAAAACGTGAAACAAATTATGATATTTATATTTTGATTTAACCGAAAATTTGAATGAACCGAACTCCGAAATATGAACCAGTCCAGGATGACAGGGACATTTCTCATCCGTTTGCCGTGAAAACTGAGCGCTAAATGCGTTCGCGATAACGGTACATAGTTGCCCCACTTTTTTGGTAGTTTGTTGCTGTTGTTGTGTGTCTTGTGCTATTTTCTGCGGTTGGTTATTGCATTTTTAACCTTCTGCCTGTCCCTTGGGGTCTATTTGACCCCAGGCGGAATTAAAAAAACGGTTGAGCGGTTTTGTGCGCTCGTCTACTTGTGTTATTTAGTGTTAATCGCGCTTACAACACAATAACAAATAGAGAAAAACACTTTTCGGGGCTTTCCCCTTTTATTTTGTGATTTATGTTATGTTATTTAACATTTCTTCATGTTTTGTCAGTAAATGATATAACGGTTTGGTTGGGGTCATCCTGACCCCAAAGGACAGCGAACGCAATTTTGAGCAAGGAACAGGCAGAAGGTTAAATGCGGTGAAGTTGTTCTTGAAGTGATGTGGCGTATTGTGCGAGCGTTGACGTTGTACAAGTGATCAGAAATATTGAAATGCCAAAATTTAGTTAAAACCATTTAAAATCAAGTTCAAAATTGTTGTAGGGATTTTTGAATGTTTAATTAATTGGGCTAAATAAAAGAGAAGTCAATTGATGAAATTAAAATCCGCTAAGACGTGATTTTTTGAAATTTAGTTTAAAGTGTTGCATGAAGAAGATGTTGAAATTGCTCCGAGTCAAAAATAATTCGACACATATTTTTTAGTTTTTCAAAAATGAAAATTTAACTGGGTTAAGATTCGCATACAGAAAGACTATGGGAAAGGCATGAACTGATGGGCCTATCGACTTCAAAATTGGTGAAAATACTTCAAATACAAAATAATTAAAAACATGTTTTTCATTTTTTGAAAATCGGAATTTGATGTGGTCAACGAAGTTTAAAAAGTTCGTACAAAGAAACATTGGGTTTTATGATTTCAAACTTAGTAAAAGCACTTTAAATAAGAAATAATTCGACACGTGTTTTTAATTTTTTTGAAAACGGAGGAGATCAACACTTTGTTTAGGGAAACATGATGTAATGGACCTATTGATTTGAAATATGAGGTTAGCATTTCGAATGGGAAATAATTTGGTTTTTATCAAAATCTGACGGGTCAGCAAAGGGTTAAGTAAAACTTGATTTATTGGGCTCATTGAGCTTCAGACTTGGAGAAAGTACTTAAAATCAGTGAAAAGTCAACAAGTCAGTGTTCGAAAATCAACATCAGACGGGGTAACGAGGTTTATTAGAAGTTTATGCGAATAAACATAACATTAAAAAAATCATAAAGTGAGTAAAGATTATTGCAATGAAATCATAAAATTTGTACATGCAAAGCCGCCGGGCCATGCTAGTAAAATGTAAAACACAAAATAAAAAATTATCTAAATAAAAAAATTAAATAGCGACCTAAATAGAAATGTAAATATATACAGTTGCGGTCAAAATAATAGTAGAGCTGCTACTAAATATAGTGCGAAATGTTGAATTTGCTGCTTCGCCTTTTTTTTTTGTTTAACCGTAAGATACTTTTATATAGGCAGAACACAAGAAAAAAGCATTGTTATAATTGCATGCGTTTGTAGCTAATGTTAAAATTTGATTTTTGGGTTCGATTTACTCGGATTTATTGAGCATGTTTTTCGTTTTATGGAGGTGGCGCTATTTATTTGATCAAGAAAACGATGGATCGATGTGTATATGTACGAATGTTGCAGGAAATCGTGCTACCGTATCCGTGAAAAAACGCCACTGCTTTGGGTCTTTCAACAGGATTATAACCTAAAGCATACAAGCAAGGTCGCACGAAAGGGGCTTCGCAAGAGCAGTATTAGGGTTATGGAATGGCTCGCACAATCACCAGACTTCAATACAATTAAAAATTTGTGGTTCGACGTGAAGAGAGCAGTTGCTCACTATAATCTAACTAATAATAATCAACTTTGAGAAGCAGGAACATATAATACCTTGAGAAAGATATGAAAATTTAGTTAATTCAATGCATCGGCTCTGTGCTGCAGTAATAGCGAACAACAGTCACGCAACTAAATATTAATATAAAGAAAAATTACGTTATTACTATTTAACCACTAAATCTTTTAAAATGTAACACAATCATTTTTTCATTTTTATGAAAGTAAAGCGTACTACTATTTTTTTGACCGTCCATGTTTTGGAGCTTTTGGCGCATTTAATTTAAATCGAATCAAACTGAGTTTAATTCTTAAGTTTTCTTTTATGATTGTATTGTTAACACATATAACTTGTTAAAAAAAATACAAAGTAAATATTTGTAAAGAAAAGCAGATTATTTTTTCTTAATTTTCTTTTCGTGGTATGCGTACTACTATTATTTTGACCGCAGCTGTATGTATATAATATGTATACATGATATATATTCACAGTAAAAAATATTAAATAAAAAATGCCTAATATACAAATTTTAAAAGTAGAATATAGCTAATTTAAAAAATAAGTGATACTTATGTGATGTAAAGCATAAAATAAAAAGTAACTGAATAAAGAAAATAAAATATAAAGTAAATGACATAAACGTTGAATTTAAAATAATAAATCTTCGCCAAACGTCGCGAGGGCTAGTGAGTTTATAGCCAAAGCTTATTTAAATTCAACCAAAAAAAAAATAAATTAATAGTAAGTCGGCGTTTATTTTGACAGGAAGCCAATTAAGTCCACCAACGGCTAATGGAGCGGACGGGCTAACTACAAGTTCTCACGCTGTGACCGTTTCTGAACCTAAAGAGGACTTCCGGCGGTTTAACAAAGCAATACTTGCAAATTAACCTATGTATATACAAGGTAAGGTAATTTCTCATTCAGGCTTAGCAGTACACTGTTTTTAAACTTTGCATACTTACTGGGGTCTTAGCGGGGCATTTTGCTTTCGTGCTTTTTGCCTATCTGGGTTTTTTCCCCACTGGCATTACTGTCATAGCTGCGAGGATGAGAAGAAAATACAAAGTAACTATGCGCAACATCTCCAATGTGACTGTGCCTGCAGTTCAATGTGTACGCTGTCGCTATCTAGACGGCATTACGATTTTTGATCTGGACATAGTGGGCATTGCGCCACTGAAGGATGTTGCCGGATTTATCCGAAGATCAGGTTGGTTTCGACCACTACCGAACAGCGGACGAAAGCGAGCTTGCCACACTCTTCGGGCAGCACAATGGACTTGGGAGGTCCCCTAGTGTACAAGCTGTCTGTCTTATCTAGCCTAAACTAAGTAGCTCCCAAGGCCGACAAAATACCAGATAGAATAATAAAATGCACAAGTACTGTGCATATGCAAAGTTATATGTACGAGTATGTAGAAAGCGACAATTTGGCAGCAGTATGTAACTTAACTCAATGGCTTTTTTTATGTTTTAGTTTTGATAAATTTTTAAGTCTGAGCTTGAAAAGGTTGCCGAAATGCAAAAAGACATAGTGCACAAAGACATAGTGCAGACGGGACAAAATGCAGACAAGACGAAATGCAGAGTAAGCCAAATGCAGATCACAATTTTTATATAACTAAACAAGTTTCCACATGCTTAAAGTGTTTATGTTTTGTCTCCGGCCGGACTTCAGAAAAATAACCCTCATGGGGATTGTTCTCGGCTACGCAAGCAACAGTGTTTCTGCATTTAGTCTTTTCTGCATTTTGTCCTGTCCCTATTTTGTCTTGTCTGCTTTTCGTCCTGCCTGCATTTTGTCCTGTCCATATTTGTCCTGTCGATATTTTTAAAATAAAATTTGAAGGTCAGAATATTGCGATATGTATAAGTATACATATATGTAAGTATGTAGCACAACTGAAGTGCAAACTTTCGAAGTTGTGACAAAATTTGTAACGCTTAACCCGTGTCTTCCATGACAAACACATTTAAGCTTTTGAAGATTCGAAGCGCACACATTGGCTTTCGAAAAGTCTCTTTCTGGAACTGTTACCAGACAATCTCAACTAAATTCAACGTAAAACAATAAAATGAAACAAAAGCATAAGAAAAAACGATTTTTGAAACTTAATAATTTTTACCCATAGATATTAATCGGTGTCCATTGCACCTGTCGTATACTCCTCATAACTCGTGGAAAAAGAGCAAAAGACAAAGAGCAAAAAACTGCGTACCGCGCCTACTCCGCAGCAAAATCTCTCCGCTGGCGGACGCGCTTTGCCGTACATAGGCACATATAAATTTCAACTCTCTCTTGTAATTTATGCAGAAATAGAACTGCCGCATACTTTGCATCAAGATGAAAATACGTCTCCGCAGCGTGTGCATCGGGAATATATAGGGTGTTTTTTTTAGAGGTTTGTTTTTCGAATAGAGATAAAACTGGCATTTTGTGGTCAAATCTGGCAACTCTAATGTCATTTATGTTCAGTTTGGTTTGCCATTTCATCATGAACAGGTTGACAAAAGAACAACGCTTGCAAATCGTGCAAATTTATTTCGAAAATAATGGTTCAGTTCGCGAAGTTTACCGCAAGCTCCGTCCATTTTATGGTCGACATAATCGTCCATCAGAGCAATTAATTCGGTTAACCATGGGTAGTTTTCGCACTACGTTTACTCTATGTGATAATACGCATCCGCAGAGACGTCGAACAGTGCGCACCGAAGAAACAATTGCCGCTGTAGAGCAAAATGTTGAAGAGGACCCGAATGAATCGATTCGCCACCGTGCACAGCAATTGGAGCTTTGTCCATCAACTTTATGGAAGATTTTGCGCAACATGAATGTGGATGAGTTGTGGTTCCAACAAGACGGCGCTACATGCCACACAGCGCACGTCACAATCGATTTATTGAAGGAAACATTCGATGAGCGCATAATTTCGCGGAATGGACCTGTCAATTGGCCACCAAGATCGTGTGATTTGACACCATTGGATTATTTTCTTTGGGGATATGTGAAGTCGCTCGTCTACGCCAACAAACCAGAAACGTTAGGGGACTTGGAAGCCAACATTCGTGGCGTTATTGCCGACATACGGCCCCAAATGCTCGAAAAAGTGGTTGAAAATTGGACCTGTAGAATTGGCTTTATTCGAGCCAGCCGCGGCGGCCACATGCCCGAAATCATATTTAAACATTAATGGCATAAAATTATCCTTCCAATAAAGCCAAATTGATGGACATTAAAACGATTTTCTTGTGTTTTATTTCAATTCGAAGTTCTATACCTCTAAAAAAAACACCCTATACTAGCGTACTTTGAACTAGCCGCGGGGTGGCGTACTGCTGACTCTTCACGCCAGCTGCCGTCGCGCGCACAAAGAGCTTCTTTGAGTGCCGCCTAGCACAATTTGCAATTTACAATTTGCCAGTAAATATTTCAGTAAATTTTTGTGTTTATAGGTATTTATACAAACTGAAACCGAAAATGAGCGCTGCGTGAACTGCTTGCGGCGATTTTGTAACGAAAAATAAGGCATAAGTTCGGGCGTCATTTGGAAAACACTTGGCGCTGGTCGGCTTCGTTGGCCATGGGCGTGGTGCGATGCGGTCGTGCGAGTGTAACAATTTTTGTACAGCATGAAAGCGTGGGCGTGACAAGTAAATGCGTTGCAGGCTAAGTTTTTGTGATTTCTTGTTGTTCGTTCTTCATGCGGTTTTGTTTGCAAGTAATGGACAAATTCGCGCACAAAATGAACACAAAACAGTTTAACATTTGAATAGTTTCACGCGTTTGTATGACAAACTTTTGTGGGGACGCAGCTCGAGAACAGCTGTCACATCGGATGCTACAGAGGCGCACCGTGGGGCGCTTGTGACTTTGAATTAGGTCGGTGGCTCCGGACGTGCAATTCGAGTGCGCTTTTCCGCATAGGTAGAGAGTGTTGAGCACCAGCGATTCGTGCTTACTCGTGCGACGTTGTTTGCTGGTCTCCGTTAGTGTGTGTGTGTGTGGGTAGGCGAAAAAGCGATAGGTCGAATTGTGACATCACCCAACGTAATGGAAGGTCGCTTCCGCGGGCCGTGCAGCGGGCGGCGCTCCAGCTGGCCGAGGCGCGTCCCGTTAAGTGTGTTTTGCATTCAGCCTCCATTGTATTGACGCGCTGTTCGTGCACCACTTGCCTGAGTAGCGGCCACTGAAGCAGCTGGCGCGCGCGTGCTGGCTGCTTCTTTCAGTATTAGCACTCAGCTCGTGGCTCTAAAACGCCTACGCATTCACCTGCCACGCCCGAATAGCCGCCACTGGGACACCTCCATAGCGGTGGGTGCGCGCCGCTGGCGACACCCATGTGTATTTTTGTATGCGTACGAGTATGTGCGCCTGTGCGACACCGCCTGACAGACGCCTAACATCTATCTATGTGTGTGTATCTATGCAGCAAGTGCGCTAAACCTACGACTATGAACTATCGCTTTAGTGTTAAGTTTTTTCGCTAATTCCTTGAATGCTAACTTCAAACCTGTACGGTTCGAGTGCCTGCGGCTTGTGGGGTCTGACTCCAACTCTCCGCTGTCAATAAATGTATTTTAAATGTTAATTTTTAAAATTTTTTTTTTGTTTTTGTTTTAAATTTATCCGTAACATTAATAACTGTGGGCTTTCTATAATTTGTAGTTTGTTTTTCTGTGTTCAAGTCTCTAAACTAAATTGTTGCTGTTCTGCTTATTGAATGTTCTTGATTTTTTGTTACAATTTTGTTACGTGTTGTGTTTGTTGTCATAATGCTTGTGTGTATTACATCGTTTAACATCTAAGTCGTCATAAACATTAATGCGCCATCAAGGCCAACTTCGCAAATCTTTTCAAAGAACCGCATAATACATATTCAACACAGTTATAATGCGCATTAAACGCTCCGCCCCTACGCTCCTGACCTATTCCTATGCTTCCAGTGCATTTTCTGTTGCTTTGTTTTCCTTAAATTCACTACTTTTCTTGTTTTTGCTAACGTTTTGTAGGTTTTTGCTCCACCCCGTACTCGCCGGATGCCACGCAATTTGGTTTGTGCCCAGTAAAATTTACGAGCTCTTCAAAAACTGGCCTGCGTAAACACGCCTGGCTGCTACAAAAATACTAAACCCACCCGTTGTTTGCGAACTATAAGTATAGTGCATATCGAATGAATTAAAATTGCTTGCTAAATGATCTAGGTTGGTAAAATTCCTTGTTTTTTTCTTTTTTAGTTTTGTATTTTACGTTGACAAAAAATATATAGAATTAATGTACAACACTGATATCTATAAAACATTGAATGCCTGCTCGTTCCATTGGTACTAGCTGGTTGTTTGGTTAGTTGTGTCATAATAAAATATACGCTTACTTACACGTCTATAATACCGAAGGTCCTTACACATAGCTGGCTGCTCGCCTGGGCCTGCTGTTGCTCCACCCCGCGCTATGTTCTATAAATTTTGTGTTCGCTACGTTGCGTCTGCCGCCGGCCACACCGAACTAGGCTAAACTTTAGCTTAGCGCTTTGCTTAAATGACTAGACTATGCTGGGGAGCTATGGAGAAGTGTCTGGGCTCGCATTCGAACGCGGAGAAGTGTACATTTTGAAGGAAGTTGCACGGAGCACAGCCGTTTTGCAGCGATAGTGACTAACTACCGATGGTAGTGACTGATAGAATGATAGAGAGCTGTGTGAATTTGTTTTTGGTTGAGTTAGAGTTTTTAGAAGTGATAACCTCTAAAAACATTTTAAATATTATGTAACGTAACACGCGTGAAACGAAGTGGTTTTCGAGAGCTTCTACATTTGATCGAGTGGACCAACTGACCACTGGATCTGTAACAAAACGTCAGATGGTCGAAAGCATGCGTGTACGGAAGCTCCGGTTATGCCCCATTCCCACTGTCACTCAATTGTTGCTGTTCGCGTCATGTGCCGCATCACAGCACCCCAAAAGCGCCGCCATTTTTGCACCAAACTTTTATAATATGAAAATACTCAAATGTTGCATTAGCGGCTAGGGCTATTAGCTCGCTTTTGCTTTTTCTACAATAAAAAATTGTAATTACCAACTAAACCAAATTATTTTAATATCACAAAATCGACTTTTTGCGATGACTTTCATTTTCCTAAAGCCAATTCAAATCGGCAGCTATAATCGCGCAACGAAAAAGTCGACTATAGCGTTCGATTTATCCTCAGCTTTGAAAGACGTTGGAAGAGTAAATTTTGCGTTGCATTAAAGTATTTAATTTAATTACTAACTTTAATTTATTTTTTTACCAATCAACTTTTTAAAAATATTAATTTGAAAAACTGGATGCCTCAAATATTAAGCATGAAATTCAATTCTTAAAAATTGCTTGGAAAACTGCAAAAATAACAAAAAATTATAATAAACTATGATTAAAACGATGCGTGGCAAATACCAAAATCTAAGCACTGCGGAGAAGATTATTTTCAGCATAATTTAAAAGCAGCATTACAACCGCAATCAGTTGTTACTGCAATACCAGAATAGGTCTTTAAGTGAGCTATTGGATCAAATGACGCACGTCTGTTACTGATATAACAAAAGCAGAGAATAAGTGAAAACCCATTATCCATTACCATTACGATTTTAAAAATAAAACGACATAAACAAAGTAACGCTAAATTATTATTTTAAAAATGCGTAAACTTCTTCAAATAGAAATAAAGAGATTCAGGGCAATGTGATAAAATTTGAAGCTTTGTGAAACTTTGAAAACAACTAAAATCATTGAGAAGAAAAAGAATAATTAATTAGAAAAGATAGAATTAGATTTTGTTTTAAAAAAAAATAATTAACAAAAATTCCTATTTATAGACGAGACGTGTCAATTGCAACGGCTGGAACAACAACAAATTGAATAAGCTTGATAGAAAAGTTGAAACGTTGAAATTCTCTTGTTGTTATTTTTATGGTGGTTTATTTGTTTTCTGTGTAATAAATGTGTGTGAAGTTTAATTTATTGTAAATATTCAATTCAATTTCATTCATCATCTTCATAAAATAATATTAATTATTATTGTAGTAATTGTTATTAAAAACGCCAACGAAGCAGCAGAAGAATGAGGACGGTGCAAATTATCACATTGGTGTATTGCGTGTAAATATGTACATGGGCCATTCAATATACGTAGTGTTTGAACTAAAAAATCAATGTTTTATTTAAATTGTTTTATATTATTTTTGTAATACGGCACTTCTGCGCACTCTGGGGTCGGGATACGCACCCTTGTTGTTTTTATTTTAAGCATTACAATAAAAAAAACCAAACAATACAGGGTGTGTGTGTGTGTGTGTGTGTGAGTTTTGTTGTTTTTGCCATTTCTTTTCGTTTATTTTTGGTGCCAGTTTGGGTATATTTGCATGTACATATATGTATGTATGTAATTTACTATATTTATACATAAGTCTTTATATATATGTATATATATATATATCTATACATACGAGTATATAAATGTACACATGTATATATATATATATCTATATATGTCTCCTCCTGCAATATATATATATTGCAGGAGGAGGAGAGCGTATGTACGTGGTGGTAGTGTGAGTGCAATTTTGTTTGTTATACTTTTCAATAAACATTTAACAATAAATTTTCATGTAAAACTTTCTATGTGTATAATTTTTTCGAGCATTGTGCAAAAAATTACACAATTACGTGTTGCTGGCACTGCGTTGTCCCTACGACTGTCGCGTCTATGTACGCGCACTGCGTCTTCTTCTTCTTCATATTACTTAACTGTTGTGTATGAAATAGTTGTGGAAAACAAGGCAATCGTCAATTTACAAAGGAATAGCGAACGACAGGAGAGGGAGGGGGTGGACGTGATACGTACAATAAATGCTAAACTTAAAACTAAATAAATTCACTTACTAAATATAGGTATACACATTTTGTACAAAACAATGAGTAAATACATACATATGAAAAGAACAACATATTGCATGGATGAGTAAGTGTTGGTTTGCATAGTGTGTAAAGAAGAGCGGGCCTCGTAGCGATCTTTGTTGGAATTTTTTTATTTTTTCTTCAATTGCTTTATGTAGTTTGGTATCTCTATGCTCTTCGCTGCGATCACTCGTTTCAAGCGCTACAAATTCACTAAGCTATTTCGTTTATTGTGTGCGGCTAACTTGACTGATTATCTGAATGCCTTATGCCAATTTAAAACATTTACCTACATGCTATTTACAAGCCCAATCAGCCTTGCTGCCTTCTTTCCTTTCTTGCCTTTTTGCTTTCGTCCTTCACTCTCCTCGCACTCAAATATTGCCCGACAAAACAGTCTCGCTCTGCTTCTTATTGTAGTTTATTGCGCTCAAAGGCGTCTACTTACTGTATGGTTCCGTACTATTTTCAACTGTTTTTCGAATTCTTCATCAAGAAAGCTGGCATTGTCGGGCTTTCTCTTTAGAGTTTTAAAACTTTCTCTTTGTATTTTAGTTATATAAAAATAGGCCAAAAATATATATTACTAGTTTTTCTCTAATATTCGAATAATCGAACGCGGAGCTGACTGAATTTTGTTGATAATTTTAACACCAAATTCGAAATGCTATTTTTGTGCTTAACATGGTAGAATAACAAGGAATGCCAAGTGGACGAATCCTGCCCTTTTTTCTTTTGTTTGAATTTGCTAGCTGCTAAATTAGTACCTTCTAAAAATTTTCTGTTTTGAGAATGTTCATACGGTATTTTTTAATGTTAAAAGCATAAAAGCACTCCACGAAATCCAACTGCGCCACACATCTACAATTAAAAATATGAACATTCTTAATGATTTTTGCATAGAAAATACTTATTTTCAAATCATGCCAAGGTATCGTTTAACTTTTCAGTATTGTTTGTGCATCCCCATTCATAAGCATCTCTAATTTTTGGCATTTTCCATTAACCCTCCATCGTTCCTGAAAAGTAATCTCACTATCTGGCATACTTTGTTATTGTACCATGGTCCTTAACATTTGTCAACTTTGCGGCAATCGATTTCACTCCCTTCGTCTTATCCTGCTCGCGTGCCATGCAACTGTGCATGGTAGTGCCTTTCTTCTCCTGCTCACTCCTTTAATCCCTCCCACTTGATCTCTCCCTATTGCTCTGTCTCGATCAAAAGAACACCCTGTCTGTGCGGCCACAAAGTGCAAAGATCCTAGAAAACGCTTTGAGCGGCCGAGGGCTCAAGTTCGAGTCTTGTAAAGTTTTCTTCTCGCGTTTTTAATTGATTAACTTTAATTTTTCGTTTCATTGTTTTTTACTTTTGAAGGTGGGTTACTTTCCAGTTACGGATCGTTTTTATCTGTTCTATGCACTCAATCGGTTTATTTATTTGTTTAACTCAAAATTCCAATATTTCCTAAACCGAACGAAGATTGTTAATGTGTTAATGATGGAGTGTTTGTTAAAAAATGGAAATGTAAAACTTTGCGAAAGAAAAATACACATTCAACAAAAATTAGAAGCAACCGAAAAGTTGCCTTGAACTTTTTTTTTTGCTGGCGGAAAGTTAGGCGTAGAAAATGCGAATATGTGAATGTGAATGTGAGTGAGAGTTTTTCCACAACCGTTGATTCGATTTCAATTATTTAAAAAATATTGTTTAGCAAATATATATATGTTTTGGTTTGTGTATGATTGTTACGGAATTGATTGTTGGAAATGCGTTCGCCAAGGTCCGCGTGTGACGTGTCGCGTCCGGCCCCGAACGCTCAGTGACTGGCGGGCGGGCGCCTTGCCGCAAGACGCTGCTTGTGCGCTTCGCTCCTACAACAGTTATTGCATGCGATTATTCTCCTCTATGTATTTCGTTTTCTTTCGGCTCATAAGTGTTTGAATTTGCGGTCGAAAAACAAAAGTCATTCCGAACGTTTCACACACATACGAGTGCAGTGGCTAGTAAATGCCAGAAACGGAAGCAAACGTCAAAACAAAAAATGCTATATAAATAAGTCAATATGATTTCGATGTGGAGTTGGGCGAAATTTGCAAAAAAAAAACTCTAGTTATTCACATTTGGTTTATCTTTCAGCTTGCGACTGCTCGCAACCAACATTTCGCAATTTGTTTGCTTTCAGTTTTCAGTTTAACTGTTTAGGTATTTTTACACATTTTCATTTTCATCTTCGTCTTAATTTCCATTAAACGTTAATATTAATTTCAGTATTTAGTTTCAAGCATTTTTACATGCCCAAATTATTCGTATTGTTGGTAAGTTTTCTTTTCCTTTCACTTTGTTTGACTTTTTCATTATTGTGTTCTGTTTTTGTTTTCGGTTGAGTATCGCTTGACAGCTCATTGCATTTATATACTTGTGTGTTTCATCCGTTGGCAAAAGTTTAGTATTTATAATGCTTTGGGTTTCTTTTCATCTCTGTTTTTCGGCTTATTTTTGTTTTTCTCGTTTATTTATTTTTTTGTTTTACTTTAATTTAAATAAGTTTACTTATCTACAGTAGCTGCCATATCCATGAGAATTGTTTCCATTTAATTAATTTAAGATTTTCTTTAAATATTTCATAAGCGAATTTCGGTATTTAATTTTTTGTTTGCTTTTCCACAAAAAAGTTGAACGAATTTTACAAACGTTTTTTGGGACATGAAATTAAATTATTTGCATAAGAGGAGCAAACAAAGGGCTACAACATATTTAGTAGTTGCCTCTTCAGTAATCAGTAATCAGCAAGTTTTGGGGAGGGGTGAGATTGGAGATTTTGGAGGTTTGGGGCGGGAGAAAAGCCTACATTTTGATTTCGGAAACAAACAACAAATTGGCGATTGTTGCAAAAGCGCATAGAATAACGCGAGTGCGAATTTGCTTACTAAGTAGTAAAGGCGATAGGTAAAACTATCAAATTAGGAAAATTTATAAAAACCTTTAGAAAGCCCTAAGTCTGCCAAAAAATTACCATTGATAATAAGAGCAATACCTATTCCGCTGTCTAAACATATTTTCTGAAATCTTTCTTGTTTAACGCTTTATTTGCGATAAAAACATAAAATATCAAAAAAGTATCATACAAAATAATGCAGAAGCGTCACTAATTCGATCCCGAACATGAGAAGCGAAAATGTCATCTGGTAACACAATGAACCCAATTGATGTTTTCGACCAACGAACCTACCTACATATATGTACCTAAATATAGTTAAAATAATAGATAATGCCACCGGTGTGGATTAAGTCTGTCTACATTTCGGCGGTGCAAGTTTACATAAAAAATACAATTTGGAAATGAAAAATGGAAATATCAAAAAATTAATTCTTAAATTAAATTGAACTGATATTTAGCTTAAACTTTGTTAGTAAATACGCCGAACAATCGGTTAACTAAGCAATTCAAGTAATGTGAATTTTGTTGAAGTGTGAAGTCTATATTTTCTAAAAAAAAGTGTCTATGTTTCACATGTTGTTGTTACAAACATCAGTAGGAATTAGCTTTCGCGGTGTCCGCCATTGCAGTTCTTTTGATGTCCATAATTATCCGTTGTAAATCTTATTTGTTTTGTTTGAAATAATAATTATGCATGTAAAATGGCCACAATTTTCCGCAACTTTTTGCGAAATTCTTTTTTATTCTGTTTTGTAGGTATGATGTCAGTTTAAAAACGAAAATTTGTTTAACATAGTATACTGAAACCATTCCGTCTAAAAAATGTTTGACAGTAGAAATCCACAAATTTAGTTATATTATTGACAAAAATAGACATAATGACGAGCAATGCTGGGAAATGGGTAAAAAATTGAGAATCTTTAATATGAAGTTAATGTAGAAGTGGAAAGCTAGCAAAAATATTTAAAAGTTTAAAAACAAAAATTTTAAAAAATGTAATTAATATCAAATTTAATAAGAAATTTTAAATAAAACCGTGCGAAAAAAGACCGAAATATAAAAAAAAAGTGGATTTAGGTACATACTGGGACTACACATATAATGGTCCGATTTGTCAGATACTTGGAAATTTTATGGGAGGATATTGAAAAAATTATTTCTAAAGGAATGATGTGGATCGGATAAGAATCAGTCGAGATATTTACTCAATTCAGCTAGATTGACCGTTTCACCACTGTGCAAGAGTCAGATAATCCTTCTTTTAAGGCAAATTGATGCCTTGATCCCTCATTAAAAGTGATTCTTGTAGCTTATACTATGGTAAGGAAGTTCGAATGCATGGTTGCAATTTTGGGAGTATTTCAAGTCCCCAGCGAGTCCACTTTTCTCTCGGAATACATTATGTTTTCATGGGGTTACCAGATGGGATTTTATTGTTTCTAGCCGACTTACACATTCTTACTTCCCATGGACGATTTCTCTAGGATAAAAGTTTCACTGTACTCAACTAGTTTTAGTAGTTTTAATGACGACTACTTGACCCTATTACCGGTGCATATTGATTGAGCTCGCATAATCCTCGCAACAAAATATTGAATTAAATCATATTAAACGTGTAGGCAGACCCACCAATAGACGAAGTGACGACTGATCTGTAGCAAGACTATACATAAATAAATAAATTAAATTAAATAAAGTATTTACGGGATTTGTAGACATGTTAAATGTTGTTTGATGTTGCTTCTTTGTTTGTTTAGTTGCTTGTTAATTTTGTTGGTAATACATAATTCTAAATTGGTTTTCTTCATTTAATGGTGATACGGAATTCAAACGGTATTTAACAAGAAATATTGACGCTGAATTGCATTCAGGCGTCGTGTTGGTTTGTCCTCAATTTCGTTATCGTTTTTGTTTTATGCGTAAGGGGAGTGGAAAATTTTTGTAAACACACCAAAGTTAATTGATTCATATTCAAATGATGCAAAAACAATTGAGTACAATTAATTTTAGTTAATTAGTTAATTATAATTAAAAAACATTAACTCTTTGCGTAAATTTAATCCACTTTTGTTATATATATTAGTCTTTTATGCAGTTATTTGTTGGTAGTGTTGGGCGTCCGTAGGTTGATCTGTCGGTCGGTACGTTTTTTGACGTCTTAGTCAGTTTACAGCTAGTTCAATGTATCTTTAATGTGTATATATAAAGGTGGCGCCCATTTCGGGGCCTCGCATTCACGTGATCTTAGTGGTGTTCAAAGGATCGCGAAGTTCTGTGATTTGGAAGAGTGTTCAAGATGTAGCGTCAACATTTTTGCCAGCTGCATGCTTATGTAATTACTCGCGCAATTCTCTTTTGCTTTGAGCTTTATTCAGATTTGGTTCTTCTCAGCTATGGCCTCGTAGTTTGAATGAATTCAACGATGTTGACTTTTCATCTCAAAAACTTTTCGAAACATTTGAAAATTCATCTGAATTTTGATATTCTCTCTGCATGCACATTTGTTCATATCTGAAAAGGATTCATATTCGTTCAAAATGAGTGCCGCCCTATGCAATATAAATTGACTAATTTTCACTGATTTTTACACGCAAAATGTTAAAATCTTTTTGCGCTGCACTGTCGATTTTAGATTTTTTAGCTTGTCAAGTTTTCTGCTTTATCGCAGGTTTTAATGACGGCACCGATCGGTTCGAGTTATTTTTGTTGCAGTATGTTTGGGCGACAACCCTGAATTTTCATTTTATGCTGTTTCTGTTTCTTTTTCTTCTATATTGATTTTCTTTTTACATATTTGTTGTTGTTGTTGTTGTTATTGGTAAATATTAATACATTTTTGTTTCTTCATTATATTAATATTAATAATAATAGTAGATAATAATAATGGGTCATTATAATAATCATAATCGATAATAATAATTATAATAATCAATACGCATAATAGTAATTAACGTTAGTTGACTAAACACATGTTCTACATACTTTTAGCTTGCTTGTTGGGTTGCTTGCTGGTTGCATATTCACCTGCTTCTGGCGATTTCTCGATTTCGGCTGCTTTATACAATGAGAGATAGGGTGAGGATAGGGAGGAGGCGGGCTCTGCTCTAGTACTCTACAGTGCTATTTCGGTAAGGAGTTGAGTAGGGTGCGCTGGTCGGGGTGCTTCGAGAGGACGAGGATTTGATAAGTACTACAACTATTTACTCAGTTGGTTTGGATGTGCAGGCATGTCTGCTTTTGTTATTGTTGTTGTTACTGTAGTATGAATGCGGTGAATGTAGTGGATAGGAGAGCTTGTGGTGATTAACGCCCTCGCGCCCATCGAAGTAACGCATCGGCTAACACGTCCAGGTGAGCTTTCGTCTAGGAGAGAAAATAATTGTTATTTAAGAAACATTTAAAAATGTCACAATGATTTGGATGCCAAATTGTCAAGTTTATGACTGTATGGATGTGGATGGATGTGAAGGTGGGCAGGAAGGCTGCAAGCCTTCCATAGCACTCAGTCCATTTCAGACCATTGTACTATACCCATGGGGGATAGGGAAGGAAAATGAGAGTAATATCTCATATTTCACCCGTTTTTGAAATGCGTATGCAACACTGTCTTTCCAACATATGTTACAGCACACATTTCAAGCGGATGGGGAAAGGGAGGTGGGAGGGGACCTACAGTTTAACGCCGAATCCGAACGGCGATTGGCAGTTTTTCGTTCACACTTGGAGGTTTTGCCATTGCCTGCCAAGAGCGCACTTGTGCGATTCTTGTAATTCTCATCTCCTTCATGTGGATAGCGATAGAAGTAGACGAGTTTTTCACCAGCCCGAGCCAGGAATCGAACCTGGGGCCTTTGGTATGAGAAGCCAGCGCGCTACCCGCTGGACTATCGAGGCCGACATGACTGTAAGTGCATGAATTTCACTCCCCAGTAGAAGCCCACCGAACAACACCCAAGGCTTAAAAATTATTAAATGTTTTTATCAATATATTTGCTCTATGAGAATTGTTTTATGTATTTCGACTACTTGATAGTTGTCACAATCGATCTGCTGGGTAAGAAATTCGTGGGCCGTCCCGATCGTGCGGTGGTGACGTCTATTGATGGTTTTTGTAGAGTAAATAGTCGATATTTCGATCAACCAATGCAGACTTAAAAAACAACATTAAACATGTTATAAGCGAGATACCAGTCAGCCAATCTAATCATCTTTAAAAAGTATGTAAATGGCAAACATTGATTTATTGACTTAAACACTGAATGCACTCTTGAAATTTATTCGTTTTTTAATTAATAACCAAACCCTTCACAAAACACCCTCTGTAGTGAAAAATGCAATGCATGAAATCGACAAAATGGCTACGCCCAATTGACAGCACCATTTTCAACTAACAAGTTATCGAATAGTCGTTAGTAACGTTTGCTATGCAAGGCCATTTTCAATAATTTTGCATAATTGAGTATTCTCATAAAAACAAAATACCCAAAAAATCAAAAACCCAGCCAAGGTGAATACCCAAAAAATTGTTTAAAAAAATGAAAGTACAACTTACCGTTTTGTAGAACATACACGATCTTCGGTCCTCATCCTCGCCCTCGGGGCAATCGATGAAGCCATCGCAGAGCACGTGATCGTCTATGCAACGATATCGGCCTTGCAGATCGGGAGTAGGGCAGGCAAAACGTTCCATGCCATCCATTGCAGTGGGACATTCTGAAAATACACAAACAATTTCGGAATTATTCATATATGTATTTTTTTTAATACATTATTAATTTATTGGCATTTTTATTCATTTAATTAATTTGTGCTGGAATATTTAACTAAAGCGGCCCAGAAAAAAATTGTTTTTTAATTTGTCAAATACTTAGTAGGGACATAAATACTGTTACACACGTTTTATGCTATAAAATTAAAAGTAGTGAATGTTTTTGGGCTAATTTTTGTTTACATATTTATTTATTGATATATATTGTATACAAAAAGCAAACATTCATTCGAAATGTCCGCCTTTGGCCTTCACGCACGACTTAAGTCGGACTGGCCAATCATCAGTAGCCGCGCGCACCTCGTCCATCGGAAAATTGGCCACAGCACGAATCAAAGCTGTCTTAAGAGAATCAATGTTGGGGTATCTTTTGTGGCATACCATGTCCTCTAAAACTGTCCACAATTTGTAATCGAGCGGGTTCAAATCAGGATTGCCAGAGGGTCATTCTTCAGAGGAAATAAACGCTGGTAAATTGTTTTGGAGCCAGGTTTGAGTCGTTTTAGCTTTATGGGCCGGCGCAGAATCTTGCTGGAAAGTCCACGGCTGGTTTTGGAACAAAGAATGGTTAAGTGGTTTTACAACAGCTTTCAAAACGGTTTCTTGGTAAACTGTGGCCGATGTTTGGACCCCTTGTTCGCAGAAATGCAAGTCAGTGACCCCATCGTAAGAGACACCCCACCAAACCATGACTGAAGCTGGGAGGGTTTTCGACCCGTGGAATCAGTTCAGATGCTTCCTTAGATGGCCGTGCATACACCCAATCATTTTGCTTGTTAAATTTTTCCTGCACGGTAACAATTTTTTCATCGGTAAACAAGATTTTTCTGTGCAAGTTCTCAGCGTGCTTCACCAAAAGACGTTTGCATTTTTCCATTCTTTTTTTTCAAAGCTGCAGTCAACAAATTTCCGGTACGGCGTTTGAAAGCCCCAAGTCCCAGGTCTTTTTTAATAACTCGACTCATGGACTTTTGCGAGATATTCATCTCCCGGGCCATGATTTTCTGTTTTCGGAGCGGATTTCGCTGAATTCTTGATTTGACAGCTTTAACGACTTGTGGTGTTCGAACTGTGCGCGGACGGCCCGACCGGTGGCGGTCTTTAACATCTCCAGTCTCCTCAAACAGTTTTATGCACCGGTAGACGAACATGCGACTAATCCCGAGCGGGCGGAGCGTTTTGAAAATATCACCTTTTTTCATTTCACACTTAAATAGCGCTATAACAGCGATATGGTTCTCGTTATCTGACCACTCCATGGTGAAAGCTAGAACAATTTAGAATTCCCGGTGCAGACTAACGCTTTACAGGTTATGTTTCATAAACCATGTGGAAATAACCATGTGTTCAATTCAACTATTACAATGGGTGTGTTCAATGTTGTAACAATATTTATGTCCCTACTAAGTATGTACATAAAAACAAGCACTATGCTAAATGAGGTCATTTAATGAGTTTTAACACTAGAAAGACCATTGCGGTCATATTGACGGTTTTTATTGAAGTGAAACTTCTTTACGCACGCTTGACTTGAGGAGTAAGCTGGCGAACGCGTTACGAAAAGTGTGATCGGGCGAGGCGAACGGGAGTTGAGTGGTTTACGCACGCTTGACTTGGGGAGTAAGCTGGCGAACGCGTTACGAAAAGTGTGATCGGGCGAGGCGAACGGGAGTTGAGTGGTTTAAGCTGGCGAACGCGTGACGTAAGCGTTACGAAAAGTGTGATCGGGCGAGGCGAACGGGAGTTGAGTGGTTTACGCACGATTGACTTGGGGAGTAAGCTGGCGAACGCGTGACGTAAGCGTTACGAAAAGTGTGATCGGGCGAGGCGAACGGGAGTGAGTGGTTTACGCACGCTTGACTTGGGGAGTAAGCTGGCGAACGCGTGACGTAAGCGTTACGAAAAGTGTGATCGGGCGAGGCGAACGGGAGTTGAGTGGGGATATAAGCAAGAGACTGAAATATATACATATTTCATTTACTAGCTATAAGAGAAAGAGAGAAAGAAAATGTGCGCGCGCACTGCTCTCTCTTGCTCCTACACTGTGATACAGACAATAGGCCTGCAGTGTGCTTAGATATACGGAACGTATTTGGCTATGAGAGGAAGAGAGAAAGAACACACACATATATATATATACATACAGATGGAGCGAAAGAAGTTTCACTTCAGTCGTGTGGTCATAAGCATACTCGTTGTTTTTTTTTAATATCTGTATTTTCTCTAGTATTTCTATTAACTTATGCTTTGGTGACTTATTTTTTATCGCGAAAATTTATTGTTTTGTTTTTAAATCTGTTTTGAGAAAAATTAGCCAAATCCGATGCGTACTTTTCGAGATATCAGCGGATATAGCGGTAGTCTTTGTAGGTATGGAAAGCTTGCGGTCTTTCTAGTGCTAATATTCTTAGAGTTTTCTCACATATCGCCTTTACAATGCTTCGAAAATGGTTTATATCTTTTCATAGACTATGATTTCGTAAACAACAATATTATACAAATATTCAGTTTTACTTTACTTTAATTTCTCCTTTTTCCCCCCTTGGCACAATTTTATTGAATTGCTTTATGGATAACATTGCTTTTAAAATTAAAGGGCATTGTCAAAAACAAGCTGTCAGTAAAGACACCACCTTGTATAATTTCATCATGGTGTTATCCTCAAATCATGTTTTGAAATATCTGAGTAATTTAAAATCAGTATTTAGTATTTATTTAAACAATTAATTATAATACATATAGCTATAATATTATAACTAATTATAGTTAGGAGTACTGGCTGCCGAGGTCTTTAACTCTAAGTAAGCTTACTCTATAGTTTTTTACATATACAACTGGTAATGAACCAAATGTATTTCATCAGCTTACAATAAAACGCGGCGGTAACGTTATAAAAGAGTTTGAATTTTTATTGTCGACCGGCCATTGCGCGGCCGAACCGTCTCGTTACAAGGCAAACAGCAAAGAGATGGAAAAAAGGACAAATGCAATATAAGTGCTGCCATAGCATAAGAAATGTGGCAGTGTTGCACAAGCGTTCAGGAACATCCCGGGCGGCCGTGAAATATCGTTTCACAATATAGGTAGAACTGCGAGTTTGCTAATCGGTCTGGTCATGTCACCTTGCTTCGTGCGTAGATTCACCACTCGATTCAAGCCGCCCTTGCCAGGGAACGTTTTTGTTACTTTTCCCATAATCCAGGCAGATGGTGGCAGGTTGGCCTCCTTAACAAGGACCAGAATGCCAACTTCGATGTTCGGCTGCTTTTGGTGCCATTTTAGACGATTTTGAAGAGCCGTCAAGTACTCCTTATGCCAGCGTTTCCAGAACCCTTGGTGCATGGTTTTAATATGCTGCCAGTAAACCAGTCGACTTAGAGGAACGTCAGCTAGGTCCCCTTCTGCCACCGCGGTGTAGGGTCTACCTACTAAAAAATTAGAAGGAGAGAGATAGTCAAGGTCTGAATCCGGAATCGCTCCCAGTGGTCGCGAGTTCACAACAGCTTCGATTTGTGATAGCAGGGTTTGCATTTGTTCGAACGTTAGCACTGTGTCTCCAACGACACGACGTAGATGGAGCTTCACCGACCGGACCGCAGATTCCCATATCCCGCCCCAGCGCGGGGAATAAGGGGATGTATGTCCATTTTACCTCCTCCTTGGCTAAGAAGGCTGCTACGATCTCGTTGTGCGTTTGTGATTGAAGCAACTGGTACATTTCGTCAAGTGTGCGTGAAGCTCCAACGAAGTTTTTGTCGTTGTCACTGAAAATGTGGGCGCATTTACCCCTTCGAGCCATGAACCGAAGCGAAGAAGCGAAGAAAAACTTTCTGGAGCCGTTCAATGCGATTAATGTAACACAGATGATAAGACCCCCAAATTTATTTATTTATTTATTTATTGGTTAATTTCAGCATACAAGTTTTAACTTTTAAATGCTACAAAAAGAATGCATTAAAACAGAGTAATAATAATAAATATTACTAAATATAAATTAAATTGAAAATAGCAGTTAGTATTTAGGAAATGATAAGATAAGGAGGAAAACAGAGAAGGAGAGATGTGAAGATATAGGGAGATAGATAATTAGGAGAAATGCTGGAAAAGAAGATGCTTAAAGATGCGGCTATTAGATACGCTTTTAATATTAATTGGCAATGAATTCCACATTCTCATTGCGGTCACGTAAAACAGCCTGCCGGAATTGACAAAGTTAAATGTCGGTGCAACAAGGTTCATACTCCTCCTAGATTTGCAGAACTGCAGCTTTTCAAACAAATATAATGGTCTTTTCGTATGAACTGGTCTGTGCAAAAATAAGCAGTTCCTGGCAGCTAAGAAATTCGGTAAGCTACAACCAAGTAGCTGATGACTATGATCAGATATGTGGTCATGCTTTCTAAGACCGTACACATAGCGAACTGCATTATTAAATGCGACTTGAAGTTTTTGCTTGGAAATTCGACCTTTGAGCGGACAAAAGAGCTGTATAGCAACTTGAGCGTATACGGGTTGGAAAATTCGGAGCTATTGCGCCTAACAAATGCCAACATAGCATACACCTTAGCAATAGTTGAGTTAATGTGGCTAGAAAACGGAAACTTAGGATCAAAAACTACACCCAGGTCTTTAGTGTCTGATACAAACTTCAAAGGGAAACAGTCGGACACTTAGAGCAAGTCGAATGAAAACATTTGTTGACGTTTAACACTAGAAAGACCGCAAGTTTTCCATACCTACAAAGAATATATATTATATACGCTGATATCTCGAAAAGCACACATCGGATTTGGCTAATTGTAATTGTAGAACCCTAATTGTAGAATTAATTGTAGAATCCGATAGAATCCGTTGATAGAAAACAGACATGGGGGTTTTGCACTAAAATTCACTACCACTACCACTACGAGGTCTGCGGGACATTTTCCACTACCACTAAATAAATTTAGTGATAGCTGAATTTTTTTCCACCAATCTTTATTTAGTGGTAGTGCAATTTTCTTCCACAATTTTTTTTAGTGGTACTTTTTACCACTGTCAATAAATAAAGATCAGTGATAGTTGAAAAATCCTCCACTATCACTAATTCTGTGCCACTAAAGTTATATCAATAACGGTTGTAACCAAACATTTTAACATTTTCGTTCGTTTGCTTTTCTATTGCATGCCCACGGGTGGGTCACTCCGCAACATTACATGTTGCTACATGTTGGGACCGGGTGATCACCCGTGGGCACTTTAATTGAAATAAATCTAGGGGTTAAATAATGTCTACCTCAAATTATTGTACACTAAAAACATATTTAAAAAATAATATACATACGTAATTAACAATAAAAAAAATGCCGGTCCCTATGTGAGAAATACGATTTTTCAATGCGGTCTTCAACGTGTTAAGAGTGGTGGGAAAAAAGTAACCGAAAGTCTTGTATACGTGTGAGCTTCCATCTCGTTTCCACGTAGCCACGAGCACGTATTTCCGGATCACTATAAATCATCTACAAAATTTCGGTCACACGATGACTAAGCGCGCGCGCGTCAATACGTGCTCGTCCAGCGCTAGAGGTAGGAGCGCGGTCACAAAAACATGTATAACTTTTGACCTAATGCAAAATAATGACTTTTTTTCACCAAAATTTTTGTAAGGGATTGTAGAATTGAATGAAATGTGTCAAAATGTTCTCGCTGGCGGAGAAGTTTCATTAATTTTAAATTTTAAATAATAATTTGTTGTGAAGAAATTTTTTTTCATGGCAAAGTATATTAATTGACAACAATTTTGATGTAGAAAACGTTGAGTTTCGATAAACCGTTCGTGAGTTATGAATTTTTGAAAAAAACATGATCAAAAACTTTAACTGTACATAACTAATGAAAAAAAAAATGTATTTCAAAATAATTTTTGGGGTGTCGTTTTTACCTCCAAACCGATCGAAAACCGTATTGATCAACGAAAACTGAGACCATTGATTTGAAAGTGGCCCACTTGAGAAATTTTGACCCTTAAGTAAAACTGTGTGCGACCGCCGTGGCTCAGAGGTTAGTGTGTGCGACCGTGAGCCTACACGCAACATTCGGACCTCGCCTTCGAATCCAGTTGCTGCTAAACACCGAATACAGAAAAAGCAACTTTTCTTTCGGCGGCTGTCCTCAGCAGGCAATGGAAAACCTCTAAGAGTAATCTTGGCTATGAAGAAGCCCCCAATTTGCCAAATTTTGGATCCTGTTAATATTTATAATTTTTCGGGGAAATTTTTGTGGTTTCCGGGTCAAATTTTAGTATTTTACTTTCACCAAAAGTACGCCAATGTTTTACACAAGAAGGGTTGGCCACATTGAAAATGTTTTGTGATAATTATTATTTATCTCATTCTAACATAGGGGTTATGCAAAATGTCCAAACGTCTCTTTTGCTCTTGAAGAAATGGTCCAAGATATTTTTGTCCATGTATTAGTTTAAGCTTAAAATTTTGTAAAAGTGTTGGTGAAGTGGTTACCTCTGTCTGACAGGGTTGCATACAGTAACCGTGCCACTTGTAGTTGGTGTTCGTGTGGTTTTTGCCTTGAAGTCTGATATTCTGAAGCAAGTTCATCTGCTAATCGAAACAGAATGTCTTTCCGTGAGATATTTTCTCCTGTTGTATTTTTATACAATATCTAGCAATTTATTCCGGTTAAATCTAAAATGTTGAAAAAGACTTGAAGTGGCCACCTTCTGGAACCTGATTTCACAGTTTATTTTCGTGCCATTTGATCAGTGATATCGACGCCAAATATAGTTCTATTATAAAACGATACAGTTTCAGGTAATTTCTTTGCAGTTTTATCAATTTTGACCTGTTGATGTTTTGTACTTAGTATAAGTACTTTTTTATTTGCTCTTCTCTTGTAAACGGTAAGTGTGCATCCATTGGACTTGTACAACAACGTTGAGAAACGAGCCATGCTGTATTTTTTCAGTTTGCAAGTTTTCGGCAATTCGCTCTTGTTTGCGCGTTTTGTCCCAAGCAACGAAGTATTTTTAGGTCTTAAATTTAACGCCAAAGGAATACTTGTAAAAAAATTATCGGTTGTTACAGTTCTACCAAAGACAATTAAATAATAAGATGTCTTACGGCCATACAACCGAATGGCATAGGGCGAGCTCGAATTTGCAAAATTTTCATTATCGAGAGCAAGCAAGCGTCGGCACAGTGAAAGCGTAATAATATTAACGCTCTCTGTTTTGCTCACACAAAGCACAACGGCTTCGTTCGCTGCTAAACAAAATTGTGTGCACAGTGCAATGAGTGCAGTGCAAGGCAATGCAGTGGGAGCGTAATAATATGAACGCTCTCTGTTTTGCTCACACAAAGCACAATGGCTTCATTCGCTGCTAAACAAAATTGTGTGCACTCACTTCACACATTGCAACAATCAAACACCAAAAATGCCAACAAAACCACAGTTTCAATGGTTCGCGCTCATTTTATTGTACGTATATGTACTTATTTTTGCTACCGATCGCTTTCGCTTGAAAAAATGCGCTGAGGACAGCTCATTATCAATCCAGTCGTTGCGTTGTTTGGTTACGTATTTTCGTATGCCTTGCGATTGAATTTGTTTAAATTGAACAATTTGAATACATTTTGACGTGGTTGAATCCCAAAAATTTGTTTAAATTGAAAAATTTGAACACATTTTGACGTGGTTGAATCACAAAAAATTTTTTTTTAATTTAAAAATTTGAGCACATTTTTCTGACGTGGTTGAATCCCAAAAAATTTGTTTGAATTTAAAAATTTGAGCACATTTTTCTGACGTGGTTGAATCCCAAAAAATTTGTTTGAATTTAAAAATTTGAGCACATTTTTCTGACGTGGTTGAATCCCAAAAAATTTGTTTGAATTTAAAAATTTGAGCACATTTTTCTGACGTGGTTGAATCCCAAAAAATTTGTTTGAATTTAAAAATTTGAGCACATTTTTCTGACGTGGTTGAATCCCAAAAAATTTGTTTGAATTTAAAAATTTGAGCACATTTTTCTGACGTGGTTGAATCCCAAAAAATTTGTTTGAATTTAAAAATTTGAGCACATTTTTCTGACGTGGTTGAATCCCAAAAAATTTGTTTGAATTTAAAAATTTGAGCACATTTTTCTGACGTGGTTGAATCCCAAAAAATTTGTTTGAATTTAAAAATTTGAGCACATTTTTCTGACGTGGTTGAATCCCAAAAAAATTGTTTGAATTTAAAAATTTGAGCACATTTTTCTGACGTGGTTGAATCCCAAAAAATTTGTTTGAATTTAAAAATTTTAGCACATTTTTCTGACGTGGTTGAATCCCAAAAAATTTGTTTGAATTTAAAAATTTTAGCACATTTTTCTCATTTTTTTCCTTTTGATATGGAAAAATTATTAAAATTTGCTATGAATAGCAAGGCAAGGCGCCACATAAGTGGCAATAAATGTTGCCTTGCGCATTGTAATAAGTCGAGACGAGATGATGACTCTATTTTGATGCAATGGGCCAAAAAATGTAACTTAAGCGAGTCATTCTTGGCTAGTTCTACCTCGCTATTTTTGTGCCAAGATCATTTTGCCCCCGAACGTATTGGAAAAAAATTCCTCAAACGGGGAACAATTCCAGATAGAAACTTGACAGAAAGACAGGAACATTTTGAGAGTAACATCTGTTTTAGCGACGACATCGACCTAAGCCAAATTAAATCACCATCACGAAAAAGGAAAAGGTCTGAATCGACCATTGCAGTCTGCCAACAGTGCCATAAAAATATGAAGGCCCTTAAGTTTTATCAAAAACAATTCTTTTCTTACAAAAAAAACTTCGAGGCCAAAAGGAAAGAAGTCAATATGCTAAAGAAGAATAATTCAAATTTGAAAAAAAAATTATACGTTTAAAAACTAAATTAGATGCTAATGTAAAGTGTGGCGTTGATAACATGGAATTAACTGGCAATGAAAAAATTTTAATGAAAATGCTTATGAAAAATAGAAAAGGCACAATCATAAAGTGGACTACCACTGAAAAATTATTTGCTCAGAGCATTTTTTACAGGTCAACGTCAGCATATATTTTTTTAAGAGATTCTCTACAATTGAATCTTCCTAGTCCGTCATCTTTATACAGATGGAATAACATAAAAAAGCTGCAACCTGGAGACAATCAATGCCTATATGAAGCCCTTATTGGTGCAGTCAAGCAAATGAATAATTCTGATAAGGAATGTATTCTAGCTTGTGATGAAGTTGCAATAAAAAAACAATTAAGATATAATGCCGCAGTTGATGTTATTGATGGTGTAGAAGATCTAGGTGAGCGTTCGAATAAGTTGGGCAGCCACATATGCGTTTTTGTTTTACGTGGAATTTTTAATAAGTGGAAATTCGTCATTAACTATTTTGTGCCTGAAACAAACGTCAAAGGCGAAGATTTAAAAAAGCTTATCTTTAAGAATATTGACATCGCTGAAAAAATGACTTTGTCTGTGAGGGGTATTACATATGATCAGGGGGGAAATAATCGAAAATGTAGTTCATTGCTTGGTGTCACAAAAGAAAACCCTTTTTTTAGAAAGTCAATTAGAAATTCTTTCCTTAAAGCAAAATTGCAGATCCCTGATGGGTTAGTCGATTTCGATGTAATTAAGGAAGTATATGACCTAGAAAAAGGATCGGTTACTAGAATGACAAAGTTGACAAAGAGCCATGTGGAGCCAACTAGATTTGAGCTAATGCGTGTTTGTCTTGCCACCCAAACTTTCAGCCACACTGTTGCCGCTGCTATTAAAACATGCATTCAAAATAACCAACTTCGCCGAAGTTGCTCTAAAGTAGCAGCATCAACGTCCGCTTTTGTTCAAAAGACAAATGATTATTTCGATTGCCTCAACAGTAGCGTAATGTACGACAAAAACCCTTTGAAATGTGGACTAAAAATTGGCAATACAGTTTGGAAAAAATTAAAGGAGCTTCAGGAATATTTCGAAAATGTGAAAACGCAAGGCAATCAAATTTTTTGTATTGACGGGCTACTCCAAACTACCGAAGGTGTATTTGGACTTACAACGGATCTTTTAAGTGACCACCCTGAAAAATTTTTTGTTTTAACTAGTCGACTAAATCAAGACCATGTCGAAAATTTATTTGCATGTGTCCGCGCAAAAGGTGGAAACTGCAGAAACCCATCAGTTTACGAATTTAACATAATTATTGCCAAGCTTCTCTCCCTAAGTATTTTCCGTTTCACTAACAAATCCAATTGTGAAATCGATGAGGATATTATGTTACCTGCAGAGTTTGATTCAATAATTTATCAAGATTATGGAAAAACTGATTCAGGAGAAGAAGTTAACGCAATATCACTGTCACAAATTGTTGAAAAAGATGAATCAAAAAGTTAGACGACTTTGTTAGTCAGGATATCCCACTTGAACTAACATCAAGCAGATACTTTGTTGGCTACATAGCAAAAGCATCAAAGTGTGAAAAATGCGAAACGTTAATTTTAAAGAACAGCGAAATGTTGACATCTCCTTCTGAAATATTTATACGCGAAAAGAACTTTTCCAGTGATACAGATTTCGGAAAGTTATATGCACCATCTGATCAATTTTTTGAAATCTGCAAAGTCCATATTAAAATTTTTGAGCACGTATTTAATACTAATAAGAAACAATTGAATATCAAAAAGTTTATCATGGACCAGTGTATTTCGTGTACGCTTGAAAGCAATAACTCTTCATGGTTTAATAAAAAGGACAATTGCTACATGCATAGAATCAACCTTTTGGATAAACTCATACGAGTTTTACTTTTTAAACATTGCAAGTGGGCCGTAACTGACGATAGGCGCAAAAAGCAAGCTAAATTGAATATCCTTTCACACCAGTAATAACCGTTAAGAGCCGAGTTTAGCTTCCTTCTAGTGGCTTGGGATGGGCGATGATGAGCCAGTCAGCCTATATAGGTACAGATAACGTTCATTTCAATTAAGTATGTACAATATGTATGTACATATTCAATTGAATATGCATTTAGAGTCCACCGTGCTTGTAATTTTGCAATTACAGTATTTTTGATTTATAGCGAACGAACTGCCGCCTAAAACAAACCAATTTCAAAAGTACGCGCTTTATTTTTTCGCTTATTACGAATCCGAAAGTTTAAAGCGAACTTTCGGTTAAAACGAACTATTTGGCAAGTCCCTCTAAGTTCGCTTTAAGCGAAAAATACTGTACATATTTGTTTTTGGGTAACATAATTAAAAAAACGAATTTCTTTCATTCAGTTTTCCAATGCTTAATTTCTGTCCAGCAATACACAAATTTCATTTTTCATACAAAATAAATGAGAAGCGAACTGTGTACACCAGTGGTCGACAAAATTGACAATGAGATGGTGTTAGTGAGCGCAGTGTAATTTCTCTACACTGCATGAAATTACACCTGAACGACTGATTGAGAGAGCGTAAGAATGCGTGTGCTGAGCGTACTGCTCAATTGACACACAAGCACATAGAGATCACACGATATTCATATCGCTGCCGACCAGTGTTGCCGTTTTGGTCCAATTGGACCAAAATTGGTAGCTTCGTTTCATGAATTAAGGCTTTGGTAGGTTGGTTGGTTTGTTGTGATTTTCAAGGAATTTTGGTAGGCACACACTGCATTAATAAATTTTCTATTAATTTTTTTATGATTTTAAATTTACTCTGTGCTTTTGAAAAAATTGTACATGCAAAAGTTCAAACATCTCTGCAGGGAAGATCTAAAGCTATTGGAGATTATAACGCCACATATAGTCCTTTCTGAATAAAATTTGACTCTTCTTCCTTTGATTTCAAAATTTCAAATTTTGTGGATAGATAAAATTATAACGCAGTGAAACTTTTTTTTTAGCAAATATATTTTGGTAGGCTGAGATTGATTTGGGACCAATTTTGGTAGGGGAAATAAATTCTTAGTGGCAACACTGCTGCCGACTGCATAAGCAGAGAGAGTTTCTTGCGTGGCTTTATCTTTGCTCTCCGAATGTGGCTCTGTTGTAAAAACCACTCTCACGTGGCTTTATTGAAAAAGCCACGGCAAATTTTTGAAGCGCCACTGATTTGTATGGACGTGAGACATCTTATAGTTAAATTGTCTTTGGTTCTACCCTTCATGGTATACGATATTTGAAAGCACAGCTGATGACTTGTAAGACATTTTTATAGTGCTTGTGCAGCTCACAGTTACAAAGTAATACACATGAGCCGCTATACATATGTACTGCATCGGTCTCAAGATTCTGCGGAAATCATATTTTTGTTCCAATAGAACATTGCAGTGCCCATCAATTGTTATAGCTGCCCCAATATCATTTCTTCCCAGAATTTCTTCATAGAAACATTCACCAGTCATTTTGACTGGTACTGGTATAAGTGTCAGAAACAAAAAATATATTTGTTACGAATATATCATACATAAAGTGATATTAAGTTCATAAAATGTTTTCTCTACTTATAGCTACAAAAGTCATAACATCATTTCGGAAAGCAAATGTTACATGCAGTGGGAATTTTGATTTGAAATTGCTCGACCAGTCAAAATGACTGGTCTGGTAAATCTAGTGTTAATGATAAGTATTAAAAAACCAGAGACCTAAACTAAGTATTTACTATCCAAATTTTGGGAAGTGAAAAACTTGCACTGAATTAAGGAATTTCCATAAATATTGCTCTATAATAACACTGTGCGTGAAATTTGAGTGTTAATTATAATTAAATGACACTCATACGCCACGTTGCGCTGCGCTCAAAAATGCTCATATCGCAATTACACAGTTTAAATGTATTTTTTTTGGATTGGTGTCTTAAGCAAATGTGTTGGTCGTTAAAATATCTACAAACTTGCCGAAGACAGTAAAGCGATATTCGGAACGATTTAGGACCTACTTAAGCGACAAACTTGACGAAAATTACCAAACTTCAAAGTCGGATTTCTCATAAACTAGAGCCAATCTTACCAAACGGCTGGTGGATCTCAACTCAGTATACCTATAGGAAACTCACCCAGTAGGTCCCCTCCATGTCTAAATTTTGGACTTGCACAGTGTAATTACCAGCAATAAGAAATTTTTTACGTGGCCGGTAATTATTATCATGTAATAAATATTTTTACGTTACATAACAACTGTTATGAGCAACAATTTTTCGTTGGCGATAACTATTATATTGAGAATTTTGTTTCACGTAGGTATATAACTTCTAAATGTAATTTTCTATGTTGACGTTGCTTTATAACTTTGAAATAAAATGTTTTTTACGTTGCCGTTTACTATTAACTATTTTAAGATTTTTTTACGTCAAAAATGTAGTAAGACAACGTAAACATTTTTTCTCTCATAAAAGTTGTAAAGCATCGTATAAAAAAAAAATTCCTAAAAAACTATATAAAAACGAGTTATCGGCAACGTAAAAACAAAATGTTATATTTAAAAGCCATATATCAACAGACACTTTTGGAATAATCAGAGTGGCTGAGTTTGGTCGCGCAGCCTGAAGCTAGATACACAACGAAACGGTATTTTTATTTAATTCACTCACACCATCACGTTCACCTGTTGCGAAGCAATTTACGTGTGCGTGTGTCCTGTCATTGTTCATTTGACGTCAACATTTAATTGGCTTCCACTGGCGGGTGTGGGGCACACGCTTTGGCGGGGCCCAGCTCGACTGTTGTCCCGCTGCCGCCGCTGAATATTTGTGTGACAATAGAACTAATTGCTCTCATGAAGCGAAACGTGAACGGCGACCGCAGTGGTGGAAAAATGCGACCGAATCGGTAATCTACTTTTTTTTTCTACTAGAGGGCATAAGCAGCGTCACCAGTGCTCTGTCAGTGACGATTAGGAAAAATTATAGTTGCGAAATTCAATGATTTTGGTCTCGTTTTAAATAAGATAGTCGCACTATGTGTAAACTACATAAGTACTGTTAATATTTGCAATCAATTGTGAGTGATCCTTTTCGGTTTAGTTTGCAACACTTACTGCAACACACGAAATTCACAGTTGATTGGTAAAAGGGAAAATTGTGTTCTACTGGAATTTTGGCTTCAATAAAGATAATGGCGAAAGAAAGCTTTAAAGAACAATTAGTGGAATCTTTAATAGAAAGAGGGTGCTGAAGAAATTATATTAAACGAAGGTCAGAAATATTTTATGCATTGACAATTTTTTGTCTAGAAATGGAAAGTAATTACGCAGTGGAAGCAGTTTCAGGTGGAGACTAAACAATGTTTTGACAACGATGGAGAGAATTAATAGGTTCCGGCAAATGCTAAGAGTTGGCAGAGAGCAATTCCCGATGTGGTGCAAATTAATAAAAACCGAGCAGTTTTCTATGGAATTGCAACTAGCAATCGTACTTGTCAGGCTGCGCTCATCAGGAGAAAGCCCATCGTTTAGGAAAATTGCAGCTATTTTTCGAGTAGGAGATGGCGGAGCCATGTCGATAATAACAAAGCGAATCTTTGAAGCGTTCTGGCATCTCCAATCGTAGTACATTTATACTGCGATTGGATACTTCTGGGTCTGAACTTATGACGAGCCCCCTTTCTGCATTGGGTATATTGACTGAATTGAGATCGAATTGGCAGATTCGCCAATTGAAGATCATACATCGTACTTCTTCAGAAAGCACATATATTCAATAAAAGCACAAGTAGTTTGCGACTACAAGCGCAAAATTTGACAAGTCGTGGTTGGTCACCCTGGAATCTGGCATGATTCCCGAATATATAGGAATAGCTCGTTATTTAAACAAAAGGGGCAGTATTTTTTTCACGACTGTGGAAAAGCAGCAAAATAGGGCGTTAGAGTGGAACAAAGTTTTTGACTTTTAAAAGATAGAATTTGCAGCCAAGCCAACCACTTCAGACGATTGATTTATTGAATATTATGTTTTATTTGTATGCCCTTGCAAAACTTTGCCCACTTATTTATATACAGGGTGGACGGAAAGTTTCTGCATACATCGTTTCAATTGTAATATACTTAAAATTCTGATTGCTTGTTTTATTTGAAAACGAAATGGGGAAATCCCCAATAATGTGATGGTTTGAAAATCCTAAGCAGTTCCCTCGTAGATCTACAGCGATTTTAATGCAGGACGGTGCGCGATGTCATACGGCGAAACAGTCAATAATTGTTGCTAAAAGTCTATTTAAGCTAGTATGGGAAGACTGGCCGGGAAATTCACCAGATCTTAATCCTTTTGAACATATCTGGTCCAGGATTCAAGATTCAGTATTTCGGAGTCCAAAACCTGCCAATAGACTTCAACTCATTGAGAGAGTAAAACAAGATTGGGATGCCATATCATTGGCCGAAGCGTCGGTCTTGTGCGAAAGTTTTCGAAAGCGAGTCCTAGAGTGCTACGATAAAAATGGCACACATACACAATATTAATGATCAATTGAATTTTGTTTGGATATGATTTAGTGGTTTAAATAAAAAAAATTTTGAAAAGCAATACAAATGATCCTTAACGGTGTTTTGTTTGTATGCAGAAACTTTCCGTCCACCGTGTACAATCGAGTGTATGGAAAAATAATGATTTAAGACAAAACTATGAAATGTAGGAACAAACCGATTTAAATTTTGAATCAGGATACTTCTTGGGCAGTGGTGCAGGGCGTTCGAATAGAAAAACACTTGACGCAAGTGAGTTCGCTGACAATTTAAGTGATTTGTTTGAATTGTGTCAATGAATTGAAAGTGCGGCCACGACCACTGCGCGTACGCATATCGCGCTCTCATGTGTTCTCGTATACTATATGTATGTGTATATACACCCAGCGGGAAAGTTGGGAATGCATGAGGTTTTTCATGCACGAATTCGTATATGAAACACCCAAATAGAAAACATATATTACCACGTAAGCGAGGGTGTAATGCATAGCTTTAGTTTCTTCAAATTGTGCTTTGTTTTTTATACCAAAGAGATTGCACCTTCCGAAGAAATTCTGAGAGAGCGGCGCAATCTTTCTTAGAATAAAAAACTGTTTCTTTGAAAAGGTCGCTTCTATTGATTTTCGGAAAAATAACTTCAGTTGTGATCGAAAAATCGGTGAGACAGCAAGCGCGCAGATCGTTGCATCAAACGAGGTGAGTTTTAACACAGAACAAACAGTATACAGAATGCGCATCTGGTGTAAAGAACATTTTCTTTGCGGGTTCCAGCGGTAGGACCCGTTTGTCGATGCGGGGGAAGCAGTAAAGGGGACGAGAACGCACAGAGCGCGAGAGCGTAAACTGAGAAGCTGTGAGAGCGGTGTATGAAACAGTGACGCACCACACACTGTGATTGTCACGGTCGCCAATTTGTATATTTCAGAAAGCACTAAAACCGCGTTTTTTCACTCAGAAAGCACTGATGAGCAAAAAAAAGGTGGTAGTTGTCCTAATATTCCGTGTACCATACTAGGAAATCTATTGCAGATCAGTGGCAACCGTGACCTTAGTAGCAATTCCACCAAGGAGGATCACTTCGGTTGTCATGTAATATCCAAACAATGATTTTTTAGCCCAACATTCCAGTGTTATATAGGTGTTAAATGAAATATAGTGTTGTATAACACTCCAGTTATTAAAAAAACTTACATTTTTTCCAAGCATGAATTAGTCTTGTTGTCTGATAAAAACGCACCAACCACCAAACTCAATATTTTCCGCGTTTTGATTTTCAAAAAGGACTAAATTTAGTGCGAAAAGCAGTGGTGATTGTTGTTGTTGGGCAACAAAGCGATGTGCCGCTTGCATGTTGGTGGTGGCTCGTGCTTGCTTTTTTACAAACAAGAACAAGAAGTTTGCATAGGTAAAGTTTGCATAGAAAAATTGATTGAGCGATCGCCAAGGCGCATAAATAAGGTGGTAGCACTACGGAAAAAACTAAAATTCAATGGATTTTATTAGTTCTTTTGGTCTGCTTGTAAAAAAGAAGTTGTAAAAAGTAAAATGGCTACAATGAAAATAAATACACGTATATGTGTAAAAATATTGGAACAACCAATGCGCATTAAGAAAGTGATAATAAGTGGAAAACTATTGTTACAATGTTGTGCCAATAATCAAAGAATCAGTTCTGTTGCTGCAACTACCTATTGAATTTGCCTTGGCGATCGGTTTGCCAAATCAACCACCATTTCAATGTGGACGAGTAAAGCCAAGCTGGCTTCCTGCGGAAAGCAACGACATTGCGTGTTGTTGTCGAAATGAGAATAAAGCACAAATCTATGCGTGCGGTTCCCTTTACATTTTCCTCACTTTTGTTGCTTCCCGCCCGCGTCTGAAATGAAATCGCAAAATTATTTCAGATGCGCCTTCTGTATACTGTTTATTCTGTGGTTTTAATAAAGTTTCATTTGCAAAGACAATTCATTTCATTAATCTTTCTTAATATATCTTTAGCAGCTCCCAGCGTTTTCATACATATATCACGAAGCCCCGTGGATTAACGGAAACAAGAAATATTTACAAAAATATTCAAAGCAACTTCGGTAAGTATGAATTTACAAAACAACTTTGTTTACTGGATTTTTGTAATATTGATTTATTTTCCTTTTTCAGAATACCTGTCCAAAGACGAACAAAGGAGCAAAGGGATGTTATTTAAGTGAGTGTATTTTAGTTTTTCATTTTTACTTATCTAATGTATTTATTATATACACTATATATATATATATATATACACAGGCAGGTCAACATTATGTTATCATCAATTTTGACCTCAAAATTGGGTTCTCTGTTTACCAAAACTTATCCACATTATTCATATATGCCTTAACTGCACTTTTTGTTGTGTTTTAGATGCATTAAAACAATAATTTTCCATATATTCGTATTTAATGACAATATACACACAAAACGGTGCAGAATAAGTTTGCATACAAAACTAATAACAGGAATTTCCGGTTATGCTCTTTATTTTCTTTGGGAAAATTTCTATTCAATTGAACAGTAAACGGACTTGTAAATTATTTTTAAACGTATATGTGCTTGAAATTATATAGAAAGCAATAGAACCCAAGCGAAAAAATTAAAAATGGTTAAAAGGATAATCTTACTAAATCTTTCCCAAATTGACAAAAAATTTCGTGAAATTAGAGAAACTTTTCGAAGAGCATTTCGCCATTTCGAAAAACCATCTTAAATTTCAAAAAAACCAGAAATTCTTGCTTCTTTGCTACGATCTGGCCATTTTCTTAAGCTACCCGAGCAAGAAAATTAGATTGTTTTGCACTCAGTGCATCATAATCTTAGGCTAGTTGCATCCAATATCTTCAGAAATGTACAGAAATATTTTATAAAACCCAGTAGCAGTGCCTTTATAAGAAAAGTCATGACAAAAACATATTTCCCCTACTTAATAGCATGTAAGAAGCCCATATTTAGATTACTAACAAGGAGCACAGAATTGCTTTCGTGAAAGAGTCCATCAAAGATTCTAGAAAACCTGATTTCCGGGACTATGTGTTGTTATCTAGGAAGTAGGAAGATTTATTATTCTCTGATAATGGTTTGGCATATTTGGCATTAAAATGCATCAACTAATTTGAAGATGATTCAGTTAATAACAAAAATCTGACATTAACAGTAAAGCATAGCATATGAGGGGGTATGGTATGGAGCTGCATGTCTAGTAAAGGAGTGAGCAGGCTGTGTTTTTTATTCAGAAATGGTTCCGAGGGGTTATTTACATATTCTAAAAGCTTATGCAAGCCAAGGTTCCAAAATTTGGGATCAGGTTCCAACGTTTCTTTTCAACTTTACGATGACCTTAAGGCGCAATGCATACGATGTGAAGCTATCTTTGCTATTAACTGGCTCAAAAAAGTTGAAAAAGTTCCTCCTTAGTCACCCTACGTGCGTCTAATTGAATATACAAGGGGTTTACTTGAACCCTGAGCCCAACAACACTCCATCTTCAAAGATATAGTAAACAATTATAACAATTCAAGGATATAACAAAAAAAACGGTTGAAAAAACACCGAATTTAATAAAATTTATGCCGAAACTTCAGCAGGGAGTTTAAACAAGAAAAGCAAATTCACAAAGTTAATAATTTTTGGACAAAACATATTTCCAATTAAATTTTTGCCACATAACCTTATCTTGTACGCAAACTTTGTCTGAGGTGAATTCATAACACATTTTGTTTTTGGCCCTTCTTTTACAATTTGGTCAAGTTTTTGTTATTATTATCTTAATAGAATAAAATAACTAAGTTTATGGAAAAAATAAAAAAATTTTTTTTTTGAAAAATTACTTTAAGTGATTTATTTTTCATATGAAAAAACTATGTACCCCTTGTACGCAAACTTATTCTGACTAGTGTATATATTTAATGTATGTATTAGAGAGCTGCATAAATCCATTTATACTCGATGCCTTCACGTGCAGTTTCAAAAACGGAACACGTATCCGAAGAGAAGCCGAAAAAAGGTACTCATTTTTCGGTACCTCTAAATCACAGATGGGCACGCTGCTACTCGAGAGTAGCAGCGACGCCTACTCGCGTATACGAATACAAAGCAGCGAAGTTCCGAGCGCAGCTTCAGTGTCGTGTCAGACTTCATGCAAGTAGGTTCGCGTTCGTTTGCGGCTCGCATATTGCGAATATTTACGTTTTTATGTACACTGAGTATTTACGCAAATCAGAAAATGTTTAAGGTTGAATGGGAGATACAAATTTTTTTTTCTTTAAACGCTTCTAATAAAGCGCAATGCTTATTTTGCAGGCGTACGATTGCTGGTAATCGTTTTTTTAATTTTCAAAGACATTACAAATCATGGCACGGGGAATTTGTACGGGGAAAAATGTACGCCTTCATTTTGTGCAGTGTTTTTCACGCATACATTGCCAAAATGCGTGGTTGTGTTAGTGCCCATCACTGCTCTAAATCACTGGTCGGCAAAGCTTACTCATACGAGCAGTACGCTCAGCACACGCATTCTTACGCTCTTTCAATCAGTCATTGTTCAGACAGCAACGAAGCAACACGTGTAGTGGCTGCGTTGATTTTTGTCTTGTGTACGCTGCAAGAAATTTTATGTATGAAAAAAAATAGATGCTTTTGTTGTTGTAGTTTTTGTGTGTATGCTTTTTTGTGTTGGCGATTGGTTTCTTATTCGCTTTTCGGTTAAATTTTATACAGTGTAGAAAAATTACTCTGCGCTCACTAACACCATCTCATTGTCAATTTTGCCGACCCCTGCTCTAAATTGTCGAGTAACTGTACGTTGTTACTCGACGCTGAGCGAGCAGCTTCTCGTTGCTACTCGTCGCTAACAGACTTCCTTCTCGTTGTTACGCAAATACTCGCGGAAGGTGTCGAGTATTAGTATAAACAGCATCAAGTCGTCGGCCGATTTTTACGCACCGAACGTACGCTGTCAAAATTAAAACACACAGCAGTGCATGTGATTGCCCACAACGACGACGACTGCGATAGTCGGCCGACGACCAGTCGTCCGACGATAGAACAAATTCTAATTTGGTCGCAGTCGTCGTGCGAACCAATCAGCTGTGCAGCTGTCAGAGGTGAAAATCGAAAATGTAAACAAACGAAAAATTCTGCAAAAATGTTGTGATTTGTGCTACTTTAAGGTTGCAAAGTTGTAAGTGCTTCAAATTTTAATAAAAAATTGTGCCAAATAATCAATTTTGTCTTTCCCTTTCGTATGTTTTAGAAAATGGGCAGGACGGAGCTGCTAATTGAGAAAGTTTCCCCTTGACCTATCGTGTGTTTGCAGGAATAATTTTTGTACACAGCTGATGCGAATTTCGCACCCATTATGTTTCACTGTGCGTTATTCACGACGACTGACGCGCTGCGCCATTTTTCGGTGCGAATAAATTCGGCCGACGATTTGGTTCTGTTTATACTATATGTCGGAAGGTTTGAAACTGCATGAGCTACCGCAAATACTCGCGGAAGGTGTCGAGTATGTCGGAAGATTTGAAACTGCATGAGGTACCGCAAATACTCGGGGAAGGTGTCGAGTATGTCGGAAGATTTGAAACTGCATGAGGTACCGCAGATATTTTGTGAAGTTTGAGTTGAATGTGCTTCAAAGGAATGTTGCAAAGCATTGCGCGCATTGCGCGAATCATAATTTTTTGTATTTTATGTTTATTTATAACGAATAATATGAACGAATATATGCATGTTATTGTAAATATTAATTTATAAAAAATTTAAGGAAATAATGATGTTTTAGAAAATATTTTGTTTTTTTTGTTCCGTGTTCACTCCTCTCTGGAGCATAGGGCCTCCACAAGACAGTGTTGGTTACGTTAATCAGTTGTGTTGTTCTGCCAGGGTAGGTGATTGGCCTGCCGCAGGTAGTCCTAAGTGATGGTGCCATCTAACGCCGCTCAGGAACGCCGCCTCCGCTCATAGCGCCATCTGTTGTGAGGAGGTTACAGCAGAATGGTTGGGGACCTCGCTAGATCAATTTGGTGCGCTGTTTTCGCAGTTGTCCGCTTCCCCTTGCAGAAGTCGCTCGTGCGCCGTGTCTAACTGTTTATTTGTTTGCTTTTATCAGCCACACAGCGCATAATTGCGCGTACTATTGCGTGGAAGTGTGTGGAATAGGAATAATTTGGTTGGGAATCAATGAACTTGGATATGTTGCAGGGTTTTTAGGAAAATTTAGAGAACAGGAAAAATCGGAAAAATTTGTTGGAAAAGTGCGGGGACCGTGCACACGGCGGGAGTTGAACCCACGACCTCCGGGATGACAGTCTAGTGCACTCACGCTAGGCTATCGAGGCTGCATAAAAATATTAACTAGAATATAAAGATAATATTATTCTCTTGCTTTTGATTTTTTGGATTTCTGATGAACATTATACCCATAAAGTGATCAATATATGCAATAATAAAATAAATTTCTTATTATATGACTTCTTTTAATAACTATTCAATAGAGATTTCATTTGATATAATTAAGTTTAATATAAAACAAACATTATTTCTGAAAACTTATATAACATACATACATAGATATATGTATGTATGTATCAAACTATTCGATGGACTAAAATATATATGTATATGTACATACATACATATTTGAGGGTTAATATTGCCAAAACTAATATTCATTGTGAATTGGATGCAGTAGTTGATTAATTTTATAAGTATGGCTGTTTTACTTTTTGTTTTATTTTATGTTTTAAGTATATACTGTGCTTTATTATATAAGGAATTAGATACAATTTATTTAAGTTTATTTTTTTGTTAAACTATTGAAATATTTCGTTGAGTAAAAAACTATGTTATGAATTAAATTCTGCTAGTACCATTATTTCTTTACTTTTACCATCGTAGGGTGACATCATGAGCTTGACTTTGAAGCATCGAAACAGTGTAAAAAAAATAGAAAAGCAACCAAAAACCTCTTAACTAGTACTCTCCTTTACTCCGGGGTTTCTAAACCGATTAAAAAAAATGTTCACCAATATACAGAGTGCCTCTCATACATGCAAACACATTCGGTTCAGATATTAATTAAACGAAAACATCTCCATCACCTTTCCCTTCCCACATTAACAACATTCATTGATTTCAACAACATTCATGAAATAAAATAACTAAAAAATAAATATTTTAATTTTGATTTATATACCTAGATTTAAAAATATTTAATTATAATAAATATTAAAAAATTGATAATATAACTATAATAAATAATATAACTATATTTGAAGATTTTAAATCAATTTACTGCATAAACATCGCAAAAACATTCCAAGTCCAACCACAACGCCATTAGCAGCAGCAATATCTGGTCTGCCGTTGACCTTGAAGCTGCAAAAATACTCGAGCTTCCGTAGGAAGGTACCTCATACTCGCGGAAGTTTTGCTATTATGTTGCTATTTTTTCATGTTCCGATTTTCGCGGCTTCCTTCTCGTTGTTATCCGAATTTTTGTGCTTCTCTTCTCTTCTCTACGCGTGAGCGAGAGAGCGAGTAAGAGCAGTATACATACTCGATCGCGATCGAGTAAGTGAAGTATACGTATCCGACACCAAACTTCTCATGTGCAGTAAAAAGTTATCCGATGCAGCTCTCTAGTATTTATATGTAATCTATTGAACTTGAATTACTTTAAAAATTACAACTAACATAAAGCAAAACAACAAACATTTTATTTTGGGTGTACAGGTTTTTGGTAGATCATTTTATGCATTACCGAGTAATGTATTTACGATTTACTGCATGCTAGGCGATTTACCGTAGGAACACAATTGGAGCGTATGGACGTATGGGCGCACGGCGTACGGCGTAAATACGCTGTCGAAATACGTTCAGACGTTGCCTTGCTCACAATTCCAGCGTACCATGTAGCAACGTATAAAATACTCAAAGTTTTCCAATTGTCCAAAAATGAATAATAATCTCAGTCAAGTTTCGAAAATTTTGAAGAGAATTGACATAATGTACAATATGTACGAGTACGTAACGAAGCGATTGAAACGAAGATGGTGGGTGCGTCCAGTAAACCGCACTAGAGACGAGATCGGTTTTTATAAGACTTGTTTTCTGCAATTGAAAACCGCGGACGAAGAGCATTTCTTTAAAGCCACCAGAATGAGTGTAGACAGATTCAACACCCTCTTAATTTTGTTAAAAGAGAGACTGCAGCGTCATTCCAGAAGAACTTCAATTGGGGAGGAGGTTCGTTTAGCGCTTACTTTGATGTAAGTATGGATAACTGCCAGAGTGCCCGACGTTGCTTACATACATATTTCAATTTCAAAAATCTCAGGTATCTATCGCAAGGATGTTGCCCGCAATATCTGGCTTGGGCACACAAAATGGGGGTATCCACTGTGCGTAAAATCGTGTACGAAACGTGCCAAGCCATTTGGGATTAACTCAGTGGAGTTTACGTTGCACGACCGAACGTAGAGGAAATGCAAAATATTGCCGAAAGGTTTTATTTTTCTTTGCATAGTTTTGAATATTGTTACGAAAATGACTTCTCTAAGTTCGTTTTGGATTGTGCTTGAAAATAAAACCACTTCAATTACTCAGCGCAAAACGCAGTCAGAAACCAACAATCGCTTTATTTACAGATTTACACTTTTCTTGTATCTACACTTGTAACTACTTTGCTTGTTCAAATCAGACTCGACCCTCTGCGCTGCACACTGCTGCCTTTTATACTTGTTTGCTTATCGCGCCGATTGTTCTTGCACATTTCAGCCCATTACCATCGCGAACCATACTTCCCATATCGGAATTATAGCAAACTCCAAAGTGCATGCCTAAAAGTATGCTCGTAAAAGCATTCATGCATAGCACAGCAACAGAGTGCCTCATCGTTACAATATTATAAATTTTCCCCGAGATTGCCGATAGGGCTGAATATCGGTTGTCACATGCGACATCGTACACCCATACGCGGCGTAAAAAATAGAAATAGATCTAAGTGAGCGTACGACGCTTTTACGTTCATACGCTTGCGTCGTCAATTGTGTGCGCTTTCATAGAAATACATGAAATTTAATTTGACAACGCAATACGTCGAACGTAAATACGCTCATACGTTCCAATTGTGTTCCTACGGTTATGAAAACGTACATACATGTTTTTGGGATGCATGTCTTCATATACTCCCAGGTAAGGCAAAAAAGGGAAGCATTACATTTCGTAAGACATCGCCGTGAGAAAATTAAAGCAGGGGACAGTAGGGCATCCAGCTCTATTGACTCCTTGGGGCATCGTCGAAACGTGGCATGTGTGGTGTTATTTTACCGATACTTTTTCGGTAATTGCTCAGTGGGGATGAGCAGCTTGATGCCATCACTCCGGGTATTCCCCCGGGCAACCCGTTTGAACACTGGCGCCCATGCATTCCACGTCGAAACGATGTTCCAGCGCACTACGCACTACAGGGAAAGTTCGTTTCTGGCCCGTACAGCGCAGCTGTGGAATGGTCTCCCTGCGGATATTTTCCCCAGCACTTATGATCTCGATGGGTTCAAGGCAAGAGCCCATAAACACTTTACTCATAACCCTATCTCCTAACCTTTATATCCTACCTGAACCAACGCAATGCTTCGCATTAATAGGGGTCATCCCCTGCGCGTTTGTTCCTGTTAAAAAAAAAAAAAATGTTGTAATGCATAGCTTGCAAGCAAATATGCTTTCCTATACATTCCAATTTCCCGCTGGGCATATGTATATGTGCGTGTGCAAATAGATGTGTGTGCGGGCGAGACGGAAATAAAGCGCTAAAGTGCATAAGGTCAGCGTCCAGTGAAACAGACCGACACGACGCGATGTTCCGAGTGTTCCACTGAGTCGCTCTGCACTTTGCTGCGACGTTAGTTCTGTATGTGTCATGTCTTTGTTTTTATTATGCAATAAAGTTTATCTATATATATAAAAAAACTTAACATTTTGTGTGTAGCCAGTGTTCGCGAAAACGGTTCATTCTTTCGGCAAAATATTTTTTGCGTGTGATAGTAGATGTCTGTACGGTGGTTTATAGCGATAAAACATGTTAGTACGACAGGTGAACGTGGCACCTCTCATACAACCTAAATTTTTAATATGGTATATCTTCGGAATTATAAGTCGGGCAGCATTGAAATTTGGTACAGTGTCATGGCGTAAACGTGTCGCTCCACCGGTAAAATTTAATGGGCGTTGGACAAGGGGCGTGGCACTTTTTAAAATCCGGTGTGACGGTGTGGAACTAGAGCGTTCACAACGACACTTGGTACAAACCTACGATTTAGTCGTGTCCTTCGGCAGGGGCAATAAGGTGGATTTTGGACAAGGGGCGTGGCACCGCCTATACAACTCAAATATTTTATATGGAATAGCTTCGGAATCATTAGCCACACAGCATTTAAAGTTTGTGTACCGTCGTCTCATAGATGTGTCATTCTACTTGTGAGATTTGATCGGCGTTGTGCAAGGGGCGTGGTAAATTTTTTATGACCCAACATTTACGCAGTACTGTCCACATCAATGAAACTTGGTACGAACTTTTCACTTAGCAGCACAATTCGACTAGAAGAAAGTTGTGAGCATTGGACAAGGCGTGGTACCTCCTCCATTTTTATATACATAGATTGTTTATCCTGACTAACTGATTGATTGATTTATCATCGCCCAGCTCAAACCGCTGAAGCTACTAACGTGAAATTTGAACTGCAGGTACATCTTAAAGAATGGACCTCGGCTAATATGGTATTTTTCGAAAATCGGGGTCTAAAAGGGCAAAACATGCGTTAAGGTGTTGTATGAAGAAACGTGATTTAATAGACATATTGATTTCGAACTTCCTGAAAATACTCTAAATCAAAAATAATTCGACACGTATTTATAATTGTTCGAAAATCAAAATTTAACTGGGCCAACAATGGGTTAAGGTTTGTTTACGGGAAGACTCCGAAAAAAATGAACCAATGGGCCTATTGACTTCAAACATTGTAAAAATACTTGATATAAAAAAAATTAGATACCTACGTGTTTCTTATTATTTTCAAAATCTAAATCTAACTGGATCAACGGCGGCTTAAACGTATGTATGGAGAAACAAGCCTTTTGACTTCAAACTTGGTGAAAGTACTTCAAACGAAAAATAACTCGATACGTGTTTTTCTTTTTTCCGAATATCAAAATCGGACGGGTTCAGCGACGGGTTAAAAGTTTGTGTGGATAAATTGTGAAAAAAACATGAATTAATGGGCCGATTACCTTCACACTTGCTGGAAGTACTCTTAGTTAGGAATAATTTATTTATTTATTTCAGTCTAACAACTTACAGACTAACAGAATTAACAGATAGAAAACATTAAATAAACTTGGATCGAAGAACTCAGAATCGAAGAATCTCGAGTTCAGCCACGTTTCCACCAAGACAAAGACATCGTGGTCCAATTGAGAGCTAAGTTTACGAACAGAGTCTGCCTTTGTTCTGAGACTTGAACAATTTTGAAAATAAATTCGGATTCGTCGACTCAGAGGACCAGTAGACAACGGTGCAGCTAGGTTGGTGCGGGCGGTTGCACTTGTTTTAGAAAAAAACGGAAAGGACGAACTGTAACGTTCGCCGGCCACAGGTCTGGACTCATCAGTTTTGCAATTGTAGATTCAGGAAAACCCAACTTAAAGTTGATACGTTTTAGAGAATCAGCGGGGGTTTGACACGTGTTTTCACTTTTTTCACTTCGGGAATCGGGAAATAATGAAAAGCACGTTTTTACGCAGGTAATCGGCCCATATTGTAATCGGCGCACATGCATTCACATCACAAATTGCATATCCAATATTTTCAAAATGGAGATATACATATGTATATAGAAATAGGTACTGATTTTTCAGCATACACACAACCCTTATGTTTTTGACATCATTTCCACATGTGAATTAAAGAAAAAGATCGGGGTTCGTCTATTTGGCATACTTTCTTATTCTTTAATGTCTCGGAACATATGACACACAACTTCAACTCACCCATATATCATTTTTAGATTTAAGTGGATTTAAGTAAAGATTTCAAAGCCCGTGCAACTTGAGCTCTATTCCACAAGTTATAGCTATCGTACACACACTCATTTAACACATCCTATACAGTAATTTATGCCTTTTATAACTTTCTACAACTACCGGCGCGCCGGTAGTTGTAGAATTGATAGAATTGATAGATAGTTGTGGAATTGATAGAATAGAATGATTTAAGCGCCGCGGCTATTGTTACCGTTACCGGCTACATAAATAGTTTATGGGTAACACAAAAATTAAAATAAACAACCAACAACTAAATATAATAGCGCGAACATTTTTTCGCTCTAAATATTTACCAATATATTTATGTCAAAAAGAATATATATATATATATAATTATATATATAATTATATATATTTATATCAAAAAGAAACAAAAACTCAAAAGTTCAAACGGCAAAGAACTATAAAACGTAATCAATTAAATCAACAGGCGACTCATCAACAAAACCAACAAAAGCACTGCTGATCGAAGTGAACGGCAAGCGAAAGGAAGTAAAGGGAGGAGAGAAAAAAAAGAAGTGGAAAATCCAAAAGCGCAGCGAGTAGACACCAACCAGACAGCGAAAACTTTTTTTGGTAAGTGCTCGACGAAAAATACAGGTAGACCTCGCTTAACATATACCTCCTAACATATAACATGGCCTCGGTCTACCAGGGTTCACATTTTAAAAATATAGGGTGTTTTTTTTAGAGGTATAGAACTTCGAATTGAAATAAAACACAAGAAAATCGTTTTAATGTCCATCAATTTGGCTTTATTGGAAGGATAATTTTATGCCATTAATGTTTAAATATGATTTCGGGCATGTGGCCGCCGCGGCTGGCTCGAATAAAGCCAATTCTACAGGTCCAATTTTCAACCACTTTTTCGAGCATTTGGGGCCGTATGTCGGCAATAACGCCACGAATGTTGGCTTCCAAGTCCCCTAACGTTTCTGGTTTGTTGGCGTAGACGAGCGACTTCACATATCCCCAAAGAAAATAATCCAATGGTGTCAAATCACACGATCTTGGTGGCCAATTGACAGGTCCATTCCGCGAAATTATGCGCTCATCGAATGTTTCCTTCAATAAATCGATTGTGACGTGCGCTGTGTAGCATGTAGCGTCGTCTTGTTGGAACCACAACTCATCCACATTCATGCCATCCAATTCGGGAACAAAATAGTCGGTTATCATAGCTCTATACCGGTCTCCATTAACGGTAACTGACTCTCCAGCATTATTTCGGAAGAAGTATGGCCCAATGACTCCACCAGCCCATAGAGCACACCAAACAGTCAGTTTTTGTGGATGTAATGGCGTCTCAAGGGTCTCATGTGGATTCTCTTCACTCCAAATGCGGCAATTTTGCTTGTTGACGTAGCCATTCAACCAAAAATGAGCCTCATCACTGAACAAAATTTTGCGATGAAAATCAGCATCGAGATCAATCTCATTTTCGGCCCATACACCAAAATCACGACGCATTGCATGGTCTCGCGGCTTTAATTCTTGCACAAGCTGGATCTTGTAAGGTCGCAAGCCAAGATCTTTGCGCAAAATCTTCCATAAAGTTGATGGACAAAGCTCCAATTGCTGTGCACGGTGGCGAATCGATTCATTCGGGTCCTCTTCAACATTTTGCTCTACAGCGGCAATTGTTTCTTCGGTGCGCACTGTTCGACGTCTCTGCGGATGCGTATTATCACATAGAGTAAACGTAGTGCGAAAACGACCCATGGTTAACCGAATTAATTGCTCTGATGGACGATTATGTCGACCATAAAATGGACGGAGCTTGCGGTAAACTTCGCGAACTGAACCATTATTTTCGAAATAAATTTGCACGATTTGCAAGCGTTGTTCTTTTGTCAACCTGTTCATGATGAAATGGCAAACCAAACTGAACATAAATGACATTAGAGTTGCCAGATTTGACCACAAAATGCCAGTTTTATCTCTATTCGAAAAACAAACCTCTAAAAAAAACACCCTATAGCGTACTTTTTGCTTTTGTCGCCTTAATTTCAAAAAAGGCAAACCGTATTTAATATAAAAAATAAATTGCACACTGCCTGTGACGTTTAAATAAATTTCAATGCAGCAATAGCTCTGTTTGTGTACGGATACTTTGTTTGTACTTTCGTAAAAACTAGCTCTGTTTTAGTAATTTTCCATTAAAATTTATCAGTAGCTTAAATCAGGGAGTAAAGACGCTTACGCTCCCAAAAATGAATCCATCCCAAAAAGTTAACAACTACAAATTTGTAAAAACTTGTAAAAAATGTTAATTGTCACATTCACAACACCCAGGAAAAAGGATGTAAATGAAAGGGTTAAAGAAAGAAACAGCTAATATAAAAGTTTTATTTGAGATTTAACGCTAAAGGAAAAATTAAAATTATTGATATTGCTCACACCAAATTTACCTAATTTTAAAATGGCAGAAACCGTCATCTACTAGTATTGAACCAGAAAGATACTTTTATCAGCAGGTTTGCCAGGTGGTTCGGCAATTAAATGCATTTTGATGTAATTTGTCATGAATATTTTGTTCTTAGTAAGTAAGAACACTTAATTGTATTTAATTCGAAAATAAATTTTATTTTATTTATTTATTTCATTTATATTCAATAATTTAATAATTGACTGCCACGACAGCCCGCTTACGCGAGACTAAGGCCTAGCTTCCCGCAACCACCCGTGTTGTGCGTGTGAATTTGTACGCGGGTGGAAGGGACCTACAGTTTTATGCCGGTTCCGAACGGCAGGTTGGGAGCTCTTACATAAGCAATTTTTACTCTCAGAGGTTTGCCATTTTCAGCTGAGAGGACAGCCACCGAAAGAGAAAACGAGTTTTCCCGTTATTTTTTTTAGGTGTTATTACAGGCAGTATTTGAACCTGGGTCGCTGCCTTTGACTCGCGGTCCAACGCAGTAACCAACTGAGCCACGGCGGCTGCCATTTATATTCAATCCCGAAAAAATCCCGGGATACCGGTATTGCGATTTTTAGTCCCGAAAATCCCGGAATTGCAAATCTGGTCCGGGATTGCAATCGCTACTACTAACATGTACAACATACCTTGCAACAAATATAAAGAGTGCCATATCGAACTTTAATCATTCATGTGTATGTTCCCAACAAAAATATATGTACATTCAGGTAGACCTCGCCTAACACTGTTTCACTTAACACTGCATACTTCAGGAAAGTAAGCGTTAAGCGAGTATACCTGTACACAAATTCAAAAGACTAAGCAGACCTACGTGATCATGAAAGTCGCTAGACATTGTTCAGTATGTTGACATATATTAATTGCATAGTCACACAGTTCCGTGTTCGGGGGCAGAAATCGAAAAGTCTATTGGTTTCAGTTTTCGGGAGAATGATACGTCATGCGCATTCCTAGTTAAAAATAAATAGTAGTAGTAGCAGTTTTACTTTCTTGATTAAGTATACAAAAATTGCATTAGTATCCGATTACAAATTGTATGATAGAACTCACGGGTTTAACTTCGTATCAGGTGTCAGTTGGATAAATTCGAAGTACTGCTTGAAAATAACTACGTATATAATATAGCAACCCTGCTTTAAAGAGGACGGAAGACGACCATTTCTAATCAACTCATAATAAAATTACAAGTAAAACAGTAAAATGTCTACCAAGTTCTACCCGCCAGCAGACAATCGGACAGACGGATGGCAAGCGGACAGACAGACAGACGGGCATGGCTTTATCGGTTCCTTTAGGGATCCTAATCGGAAAAATTAGTATTCTTTCAACACAAACTTCTTGCTAAACCATACATTAGTTGTACAATAAAACCCTACATTAAAACCGTACAAAAAGAGGAAATATAGTTTCCTTTGTTTACGTTGATACTTCTATGAGCTGAGAGGTCACTGTGTTAAAAGTGAAAACCTTTGCTATGTTTTGTCGTTTCATTAGCAGTTCGACCTCTTCTTACTTACTTAACTGGCCATAACAACCCGTTACCAGGTTATGGCCTGCCGCAAAAGCTCTCTCCAGGCGCCTCTGCTTTGCGTGCATCTTCTGCAGTTGGTCACACCAAGAGAAGATAGGGCCTCCTCAACTTGGTCCTTCCACCAGAGACATGGCCTCCCTCTTCGCCGTCGACCTCCAACTACCGCATCTAACATCTTTTTCGCCGGACCTTAATCACCCATACGGCAGACATGGCCAAGCCAGCGTAGCCACTGGATAGTCGTCGCCAATACGAACAGGGCCGAAGATTTTGCGAAGTACCTTCCTCTCGAACACCCCAAGGGCTGCTGTGTCGTTAAGCGACAGTGTCCATGCTTCTGCCCCATAGAGGAGCACGGGCAGAATAAGTGTCCTATAGAGTGCAAGTTTTGTCGGTCGAGAAAGGTCTCTGCTACTTAGTTGCCTACCGAGACCATAGTAGCACCTATTGGCAAGAGTAATCCTTCGCTTTATCTCCAGGCTGACATCATTGCTGCTGTTTATGGCAGTGCCAAGGTAGACGAAATCATTGACAACTTCAAAAGTATACCTGTCACCCTCGACGTGAGACCCAGTGGTAATTCCCTCATATATTTGTTATTTACAAAAATTGTAGGTGGCAAATCTTAAATTAAAGAAGAAAGCAGAAGAAAAAAAGAAGGTTTAAAAAGGATCTATCCAAAAATGATGACAGCTTACTCATTAACTTTGAGTCAAGCACCGAATTGTTGATGGATTTGTTGTTTTTCAACGCTTTCAATGACAATTTGATTTGCGGAACAAAACCAAAAATTCGCTGACCGTCGTGTAGCGCACCAGTCAGGCGAGAGCAGTGATGGAATTTGGGCCCAAGAGTATCGTATCAAACATCAGCATAGGAGTGTACCATATTCAAGCAAATTGTATCAATTTTTTTCCAAGCTCCCAATTAAGTGAAAGGCCAATTTAATAAAATTTTTATTAATAAACAGTTTAAAAGTTGTATTCGAAACTAAAATGTATGTTTAACAACACATTAAATTCACTTCTAATTTAAGCAAGAAACATATACTACTGTGTACAAAGAATACCCGGATTTTGTTTATAATTCAAAAAATCTTTATTTATTCTTCTAAATCAATTTCATCGCCTTCAAAGTAGTCCCCCCCCGATGCAATGCACTTATGCCAACGGACTTTCCAATCTTAGAAGCATGCCAAATAGTCACCTTCCGGTATGGCCTTCAATGCGCGCGGCGAATCACGTTGAATCTCTTCAATCGATTCAAAACGGTGTCCTCGAAGTGGTCTTTTGAGTTTGGAGAATAGCCAGAAGTCACAAGGAGCTAAATCAGGCGAATACGGTGGCTGTGGAACGATATGAGTTGGCGAAATGCTCACGAAGAACCAATGCCGTGTGAGATGGTGCATTATCGTGATGCAAAAACCAAGAGTTGTCTCTCCATAAATCCGGCCTCTTTTTGCGAATAGCTTCACGCAAACGACGCATAACGCTCAAGTAAAATTCCTTGTTGACAGTTTGGCCCGGCGGAAGGAACTCATAATGCACAACACCACGATAATCGAAGAAATCGAATTCCGGGTATTCTTTGTACACAGTAGTATATGTAGTTTATTCTAAATAGGGATCATTCTCATTATCTTCAAGTACATTTGCATAGGATAGGAAGCTTAAAATCATAACAACATTTATTACTAGCTTTTAAGAAATCTTTCGTTTGTATTAAGGACGAATCAGTGCTTTCGGTTTCGGTTTGCTTTTGATTAAATTTTGTACAGGGAATACGCGCTCTTCACTGACTGAAGAGTGGGGAATAGATAAAATACCTTTAACAACTCTTAAAATGTTTTTGAAAAGAGGCTCGTTTGATTCATTTTTTAGGCAAGAACATTTTTCCCAAAATTCAGTAATTCCAACGTTTTAAAAGACTTAAGTTCTTCATATTCCGATAGTGACCTATACTCATCGTTTATTTCTTCGAGATATTTAATCTCTTTGGGAAAAAGCTTGGAAACAATTGGTACAACAGTATTTGTTTTACTTGGCAAGACATGCTCGGGTGAAAACTTTGGCTGAAAGTTTAATATTTCATTATTAAAGAATAAATAAACTTTATGTAAAAACTCAAGACATTTTCTTTAAATTTTGAAACATCTTCATCAGATATAACCCCAAAGCCAATTAACAAATCTACTCCAACTTCACAATGCACATCACCAACAGGTGATGAAATTTATGTCGTACATATCTTTACCATCAATTACTTCTTTTTTCAAAAAATTTCTTGCTAAATGGTGGAACAAATATGCAATTCTTGGAAGAAATGTGTGAATTCGTGCGCCTTCTGATTGCATTGAAGATGGTAATATGACAAAACTATTTCCATAACTATTTAGAGATGTTAAGCTATGTCACCAATTTTCCTTTTAAGGTAGCCAAACAATTTGCAAACATTTTGTTTTTAGTGCTAAAAGACAATAATAATGTTTCTTTTCGTTACTCGACCAGTATGTACCAAAAGCGACGCCTGTGTACCAACGTACTTTTTAAACTGTGATTGTATCAAAAAAGTACAATAGTATCAAGAATTCCATCACTGGGCGAGAGAGAATAAAGTCGACCAATACGAACGAGTGTGGCCAAAGCGACACGACTTCAACGCAACACGTCTTGAAAAAAGAGCGAAACTAAAGCCAAAAACTGAAGCAGAAGAAAACAAAAACGGGGAAAACCGGAGGCGCCAACATGTCCTAAAAGTGATTTACTTTTATTTACTTCACCATTTCCACCTACTGTGACGTATTGGTACCACACGTGCGACTGTGTGTGCCGACGGAGTGCAGTTATGGCATCTTTGCAGGGCAAAGTTAGCCGCGGCCAGGAAATCGGCACAAATGTCACTGTACCGCAGCCGATGAGATGGCGGCAGCGCTTTTCGGGCAGGGGTGCGCCTCGGTGCAGCCGGGGCAAATAATCGAATCGCCTGCTTCATGTGCACGCTGACCACCATCCGCGCAGCAAAGAGCTGGCAATTCGAGCAGTCACGTCGCTTCGCAATGATTAAGGAACGACGTAGTTTGGTTTGACGTTGGAGTTTATTCAGGTTTCTCGCGCTCTCATTTTGTGTAATTCGCGTGCAAGTTGTGAGCGCCCAGTAACAAAAACAAAAACACAAGCACCACGATAACTGCTGACAGACATTGGGATTTTATGTTTGAATGGTTTTTTGCAACAAGGAACAACAGTGACGACGTCGGCAACGGCGGCCGCTGCGAGCGACGATTTATGCGCTTTGGTACGATTTCTTACGGCACGTTAAACTTTACCTGACTTCTTTGCATATGTAGAGCGCACAATGGTTCGCTCTGCCGAAGCAAGTTGCAAAAATCAATCTTGTTATGTTCGAGTTAAACAATCCTGTTTTATTTCTCGAAAAGGTAAATGCTTGGACTAAAGAAAACCGAAAACTCTAACTAAATTAGGTATTTGGTTTTGCTTGTGAAGTAAGTAAGTTAAACCTTTTTTCCACAAGTAACTTATAAATTGACATTTATAGTAAGTAATTAACTATTCAACAGTAAAAATGTTTCATGTTACTGTCTTTTCATAGGCACTTATAGGAAGGACTGGTTTTATCACACCTTTTGAGTTTAACCCTAATTCCCAGAATTTTAAAAGTAACGTAAACCCAGAAGTGAGATTGACAGGCTTATATGAGCTAAATTACTGAAAACATTAGCTTAAAAAGTACAAAAACTGTCTAAAATGTTAAATTTATAAATGCAATATAATTCTAACATTCCATTAGAGGATTACATAAAATAATGGAATCGAAAATCTTTTGGATTTATCACCATTTGAAATCTTTAGTGAGACTTTGAGGCTCACTTCTGGGAATTAGGGTTCAGGTTAGTGTCCGACCGACACCACTGTTTTGGGCCGAAACCGAAATCGAGTTTCGGTTATTTTTTAATATTCGGCCGAAGCCGAAATTTTCTAGTTGAAATAAAAATCACCACTCAAGCATTAAAATCACAATTTTTCAACAAACGAATTTTAATTTAAGTAAATAAAGAACAAACAAACATAACATAACATAAATAAATACTTATTAATAAAAACAATTAATTTATTTTTTTAAAACATAAACATAAAAAAATCACCCTTTCGTACCTTATTCGCTAATATTCAAAATTAAATAATTTATTATTATATTCTAAAAAATAAGTTTATTTACATTGGTGCATCATCCTTTCACTATATATCTGCTCGGCTGCACTAACTAAGTAGCTGTTCACTCGCTACACAATAAAATGTAAAAAATATTCCAGAAAGATTCAGTTTCGGCCGTTCGGCCAGTTTTGGCCGAAACTGAAACCGAAACCACTTATTTGGGCCGAAACCGAAACCGAATATTCGGTCGGACACTAGTTCAGATGGACTTTGAGTGCTGGATGTCCATTTTTGCTCGATGGCATTTGATAGCGATTTTTATGTGACCACCTTTAGCAGATTTGCAAGATGATGGTATTCAAATTTGAAATACTTTACAAGATTATTTTTGAACAAGGAATGCTACATGGACTTCTTAGTTTTAATTTCCGCGCGTTGCTACATTCAGCAATTGTTGTGGAAATGTGGAGTATTCAGAATCCAGTGAAAATGGTCTTGCATAAGCATATTTCGTAGCATATGCACTTGCACAGTGCTCATAAACAAAAACGAAATACATACATACATGGATTTGCAATGCAACCCTATTGAAAATATGTTATACCGAAGCATAGGTGCAAAATTGCGTTTGCATTTCAAACAGCTGATCACTTATGTCAAAATCGAAATGATAAATTCGAAACTGAAACTGAAATTTGGTAAGTTTTGTGTTAAAATGAGCAATTATTACGAGAATTTATATATGTATACATATATTTGCAAAGAAATGACCACCAAAAAAATTAAAAAATTTTGTAAAATTGTATCCCATTTTTTACCAAATACTTATATATGTACATACATATTTTTATTTTCGTTGTGAAATAAAAAACATATGAAAACTTTGCACCGTTCAAAATTGAAATGAAATCTGAAGTAGGTCACTAAGAATTTGTTGCATATCTGTACAAAATTGAACATTTGCAGCTTTGCATTTGAAACGATACACCTGATTCTGAACACCCTTATTATTTTACGAAAGTTTTTCCAAGGACACGACAAAGAAGTAACTTGGTACTGAGTTTTATTAGAGTATGATTTATTCTTCGTAAGTTTTACTGAAAATTTAGACCACATGGGAGGTGCCCTTTTGTAAAACACCTATGAAATTACTAGTGGAATGACAAGGCCAAGTAATGGCCATATGCAGAACCTCAATGCTTTTTGACTCGTATTTCCGAAGAGTTTCCATGCCATATGCACTCGTCCAATGCTAGTCTTATTTTTTTAGTCGAAGGACATGGCTAAATAGCAAATTCACACCGAATTGTATGAAGTTGGGATTTATAGTTTAAGAGATTTCAGGTTGATGGTTGAGTTTCTTTTAAAAAAAAATAATTTCGTAAATATCTCGAATTGTTTTCAGGTTTTTACGATACAAACAAAAAGAGTAATCTATTTTAACTTACATATATCGTTTTTTTTTAAATTGTTCCTTTTTTTCATAAAGCTTACCGTAGCACCCTTAGATCTGATTTACTTTTTGGTCTCTAATAGCTTGAAGAATTTTTTATCACTAGCAAAAAATGTCCAATTTGACAACCTAAAAAATTAAAGTGAACCACTGTTCGGCGCATTGCAAGCGGGCTGTGTGTCTCTACGTTTTACAGCGGCTCAACTTCGTACTAACCTAACTTTGGTTAAGGCTCGCGTGCATCGGTGTAAGTTCGGTGCGTGGGAGCAGAGGCGTAGCCAAGGGGGTTTTGGCTGTCAGAACCCCCCTTGGCCTACAGTTATTTAAAATTTTCAGTCACTATGCATGGTACGTACGTTCCCACATTAGCAAAAAGGTCTTTTCACCTTTAAATATTTAAAAGAATAATAAAAAATTTTTTGGTAAAACCGATATGGTTTTTTTAAATAGTCCCCTTCACGCTCATTACAGCTATTTGCATGATCTAAAAACATATCTATGAGTGTTTTAGATCGTCGGCTGGAATGTCCTTAAGGATGTCGGTTCAAGCCTTTGGATGGCTTCTACGTCCTCAAAACGCCTTTGTTTGATCGGTAAATGCATTTTTTTTATAATGTTAAAGTCGCACGATGCCGCATCACGTGAAAACGAGGAGTGGTTGATGGTTAAAACTCGACTTGTAGTCAAAAAATTAGTCACAAGTGTCTACCGATGAGATGTCGTCTTTCGATAGCCAAATGTTCAGTTAAAATGCGATAATTTTATATTATTGAAATGCGTAACCTTCGCCTTACCAAGGTTTTTGCATGCGTCGTTTACCAATACCCACCCGGATGACCCCAGGCGCTTCCGCCGCTATTTTGAATAAAACTCACAATAAATATATAAATAAACAAGAATAAAAACAATAATTTTTTTCCATACCTCAGTATTTAGTATCCTCCTCAAAAAAAACCTAACTTTAACGATTTATTTTGCGACTATGGGAAATATTAGAAGATTTCTTTCCAGAGAGTTTATTGAACACATACTGAGGTACGTAAGCAAAATTTTGTCTGAGTTTTATTCCAAATGGTGGCGGAAGCGCCAGGTATCACCCGTGTGGGTATTTGGTATAAAAAAACCGTGACCAAAATTTGTTTAGTCGAAATCATAACTACATTGGATAAATACTTTGGCAGATATTAAACATGAATATTAAAAAGATCACCCGGGTGAGTATAAGGAAAGCGAAGGTCAAATCCAATTTCAAGTAGATTTTGGCTGATCTATGATTAATTACCGCCTAGTTTTGATGGAATCTGCGGTGATCGCGGATTTCAGTTGGATAGCACGTTGGTCATCATTTATGTCCTGGTAATCGTGTTTAAATCGCGAGTACCACTCATGAACTCTGCCACGGGATGAACAATCATCACCATAAACTTGGTTTATCAATTGAAATGTTTCGGTTAAAGTTTTACCAACTTTAAAGCAAGACTTAATATTTGCTTTTTGCAAATTAGCATCGAATTTTTGTACCAGTGACAAAAACATACTTTTACTTCGGACGCAATAACTTTGCTTACAGTGAACCAAATTTCATGAAATTTCCATTGCACTAAGTCACATATGGGTGGCACCACCACAAAATGGCCTCTATGAAAAGTTTAGTTTACTTTAAAAAGTATATAATACTAAATTGGCAAACAAATTTTTTTAAAACCCCCGCCATGACCAAGTTCTGGCTAGTGTGATGTGTGTGTGTGGGTGTTCTCCCAGTCCGATTTTTCCACCACTTCCCGCTTCGCTTGACACCGGCCATAAGCGCACGCAACGCGCGTTGTCGTGGTTGCCGCTGCTATCGCGATCGTATTACATGCATTCGGTGCATGCATTGAAATGCAACTGCGAAAGAGCTTAAGAAGGGCACACAGCGGATTTATTAGTGGTGAATAAAAATTGAAAGGCGGTGGGTTAAGGGGTGACTAAGGACCGAGCACAACTGCACCACAAAACGATAACAGACGAGAGTTCATTTGCATTGATTTGGTGCTAACATTTCATTGCCACTAAAAGTGTTTTCAAAGTCAGCACACGGCACTTGAAGCAAGCTTCCCATGATGTCAGTTCCATTACTTGACAAAATTTGTACCAATACTGTGACATTGGCTGCAAAATGACAAAACTGGCAAATGTTGAAAATTAGGGATCGAATTTAAATTTTCGGAGAGCATAGCATCATTAGTCAACTTTTTAAGTCAGTGATTTGCTGACAAAATGTCAGTTTCACTTATCAACACTGAATTTACAGCTCATTAAATGGTTAACTTAGAAACAGGGTGCAGGCTGCTGAAATTTGTCAAAAACTGAATGCCGCGGGATAGGGATCTCGATAGCAGCATGAAACATAAGGCGGAAGCGAGGTGGAACAACTTAGCTACCTGCGAAACGACAAAAACCATGCTGAAGCAATACGGCGATAGAGACGCAAGACTTGTGTTAGCGCTCCCATGGATGGACTGAAGAACCATAACAGGAGTGCTGATCGGACACTGTCTAACAGCAGCCCATTCACACAAGATGGGCTTAACTGAATGGGGCGGGTGCAGGAAATGTGAGGAGCCTGGTGTCATGCAAACCATGGAACACATTCTGTGCCACTGTCTTGCTATGGCTAGATCTCGGCTAGCATAACTGGGAGTCCCGGATTTCCCTGGGCTGGATGAGATCCAAAGCCTTGACTTAAAGACGCTGTTAAGATTCGCTAAGACCACAGGCATTCTAAACGATCATTACTTCACTAGCTCTTAACGCTTAAGGATCTCCATCTGGTACCGCTAGGGACTCAACAGGGTCTATGCGTGGCCAAATCGGCCAACCAGCTTAACCTAACCTAAACTATAAAATGTCTTCTGACATTGTGTCATAAACATAACAATAAAACGAGTAATACTCCAAAGTTGTGTTGGAAGTAAATACAGGTACTTCAATTCCGCCACCCGGTAGATTTGCATCTAGAGCCCACTTTTGGAATTCCGTGCATGTAAAACAATAACCCAAGAAATTGGTATTGGTAATATGAGAATATGGCAAGAATTCCCAGTTATAAGTACAAACAATATGAATGGGAATATTCTCGCTGACACACATTAGCCTACATCAACTAAAAAATATAAGAAAACACGTACAACTCAAAATTTTCCACACGCATTACTCATACGCACTGTTAGCCGTGCGAAAATAGCGCAAAACTAATACATAACAAGAAAAAATATTTTTCTACAGAAAATGAGAAATGCGCAATGTTATTTGCACACAAACTGAAACCCTTTTAGCATTCACAACCCGTACCCTAACCGCTCTGTGTAACGTATTCGAAGACAACAGAGCAACATAAACAGCGTCCAATGCAAACGCACCACCAGTGAATAGATCGATAGGTTTACTGTGTGTGTGTGTGTGTGTGTGTGGCGGAGTGCAATCTCATTTAATTTTTGGCAACACCGAGTCTCAAGTGATTTTGCGTGGGATGTGCCAACGCGTCATAGCCGCTGCTGCTGATGCGCTGCTCATAGTTGCTCGGGTTCGTTCTTGGGCTCGGGCTTGGCGCTGTAGAAGGATGCAGCACTGTGATAACAGAGCAGAGGTAATGTGGCAAGCGGTAGACCGCAGTTGGGGCGTGTCAGCGCCAGCACCGCGCAAGCGTCTTGTGTGACAGCGGTTGCTGTTGCTATGTTGCGGCTTTGGCCACGCAACACACGTATAATGCACCAATGTGATAAGTTGCAACGCATGTATGCTCCCAGTAAATAAGGTGCTCATGGGAGTGCGCTTGAATAAACAATCATTGGTCGGGGGTTTTGTGAAAAATTCCGCTGGGAATGTTACTAATACGCAGTGTGGGCTGATCGTGGGTTGATTGGCCAGCAAATGATTGCATGCATTTGTACGACTTTGCATCGACTAATGTGCGACTTTCTTCAACAACAAAATTTGTCAATTTACAAAGATCGTCGCTCTTTCGCCACAGCTGCATTTATTCGGATGGCAAACTACCGTTCGTAGACGTTTAAATGTTTGCACAAACATCAAGCAGCAAACATCAACAACCACCATAAAAGCAATTTTTATATGTATGCCAGTACACAGCGCACAACACATACCACAAACTATCAATTTATGGTACTAACTTGCTGCTGCCTTCTGCTTCGTTGTGCTGCTTAACCAAAGCCACGCGGCTGCCCCAAACGCGACGGCCCTTTCCCTTCCCCCTCACTCGCACACACGCACAAGCTACTAAGAACAGCGAAGATTTGATATTTTCCGTAGTGAAATGCTTTGCGTGGCCATCGCCTCCGCGACATTGTCGACAGACGAAAAAAAACAAGAACCTTCCCGACGACGAACATAGTCGAAAATGTGCAAGTTGCAAGTTGCATTTGTGCTGGCTGTTGGCAGAGTCTTAGGCGCCACGCTGGCGAGACAGCTTGCGGTAGGCGGTAGGAAGCGAGCGGCGGGCGGCGGGTGCTGTTGGCGCTAAAGTAATGCACATTAAAGCGCCGAAAATAGGAGTGAAGTTGGCGTTGAATGGCAGACAGCAATTGGTAGCGATACTCTGGCAACGCTGGCAATGATGCTGCTGTTGTTACTGGTGACGTTGGCGCTGACAGTGGGTTGCACTTCAATATTATTTACGAAAAAAAGAAATTTCGCTCATATGTTATTGCTTTTTACTGTTTTCAATTGTTGTTGTAGTTGGTTTTTTATTGGTGTTACAGTTATTGTTGTAGCAGCTAGTTTTGTTGCTGCTCTTTTTGGTGGTGCCACCGTAGTTGTGATGCTTGGCACTATTTCTGTGTTGGTCTGCCTAGCCGTTTGTTCCTTCGTCCGTTCGGTATTTTACAACGCATGTCGAAAATGTGTTTGTGTGTTTTGGACAGATTTGCATGCTGTTCTGGATTGCGTTTGCTTTATCTAGCGGGGGAGGCAGCGGAGATGAAGTAGTTAGCAGCAATTTCTCGCTTGGCAACAAACGTTTTCATCTCGCTATTTTTAGGCTAGGGGTTTGATTGCTCGTCATGCTGAGGTCATTTCTGGCATTGTGCTTGCAAGTTGCAACGCCCTGCAGTATGCCAGATTAAAATTTTGCAAGGTTAGTCAGCGACTTTCGCAACCGGAATGACAATCATAATTGGCTGAGGAGAACTTTTGTGAGAAAATTATAAAATGCCACTATGAAATTATTAGGAAATTCACTTGAGATACCATAGTCTGTCATTTTCCGTCACACAGAAGAGCAGAGTGGTGGTTTAAAGAGTTTTGTAAAACTCTGCCTTGAGAGCGAAATTGGCAATTCTTCAAGACTCAGAATTTCCTCGGTAATTGACCCAACTGCGGCACGGATTGGAATCTACAAAGAATTAAGTTTAATTACCATGTCTTTCATGACAGAGAATATGATTAATAACACTGTGCAAGTCCAAAATTTAGACATGGGGGGGACCTACTGGGTGAGTTTCCTATAGGTATACTGAGTTGAGATCCACCAGCCGTTTGGTAAGATTGGCTCTAGTTTATGAGAAATCCGACTTTGAAGTTTGCTCATGTTAGTCCAGTTTGTCGCTTAAGTAAGTCCTAAATCGTTTCGAATATCGCATTACTGTTTTCGGCAAGTTTGTAGATATTTTAACGACCAACAAATTTGCTCAAGACACCAATCCAAAAAAAGTACATTTAAACTGTGTAATTGCGATATGTGCATTTTTTTGCGCAGCGCTACGTGGCGTATGAGTGTCATTTAATTATAATTAACACTCATATAATTGACACTCATACGTCACGTTGCGCTGCGCTCAAAAATGCACATATCGCAATTACACAGTTTAAATGTACTTTTTTTGGATTGGTGTCTTAAGCAAATGTGTTGGTCGTTAAAATATCTACAAACTTGCCGAAGACAGTAAAGCGATATTCGGAATGATTTAGGACCTATTAGAATTTAAACGTTCGAAGACTTAAGCGACGAACTCGACAAACTTCAAAGTCGGATTTCTCATAAACTAGAGCCAATCTTACCAAACGGCTGGTGGATCTCAACTCAGTATACCTATAGAAAACTCACCCAGTAGGTCCCCCCATGTCTAAATTTTTGAGGGCAAATTTCACGCACAGTGTAATTGAACTAATTACACTGAACAACGAAATCAAATTTTTTTTAAAATAACAAGGTTCTGACAACGGATTCTGGTAGAGGGGGCAAAAAAAAAATATACATGTACCGGCGTTTTGAAAGTTTACGTCTGAATTTTTTTTTTAGGGGGGGTCAAAGTTTTTCCCTTTTTGCACATTCTTATGGTGAATCGGAATACGAAAACCATGTAACCTCACATTTTAGGTATATGATGTGTTCAGAAATTTGATGTAAAATACTACAAAGAACATTTTTGTGGAGCATTTTAACCCTGTAGCTCCTATTTGCATGGGTCAATTTGACCCCTTTTTTCTAAAATGCCAAAAATGTCCTGTAAAACAGGACTTTTGAAGGACAAAATGTACAATGAAAATATTCGCCATAAAATTCTACTATAGGTCTCTGAATACTTCAATGCTCAGAAATTAACTTGAACGCCAGAATTAAGCCAAAACTGAAAATGTGTTTAAGTGTTTATTTCGTACTTAATCAAAATTGGTACTAAAATCTCCCACAAAACTTGATTTTTGAGGGTTAGTGTGTATGGGAAAATTGTTGAACGCAAAATTTCACTATAAGTCACCGTACAAAAGAAAGCTCTAGATATAATATATATAAAAATTAGAACAATTTTGGATATTTAAGGTATTCATTATATTTTTCGTTTAGCTTTTGGCAATTCCACACTGTTATCAAATAATGTCCAGCATACATCAGCTATAAAAGAATGAATACTCTTGCCTTTATACCATTCCTCAATGGGGCCCAGTGGCGGATTCGGGGGGTGGTGGTTTGGGGGTTGAAACCCCCCCGAAATATTAGGATCGACTTTAAAACTACATACAAATTAAAAGGCATTTTATAAATATTAAAGAATTACTTTTTGAAACCCCCGAAATATTTTTCTGAATCCGCCCCTGATGGGGGCACATGTATGATGAAATCGTTCTCATGTTCATCGGATTCTGTTGCCAACTGATGTTCGAAGTAATCCATATGAGAATTGAGAAAATGAATTTTTGGTGACATATGAACACCTAGTTTTTCGAATGCACTCATCATGGTGTCGACGTGGATTCGAGCAACAGGAGAACGATTTTTGCCTAGAACATTGTCAATGACTCCTTTAATGCTCTTCCATGCGACAATCTCATCTGGTGAAAGCATTTGATCGAATTCAAAAACACCTGTTGCAATGATTTTGTAAATTTATTTGTATGAAACCAATATGAAAAAGTAAAGTTTTAGCATTCATACCTTCTTTTATCTTTGCTTCGCTTAGTTTTGGAAACAATATCTTCAGAAAGTTAAATGCCGATCCATTTGTATCCAAACACTTAACAAAATTGTTTACCACACCAAGTTTTATATGTAATGGTTGTAAAAGATTTTTTTTTGTTGGCACAAGCGGTGGATGGACAATATTATGCTCGCCTAATATCCCTTCAGCTCTCGGCTCCCATTGTTTTTTCGAATATTGCTTGCCCTTCCATCTGCTATTCCACGTGCAAGTTTTGTAGGACATTGTAGTACCAATTTTGATTAAGTACGAAATAAACACTTAAACACATTTTCAGTTTTGGCTTAATTCTGGCGTTCAAGTTAATTTCTGAGCTTTGATGTATTCAGAGACCTATAGTAGAATTTTATGGCGAATATTTTCGTGGTACATTTGGTCCTTCAAAAGTCCTGTTTTACAGGACATTTTTGGCATTTTAGAAAAAAGGGTCAAATTGACCCATACAAATAGGAGCTAAAGGGTTAAAATGCTCCATAAAAATGTTCTCTGTAGTATTTGACATCAAATTGCTGAACACATCATATACCTAAAATGTGAGGTTACATGGTTTTCGTATTCCGATTCACCATAAGAATGTGCAAAAAGGAGAAAACTTTGACCCCCCTAAAAAAAATTCAGACTTAAACTTTCAAAACGCCGATACACGTATATTTTTTTGCCCCCTCTACCAGAATCCGTTGTCAGAACCTTGTTATTTTTTTTGGTGTTGTACAGTGTTATTAAAATGATTTTGTTGGCCCTTTTTTCAATCTGTTTTGTCTGCATTGGAAAGTAACTGACCTTCACAGCAATGGAATAGCAATTACCCTAATAAGATTGGCAAGAGTGTCTGGACATATTCTAATATACTCAAATATTGTATAAATTATTACATAGAGAGTTCTTCAGTTATAATCTGGCAGCACATAAGCATCCGTAAATCATTCAAATCGATTACGTAACTCCACAAAATAAAAAGTTGAGAAACGCGATGAAATACATACATTCTGTTTTAAAATTTCGAGCATTTTTCAAAACGCCTGTTGCTTTATTCGAAAAAAGTAACATCCCAACGGGAAATCGAGCGCTCGAGGAGCCCTTTAGGATTGCTCCTTAGTCAGCAGTGAGCGCTCCCCCGTTCCTTATGGCCTTCCTTGTATTTTATCATTGCATATCATTGGAGCGAAGCGCGCCCTTTGTGCTCCCTTAGAAGCAATCGGTGAGCACTCCATCCATAAGGAACGATAAGCGCTTTCCTTGTGCTCCGGTTAAAGCGCTCGATAAGCACTTCATACATAAGGAGCAATAAGCGCTCCTTTTGATTTTTTTATTTTTTATTTGAAACCAAAAACTGTTAATTTTACAATGTTCAATTTCTTTTCGTTTTATTACAATTTTTTAAGAAAACTTTGTGTTTACAACTTTATGTTTTTGGTATTTAAGAAGAAAAATTATGCAATTATTATGTTAGTTAAGAGAGATTAGTGATTACATTATTAGAGATTAGTTAAGTTTAAGTAAGTAAGTAAGTAATTGATGTAATAATAAACATAACATTTAGATAAAAGTAATATGTTCCTAGAAACAACGTGACAAACTTTGACGATGTATTGTGTTCCTTAAAGTATCGTTAATGCTTTCGATACGCAAAAAAAGCAATCAGTGCATCAGTAGAAAGTTGATGCAAAGCGTAAGTATACAAAGTATTTATGTATTTTTTATTGACGCAATGTATGAATACAGTATGGGCGTTTTCCAATGTAGTAATACAGTACAAATACTGCACATACTACAGGTGTTTCGGTAAACGTACCTTCAATGTTGTTAGTCTCCCTGTCTGTCGAACCTGTCCCCCTGTCGAACCTTTTTTGATACTCCTTGCATCAACTTCTGCACAGCAGCATTTGGCATGTTTGCAGCTTGTATGCGCCACATATTTTGAAGTTGTTTTATTGATGATTTATTGTATTAAACGCACTTTAGTTTTGTCTTCAATTGAGGCACGCAGTAGGTTTAATCGTCCATGATGCAGAACTTTGCATAAAATTTTGGCGTGACGTGTATAGACGTCATCGCTTGATTTTAATAATGAAACATGGCAAGGATTTTCATATAAAATAGTGCAGCTAACCGCGCTAAAATATAAAAAGGAAATTTAAAAGTTGAATGAAAACCTCGCTATAAGAAGTTGATAAAGCACACACAAAGTCTCCCGTCAATAATCGCAGCAGGACAACATCATTCGTTCATTTCCTGATCTTACAGGTTCTCTTTGTTGTAGACACTTGCAATAATTTAAGTTGCGGCTGCTGCCGTCACTCCTTCCACGTCCACGTCCATATTCACTTCTACCTCTCCATCCAGTGGCCTGAATGACGTTTACGTCAGGTGGAAACGGATGTAAGTAGAATTTCACGCAGACTGCGCGTCTGGAAATGGTGCTACCGTGTCTTTCTCGTTATTGTTTTTTTGTACTTCCGTTCACAGGCTTTGTGCAATGCGAAATGTACGAAACATTACGTCGTGGGTCTCTAGTGCATTTTGCAGGCGAGCAAGCGAGCAGGCAAGCAGCAACAATTGCAGCGCCTTTTAGCGCCGCCAACTATGACGGTTTTACAACCCACTGAATGAGCAAATGAGCGACGATAAACACGAAACCGTCGCAGTCGTCGCGCTGTGCTTTTTGACACCTGACAATCGTTCACTTTGGCGTTGCATCTATTCATATTGTTGTTGTTGCTGGTGCTGCAGCAACTCATTCATTGATGTGGAATTGTGTTAACATTTAACGGCATTGTTTTCGCGCACACACATTGTCGTCGTTGTTGCTTTAGATAGCAGTCGTTTATAGCAATTCATTGCATACTTCCCAACGACGCATGACTGAATGTGTCTCCGGGCTCTGCCCAAGTCGCCGACACCGAGCGGCCGCGGGGCGGCGGGCGGTGCATAGCCCATCAAATTGACATTTAAGGAGTGTAAGGAAATTACGGAGCGTTAAATATCACCGCTGTCGGTGGAGGGTGCGAGTGCCGACACATTTGTTTGCACCCACAGGTGATGTAGATAAAGTGGACACGGCACTGTCGCCGAGAGCCGAGAAAACGAAAAAATTTAAAAGCGTGAACTTAAAAACAGCACTCGAAGTTGCAAGTGTAGCGCTGTCTACACTCGTGTGCGGAATGTCGGCTGAGAGGGAGCAGCAGTGAAGGAGTTGCACTTGAGCACGACTCATTTCACGAGCAGCTGCGCGCCCATTCAAACTCGGGTAATTTGTTTACTTCCACACATGAAATCATTTATTGCATTATGCACGGGAGGAGCTAAACATTTCCTGCCGTATTTGTGTGTGTAGCAAGTAAATGAACCGAAACAGGGAAGAGGTAAAATTAAATTCACAAAAATTTTGTTTACTAAAAAGATTGTAAAACATATTTACTTGTTTTATATATGTATTCAGAGACAGTTTAACCTTTTCACCAAGAAGTATAAAGGAGAATTTTAAATTGTTTTAAGTTATAGTCAACGAAAAAATATACATAAAAATATAGGGGTAAGTGGGGTAAAGTGGGAAGTGGGGTAAAGTGGGAAATGGCACTTCCCGGGCAAACGATTAAAGTACAGATGTCATGCGCTACTGACATCTGTTAGTTACGACCGTAAGCGAATCTTCATGGTATACCAACGCGTGCAGAAATGTTTTCGTGCTCTCTGACAATTGTCAAAGTTTTCAAGTGATTTCGAAATTTCTTTCTCCTAAGTTGGCACATTGATTTTTTTACTGTTTTTCGAGATCAACCGATTGTAAGTACACTCAAAGTATTCTTTATAGTCTTAATTTTAATAATGCAAAAGAATTTCATGTCGTTTATACATTGTCAAGAAATGACACTCATATTTTTGCAAAATGTGGTGTCGGGGTAAAGTGGGAAACTTTCTTTGGGGTAAAGTAGGAAATGTCAAAAATAGCTAATGAGGTGTTATTTTGCATCCAAATGTTGTTAATTCATCGTTAATGATTAAAAAAAGTGTTGTGAACTTATTTATGCTCCTCTAACCTCAAAACCCCCACTTCGTCTCGGTTTCATCAGTTATCGGAACATAAAATATCGTACGCACGGCGTGAAAACGAGATTGTCTAACAATTAGCAAATTGAATTCTAATGCTTTAAATATCGCGTTTAACAATCACAAGAGGAGAGTGCGAGCTATGAAACTTGAAGTTAATGAAACTTCTTTTTGTGATTATTTTCGTTTTGGATGAAGAGATTCCAACTGACTCGTTCGGAGAAGTCGCCACAACATCAGGATCAAGATCGTCAATCACGTATACCAATTTGAATGCAGCTGGTCCAATGAAAATTGGCCAAGCATATCAGAAGTCAAATAGAGGTCGAAAGGCCATGAAAAGCACCGTTTTGACAACACCAGAAAGGCTAAGCGAGTTGCAAAAAGCAGCTGAAAAACGTTTGGCAATCAAACGCAAGAAGGAAGGAAATGCAGATGAACCACAAAAAAAAAAGAGGAAGAGCACAAAAAAAACACCGATAAAGAAAACAACAGCAGCAAAGAAAAAACCACAAACAAAGAAAGGATCAAAAAAGAAACAAGACAGTTCTAGCTCTGATGAAGATCGTGATTTTTGCACTATTTGTCTGCAACTCATGCCTGAAATCATGACCAGGAACAATACGATCACATGTAACAAAAAGGATTGTCAACGATCATTTCATCTGAAATGCGTCAACCCAAGTACTAGCTTCTACCATTGCCGAGAGTGTGACTCGGACTTAGATGCTTCTTCCGAGAACGACAAATAAGTCACAATTTTACCAATTTTTTTTTTATTTTTTCATTATTTTTTTTTATTGCGAAAATTTTGTATTTTTCATATTGATTCTTCAGATGTATTCTTCGAACCTTCAACAAATTAAAATAAAGATTTGATAAATTTTCTACAAGGTTTGTGTTCAGTTTATAAAGTTTTGTAATGGTTCCCACTTTACCCCACAACTTTTAAATTTGGTCATTTTGAACATGATCAGTCGAAGCTCGGTAACTCTTAGAAAAATCATTATTTCCGGTTCGTTGCTGTGACAAAAATATAGCTTATTACTCTTTACTATAGGAAGTTTAAACATGAAAAAATAATTAGTTCTGTTCACTTAACGGAGCTCCAAAAAAAAGTTTCCCACTTTACCCCACTTACCCCTACAATATACATTTTTCAGTTTGCTTTTCACTGCAACTTTTTTCGTTCTAATTATAATAACTTTGACGCAATTCCGCTTCGTATTAAAGTATATTCAAATTTATTTATTTCTTTACAAAATTCTGTAATACATAGTTGTCGAAACATTTAGCATAACGATTCATTTTATGTATCTACATTGAGCTACCCTGCCTAGGTGCTTGAGGAAGTACCCATTCAGAGTCGGCTCCTGAGCCCATTTCAAACGCTGAAGATAATTCAATGAAAATGGAATCTGCAATTGAAATCGCTCTGTAGTTAAACAATTGTAAAAATTCCAATTCAGCAGGAAACATGCAATTAATTTCATAAAACCAAAGGCAAATTCAATTTGTGGAATTTAAAAACCCAAGCGAAAATGTCTGTGAAGTCCATTTAATGTTTCTCATTTGTGTTGCTCAATTTACTGAAGTTCGCTGAAACTGACATACATATTTTCAGAACTTCAGAACTTAATTTGTAACTTTAGTCGAATTTGAAGCTTTGATGGTTTGTGTGGCGCTGAATTTTTGGAATCCATTCAAAAATAATACTTTTCACTTGATTTCGGTTTTCGTATCGTAAAGATCAGCTTAGTATTGGTTGACCATTTTCGACAATCGAAGTTTATGAATCTATTTAAACTGTTTTTTTAACATTGTCGAACAAATTTAGTGGGGCAATAGAGTAATGTTAAATTTTAAACGCCAGTGTTGTTATTTCAAGCTATGCGAAAAAATACTTTGCTTTATTTTAGGGTAAGTTGAAATTCTGAGCAAAAATTGTGATAAGAGAACATTTCTTGACAATGCACAGTGATTCGACTCCATACAACCGCGGGACAAAATTAGAAGGAGTGGTCCGTTCTTAATAAAATTTGGTATACTAGTTAATCATGGTCTGCTGAATTGAAATCTCCATTTTGTTTTTCTAAACTGTTGTAGTTCGGCAATGCCTGAGACTTAAATTTGCAAATTTCGTCATTTTTGGAGAGCTATAGCACCAAGCAGCCGCCGTGGCTCAGTTGGTTAGTGCGTTGGACCGCGAGTCGAAGGCAGCGACCCAGGTTCAAATACTGCCTGTAATAACACCTAAAAAAAATAACGGGAAAACTCGTTTTCTCTTGCGGTGGCTGTCCTCTCAGCTGGAAATGGCAAACCTCTGAGAGTAAAAATTGCTTATGAAAGAGCTCCCAACCTACCGTTCGGAACCGGCATAAAAGGTAGGTCCCTTCCACCCGCGTACAAATTCACACGCACAACACGGGTGGTTGCGGGAAGTTAGGCCTTAGTCTCGCGTAAGCGGGCTGTCGTGCCAGTCAATTATTATTTTATTATTATAGCACCAAGCGTGTTGGCTAGATTTTTCAGATTTTACATTTCATCGGTAACATCAACATTGATAATTCCAAAGAGTAACAGAAATTGTCTCAGGACCCTCTGGTTTTGCAATAAAAACGATAATAATAGATGTATGTTTTGCATTTGAGCAGATTTTGTCATTTTTCATGCTGATTGCATACTTTTAGGGATAAATAAAATAAATTTTGTCGAAAAATACGTGTTTAGACCACTTTTCAAATTGAATTATTTTCTGAGATCGGAAGATATCGGTGGATATAATTACATTATCCGACAAAGAAAGAATGCTTCTTAAAATTAAAAAAACTCCAGGAACATACTTTCACATACTTTTTAGATATTTTCCTCTAAGTTTTGCCAATTTTCAGATTTTTAATTTAGAAAAATATTTTTAATTAAAAGTGACGTAAAAGCCTCAGCTTTGCAAATTTTGAGAAAACATTAAAAGCGAAAATGGCCTCATTATTTCCTAATCTATATTGAAAGGTCGAGCAACTTCGTGCTAACCATGTACTTTTACAATTTTTTTTACTCAATAGACTAAAAAACAGAAAATATGTGTTTAAATTTGTTTCTGAAAAAAGTTTAAACTTTGAGCCGCTTTTGCACAGACACTAATTAATTTTTTGCACAGATTTTTTGGGGTTTTCTTAGTTGGAGTTTTACCTTTCAAATGACATCAAAATCGTTAAATTCTGAGACTATAAATTTTTTGAATTTTGTCTATGGAACGAATCACTGTGCAATGTTTTCACTTGTCAGTAAAACATATGTAAAACTGAAAGCAAGTGACAAATCTTTCCTACTGATGTGGCAGCATGCCTTCTGTTGCCTTTTTCGGAATCACGAAAGGCACAAATCGCATCGAAGTCAAGAAAACTTTTTATGCGTCTTAGAGTTCAAACAGCTAAGCACTTAAATTAAGATGCCCAGAATTTTGTTGCGATGTGGCTGTAATTATAGATACCCATCATATTGTAAGAAAGTTTTTTAACATTAAGTAAAATGTATCAAATGTAAATAATATATATCTAATATAAATAACAAAAGATATATACTTGTAATGGGCAAAAGCCTCCAATATACTCGTATACTTTAAATAAAGGAAAATTAAATTAATAACTAATCAGAAGAAATAGTCGAAATAGCAATCGATAACAATTCGATAACAATCGAATAGTCAAAACCGAATAATCATTTAATAACCAATCATGCTTTGAATTTAAATCGTCGAAAATAAAAAGTACATTACAAAGAAAAGTAAAAAATGCTCTTCGGTTTAAAGGCAAAAATACAAAAGAGGGGAAAATACATACTTACATATGTTTATCATATTTGAGTAAACAAAAATGTTGAGCAACATTTGACTGATTAAGACTATAATTAATCCATGTTAATAAGGAACCTTAACATACGTGTGTATATTCAATATTGTAGTTATTTTTATTGTTGAAAAGCGTCCTGCAATGCCATTTAAAAATCTGGTCAGCTTATTTAGGCGCTGCCGACCGAGATTTATTCATGCGCCCCAAAATCCAGCCATCTATCTATTGCCTACAGGTCTCACATCGCCATACACAGACCCACACACATAAACACACACACGTGCAACGCACACGCGATTCATGCGTTTGGCAGCCCAGCGGGAAAGTTGGGAATTCATGAGCTTTTTCATGAACGAATTCGTATATGAAAAACTTAAGTAGACAACATACATTTGAAGCTTTAATTTACGTTAAAATAATTAAAAAAAAAAGTGTCGAAGTTACTCAAATATCGATTTCAAATTTTCACTTCCGGTTTACTATACGTAAAAAAAATTAAAATTTAGAATTCGGCAAAAAAAAAAAACAACACCTTTTTTACTATCAGAAACAATACTTTTTAGTTTTTTTTACAAATTAATTGATACAGATAATAAGCATCCAAAAATTCATGACTTTATGTTTAGTCAATTTTTAGAAGCTCATAACTCAGCAAAAAAACATCATACGAAAAAAAAATTGGGTGTACACATCCACGTCTACTAGAAGTATAACTGACCAGAATATAAACAAAATTCATGACCTCACTTCTTTTGGGTTGTCCGCTTGACGTGAAATGCCCCATATATTACCACGTAAGCGAGGGTGTAATGCATAGCTTTCGTTTTTTCTAATTGTGCTTTGTTTTTTATACCAAGGAGATTGCACCTTCCGAAGAAATTCTGAGAGAGCGGCGCAATCTTTCTTAGAATAAAAAATTGTTTCTTTGGAAAGGTCGCTTTTATTGATTTTCGGAAAAATAACTTCAGTTGTGATAGAAAAATCGGTGAGGCAGCAAGCGCGCGGATCGTTGCATCAAACGAGGTGAGTTTTAATAAAGTTTCATTTGCAAAGACAATTAATTTCATTAATCTTTTTTAATATATCTTTGGCAGCCCCCAGCGTTTTCATACATATATCACGAAGCCCCGTGGAATAACCGAAACAAGAAATATTTACAAAAATATTCAAAACAACTTTAGTAAGTATGAATTTACAAAAAACTTTGTTTACTGGATTGTTTTAATATTGATTTATTTTCCTTTTTCAGAATGCCTGTCCAAAGACGAACAAAGGAGCAAAGGGATGTTATTTAAGTGAGTGTATTTTAGTTTTAAAAACTAACATAAAGCAAAACAACAAACATTTTATTTTGGGTGTACATGTTTTTGGTAGATCATTTTATGCAGTAAAATACGATTTCTTACATGCTAGGCGATTTATGAAAACATACATGTTTTTCGGATGCATGTCTTCATATACTTCCAGGTAAGGCAAAAAAGGGAAGCATTACATTTCGTAGGACATCGCCGTGAGAAAATTCATGCAAGTTGTAATGCATAGCTTGCAAGCAAATATGCATTCCTATACGTTCTAATTTCCCGCTGGGACTCGTTGCCGATACTTATAGCGTGACAGTAAAGAGCGGGCACGGTATGCGCTCGTGGAGCAGAATGACTAAAGCAGAAGAAGAATTATACATACATATGTATGTATGCACATACGAGCGTTCATTTGAGCCACGCAAACTGCTTGGTGTGAAAGGTGTGGCGGCTGGAGGCCAGGTGCAGGGTGAAGCAGAACGGGCGCATGAAAGTAAACGCGCCCCGGGACATAAATTGTTTTTATGCTGCCTTAATGTAATTTAATAAGGTCTTGCGAGCACATTTGCCTGCTGGCTAATTGCGTAGAATATTTTTTGCTTTCGTTTCCATTTTCAGTTTTCTTTTCGTTGCTTATTTTTCGTGCTTGTTGTTCTTTAGGTTCGTTGCCTGTCGCTGTTACCGTCTTTTTCTCGCTATTGTGTACTTAATTTTGATGCGTGTGTGTATGTTTGTCAGTATGCGACTAACGAAGCAGGTGTGCAGACATAGCAACAGATTGAAAACCGTTTGTTTTTGCATGAAGAATTAAAATAAAACTGAAAGACAAAGCTGTGGCACGAAAAAAATCTAATGATTTAATATTCCAATGAAATGTGTTAAACCGCCAGGCATTTACGGCGTCAGTATGTCGAGTACTTTGATATTTTGTTCTCACAGTGAAAACAATTTGTGCTGGAACATGAATTTTACTTTCTAAGCACAAATTTATCTCAAAATCAATACACGCGTGTAAATTTCTTGAATCTAACTAATACATACAAGTATGCATGATTTTATCTATAGGGTTTTCCAACAAGATGTGTTATTTTGAATAACCCAGTATTTCGGTAGCTGTCACTTTTGAACCTTTTATTCTTTGACATTTGACAAGTAGAAACTACGCCATTACTAAAAATGGAACGATACACGCTTCAACAACGCACTGAAATTATTAAAATTCACTACAAAAATGGTGAAAATCTTGCAGTCACAGTTCGCAAAACTAAAGCATTTTTGGGTCGTCGTGAAGCACCTTGTCGGACCGCAATACAGAAATTGGTGGAAAAATTCTAGCTGTTGGGACAAGTTAGTGATGTGAAGAATAAAACCCGTGCACGTCGCTCAAGAACAACTGAGAATATTGCTGCTGTAGCCCAAAGTGTTGAAGAAAACCCAGGTTTGTCGATTCCTCGTCGTTCTTTGGAATTGAGCATTCCAAAAACGTCATTACACCGTATTTTGCATAAAGACTTGGGTCTTAAGGCTTATAAAGTTCAGTTAACACAAGAACTCAAGCCGACCGATCATCAACAACGTCGTGTCTTTGCTGGTGGGGTCCTTGAAATGCATGAAAATGATCCGGAATTCCATCGAAAAATCATCTTGACTGATGAGGCCCATTTCCACCTCGGTGGCTACGTCAACAAGCAAAATTGTCGCATCTGGGGCTCGGAAAACCCAAGAGTTATTGTTGAGAAGCCTCTCCATCCTCAACGTGTGACTGTTTGGTGCGGTTTATGGTCCGGCGGGGTCATTGGACCTTACTTTTTCGAAAATGAGGTTGGATCAACAGTTACGGTGAATGGATTGCGCTATCGAGAGATGATTAATGATTTTTTATGGTCGGAGTTGGATGGTATTGATCTGGACAACGTTTACTTTCAACAAGACGGCGCTACGTGCCACACAAGCAACGAAACCATTGCTCTTTTACGGGAAAAGTTTCCGGACCGTGTTACCTCTGGAAGAGGTGATCACAATTGGCCACCGAGATCTTGTGATTTAACACCTTGCGACTTCTTCCTTTGGGGCCACGTGAAAGATAAGGTGTACGCCAACAGCCCAGCGTCGATTCAAGACCTCAAAGATAGAATTCGTGAGGCTATCGAGCACATAGGGCAGCCACTTTGCGATTTGGTTATGGAAAATTTCATGAAAAGGATATGGTCCTGTAAGCGTGGTCGTGGTGGCCATTTGGCTGATGTTGTTTTTCATTATTAACGGCATACCTTCCTCTTTATTATGAAATAAACATCCGATCATTTATCTCAAGAAATTGCATTTTTCTTTGAATACCAAAATAACACCTCTTGTTGGAAAACCCTGTAGTTCATTTCAAATTTCTAGTGTTGCTGCTGTGAGTCATTTTTTGTGACCAATGAAATATTTCTTTTTATTTGCATTTTTTTTTGGTGCAATTTCGTAATACGCTTGTATAAAACTAACTATAAAAATATATTATTGCCCAAAAGTGTCAAAAGAACCGTTGGGTATGCTTTTTATTGAATTAAATTAAGGTTTTATAAGCTGCATTCCAAAAAAACAGTCCTGTGTTCTAGAACTAGAGCATTTATCACCAAAAGCATACTGTTCTGATCTGATCGTCAACCCTTTGTTAGAGATTCGCTAAATGAAGAAGTGCGAAATAAAAAGGACGGCAATTGACCCTGTCATATTCAATGCATTTAACTTTGCGTTCTTTTGTCTATTTATCAATAATATCTACGTAATGAAACCGAAAAGTTGATATGTTGTGTATTTAACCCTCTACTGCCCCAATTTTTTTTAAGTCGAAATATTGTTCACCATGTAGTTTTAGAATCATATAAGAAGGGGACATTTTTAAAATAAAAAAATTTGCTTCTGTGTGGGCGTGAAACCTATATAAATTTGCGTGCCTTAAGGCCGTACTGGGCACATAAGCTAAAAAATTTAACTGATGAACAGTTTTATGTTTTATTGATTACACTACTCGATACGAAAAATGCTCCTAAAAATAAAAGTGTTTTCTGGATTAACTTTGGGCCGCTGAACACGAAACTGAAAATCAAAAAAATTTTTTAAAAAGCGTTTTTGAAAAATCTTCGAAAAAACAGTTTTTTCCCTATTGTTTCAGTTATGAGCACATATCTCGTAAACGAATCATCCGACTAACACAAGCTGTCCGGCGGTCAGAGGATAATACCTTAGCCTTTCCAGCAATATATAGATTGCCCAAATCAGATGAGATTTGGGGAAGTTACTGACGGTGAAAGTTGTAAAAAAGTGAATTTTTTGACCATTTTCAATATCATAAATTTTTGAATGATTTTTTTATGGATAAAATAAATTATCTGCTCTAGTTTTAAAATCTAAGATGAAAGATATATTATTTGAGCAAATATGAAGCTTAACATCAATAGAATCGAAAGAAAAATGACAAAGTTATGAAGCAGTGAGTGAACATCAACTTTACATTTATTACACTGTGCGACAAAAAAAACATTTTTGCCGAGACCTATCCAAATGTTGATATAGACGTGAAACTAGAGGGCATTTATAATATCCTGGCGTAGTCAGTTTTTCATTTTCTGACCCAAAGTCCTTTTTAAAGGACTTTAAAATTTTAAGGACATACATATTTCAAATATTTTTTTAAATATTTGCCGTTGTGCAATGACGAAGATATGGGTATCAAATGAAAGAGGAAGAATGTCTCCTTTTAACTAGATTTTCTATTTTGAACTCTGAATCTAACATAGCTAACACTTCTTAACGGTTTCTTCATCAGTTTCTTCATAATTTTCTTCATCAGTTTCTTCATCAGTTTCTTCGAAATCATCGAAATCCAAGTTTTCTAAAACTACCTGTACTTCTTTGTCCCATAAAACCGACAATTTTTTTTTTAAATGCCGATTGATATCTATAAAACCACATACAAGTGTACCTTAGTGAACAAATGCATTAAATATTTTCGCTTTGGTGCCTGATGCTGCCTAAAGGCAGTCTGCTTTCCCAAGCCGAAAAAGTTACTGTAAATCCTTTTTTTCACTATAAAACACTTGAAATCAATAAATTACATTACAAGGTACTCACTAAAAATTTTCTTGTTTTAATCTTTTAACGAAAAGTATTTTTAATAATTTTTTCTTTTCTTTACTTTTCACGAAAGAATTATTTCTACTAATTTCCACGAAGTTCAACTTTCAACTGATAATATTGGGAAACATATGATGCTTACAGCCGTGCAACATTAAAGAAATTACAACTTAATTTATCTAAAACATGCCCTAAAAATTTCATTAAAAAAAATTAATATTTATGTGGACTTTTCTAGGTTCATGTGGACCGTGCCTTAAGGCCGTATGGGGCAGTAGAGGGTTAATAAAAATTTTACCCTTTTTGCCCATAAGTTTGCAAAAATTCAACACTGCAGGAGAAATTCAGATAGACAATGAATTGGCAACACTGAATACAACACGTATGATCGAATGAAATAGCAATATGCGAATATTCAATTCAAAACGCGGGTGTTAGAATGAAATAGCAATAATCATATTATTAGGTGCTCGTCGCTTTTAAATTTGCACAGTTATACACAAAATTGTGAAATATTCGTGAAAAGTGAAATGGGTGAAAAATAAACCCAGTGAAATTTTCAAGGAAAAAACGGAAAACTGATAGTACCAATTTCATTACAATATTTATTTAACTTGCTAACTTAACCGAAATATTTTTAGTGACGAGGCTCTCCTTCAGGGTATCTTGGATGGAACGTGCAGCAAGCGGCCATTGGAGAAACTTCGTTTAATGAATGAATTTTTTTTGGTAAGCATAACTTAAACTAGCTTCCAAATTCGTTATATCATTTGATTGTTATTCCTTTTTTAAATACTTTTTTAATATATTTTCAGATGTTTTCAAGGCGCCTGGGCGGTCGGCATTCGAAAAAGCCATCAAAAAATTTGTGAGGCGGTCGAGGAACCGGTGAAACAAAGGAAATTCAACTTAAAACAACAACTTTATACAGCTTAAAAATTAATGTATATTTCTGTATGTTATCCATTTTCCGTTATGTAATGTTTTGTTTATTGTTATTAAAAAAAATGAAAATACGAATTTAAACAAACACAATAGTTATTCCATTCCGGTTACTTACCTATTACTCTAACCAGTTAAGTAACCGAAACCATAAAAAGTTATCACTCAGTTACTATTGGGGTAGGTATAACCGTTACCACATTGGGTATATTACCAGTTAAATAACCGGTACTGGTAACGAATGAGTGAGCGAGATAACTACAAGTATATAATTCGCTTTTCTATAAGCTTTATGAGTGGAAACGAGATGGAAGCTCACACGTATACAAGACTTTCGGTTACTTTTTTCCCACCGCTCTTAAAAAACTACTACTGTGTACAAAGAATACCCGGAATTTGTTTATAATTCAAAAAATCTTTATTTATTCTTCCAAATCAATTTCATCGCCTTCAAAGTAGTCCCCCCCCGATGCAATGCACTTATGCCAACGGACTTTCCAATCTTCGAAGCATGCCAAATAGTCACCTTCCGGTATGGCCTTCAATGCGCGCGGCGATTCACGTTGAATCTCTTCAATCGATTCAAAACGGTGTCCTCGAAGTGGTCTTTTGAGTTTGGAGAATAGCCAGAAGTCACAAGGAGCTAAATCAGGCGAATACGGTGGCTGTGGAACGATATGAGTTGGCGAAATGCTCACGAAGAACCAATGCCGTGTGAGATGGTGCATTATCGTGATGCAAAAACCAAGAGTTGTCTCTCCATAAATCCGGCCTCTTTTTGCGAATAGCTTCACGCAAACGACGCATAACGCTCAAGTAATATTCCTTGTTGACAGTTTGGCCCGGCGGAAGGAACTCATAATGCACAACACCACGATAATCGAAGAAATCGAATTCCGGGTATTCTTTGTACACAGTAGTATATAGGGGAGGTAACTGAAAGCGCAGTGAATTCAAACGGTTATATATACGGTCATATAACCGGTTGCTGTCTTGCAGGGCACTTAGACGCATGTACTTTCTACACATTCACAGTCTATGTTTGTGTGCTTTATTGTGCGTACCTACTTTCATGTGTATCTACTTTTCGAATGTTATTTAAAATAATGCTATACGGTTCTGAAAGCGTGAACTGCTGCACTGCAACACTCTATTGTGTCCGCCAAATGTTAAACAATTTATATCCGCCTAAGTAACGTGAGTGCTTCAAAAATAAGCACGTATGTTGTAAATAACTTGCAACAGAACTGTCCGTCGCATGGGCTAGTTACAGTGGCGTCCCCAGGGGGGGCTGGGATTAGGGGGATGGATCCCCCTTGGTGGATAAATTCATTTATCCAATTTGATGTAACAATATCAGAGACCTAAAACAATTATTATCCATAATTTTGGGAATAAAAAAATTGCCCTAATTTAAGAAATTTCTATAATTATTGCTTTATAATAATTATTCCCAATAAGAAATTATTTGCGTCGCCTCTAACTATTATCATGTAATAAATATTGTTACGAAAATGACTTCTCTAAGTTCGTCTCTGGATTGTGCTTGAAAATAAAACAACCTCAATTATTCAGCGCAAACGCAGTCAAAAACCAGCAATCACTTTATTTACAAATTTACACTTGTTTGTCTTTACACTTACTACTACTTATTAGACTATTGCATGTTTCCCCTTTGCTTGCTCAAATCAGACTCGACACACTGCTGCCTTTTATACATGTTTGCTTTATCGCGCCGATTGTTCTTGCACATTCCAGTTGGACTCTCTCTCTCGATCGTTCTCGCACAGCCCATTACCATCGCGAACCATCCTTGCCATATCGGAATTATAGCAAGCCGGCCGTTCTCCAAAGTGCATGCCTAAAAGTATGCCGGTAAAAGCATTCATGCATAGCACAGCGACAGAGTGCCTCATCGTTACACTGCCCACCACTTAGACTTGTTCGTCCCGAACAAGTGCCGAGGCTCCGCCGGAGTAAGACGCCAGGCGCTCCAAATGGACTTCTTTCAGCCTAGCGTTTCTGTTGCAGCAGCGTTGAACCCTGTACACCACGTCATTAATCCTGGTCACGACTTTGTACGGCCCTTTCGATGACGTTTGAAGTTTTGGAGACAAACCTTTCCTCCAATGCGGGTTGTAGAGCATTACCAGATCGCCTTCTTGGAACCCCTGTGGTAGCCCGTAGATCATATCTGGCTTTTGTCCTGTTTTTTACCAGTTGAGTGCGGCTCCGCGATCTTCTCATCGGCCCTTTCGCGGCCGAACACCGATCACAGCCTCTGATCCACTCGGCGACAGACTCCTGGCATCCTACCCAATAGAACCGCCTTCTTATCTTGGCGACAGTTTTTGCTATGTCCAGGTGCCCTCCACTGCAGTCGTTATGGTTTGCTTTGATGACATGGTCGATCCGGCCTTTCGGGACCACTATTAGGGATTTTCTGGTCCTGCCATCCCTGCTCACCCATTCGCGGTATAGGCAGCCATCCTTCAGACGTAGACTTTGCCACTGTGCCCAGTAAGCTCTCGCGATCGGGCTCTCAGCAGCCATCTCCTGCCAGTCCGGCCGTACTCTCCGTGCTCTGCGTTTGATGATTTTTGCGAGATCCCTATCCTCGCGCTGGTCCTTCTGTAGCCTTTCCGCAAGCCAATCTTCCTCCTGTAAAACTCTTACCGACCGAACATCCACAATCTGTCCCTTGTTTTCGGCTTGCGAATCATGCCTGCGCTCGGTTTTGCAAGAATGGTGCGGCAGAGCGTCAGCACATCTTGGCGACGTCTACTGTTCAGAACGCTTCTCTCGCCGATGGCAGTCTCGTGATATGTGGCCTAGCTTGCCACATCGCCAGAAACTGACTCTAGATGACACTGCCCGCAGCCTCGCTGGTGCCTCTGAGCTCACTGTCCGGCTTTGCGTGACACGTCCAGATTGTGCTCGACGCCTTTCCGCAGATGAATTTTTAACACTTCCCCTCCAGGCCGCCTCATAGGTCAAAGCGCTTGTCACTGTCTCACGGAATGTCGGCATCATCATCATCAATGTACTGCGACGTGTCTCCGGGTCATGAAGACCTTCAATAAACGCCTCAATCTTCATCCTCTCGAGATAATCAGCGCCGAAATTCGCGTAGCACAACTGTACGAGCCGCTCAATGTCTGCTGCATATGTCTGCAGCGCCTCGCTGGCTCTTTGCCTGCGGTTCTTCAGCTCACAGTAAAACAGCGTTTTGTTGTGCTCGTCACTGTATTTGGCCGCCAGCGCCTTTATGACGGTCTCGTAATCACCTCTAAAACCTACCGGAACTGTCTTTATTCCCTCAGCTGCAGGACCTCTTAGAGCCAGTATCAGTCTCCGACCTTTCCTAAGATCGGTCCACTGACTCTCCAAAGCAGCCATATCGAATTGTAGTTTGAATTCGTCGAACGACGTAGTACCATCATAAGTAGGCACTTCTATGGCAAAACTTTCCTGAACTGACTGCACCCTTGCTCGCAGCTGTACCTCTCTAAGGCTAAAAACATAGTGGAGCGGCGAGCAAAGCGAAGAGCAAAGCGGCGAGCAAAGCGACGAAAAGAAATACACGCTTTTCTCGTCACTATGTGCGCTTTGCGTCAAAAGCGTGTATTTGTTTTAGTCGCTTTGCTCGCCGCTTTGATCTTCGCTTTGCTCGCCGCTCCACTATGTTTGCGGCCTAAGCCGTTTGTCTACTTTTCTGTTCACCGAATCCTCCAGACTGTCAATTCGTTTGTCCAAATGTTCTACTCGCGTCTCCAGGTGCTCGACTTTCCCATTAATCCTGTCTGAAATTTCCTCCACTTTCTGCTCCAAGCGCGCAGAATTTTCCTGAAGCTTGCTGGACAATTCCCGATTTGGATTTTCAATTTTCGTTTCCATTTGCGCCGCCCTCTCTCGGTTCGCAGTGTCGACTTTTGCCGAAATTTCCTCATTCGTAGTTTCCAGTTTTGCTGCCATTTCTCGATTCGCAGTTTCGACTTTTGCCGAAATTTCCTGATTCGTAGTTTCCAGTTTCGCTGCCATTTGCGCCGACATTTCGCGATTTTCATGGTTGGAAGTCTCGAACATGTCTTTCATTGCAACCATTAGCTGGCTCATGTCTAATGCTTGTAGTGGCCCAGCCGCTGCAGCCGTACTTTGCAGCGACGCAGCACCAGCAGGCGATTCTCCCCCGATTCTCTAGCTCCAGCGTCCCGAACTCGTGCGCAGTCCAATCGATGCCTCGTGATTCACATGCCTCTCGCAAGCGCAGCTGCAACTCCACCTTTCCGCCAGCAGTCGGCAAATTCCAGGCAGCCAGCTCCTTCTTCAGCTGGTCCACCTTCAGCAGCTCGAGTTTAACCATGTCTGCATTTTTATAATTTTATTTCTTTTTTGTTTATTTTCAGTAGCACAATCCCACTTCTGACACCAAGTGTTACGAAAATGACTTCTCTAAGTTGCAACGTAATACAATTTTAAACGCTGAAATACAATTTTAAACGCTGAAATACAAATTGAAAAATATGAAATTCAATTTTAAAATCTAAAATACAATTTGAAAAATCTGAAATTCAATTTGAAAATCTGAAATACAATTTTAAACGCTGAAATACAATTTTAAACGCTGAAATACAATTTTAAACGCTGAAATTCAATTTTAAACGCTGAAATACAATTTGAATTTTCTAATATACAACTTGAAAAGGTGTAGTTAAAAATTAGTTCGTAACTGTAACTGATTTTAAACTAGTCAAATAGTAAACAAATAGTAAATTAAAAATTACTTGCATATAACCCCATTAAATGAGTTTTCAAATATACTGAATTCAATTCATAAGATTTTTTTTAATTAATGTTTTCAAAACCAAACTACAATTCTTTTAAATAATGTTGTATAACTAATAACAAACCAAACAGCAAAAATTTAAAACATTTCATAAAAATAACAGTTCATTTCATTTTACAACAAAAACATATTTTTCTAAGAATATTCTAAAAAGGCTCAAACATTTATGTAAACTCTGTAAGGCAAAAAAATGTATTTCAGGAAAACTCAAGTAAAACAAAAAAAAAATTCAGCCAGTTCACTTAAGGCACTAAGATATTAAATAAATTCAAGTTTAACGGTGGCAATAGCTGCTCTCAGCTCTTCCATGGGATCAGCTGCATTTATTGAATCTAGTGAAATGAGGAACGAATTGTAGAATTAGTTATGGGAATATTATGCACAGTGAATGTGATTTTGCATATGTGTACGTGCATACATACCAAGAAAAAACCTTAAAAAATTTGTTGTAGTCCTTCAGGCTTATTTTCCCATAAGTCCCAAAAATGTTTACGGCTACAATGACATTAGCAGCTAGCAGGCTCGCTGTAATTTTCCGCGCACAAATGTTCCACTTGCACGTCTTCACTCGTGCCTTCAGCCGTATTCTAAGCCGATTTAAGTAAATGTCTCTCTGTTTTTTTTCACGCGCACGCTTCGATGAATAAACACGATAAGGCGTCCTTTTTAGTTAGCAATGTTGCCAACCTACAAATTCTAACGAACCCAGAAAATATCAATTTTCACATAATAGGCAACCCTTATTCATCGCCATTGGCGACTTGTCGTTTGTACGAATAACGCAACGAGTACGGCACATGCGCTCGTGAACTGTGTAGCCATGCATGATTTTTCAGTCAGTTACAAATTAGTTGTCAAATTAGTAGTTTAAAATTAGTTTCTTTTGCCAAATGACTACTTTTCTCCTGCAGGGTAACAATGTCCTGACATACTAAAAAGCTATAAACTAAAATAAAAGCCTCCGCAGGTGTGTTTACATATCTTCCGATACGACCGATATGCTTCATTATCAAATATAGTAACCACGGAGTCACGATGGACGCCCTAGCATCCGTTTGGGCAAACAATTCGGATAATTAGATTTAGAATTTAGATAAAAATGTGATTTAATAGATTTTATGTTTTTAGTGTACAATTTTCGACAGTTCTCTTAAGATTCGTGACATATAATTTCATCATGGACCTACCTGATGGACGTGGTTGGACTTCGTGCCTTGAGAGAAGTGTTTTTGGGACAATTCGATCATTTTAAGGTGATTTAACGCCTGAAGTCGCTCGTCTAAGCCGATAAATCAGCATCGATTGCAGACTTAAAAAACATTACGAGATTCGATATGCTTGAATGCTTACAACGTAGTCGTAGTTAAGTCGTGTATGTGAAAAAATTTAAAAACATAAATGGCAACCATTGATTTATATAAAAAAAAATTTTATACACTTTTGTAATTTTTCTGTGTTGTTTTTAATTAAAAACGCTTAATAAATCACTAAATACATATTAAAAATTTGTGCAATCCTCAATAAGTTTTAATTTTTTGGTAGTCTCTACAAAATAAATTATCTTCCTAAATATAAAAAAGAAATTGGATGTGTGTAAGCGCATCACACTCAAACGCACCGGCCGATTTCAATGGTTTTTTTTTATTGGATTTGTTTTGAGTCAGTTCAGGTTTGTGCGAAAAGAAAATTCCGGAAAATCTATTGGAAAAGTCGGAAAATCCCTGGCATGTTTGACCGCAAATCACTTGAGAACGGCTGGACCGATTTAGCTGTTTTTTTGGTTGTATTCGTAGTTGTCAGAAAAAGGTTTGTATGAAAGAAATTATTAGGAGAACGGGGCGTGGCACTTTTTCACCAGCCCAAATTTTCAGGCGATAACGTTGGACCCATAAGTCACACATTAATTAAATTCATTACGAACTTACTATTTAGTCAGGTCCTTCGACAGAAGAAATGGGGCGGGTATTGGACAAGGGGGCGTGGCACCATCCATACAAGCCAAATCTTAATAATGGAATATCTTCAAAACTGTAACTGCATTGAAATTTAGTATAGCGTCGTCCATGGATCTGTCATTCTACTGGTAAGATTTGATGGGCGTTTGAAAAGGGGCGGGCACATTTCTTGTGACCAAAATATTCCGCTGGACTATAAGTCGCACAGCAATGAAACTTAGTACGAACCTATCATTTATTCATATCTTTCGACAGAGGGAATCGTGCGGGTATTGAACAAGAAGGCGTGGCGTAGGTAAAAATGAATGAAAATTGGTTTTTGAAATTGGCATGGTTCAAGCGCTGTCCATTTCTTTACTGAAACTTAGCAGCAACATTGCTGATTTGTGGGCCTCGATTGCGTTAATCAGTAGCTCTTCCTTTTCCTTTAGTTGGTTTTCTTCGTCAATTTGCATCCCCATAGATTCGCCATCTCGCGCATTTCATTATAAAAAAAACAAATGTTGTGCGAGACGAAATTCGCCGGGTCAGCTAGTGAATTATAAAATAGAATTGTAGAGTATATAGTTAGTAGAGCAATAACTAGTGTCCGACCGAATATTCGGTTTCGGTTTCGGCCCAAATAAGTGGTTTCGGTTTCGGTTTCAGTTTCGGCCAAAAAATGGCCGAAACCGAAACTTTCTAGAATATTTTTTACATTTTATTGTGTAGCAGATATATAGTGAAAGGAGGAATAATTTAGATGCCACCAATGTAAATAAACTTCTTTTTTTAGCATATAATATTAAATTATTTAATTTTGAATATTAGCGAGTAAGGTACGAAAGGGTGATTTTTTCATGTTTACGTTTTTAAAAAATGAATAAATTGTTTTTTTTTAATAAGTATTTATTTATTTATGCTATGTTTGTTTGTTTGTTCTTTATTTACTTAATGTAAAATTCGTTTGTTGAAAAAAGTGCTTGATATGGTGATTTTTATTTCAACTAGAAAGTTTCGGTTTCGGCCGAATATTAACAAAAAAACCGAATATTCGGTTTCGGTTTCGGCCCAAAAAAGTGGTTTCCGTCGGACACTAGAAATAACCAAGCATTCGGAATCAATTCCTCCAACATGTTGAGAGGCTTCTAGCTTTTAGGACTACATTAAAAATTGCCGCGAATGGAAAGTTTGCGCGTGCGGAAAATAGTGTTTTGTAACTTTTGGTAGTAGGTTAATCGTCAGTTCCGTGAAAGCACACAAATTAAACAAATTACCTGTGCAACAAAAGTTTCGTGGGCGGCCGACTTGCCGCGCACAATGGCAACAAAAATCGTTGCACAGTGTATCACAGCTGTACCGGAAGATTAGTTCAAACGGCAGCAAATAAATTTCGAAATTAGTTCAAAAGCGCACGTGCGTGCAGGTCAATTGGCTTCAGTGTGCGTGAGTGTGCTTGAGCGTTATGTCGCCATGTTTCGCGTGGCAGTTTGGGGTTTCCGGTTGTGGCGTGCAACTGTGGCATGCGGTGTTGTTTTCCTTGCGAGTCCCGTATGCATTGTTGCATTTTTAATTTAATTAAGATACAATTTTCGTTAAGCAATCGGAATTGGTATGCGAGTTGTTCTTAGGTAGATATAATAATAATAATAATTGACTGGCACGACAGCCCGATACGGCGACTAAGGTCTAGCTACCCGCGACCATCCGTGTTGTGCGTGCGAATTTTTACAAGGGTGGAAGGGACCTACAGTTTTATGCCGATTCCGAACGGCGAGTTGGGAGCTTTTTCATAGGCAATTTTACTCTCAGAGGTTTGCCATTTCCTGCTGAGAGGACAGCCGCTGAAAGAAAAATTGTTGTTTTTCTTTTTTCGGTGTTAGCAGTAACGGAGTCTTGAACCTGGGTTAGAGCGTCGCATTTGAAAAAATCCATATGGGCGTGAAACTAGAGACCAAATATAGTAATACTGCGTACTTAGTTTTTCATTTCTACATCCTTTGTCCTTTTAAAAGGACTTAAACATTTTGAAGGGGATAAAAAATTACAAAATATAAAAAGTACTTAACCTCGTTAGAATATGGCGATATGTATATATGTGGTTTTTATTTTTTATTCATAGTTTTATTCAATATTATTAATTAATTAATTAATTATATAAAAATGAAACTGATGTAGGTACGTATTTTTTTTTTTTTTTTTTTTTTTTTTTATTATATTACAACTAGTATAACATTATATACATATACTAACGAGCAATTTTTATCGGGATATCTTACAACAAATATTTAATATAAATGCTCAGCAAAACAGTTAATATTTAAGCTGATTTTTATTAACTTATTTAATTAAATCTTGTGGTTTTTTTCGTTTTAGCCTTCGTTTCCATTTTGTGTTATCATTAAGAATCAAAGCTTCATTGTTCACGTGCTTGTTGAGTCGCGCCGTTTGCGACTGTGCAAGTTTCTTAATGGTTGCCGAAACCGATTCAATGTTGAGGTCGCGTTCTAAATCTTGCGTTCTGATGTACCATGGCGCACGAACAGCGTGCTTGAGTACCTTAGTCTGGAATCTTTGTATTTCCAATATGTTGCTATAGCTGGTGCATCCCCATAGCTGGATTCCATAGGTCCAGATAGGTTTGAGTATTTGTTTATATAGAAGCAACTTATTATATGCGGATACAGCTGATTGCTCACCCATTAGCCAAAGCATTTTTTGGAATTTTAAATCCAGTTCTTCTCTTTTCTTTTTCACGTGCTCACTCCACCTTAGTTTTGTGTCGAGCGTCATACCTAGATACTTGGCTGTATTAGCGTATGGTACTTTTATGTTGTTTATGTACATTGGTAGATATTTGATTTTATTGTTCGTAAAGTTAATGTGCACAGACTTTGTTTCGTTCAGTTTAATGTGCCATTTTTCAGTCCAGTTGTATATTTCATTAATGGCAAGCTGCAATTTTGTAGTTGACTCTATTTCTGTCTTTCCAACACTTAATATCGCTGTGTCATCAGCAAATGTTGCTGTGAAGCAATTGTTGGAATTGGGCAGGTCATAAGTAAACAGCAGATAAAGGAAAGGGCCTAGCACGCTTCCTTGCGGCACACCAGCTTTGATCTCTTTTAGTTCAGAGAACTCATCTTCGTGTCTAACGCGAAAGTGGCGCTCAGACAAGTAGGTTTTTAGGATGTTAAAGAATTGTCTTGGCAGTACATTATTTATTTTCCACAGCAGGCCAGCGTGACATACTTTATCGAAAGCTTTTGTAACATCGAGAAATACGGCAGAGCAGACTTTTTTTTCCTCAATAGTATTTTCAATAATACGAGTAATTCTATGAATTTGGTCAATTGTTGAGTGTTTTGCGCGGAATCCAAATTGGTGTGAAGGAATTAATTGCATATTTTCTATAATATTATTGAGACGTTTTATCAGAAATTTTTCCAGCAGTTTTGATAAAATGGGTAACAGCGATATTGGACGATATGATGCTACATCGTTTGGAGGCTTTCCTGGTTTTAAAAACATAATTACGTCAGCTATTTTCCAATAAATGGGAAAGTATTGCAGCTTGAGGCAAGCGTTCATTATATTTGTTAGTCGTGTAATGATGTTTTGAGGAACTTGTTTGAGGACTTCAGCAGTTATTAAATCAAACCCTGGAGATTTCTTCGGCTTTAGGTTTTTTATCTCATCACTCATTTCAGCTTCACTTATAGGTTCAATATCATGATCATTATCGTTGGCTGTGCCAACATTATTAGGTGGTGGCAGTGGGTCACCGTTGGGTGTAAAAATTTGTTCAAGGTAGTCAGAAAATATGTTCGCTTTTTCTGCGTTTGTTTTCGCCCAACCATTGCACAGTGTGCTTATTTTCAAATCTAGGAGGACAAAAATCAGTAGCGCGGCAAAATGGTATAAATTTTAAGTTCATTTGCTATTAAAGAAGTCGTAAAGATATTGGGATCAGTTTAGAAAAATAATGATATGTAAAAATGTATTATGTAACAACAAAAATCATAAAAATAGTAAATAAGCAAGTAGACCTTTTGATATTATTTTATTTTAATATTATTCACTTTCACCGGTCTCCCTTGTTTCGTCTTCTGAGGAAGCAGTAGAACTTGGTTGAGCTGATAGTAACTCCATCACGGCTGGAGAAAGATTTTTCTTTCGCTTACATGGCAGTTTTCTTAAACTAGATATAACGGGATCCGACTTACAAAAAGCATTTGGAACAATCCATATTTGTGTCTTTGCGTGACATTTTTCTTGTATTATGTTCCCGAAAGTAGTTTATGTCCTTATGACGGGCTTCTTGGACTTCCTCCGAAAGTTGACCGATGGGCAACAAACAACTGCTAATGATTTCGCGTCCATGACATAGAACTTTGTGGACAGTTACTGGCATATAGTACCATGGATAATTTTGAATATAAATATGTTTCCTTACAATACATTTTAAAAGCATCAACGTCAATTGCACGGCCACACGAAATTGATTGGAGAATAACTGAAAAATTTTGAATCAGATTTAAATTAACACAACTCATTCTTGATGCTTTTTCTGGATCTTTAAAAAATGTCCTGGCAGTGTTCCCATCATTAATATTGGCAGTGTCTTGCTTGGGATAGTCAACAAGAAGACCCATTTCCGCTCGAATTACCTTTTGCAGCTCCTTTTTTCTTAACTGCATTCTGTGTTTCTCTTCTCCAGAAACGTGCCATTTTTTTATATCCAAACGGTATGAAATATGCAGCACACATTCAAAAAATCGTATTAATGCATTTAAAGCAGACATTTCAAATTGTAAGGCATTTTCGTTTAAGGTTTTGCTTGCCAATTTTTTCGGATCGTTCATTTCTTTAGGGGAAGCTCCGCAAATGTAGCATATTTGATATGACTTACATGAAGACAAAGTTGCACAAATTTTTCCGTCAACCATAGTGAAAAGTAATGTGTGGTAAATTTTGATAAAACATTCATTAACTTGGAATTTGGTTGGATCAAGATCATTAATTTGAGATTTGATAATTTCGACCTCATCTTTTACGACTTCATCGGTTTCCTTTGTGAATACAAATTTAATAATTCTACAAAATCGTGTCGATGAAGGGCTTGGATTTTCGCATAGTTCTGTACCATCGTCAATACAACACATTTTCATTGGTACAAATGTGTTTTAGGATAATGTATCTTGAACTATGAACTTGAATTTTTTGCTTTTTAGCATAAAGCGATGATATTTTCGGTGCTCTCTGTTCAATCGAAGGCTCATTTTATGGCTCATGGTACTCGCTTCCCTTCTGAGCAGCTTTCGGAACTCGGAACAGCAAATTTTTTTCTTACAGGCACTAACCAGAACATCAAATCAGAACATCTTATTGATTTGCTTTCGTCGCTTTCACTTATTCTGTGAAAATATTTTGAATTTTTAATTCGGCTTCTTGCGCTAAAATTAAAAAGTTTGTTAGACGGCCGCAAAAATCCGCAATGGATCTTTCTTAATATCGACAAAGGACACTTCAAGGATTTTAAAGATATTTCATTTTTAAGTGAATATCGGTGAATATATATACTTTTTTATCTTTTAAAATTAGTATAAGACGAAAAATAAATATTTTTTAACCTGTATATTAAAATCAATATCCCAGTTGAAATACAGCAAATTAGAGCAATTGATTGATTAAAACCAAAACTACATACCTGATGACATGTTTTCACTATATAACAAAAAAATTTAAACAATCTGGCATACAACCAAACTCGTACTAGATTGTGCTTCGATATAAGTAAAAAATAAAAAAGTTTTTCAGTTTAAGAAAAGGTAAAGTTTGAAGACCCTGTGTACCTTTGTGCACAACACCATGGTCATAAAATCAACCTTTATAGACAGTATGATGTATTGACAGTTGATCCATGGTGTTTTTTCATTAAAAAATGGTATTTAAAAATTTGACTTTTGTCCTCCTAGATTTAAAAAATAGCACACTGTGCATTGTTATCTGTTCTGATTGGTGGACTCTGAGTAGTTGGCTGTTTAAACTTTTTGGTGCATTTCCACAGTGAGTAATTTGTGTCTTTTTTATTATTTAATTGCTGTAAGTAGTTTGTAAACGATTGGTTTTTGAATTTATTAATTTGGCGGCTGAGGTCTTTTGCTGCTTTATTCAAAGCTGCTTTATCGACGGGTGCTCTCGTTTGATGCCATCTACGACGCAATTGCCGCTTTTTTAATACCAGTTCTTTTATGTCCTTTGAATATTTGTGGCCAGTGGAAACTTTCATTGGAAAAGGAGTGCTAGACCAAGCAGAGTGTTGTATTTTTCTTGTCAGGTTTAAGACTTCTTCGTCTATCTTTGTTGTTGAATCCATTAAAGAGGTGTTGTCTTCGCATTCCTCTAGAATTTGGTGGAAATAATCCCAGTCGGTGTATTGATTGGTTAATTTGGGGACTGGATCCCTTAGCATCACTGTTTCGCTGAGTGTTAGAAAGATTGGCGAGTGATCTGAGTTCATGTCTAGCCCGTTCTCAATAGCAAGGTAAGAGCTGGAAACCTTTCTCGTAATAAAGAAATCTATAAGATCCGGAATTTTTTGTGGATCAGATGGCCAATAAGTTGGCATACGTGAGGATGCAGTATTGCAATTTGTTTGCCGAAGCGCCTTGAAGAGTTCCCTTCCTTTTGTGTTTGTGAGCCTAGATCCCCAATGGACATGTTTTGCATTAAAATCACCGCCCATAATAAACTTGGTTTTATGGCAGTCAATAAGTTGGATGTATTGATCGCATTTGACTTGGTGTCTTGGAGGACTATAGACAGCTGTCAATGCTAGCTCACCTCCAGCGTTAATTGTGATGGTAGTGGCTTGGAATTCATTTGTACTCATTTTTTCTTGTTCGTAATGTTTAATACTACTTCTAATGATTACAGCACTACCTCCTCGTGCATTGTTGCTTGGGTGAATAGTATGATAGGTTTCAAAATTATTAACTTTAAAGTAAGTTTGATTGGTAAAGTGTGTCTCAGCAATCAAGCAAATATCAATTTTTTCTGAATTTAGAATCATTTCCAATTCTTGCTTGTGCTTTTGGAGGCCGTTCGCGTTCCATAGCATTATTTTTAAAAAGTTAGGCATGAGTGACTGACTGGTATATTTTAATTTCAAGATTTTTTAGCCTTTGCTCGAGCGATTTGTTAAATTCTTGTTGTTCAGTTAGTTTTTGCAGTATTTTTGCGAGCATATTTTCATCATCAGCAGTGACATTTTCGTTACTTTTTGCCACCTGTGCGAAGGTTGGCTGGTTGCTTGGTACTGAAGATGTTCTTGTTTGATGTGATATGATTTTCGGGTTAGCTTTATCCTTGCTTTTTTCTGCTTCTTTGGTTGCGCTCTTAGCCTCTGTGTCCCTATTCCGCTGTCCGCCTTTCTTATCTCGAATTTTTTGCAATTCTTTTGCTACTATGCAGCCTCTGTAGCTAGCAGGGTGTGCTTCTCCGCAATTGCAGCATTTTGGTGGCTGCTCCTTTGGTTTTGTGCAGTCGATGGTTTTGTGTTTCTGTGAGCATTTGACACAGCGAGGCTGCTTACCGCAATAGTTTTGAGTATGTCCGTAGGACTGGCATAGTTTGCATTGTGGTATTAATGTAGTTTTTTTAACCGCTTCGATTTTGACAACCGCATGTAAGATTGTTTTTATTTCATAAATCTTTTTAATATCTTCTGTTGGTTCAAAAGTAAGTAGAAACATATCTAACGGCTCCTTCGTTTTAAATTTTAGTTTTTTCACTGCATTAGTGACTTTTAGGCCTTGTCTTTTAAGATCAAGCATGACTTCTGCAGGATCGCAGGAGTGATGAAGATTTTTCGCTATTACTTTGATTGGCCTTGTTTGCTTGTTTTCATAAGTATACCAAGATATATTTTGCGCTGATAGCGACTTTGTAATCTTCCTATAATCGTCAGAATCGAATGTGTTGATTTTATATATTTTGTTATTCAGCAGCTTGATAGAGAACGCATTGCTGGATTCGTTTTTAACTAAACTGAACAGTTTTTGGTACTCACATTCAGCCGTGACCATCATTGGTGGTGGACGTGGGGTTCTTTTAGCATCTTGTAGTGTTTTATCAGTAGCTATTTCTGAGTTTTTATTTGAACTTATTTGTTCGGGTGAACTGACAGCTTTCCGTTTTTTAGTTGGACGCTTTTTTAAAATCCAGTCCGTCTCTCGAGCTAGCTCTTCTTCGTCGGTTTCATAATGGAAAGTTTTATTTTGTTGTACTGTGTTAGTTTTGCTGGTGGATACAGTTTGCACTTTTAATTTAGAGTTTTCTGTTTTCAGGTGTTGTAATTCTTTGTTTAATTCTTCGCAAATTTTTTGCATATTTTCTAGTTGTTTTGTTAAGTTTTTAATTTCAGATTCGTACTGAATCGATTTGTTAATATCTTCTTGTTTTTTAAGGATATGGCCACCTCCTGGTGGTGGAGTATCGCCTAATCCCATAGTACGAGAATTTTAGAAGTCTGGCAGCACGAAAGTTAGTGCTTGGCAGCGACAAGTCGATAATGCAGTTCAGTTTGACAGTTGTCTGTCATATGTTTATTTATCGCGGCTTGTTTACTTCCACGAGTTTCAGAATTCCGCAATTTTGAGTGTGAGTGATTTAAGAAAATCGCCCGAGGTCACTATCCGTGATCGCAAGGATGAAGGCGCGTCCCTCGTTCCGGCACCGGCGCGGCTACTTCCCTGAATTTTGTGGGTTTCTCGAGTTTGCTTGTAAGTTTCCTGGAGCTCCAGTGGACACGTCCGTTCGGTTTCACAATTCACTCAACTGATGTAGGTACGTATGCGGGAACGATGTACGTATGTCTTGCTTCGTGCGTGGTCGTCTTTCTTCTGTCCCTCGTTCAGTATCGTCTGCCCGTCCGCGTTACTTTTGTCCGTCCGTTTTGTGCTATTATAGCAGTTTCGGTCCGAGTTGCCACGTCACTGTTCGTCCGTCCGTTTTGTACTATTATAGCAGTTTCAGTCCGGGTTGCCGCGTCACCGTTCGTCTGTCCGTGTTGCCCCATTCCTACATTCAGCCGTCCTGATGATTCATTCGTCCCGAATGATGTACTACTGTGTACAAAGAATACCCGGAATTCGATTTCTTCGATTATCGTGGTGTTGTGCATTATGAGTTCCTTCCGCCGGGCCAAACTGTCAACAAGGAATTTTACTTGAGCGTTATGCGTCGTTTGCGTGAAGCTATTCGCAAAAAGAGGCCGGATTTATGGAGAGACAACTCTTGGTTTTTGCATCACGATAATGCACCATCTCACACGGCATTGGTTCTTCGTGAGCATTTCGCCAACTCATATCGTTCCACAGCCACCGTATTCGCCTGATTTAGCTCCTTGTGACTTCTGGCTATTCTCCAAACTCAAAAGACCACTTCGAGGACACCGTTTTGAATCGATTGAAGAGATTCAACGTGAATCGCCGCGCGTATTGAAGGCCATACCGGAAGGTGACTTTGGCATGCTTCGAAGATTGGAAAGTCCGTTGGCATAAGTGCATTGCATCGGGGGGGGGGGACTACTTTGAAGGCGATGAAATTGATTTGGAAGAATAAATAAAGATTTTTTTAATCATAAACAAATTCCGGGTATTCTTTGTACACAGTAGTATACCATCGTTTTATGAATTCAGCTACCGTCGATGTCCGCCCAGGACCCTCGTGTTCTCCGACTTTACCTACTTCATACCTATCGTGTCCCAACTTCTTTAGGATTTTATATGGGCCCAGATATTTAGATTTTAGTTTTAACGTGTTGCCAAACTGATTTCTTTTGATCGCGACTAAATCGTCGACCTCGTAAGTTTCTGGTACTTTTCGGTGCGCGTCGAAGTTTTTGCGATTTTCCTGTTGTATGTTTTGGATGTTTTCCTTGGCTATGTCCCTAATTGCTTCGCGTTCGTCATTTAGTTCATCTATTGCAGCGTTATTTAAAAACTCGTTCAACTGTGTTACTGATTTAAGACGCATTTCGCATCCCGTCAAAATGCGAAATGGTGCAGCGTGTGTACTTCTAGCCGGTGTGTTATTAATGTGCTGTTGCACCTGATCGACGTATTTGTACCACTGTTCTGGGTGATCGGCAGAGAGTTTAGCTAACATGGGTACCACGATCCGATGCATACGTTCGACCTGCCCATTTCCGCGTGGCACCCCTGTTGTTATTAGAAGATGTTGGATTCCCTGATCTGAGCAATACTCCCTAAATGCATGTGAGGTGAAAGCTGCGCCTTTATCCGAAATTATTCTCCTAGGGTTACCGAATATAGCTGCCTGCTTTCTTAGTCGTTCGATTACTGCCACGGCACTCGTGTCCTTTGTGGGGTACAACCACACAAATTTTGAAAATGAGTCCACCACCACGAAAATATAGTTGTATTGTTTGCCTGTGGTTGCCATCGGGCCTACATGGTCGATGTGGTAAGTGCAGAGCGGCTGACTTTCTTTGGTAATTGGTGATAGAAAACCCTCTTTTTTGCCCATTTTCGCGTTTACCATTATGCACTCGATGCAGCTATTTACTATTTTTGTCACTTTAGCGTATAGTTTCGGTATGAAATATGATTTTTCGATTATTTCCTGCGTTTTTTTCGTTGAGTAATGCCCCGGTCTGTGCGCTATTTTTATGATTTCTTCCTCCATCTGGGATGGTACTAGAGAAGTTCTTTTGCAGGCTCTTTATATAAAACGTCTTGAAACATATAAAAGTCTTCGTATTCGTCGTGTTCTAATATCTTTACTACCGCCTTTGTCCAGTCGTCTTCTGATTGTGCTTGTTTAAGCCGGTGCCTGAGTGTGTCCTCTATAAGCAAACAGTAAACTCTAGATAACGCGTCAACGTGGCGCATCTGTGAACCAGTTCTGTGCTCGATTTGGTAATCGAACTCTTGTAAAAACATTGCCCACCGCGCGATCCTAGGAGGAGCGTCCTCCTTGCCCTTCGTCATCGCAAACGCGTTGCAATCTGTGATAATTTTAAATTTGGGACCCATTAAATATATTCTCCACTTCTTGAGTGCCTCTACCACTGCTAAGACCTCGAGCTCATACGCGCTATACTTCTGCTATGTTGGTGTCGTTTTCCGACTCATAAATTGCACTGGATGAAATACTTGATCTTCTGACCACTTTTGTAATAACATACCACCGAATCCGAATTTTGATGCATCGGTGTGGACTTCCGTTTCTGCCATTGGGTTAAACAACCGCAATATTGGTGATTTTATGAGCTCGTTTTTCAATTGTTGAAAGGATGCGCATTGTTCGACTCCTAACTCAAATTTAACGTCTTTCTTTAACAGGTCTGATAATGGTTTTGCTGTCAGTGCGTGATTTTTGATAAATCGTCTGAAATAGGAAGTTAACCCCAAAAAACGCTCCATGCCTTTTCTGTCCTTCGGCATTGGATATGTGGATATAGCTCGTGTTTTTTCCTCGGAAGGCCTTATCGTGCCCTGTTCGATTATGTACCCCAGAAAATAACCCTCTTTTGCAAAAATTGGCATTTTTCCATTTTATCCATATGCCGTGTCGTGTTGCTACCTCTAGCACTCTACCTAACTGTCCCAAGCCCTCCTCCTCGTCTTTGGATGGTATGATTAAGTCATCCATATAAATAGCCATGACTCCTTCCCTAATTGGGTCTCTGAAAATGGCGCTGATAAATCTGCAGAATGTTGCTGGTGAGTTGGAGATGCCAAAGGGTGCGTACAAAAACTCGTATTGCCCTCTGTGAGTTACAGATGATGTATATTTTCTCGATTGGGGTTCTACTGGGACGTGAAAAAATCCGTCTTTGAGGTCTAGTGTGGTAAAAACATTGGCTTGCTGGAGTCGGTCTACAATTCCGTCGATTAATGCCATTGGGAAATTGTCTTTGACGATTTTTCCGTCCTTCTTGTTTACTAGCACAACCAGCGCATCGTGCACCGACGCGCTAGGCTGGATTATCCCTTGCTCTAACCAATCTCCTACTTGTTTATCTACGATGCATTGATTCTCCTCGGTCGTTGGCACACGGGAGCTTCGTCTGTTAAGATAATTTTCATTTCGACAGGGCTTACTGCGTTTCTTTGTGGAGTATAACCACGAACTAAAGCCGTTATTGCTGCTGTATGTCTCGAATGAAGGTGTGACAAATCTAGTTCGTCGCGAGTAACTTCGTCGTAGTTCATACACAGACACTCAAACTCTTTCCAATGGACTGAAACGTTTTCCTCATCTTTCCCCTTCTTGCTAAATTTTTCCACTTCCTTAACTTTTTCTTCAAGAACTTTTTCCGTAAAACGCACCCCATGTTCTCTAACCTCAATATCAACGTGCTCTAGGATTGATGTTCCGATAATAGTCTGGTATTCGAAAGCGTCATCCTCTACTACATGGAATGGGAGTTTAAATTCTATTTGGTCTACCTCAACGTCGGCGGTAAATCTACCGATTGTTGTCAGCTGGCCACTACCTACCCCAAACATTCTTCGTTTGTCTTCTTCCAACTCTAGCCCTTTATTAATTTTCTTAAACTCGCTGTGGCTCATTAGACACAGGTTGCAGCCGGTATCTATTAAGGCCTTAAATTCGAGGTTGTGTATTATAATTCTTTTAAGCTTCAGGTTCCCTATATTTCCGTTGTGCCTTCTCCGCTGCGAAGAGTGTTGACATTGCTCCCCTCCTGTTTTATCTTTGATTCGTCCTTGCGTGTGCATTCAAAAGACCTATGACCCATTTCGTTGCAGCGAAAACATTTGTATTGTGAGCTGTTGCACTGTTTAGCGAAATGGTTTGAGTCACCGCACTTGAAACAGCGCAAATTGGTTTTAGTGTGTGTTGGCTGTTCTGATCGTTCACTTTTAACCCGTATTCTCATACCCGGGTACCCGGGTGCCCACTGCGATGTATTTTCGTGAAAAAAACTGACAAATAATGAACATTTTTTTTTACCTTCCGGATCCTCGTTATTTAGGTGAAAAGCGAACAAATCATATATTTAAAAAATTTTGTTTTTTTAATTAACAAAATATTGAAAACTTAAAAATTTCATGAAATGGGTACCCGGGTACCCGGGTGCCAAACGACGTTAGTAAGTTTGGGTATGAGAATAAGGGTTAATGGCAAGCTGTGGCGTCGTTCCCCCCTGAACTTTGATGTGGAAGATTTATAACAAATTTTTTCGTAAATGATTATCTGTTGTTTTAGCTCCGAAATGGACTTTGCCTGGTACAAGACTGATTTGTTTATGTTACTGTCTGGGATGCCCTCGATGAAGTATTGCCTCGTGTCTTCATCGTCTAGGGTTACCGCTTTACCTATTTCCATAATAGCGTACAGATATTCCCTAAGTGTTTCGTCTGCCCGCTTGCGCCTGTTTTGCAATCGTTTATGAACATCTGCTGACGACAGCTTTGTCTCAAATTCCTTTATTAATGCTGTTTTCAATAGATCCCAAGTTGTCAGTCCCCTCTCACTTTTTACGAACATCTTCGCTGCGCCTTTTAGTAATTGTTTGCTGTAAATGAATTTTTGGGTGTTATCCCACCCCACTGCGGCTGCGTTTTCTTCAAAGTCCTCCGCCCACGTCGTCACGTTTCGCGACCCATCCCCCTCGAACGTTGATACTTTCCTCTATCTCTCTTCTTTTGTATTACAAAATCAATGTTGTTATTTGTAATCTTATATGAACTGTGTATAATGAGTTTCGATATTACAAGGTAGTATTTCAGTATTTTGATAATTACAATGTTTTATAACATGAATGCAATTGATATTGCGAGACAATATTGGTAATTACAGTGTTTTATGATCTTACGTATACAAATGAAAAATGATTGTTCACTACTATACTAATATTTCCAACCTGCAACTCTTTTTTCTTCTCTTTTTTTTATTTGTATTTTGTTGCTCTACTCTTACTTGCGTTGGGTTTAAGTCTTTCACCCTTATTTGTTGCCGACTTTGATTCTGCGCGGCTACTTTGATTCTGCTGTGCTGCTTCGCTGATGTCTGCTGTGCTGCTTTTTTGAGTTCACCATTAGCACTTTTGCGTTCACCGTTAGTGCGTGTGATGCGCGTCACTTTGGGGTTTGGTGACCTTTTACACTATTTTTGTGGGAGCCCCCGTCATGGGTGGCGTCCAAGTCTCGCTGAAGCTGTTAACCGGCGTCCAGCGTATCGTCACACGCGCGGTCGCATCTGCGCAAGTGCGCCTACGTCCTGGTGTGTTGCTGCTTTCGTCTGGTCGTTTCGGCCGCACTATTAGCTGCAGCGCTCATGCGTCACTCAAAGCACTTTTTTTTGTAATTTTCACTGTGTTCCTTGTGAATATGTTTTTGTCACTCTGGGCTGCCGGTGCTTAGCCTCTTACTTTTGTGCGTTTATATACCGCTACCGAACCGCCACTTCTGACACCATTTGTGGTTTTTATTTTTTATTCATAGTTTTATTCGATATTATTAATTAATTAATTATATAAAAATGAAACTGATGTAGGTACGTATGCGGGAACGATGTACGTATGTCTTGCTTCGTGCGTGGTCTTTCTTCTGTCCCTCGTTCAGTATCGTCTGCCCGTCCGCGTTACTTTTGTCCGTCCGTTTTGTGCTATTATAGCAGTTTCGGTCCGGGTTGCCACGTCACTATTCGTCCGTCCGTTTTGTACTATTATAGCAGTTTCAGTCCGGGTTGCCGCGTCACCGTTCGTCTGTCCGTGTTGCCCCATTCCTACATATATATCAAATGAAAGAGGAAAAGCTCAAGAATTTAAATAAAATTTATTTTTATCTATTGGTAAAAAAGGATATGAAAAAGGTCCTTCGGAAATTTTAATCCTTTGTATCCTTGAAAATTTATATAGAACTTTCTTGAAAAGTAACTATGTTAAAACCCAAAATCTCTTTGATCAAGTGTCAAAATTTCATTACTCTAACTTTATTGATTCGAAAGTTATTAAAAAAAGGCGGAAGCTGCAATTCTAATGAACTATACAAATTCTAATTTATTTGAGTATCAGTGTTTTAAATAATAAAAAGATACAAAATCAATGAAGCGAGAATAATGAAATTTTGACACGTGATCAAGGAGATTTTGGGTTTTAACATACTTACTTTTCAAGAAAATTCAACATAAATTTTCAAGGATATAAAGGATTACAATTTTTAAAGGACCTTTTTCATATCCTTTTTTACAAATAGATAAAAAAAATTTTATTTAAATTCTTAAGCCATTCTCTTTCATTTGATATACATATCACCATGTTCTAACGAGGTTAAGTATTATTTATGGGGCATTCCATACAAAATTTGCCACCAAAATTTTTTTTTCCATGAAAATATTTTTTTTCGTTGAAGTTGTCGAAAATATTCGATACGTATTTTTTTATTCTTATTTTTTACGCGTTATTTTCGAGAAAAAATTTTTCGAAATTTTACTTTCGTAATAAAGTACATTTTTCCAATCGTTAATACTAAAAAACCTAATATAGGTATGAAAAAATTTCCTCAACATAAAATTTACCCTTTTTTCTCAGCTTTCTAATGAGGTATACTAAATTTTCATCATATCATTTATTCGAAGAAAAAAATTGCAAATTTATAAACAAATAGAATTTTTTTAAAGATGGACCTAATTTTTTTTCTTTTTTTTTATCGAAAAACATAGTCCAAACATTCTTCTGAATTATGGAAAAATTTTGGAGTGGAGGCTCAAAAGTTAAGGAGCAATGCATTTTTATATTACGGCTCGCGCGCGCGGAGCGTACCGCAGCGCGACTCGGTCGTACGCAGGCTGGACCGTAAAAGTTCTTGACGCCTACGCGCCGGGTAAAATGTTCACTGCGGTACGCTTTGAGGAAATTTGTTCATACCTATATTAGGTTTTTTAGTATTAACGATTGGAAAAATGTACTTTATTACGAAAGTAAAATTTCGAAAAATTTTTTCTCGAAAATAACGCGTAAAAAATAAGAATAAAAAAATACGTATCGAATATTTTCGACAACTTCAACGAAAAAAAATATTTTTATGGAAAAAAAAATTTTGGTGGCAAATTTTGTATGGAATGCCCCTTATATTTTTTTATTTTTTTTCCCCTTCAAAATTGTGAAGTCCTTTAAAAGGACAAAGGATGTATAAATGAAAAACTGAGAACGCAGTGTTACTATGTTTGGTCTCTAGTTTCACGCCCATATGTATTTTTTTCGGTGTGAAACATTTTTTTAATTTTTGTCGCACGGTGTAATCTCTTCATTTGACCCAAACTTATTGCATATTTCGAAGCAGGAAATAGATGCAGAGGGCTGAATGTGGAGAATATGCTGGATGAGGTAGCAATTCATAACTTACTCTATTCAATTTTGCTATTACGACTTCGAAGTTACGCACAAGTGCGGTGCGTTGATCTGGTCGAAGAAAACTTTTTTCGCTAAACATGGTCAGTTTGCCGTTTTGGTTATTTTTAACTAAAAATGGTTATTTTTATTTTTGAAAATGGGTTTTGGTTATTTGGTGATTTTTGATCCCATTTGGTTATTTTTTAGAATACGCTGATACAAATGTATCATCTAGCACAATGGGAGTGGCAATAATATTGATACTGGTTGATAGTAGCAACTCATAGCCATTGCTATTTCTCGTAAAAAAGTAAGCAGCATTGTTAAAATCGATAACTATGTTTTAAAAAGAGTCAACAACACGTTCGCGGACGTTGACTACTAATTAAAAATAATATCGCCTGTCTATTTTTGCAGGTCACTGAAATTTTTACTGTGCGTGAACGTGTTATTTATTTATTTTATGTCACACATACATACATATGTGCCAAAAGCCTTTTAAATGTTCCTTAAATCTTGAAATTTATGTATGAGTTATTTATTTTGTTTATGTCGAATAATCATTTTGGTTATTTTTGTTCCTGGTTATAAATTGTTTTTTCTTGTGGCAATGCTGATGAGCACTGTTCTTGTCTTGTCGTTCCGTTGTGCTCCCTACATTATGGAGGGCGTTGCATGAGATTCATATTAAATTTCCATTATGTAAAAATATATAACCGCTTGAAATAATAAAGTCTATCATACGGTGGCAAGTGGCATAAAGTGTAGCCTGGGCTGATTATTGGGCATTTGAAAGCTGGTTTCGGGAACTCAAACGTAATATCTGCAATAAACATCAAAATCGACAAATCGATGTTTCGAGTGGCTCTCTGACTCTGAGATTTCTAGAGTTTCAGGAAGAATTTTTCTCAAAAATGCAGCAGGGAAAATGCCATTGAAAACATTTCAGGCAGATTCCTGATAACTTCTGACCTGATCTAAAAAATTGCCACAAAAAATTCCAGCATATACCCAAAGATACAAGTAATTGATAGTAATAGGGTAGCTAATAATAGAATAGAATGTGATAATAGATGATGGCTATAAAAGAGAGCAATTAAATATTTTTTCTTTTTCTAGTTTTTATTTTTGTAACTTTAGTTTCTTATCGTTTTTGTATGAAATCAACTAAAGTACATATATCAGAAAACGTTTGTGTTTTTACTTTTTGATGGTTGATTAACTAAACTTATAAGATATTTCATGTCTTAAAAGCTTGGGTGAATTAATTGCAGTTTTTGTCATCAATTACCCCACTGTGCGGCGTCGAATCTATGAAACAGCTCTGCATACGAGGTCTGTCCAAAAAGTATCGCGAATTTTGAATTTCCGCGGGTTACGTATATTCGATTTTCGATTTTGGGCGGCCATTTTAAATGTTCAGTTAATTTTTGACAGCTGTTTTGCTTGGACATGCTTTAGGCCGTCTTCGATTTTTGCCTATTCCAAAAAAAGGTGTGAAGCTTTTGCTTAAAGTTTTCTTCGCCACAGGGTAGAATGATCTATACGGAATATTACCTGCAAGTTATGCGCAGTTTGCGCGAAGCAATCCGCCAGAAATGCCCGGATTTGCGAAGAAAAAAAATTGGCTAAAACCAACACATTAATCATGCCGCAGCCACCGTATTCCCCAGAACTGGACCCCTGTGACTTTTTCTTGTTTCCGAAACTGAAGAGGCCGATGAAAGGACGACGCTACGCTACGATTGAGGAGATAAAGACGACATCGAATGAGGAGCTGAACAAGATTACAAAAAAATGATTTTTGAAGTGCTTCGAGGATTGGACAAAAAGTTGGCACAAGTGTATAATATCTGATGGGGATTATTTTGAAGGAAACAAAATACCAGGTATGCGCCTATGAAACCGGTAATTATTTTTGAAAAAAACACGTTTATTGTGAGGAAATGATTACAATTTTATTCTTCAAAGTAATGGCCATCGCTAGCTACACATTTTTCCCATCTCTCAGGCAATTTATGGATGCCTCGCCAAAAAAATGTTTCGTCTTTTGCCTGAAACCAATCATCGATCCATTTTTTGACTTCTGCGTGAGAATTGAAGCGCCGTTCCGTTAATGCGTGGCCCATCGATGCGAACATGTGATAATCCGAAGGCGCCAAGTCTGGTGAGTAAGCCGCATGAGCAAGAGCTTCCCAGTTGTACGATGCAACCAATTCTTTGGTGGCTCTAGTGCGGTGTGGTGGTGCGTTGTCATCGAGGAAAATCACTTTGTGCTGCCTGGCTTCATATTCTGGGCGTCTTTGGCGTATAGCACGGTTCAAATCGGCCAATTTTTGTTGGTAACGTTCACCGTTAACCGTTTCACCAGGTTTTAGAAGGTCATACCATATGACACCACGCTGGTCCCAAAAAACACATAGCATGGCCTTCTTTCCGAAGCGATCTGGCCTTGCGGTCGATTGCGCACTTTCGCCGCGGTTAACATACGATCTTTTTCGTTTGGGATTCTTGAAATAGACCCACTTTTCATCACCAGTTATGATTCGATGCAAAAACGACTTTCTTTTGCACCGGGCGAGCAGCATTTCACAAGTGGTTTTTCGGTTTTCTTGCTGCCTTTCAGTCAGTTCATGTGGCACCCATCTACCGACCTTTAAAATTTTTCCCATTGCTTTTAAACGTTTTCCGACGGTCAACACCCAATTGTTCTGCGAGCTGTTCTTGCGTTTGGCCATCATCTTCATCGAGCAATGCTTGCAATTCGGCGTCTTCAAACTTTTTTGGTGGCCGGCCACGCTCCTCGTTTCTCACATCAAAATCACCACTTTTAAATTTATTGAACCACTCGTTACACTGTGTGCGACCAAGAGCATGCTCGCCGTAAGCTTCCACAAGCATTCGATGCGATTCAGAAGCGTTTTTCTTCAAATGGTAACACAAAATTAACTGTGTCCGCAAATCGTAATTTGTAGGCACGTAATCCGACATTTTCCGGAGCGTCAAACAATGCGTTGTTGGATGAAACTTGACAAATTGTGAACTGAATATTGTTGACATATGACAGAAGAAGTAAACATGACATTTAGTACGGTTCCGAAGTTTATAAATATTCGGCGATTTACCGCTAGATGTCGTTACCGGTTTCATAGGCGCATACCTGGTAGATATTTATGAAAAAATAATTTTTGAAAATACTCAATATGCGCCGGTGATCGTGTCGCTGCGACCTTATTGTCGGACAAATCCACCTTGGCCTTCTTCAGCTTCGATTCACAACGAAAAGACCACTGCTACTGTTGTTCCTTTGTCTCTGGTGTGTTATGATTAGGGATCGGAATTATATGCAAGTACATATTTTTCATTCCACAACTAGCAGCGCCCCGCGGCTTTGCACGCAAATGTTAAGTCAATGGGCTCAATAAATCAAGATTTTCTTAACACTTAGGGCCAATTTTTCAGTGCGAGTTTAAACGCAGTTCAAACATAGTTTCCTTGAACTTGGTTTAAATATAAACTCAGTTTAAACGACAAAGCAGTTTTTCAGTGCTAGTTTAACTGGAGCAAATATTTGTCATTTGGGTGTGGCAATACCGGCAATATTTTTATCTAGCTAATAATTTTCCTTTGTTTTGATTGTCATTCGTAAATCAATTCTTTGCGCTCAAATAATGTATTTCATCAAAAAATTCAAAATAAGCAAACGGAGTCCAAATTTTTCGTCTCGGGAAATCGAATGTCTTCTTGCACTTGTGAAAAAAAATAAACAAGTGCTCGAGCGCAAGAAGACAGACCGCGTGAGTGCCGAGGAAAAACAAACGAAATGGAAAGAAATTGAGGCAAGAGCTGACCAAAACAAAAAATAAATGAACTGTCAGAAGCTGTTGACAGTTTAAACTTAGTTTAACCATGCAGGGTTGGGCGTTTAAACTGAGTTTAAAGTTCAGTCAAGTTTGACTGAAAAATTCGATTTTGCGTTTAAACTAAGTTTAAACTAGAAACTGAGTTAAACTCGCACTGAAAAATTGGCCCTTAGCCGTCCGCACGTCTTGTAAATATTTATTCGCTTGGCGCTGGCAGCGCTAATCCGGATTACTTGGCTTGTCACCGGCCGTTTTTGACATTATCGGCAGATTATGAATTGTTAAGTTTTACTAATCTCATAAGTTCTCAAACTTGTTCCCCTACTTTCCTGAAATTTCGAAGATATACATACGTAACTAAGTACAAAATTTGACCCCTTAAATCAAGTTTCCCTATACAAACTCTGGGGATATTACGGTTTCCGTGGCGCCGCCATTTGATGATGTTTTTAGATAGATTGAGCGAAAATAAATCGAAAATGACACTTCTTCTTCCACTCCATATAACTGGCATTCACAACAGCAAAAAAGCTGAAAAAATATTGACAACATTGCCATATTGAAATGTTTAAATTCGGTATAAATGTACATTTTATTCATGAATTTATGCAGAAATACTGTTAGCACTTTACTGATACTCCGGCACACTAGTTTCTCCCATGAGGGTTATTTTTAAAGCGCCCGGCCGAAGGCCGGCCACACAAATAGAGTTTGGATGCAGAAGTACTGTAAATATTTTACTGAATCTGAAGCCCTACTTGCACTTAAGAGGGTTATTACCCCTCTCCCTCTTTTTCCATCTAATCGCTCCACCTTATCGGCAGGTAATTACAATTTTTCTGGTTTCGAAGGTAAAGTTAAAAAAATTCATTAAAAATTACTAAACATTTTCGACGGGTTTCCTTTCAAGGGGGGTATATGGGGAACCCCCCTACCCACCCACAAAATTGTATCCCCCTCCTCGACCGCCCAGATATATATCCTATAATATACGTGTTTCGAAATTTTAAATTTTGAACCTCGATATCTCGAAAAATTTTATTCTTCATTTTCGACTTCTTTTTGGTCGATCTATCTGAAGACACCCTCAAATGGCGACGCCACGGAAACCGTAATCGTGCCCAAACTCTTAACCCATCGTTGACCCCGTCAGATTTCGATTTTCGAAAAAATAAAAAACACGTTTCGGTTTATTTATCATTTGGTGTACTTTAATCAAGTTTGAAGACAAAACCCCCATTAAATCATGCTTATCCATACAAACTTTTAACCCTTAATTTACTCTGTTTGATTTCGATTTAAAAAAAACTGAGAAACACGTGTTTCATTATTTCGCATTTGAAGTACTTTTACCAAATTTGAAGTGAAGAACGGGCCAAACAATTTTGTTTTCCCATAGAAATATTTAACCCTTGGTTTACCTCGTTATATTTAGATTTTCACAAAAGTAAAAAATATGTGTTTAATTCTTTTTTATTTCTAATGGTTTCACAAATTTTTAAGTCAATAGTTGGTTGACCTTGATTGACCCCGTTAGGTTTTGATTTTCAAAAAATTGAAAAATACGTGTCGAATTATTTTTATTTGAAGTGTTCAAGTGTGTGTGTGAAGTGTTCACCAAATTTGAAATCAATAGGCTCATTAAAATGCGTTTCTTCATACAGCACCTTAAGCCATGTTTTGCCCTTTTAGACCCCGAGTTTCAAAAAATCCCTTTTTAACGAAGGTTCAGTTTTCAAGATGTACCTACACTGCAAATTTCATGTTTGTAGCTTCAGCGGTTCGACCTGGCTGGAGTGCATATGTTTTGCATACACGTATACAGTACATTCCGTTTAGCTGCCTATTCGCTTAGGTTAGCTGCATGATTTGGCCAAAATACTACTTCGCAAACCGAATTTTCTTTGAAAATGTTACATTTAGCTGCATTTCACTTAGCTGTACTATTCCGTGTAACAGTCCTGTTTTTGAGCAAGTTTTCTTTGATTTGTATGAAAAATACTTCGTTTAGCAGCACTGGAAAATGTTTACGAGTTAAATTTTATTAGCAATCTACCCCATTTCAACACGCACGCTTCGTCATTTCAACGTCGCTTTCGAAATGGAGGCAATGGTTGTGAAATTGTCAAAAAAGAAATATCCGCAGGGTAAAATTACGATTATTTTACATAAAAGCATATCAGTAAGAATATGTACATAAATATTTTCATTATATCCAGTGTATATATACATATTATGTATGCATAAGCATAAGGAGTGCGTCGAATAAAATTGTCCGTTACAAAAATGATTAAATCTTTTGCACAGTGCACCGAAATGGGACAAAAATAGAAAAATTTTATGTCACCGATTTCAAAGAAATTACTGTCATTTGAAAGATAATACTTTCATTAAGCAGGATCTCAAACTATTTCTTAATCGGGTAAATTTAAATTTTTGAGAGAGTTATAGCATTTACAAGTTCATCAAATTCAAGAAATATGGTTTTGTGATAAAATGCAGTTTTGAGCGTCAACAATTGAAAACAAAACCAAAACACAATTTTCGCTTCAATCGGAGAAAACGTTGCTGCTGTGCACTTATAAGAGTCCAAAAAATAATTTCATGAGCTATTTTGAAAAAAAAAGTTAAATAAAAACGGGGTTGTACGTTATTTAAACAAAACATTTTTTTATTTAAAACTATAAAAACGATATATTTTTGTGGATCGAAAATGTCGAATTGCGCATTATTACTACTTTATTACCTACTTTTTTACGTAATCCTCTAGAATGGACTTTCATCTTTTGGATCATGAAAAAAACCGGATCACCGGTACATTCACTTTGGAGCTTGTAACGGCCAGAAAGTGATGTAACTGGAAAGAAGAAGTATAGTAGCACTGTCGCTATTTAAAATGGGCATGGTCCGCCCACTAAAGGCAGAGTTGCCATACGGGAGTCTTTCATAAAATATGAAAACTTCTATATTAACAAAGCCAATGTCACAAATTTTTTTTTTTTTTATAAAAAATAGGTTTTGCTTACCCGTGTAACCCGTTAAGAGCCATATTATCCTACATTTGTTTTCATTATTATGAAATTTTTTATTAAAATGTGATTCAATGCTAATATTTTCTGAGAATAAGAAGGAAAGTTAAGGAAGGCAATTTTGTTAAAATTACGTTGCATTATTTACACTTGTTTACAAAAAAGAAGAAAACTATGGGAGAAAACTATTTGTAAAATAGTTGTATTTCAATTGAACTGTTTGTGTGGCATTAAAAACATCATTCTTGATGATAGTGAAACTGAATAAACTGAACTTTTTAAAAAATGGGAATTATTTTCTTTCATCCTGGAAATTTGAAAGTTGCATCTTCATAGCTGAGTCATCTCTATGTTAAGTTCTACGGAAATAAAAACAAAAAAGCTTTCTTTCAAGCAACTTCATCGCCCTCTTTCCACCCTTTAAAGGTCGAATATAGGAAAACGCTGAAATACGTATTTCGTTATTTTTCTTTAAGTATATATATACAAGGCAATGGTTGTGAAATTGTCAAAAAAGAAATATTCGCAGGGTAAAATTACCGATTATTTTATTTTTTCATTTCGAACCGAAAACTTTGACAGCCCTTCGTTCAACAACCGCAGCTGTCATCTGTCGTTGCATTGTGTTAATATTGTAGTTTAGTGTTTGCCATTTATGAAAATGGACCGATTTAGCATCGCTCAACGTGTAAACATAATGAAAATTCACTACAAAAATGGTGAAAATTTTAGCACCACTTTTCGCGCACTAAGGAAGGATTTCGGATGTCACGGAAGGCCTGTTTTGTCAACAAATTCGGATTTATTGGCGAAATTCGAACGAACTGGTTCTGTACAAGATGTACAAAGGCCAATGCGTAATCGCCCTGCTCGTTCGGCCGAAAATATTGCTGCTGTAGGAAGGACGAAGGACAGACCGTTACCGTCAATTCTGAACGTTATGGCCGTATGATAACCGAGTATTTCTGGCCAGCGATCGAAGATATGGATGTGGAGGAGATGTGGTTTCACCAGGACGGCGCTACATGCCACACAACAGGACCGAACATGACAGAATTGCGAACCAGGTTCGATGAACGCATAATTTCGCGTTTTGGTGATGCCAATTGGCCGTCAAGATCGTGCGATCTGAACCCTTTGGACTTTTTTCTTTGGGGCTACGCGAAAGACCAAGTCTATGCAGACAATCCGCAGACTCTGGAGCATTTGAGGGACAACATACGTGCAGTTCTTGGCGCCTTACAGCCTGCTATATGTAAAAAAGTCATCGAAAATTACCTAACAAGAATCGAGGTGCGCCAGGCTGCTCGTGGCGGTCATTTGAATGATGTCATATTCCATTACTAATGGCACAAACCAAATATTATTTTGATAGTAAAGTTTCATCAAAATTCAAATTTTAATTGATTTTTTTTCTTTATTTACTTTTTCGGCTCATGATGAAAAACCTTATAAAAGCATATCAATAAGAATATGTACATAAATGTTTTCATTATATCCAGTGTATACATACATATTATGTATGCATAAGCATCTATAAGATAGCGGTTCATTTGCTAATAAAAATTTGTTCAGTCTTACACTGGTGTAATCTTTTCAATAATTCAATAGATTCGTTCATGCAAAATTTTGGTATATATAATATATCAATATTGTTATATCAATATATATATATATTGACATTTTTATATAGGTGCGCTAAGGATCTACATCAAAAAAATGTAGCTGTTTCCAAAACCTTTTTTAGATATTCCGCTTAGCTGCATTTTTCACTTAAGTGCCCCAAATCATGTGCATCGAAGGTGAATGCAGCTAAACGGAATGTACTGTATATCGAATTGATTTCGCTATGTTTGTCCGTTAAGATGTCTTCCAGCCCGAACGTTTATGGATATTTTTGTCTGCGAATAGGTGTGGCATGCCTCTTTAACCACTTATGATAAATAATAAGTCATTATTTTAACTTTCTGTACTCAGCACTAGTGAGCAACGATATATAGTACTTGTTAGTAAATCTTGTCAGTGCTATATAATGAGTAGTTCAGAAATTATATTTTATTAATTTTTTATTTATAATTATATTTTTTTGAAGAAAGAGTTTGCCTACTTTTATAAAAGTGGGCGTGGCTAAGTGTCACATAATTAAAAATGCTTCGTCTAAAGAGGATTTTAATGCATAACAACAAAATTTTAATGTATTTTAATATTCCATAGTTGAACTGGAGTAGTGGCTTGTCGCTAGGTCTGCCAAAAACAAAACTGTTCCTTCGTGCTGTTCAATAAATGGTAGAAGCAGTGGCGCACACAGGGGGTTTTGGGGTTCAAATCCCCCCCGAAATATTTTTAAGTTAGTACAGAAATTTAATTTAAAACCGTCGCATATACACTGCGGGACACTTGATTACCCTTCACTTTACTTTGTTAGCTAAGATTTTTGTTATGAAGTCAACAACTTTTTTTTTAATGTCAACATTTTCTGGATACGCAGTTGCATGTGTTCCTGTTTTTGAACTGCAAAAATTTTATGCAAAATTAGGATGAACCACATTTTTGCCTTTTTAAGCCTATTTCAAGTGGGACACTTGATTACCCTCATTGCAGTTTTAGATCTGTAACAAGTGTTAGAAGGTAGGATTAGTGTAAATCGGTTTGAAAAACTGAATTGAAAGTATAAGGTATATAATTTTTGCGAAATTTACAAACGGCAGAAGCAATGGTTCGCGGTAAAATCTTAACGGAAGTGGAGAAGGGACGCTTTTCGGCGTGCAAGGAGGAAAACATAAGTAACCGCAAAATCGCTCGCAAAATCGATCGCGATCCGTTGGTAGTAAACCATTTTCTTAAAACACCCACAACTTATTGCAAAAACCGCAAAGGTCGCACCGCAACAGCAACTTCTCTTAGAGAGAGAAGAGCAATTCTTCGTAAAGCGTCCAATTCCTCTGCGTCTGCGGGTCACATACGAGGTCTAACCGGGACGACAGCCAGTGTCGGCACTGTCCGCAGAGGAATTAAGCAGTGTCCTTACATCAAACGCAAAAGGCTGCAAAAAAAACACGTTTACTGTAACGTCACAAAACGGTACGCTTAGAGTTCGCGCGAGCTCATCTCAGCTGGCAGCAGGAGTGGAAGTCAGTCGTCTTTTCCGATGAAAAGAAATTTAATTTGGACGGACCCAATGGCTTCCAACACTATTTTCACGATCTAAGAAAATCTGAACGATTCCTGTCGCGGCGTCATTCAGCAGCATTTTCAGTTATGTTGTGGGTAGCAATCTCGGCTCAAGGCGCTATTAATTGAACTATATTGGAAGGGCGCCAAAGTTAACAGAATTATATGGCAATGTCGGAAATTGAATTTGTAAACTTTGACGAAATATTCGCGGGGGAACGCTGGATTTTCCAGCATGATAACGCTGCCATTCACACTGCAAGCCGCGTGAAGTATTGGTTTGAAGCGAAACAAGATAATGAAATAGATTGGCCTGCATTCTCTTCCCACCTAAACATAATCGAAAATATTTGGGGATGGTTGACACGTAAATTTATGCAGATGGCAGGCAATTTAACGAAAAAAGCATACTTATAGAAGCAATTGAAAATGCATTTTCCCAAATCCCTGAAAATTATCTTACATCGTTGTACAACTCTTCGCTTACTCGACTTTTTGAGGTTATACGCAATAATGGTGGTCATACAAAATATTAGTAATAAAAAATCAATGAATGTAATAAAGACTAACCTCTTTTTTCTTTGTTTTCTATAAGTGAGGGTAATCAAGTGTCCCACTTGAAATAGGCTTAAAAGGGCAAAAATGTGGTTCATCCTAATTTTGCATACAATTTTGGCAGTTCAAAAACAGGAACACATGTAACTAAGTATCCAGAAAATTTTGACATTAAAAAAAAAGTTGTTGACTTCATAACAAAAATCTTAACTAGCAAAGTAAAGTGAGGGTAATCAAGTGTCCCGCAGTGTATGTTAAATCACCAATAACACGACTCGACACAAAAAATGCACCTAAAAAAAGTGTTTTCTAGACTAACTTTGGGCCGCTGAACACGAAACTGAAGATCAAAACAATTTTGTTAGAAGCGTTTTCAAATCTTGGAAAAACCAGTTTTTACCCTGTTGTTTCAGTTATGAGCACATATCTCGTAAATGAACCATCTGACTAACACAAGATGTCCGTCGGTCAGAAGATAATACCTTAGCTTTTCCAGTGATATACAGATTGTCCGAATCAGATGAGATTTGGAGAAATTACTGACGAAATTACTGGCTGTAAAAAATTTGAATTTTTCGACCATTTTCAAAAATCATAAATTTTTGAATGTTTTTTATAGATAAAATAAATTATTTCCTTTGGTTTTAAGACCTAAGATGAAAAACATATTATTTGCGCAAATATTAAGCCTACCATCAATGGAATCGAAAGAAAAATGACAAAGTTATGATGCACTGGAATTTTATTTATTTTATTTATTTAGTTTTTCATTTTCTGACCCAAAGTGATTTTTAAAGGACTTTAAAATTTTAAGGACATACACATTTCAAATATTTTTTCAAATATTTGCGGAAATATTTGAGCTTTCAGGACCAAAATATGTCAGGTAGGGGAAACATACCAGGTATTTCAGTATGAAGTGAGCTTTTTTTTGCGAAAATAAAACACTAATTTTTAATGGGAAAGTAAAAAACATTTTATTCAAAGTATTGTCCATTGCTAGCCATACGTTTTGTCCATTTTTCAGGCAATTTGTGGACAGCGCGCCAATAGAATTGTTTGTCTTTTGAAGCAAACCAATCAGACTCCCAATTTTCGACTTCCTCGTAGGAATCGAAGTGCTGCTCAGCCAATGCGTGTCCTATCGATGAAAACAAATGGTAGTCGGAAGGAGCCAAGTCTGTGAATACGGCGGGTGGTGTGACAGCTCCCAGCTTTGGTTGTATCCTGAACCGGTCTTGCTTTGTATGCAGGTGCATTGCCATGGAGCAAAATTACCTTGTCGTGTCTTCTGGCCCATTCTGGTCGTTTTTCGATCAATGCATGGTTCAAATTGATCATTTGTTGTCGGTAGCGATCAGTATTAACGGTTTCGCCAGGTCCGTTCGCTCTGGTCCCACCAAACACACAGCATTGTCTTCTTGCCGAATCGATCTGGTTTTGCAGTCGATGTTGAAGGTTGTCCCGGATTAACCCATGATTTTTTCCGTTTAGTATTCTTAAAATAGATCAATTTTTCATCGCCAGTAACAATTCGATGCAAAATTGATTTTCTTCCGTGTCTTTGAAGCAAAATTTCGCAAGTGTTTTTTCGGTTTTCCATCTGCCTTTCATTCAATTCATGTGGCACCCATTTTCCACACTTTTGGATCTTTCCCATAGCTTTTAAACGGACAGAAATTGTTCGTTGTGCAACATTTAACATTTCTGCCATTTGCTTTTGACTCAAAGTGTCATCTTTATCTAATATCGTTTGCAATTCGGCGTCTTCAAACTTTTTTGGTGGTCTTCCACGTTCTTCATTTCTCACATCAAAATCATTATTTCTGAACCGTTGAAACCATCTTTTGCATATTGCTCTTGATAGAGCATGATCACCATATGCCTCGACAAGCATTCGATGCGACTCTGCAGCACTTTTCTTCAAATGAAAACAAAAAATTAATGCTTTCCGCAAATCATCACTATCTGGTACAAAATTCGACATTTTTAACACGATGAAAAAATATGATGTTGTTTGTTCAATAACTTGATGTATACTAAATATGCTTGACAGATGTCATAGCAACAAAACAAAAAAAAATTAAGGCTCGTTCACAACAAATATTCCCTATCGAGACATTTGTATCTTGAGGCTCACTTCATACTGTACATGTATGCTATACCTTCATACTGTACTGTAGATTCATACATCTAAATTTTATTCCATTTCAAAGTTCTCAAAAAAGTTACACGAAACCCCCCCGAAACAAAATCCTGCGTGCGCCACTGGGTAGAAGGCGTTTTTGCAGGCATACTTCTTTATAAATTCTAGACTTTATTGTTCCTGTCGTAATGAACGCCTCGCTCCGTAGACCGCAGGTGCAAATAGCTTGCCAAACCATGAAGCGTTTTGGAAATTTGCTGTATTTCACTTCAGAGTATTTTGTATGTGTTCCATCCTTATTCTTTGTAGTGAAATAGGCATTCCCAGGCAACTGCTTGAAGTCCGCCTTACAGGTTCCATCAACGAGAATCACGCAATCGAACTTGGTTGCGGAATTGTCATACAGTTTTCGAGCCCGCGTCTTCGCTATTTTTTCTTTTGCTTCCGACCGGTCAGGCACTTTCTGCTGTTTGTAGGTCCTTAATCCTTGGCTTCGCTTATATCGCATCTCAGTTGATTGCGAAGTTCCTGATGTAGCTGCAACATCTCGAGTCGACCTCGTGGGGTTATTCCGATATGTGCTAACAACCCTTTTCAGCACTTCTGGGTTACTTGGACCCTTTTTCTGCCTGATTCCTTGGCTCTGTAGATGGAGTTTCCCGCGTTGTAGTTGTTTATAACATTATAAACAATCGCTACGCTCGCTTTGCTTTCTCTTGCAATGCTTAGTCTAGACTTCGTTTTATCAGTCAAGTAAATGTCCAGTATTAATTTGCGGCAGCGCTCTTGCGGGCTGGACATGTTGACTAAAGTAGATCCAAGATGCAATTAACTAATATAGCAAGAAACTGCAATATTTATAGATACTTTCACTCGCAAATACCAGGCTCCTAACTCTGACATTTTCGTATGCTGGATGCGTAAAAATTCTAACATTTTTCTGGTTCACCTCCTAAATAAACGCCAAAACCTTTTTTTTAAACTTCTATGAGAATCAGTTGTCAAAATATTGATTTATTTTTTTGCTTCTGATTATGCATATTTCTAAAAGTCTTAACTTCCGATTGTAGGGTACCAGCTCCTAGTGGGGTACCAGGTAGTGTAAATTTTTACAAAATTATGCCATAGAATTCTCTGAAGAATTCTGGTAATTCTTAGTTAATAGCAAAATTTTAGTTCTCTGGTGCAAAAATTCTAGATTCTAGAGCTCAAAACAGGCGATGCGAGCGTTTTTGCCTGTTTTCCCCCAACGTGCGTCATAGCAATAGTCGGTTTAGGTTGACAAAAGCATGTTTCCAGCTGTAAACAGTGATTTTCCCGCTAGTAGTGTTTGTGGTCCACATCGATTCGGGTCAAGTCATCAAGAACGTCCCATATTGTGCTTGCGAAAATTACACAATAGGTCGACGCCAACGCCGTCCAAAGCGTTTTAGCACTTGAAGTGAGGTTGCGTTGAGGGCCATACAAATAACGTCATGCAGCGTGGGCGTGACCTTACAACACGGTGGCCAGTTGTGAAATAATTTTTAATTAAAGCTAAAGCGAAAAGTCCAAAATTGCATAGTTTTCAGTCACTATAAAGTGCGTCATCAAAGCGCCTGCCGTATGTGTTCAATTCTAGGGGAAGGGGACGCGCATGGTGGAAGTACAGCTGTTGTAACCGTATGACGGCCTGTCACCTGTGGAATTCTCTCCCAACCACAGGACTCCGGGAGGAGTTGCACTCTGTTTTTGGGCGAAAAAACGGCATGTACCAAAATGGCAACAAAACAATTTGTGTTGAACAAAACAGTAGGTGTGCTACTGTTGTGCTACAATGAAAACACAAAAGTCAATAGAGTTGTAAAGCTATAGACAGGGTGTTGTTGCGCATACGAGTATGTGTGGTAGCGGAATGGTATTCAACCACAACAATAACAACAGTACATGGAAAAAGCTACCACAATTACAAGTCATGCATGTGGCCGAGGAAAACTTCGGCAACGGCAAAACAGTCAAAAGAGCGGCATCAGCGTTGGGGCTGTCGGTCGCTGCTCGCTAGATTCTATGGGCCGGGCGGATTCACTCTCCAAGCACGTCTAGCATCCCAGTAAACATTAAAGCAAGCCTTTGATATATTTTTGAAATTCAATTTGATAACAAGCACTTGATAACAAGTTGATATCAAGTTTGAATTCTCAAAGGTTTGCAAAAGGCTTGCCTTCGGCTTGATATCAACTTGCAATCAAGTTGAAAAATTTTTAATTCGCAAAGGCTTGAAAAAAGCTTGATATCTACTTGTTACCAAATTGAAAAATTTTGAATTCTGAAAGGCTTGAAGTAGGCTTTGAATTTGAATTTTCACATTCAAATTGTCATATTGTTTATTCGTGTCGTCGCAAACAGTCGGTAAGGATCGTCGCAATTAATAAGAAATAAAACATTTTAAACGAAATAAAAAATAAAATAAAAGTTAATAAGAAAAAATTGAGTGCATCAAAAGAAGTTAAAAATGAGTGCGGTCAAATTTGAGATTAACAACGGTCCGGTGGCGTCCGGCGCCGCCTCTCAACAAAACACGGAAGAAATTGCATCACCGATTTAATCATCCTTCAGCGAGGAATACGATGAAGTGGACGAGGAACTAAAAGATGTTACGGAAAGCAAAAATACACCATTCATAAGGTGACAGAATGGGCTACAAAGCACAAAGTTCCAGTGGCTGCCACAAACGACCTGCTTCTCATACTCACGCAATACGACAGCAGCCTTCCCAAGGATTCGCGCACACTGAAATCTACTTATTTATGAATTTATTATTTTTTATGAACATATGCAAATTAATTGCAAAATAAAATTTAAAATTATTAATTACAAACAAAGTGTAAAAATTTTAACAGGTACATTGATTGGGAATAGTGGAATTGGAACTGTTGACAAAAGCTTACAAACACACTTGAAATCAATATTGATATCAAGCTCTGCAGCTTTGAAAAGAGGCTTGATCTCAACTTGCCATACGCTTGCCATGAATTTGAAAGCAATAGAAATTTCAAATTGCTAAACTACTTCCCTTTTTATTGAAAAAGCTATTGCTTTCAAGTTGATATCAAGCCAAAAGCAAGTGTTGATTTCAAAGGTAAGTGTTGAGAAACATGCTTGATATCAAGCTGCTGGTAATTTCATAACAAGCCCAAATGTTTCTGGGATTATACATTTAATGTGTGCCGCCTCATACACACACATCTACACACGCACACAAGTGCCGCCTGATTGCTGCTGTTGCATCCCAGTAAACATTTGGGCTTGTTATGAAATTACCAGCAGCTTGATATCACGCATGTTTCTCAAAACTTACCTTTGAAAGCAACACTTGCTTTTGGCTTGATATCAACTTGAAAGCAATAGCTTTTGCAATAAAAAGGGAAGTAGTTTAGCAATTTGAAATTTCTATTGTTTTCAAATTCATGGCAAGCGTATGGCAAGTTGAGATCAAGCCTCTTTTCAAAGCTGCAGGGCTTGATATCAATATTGATTTCAAGTGTATTTGTAAGCTTTTGTCAACAGTTCCAATTCCACTATTCCCAATCAGTTTTGTACCTTTTGAAATTTCTGCACTTTGTAATTAATAATTAATTTTATTTTGCAATTAATTTGCATAAATTCATAAAAAAGTAAATGTAGTTGTAGTTGTTAACAATTGTTTGTAAATTCATAAATAAAATTTAATTGTAGTTAACTTTTTTTTGTAATTTCGTTTTGTATGCATCTTTCCCTTCCTTCCGTACTTTGAGAAGCAGGTCGTTTATGGCAGCCACCATTTAAAAGTATAATAAAAAATGTGTTTGGTACGACCGATATGGTTTTCTTAAATAGTCCAATTCAGGCTCAGTACAGCTATTTGCATGATCTAAAAGTATGTCCAATGAGTGTTTAATATCGCCGGCTGGAATGTCCTTCAGGATGTCGGTGTACGCCTTTTGGATGATTTCTACGTCCTGAAAACGCCTTTGTTTAATCGGTAAATGCATTTTTTATAAGGTGAAAGTCGCACGATGCCGGATCAGGTGAAAACGAGGAGGTTGATGGTTAAAATTCGGCTTTTAGTCAAAAAATCAGTCACAGGTGTCTATCGATGAGATGGCGTCTTTCGATAGCCAAATGTTTAGTTAAAATGCGATAATTCTATATTATTGAAATGCATAACCTTCGCCTTACCAAGGTTTTTGCATGCGTCGCACATTGGGAAAAAACCGGCAAAAACGTTCGCATCGCCTGTTTTGAGCTTTAGAATCTATAGTTTTTGAACTAGAGAACTGAAATTTCGTTATTACCTTCAGGATTTCTCAGAGAATTGTATGGTGTGATTTTTTTAAATTACCCCTACCAGGAGCTGGTACCCTACAGTCGGAAGTTAAGAGTTTTAGAAATATGCATAATCAGAAGCAAAAAAAATAAGTCAATATTTTGATAACTGATTCTCGTAGAAGATCAAAAATAAAGTAACACGTGTTTTAGGGTTTTTTAATTTGAGCACTTTTCGCAGCACGGTTTATGGTTTCCCAATGTATAACGAAAAATTTAATAACTTCGGAAATAAAAAAGATAAAGGATTGAATTTTCGCATAACGGTTTCCCATAAGTAGAAGATGATTTATGCCAAAAATGAAAAACATTCGCCCACGACCACGCCTACTCTCCATACAGACTTTATTTTTAACAATATTAAAATAGGCTAAAATTTTATTGTCATGCATTAAAATGTTCTTTAGAGACACTTAGCCCACTTTTATAAAAGTAGGCAAACTCTTTCTTAAAAAAATCTAAACTATTCATTTACTTTTATATAGCACGGAAAAGGTTAACTGACAAGTATAACTTTCCTCGCTAAAAGTTAAAATAATGACTTATTATGTATCTCAAGTGGTTAAAGAGGCATGTCACACCTATTTCCAGACAAAAATATCCCTAAACGGACGGTAAATATTTAAAAGTTCATATTTTGAAAAATATCTTTATATGGCAACCCTGTTAAGAAATGGGCAAACCACGCCCATTTTAGGCAATATGTTGTTCTCTTGATTTCCAAAGTGTTTGTATGAAATTTCAGTTTCGTGTCCCAACTTTTTCGAAAGCTATTATGAATACCTTCCATCAGACAGACGAATTGGAAGACATATCAGGTGTACAACTTTGCTTCCGCCGTTTTTTTTCCAAAATTAAAAGCTTTATTGCGAAAAAGTGCTTACAGATGTATTATTCAAAGTATTGTCCGTCGCTAGCGACAACTTTCTCCCATCTTTCCGGCAATTTTCGGATCCCGGCTCGAAAAAAGGAGTCCTCTTTTGACGCTATCCATGAAGCAATCCATTTTTCCAATTCTTCAAAGGATTGAAAATGTTGATCTGCCAGGCCGTGTGCCATCGAACTGAATAGGTGGAAGTCAGAAGGGGCGACATCTGGGGAATACGGCGGGTGGGGCAAGACTTCCCATTTCAGCGTTTCCAGGTACTTTTTGACCACTTTTGCGACGTGAGGCCGAGCATTGTCGTGTTGGAGGATGACTTTGTCATGTCGCTCTTGATATTGTGGCCGCTTTTCTTTTAGCGCGCGACTAAGGCGCATCAGTTGCGTTCGGTAGCGATCTCCTGTGATGGTTTCACCCGGTTTTAAGAGCTCGTAGTAAATCACACCGAGCTGATCCCACCAAATACAAATGTTTGTTTTCGACATCGAAATCACCATTTTTAAAACGTTGAAACCACTCCCGACACGTTTTTTCACTCAGAGCAGCATCACCGTAAGTTTCTGAGAGCATTCGATGCGCTTCAGCTGCATTTTTTTGCGAATTGTAACAGAAAAGTAAAACTTCCCGCAAATGGCGAGAATTGGGCACATAAACGGCCATTTTCGAGCGTGAATAATACGAAAACAAGAACAACTGTGACTGAAACGGCGATGACAATTCGTTAGGCACTGTCCACACTCACTTTAAAGGCATTACCATCTATGTATTTCAACCAGCCTCAGCCGGTACAGCCACCTATCGGAAAACGGCGGAAGCAAAGTTGTACACCTGATATTAACAGACGGACATAGATAAATCAATGCGATATATATTTACATATCTCAATCCTATATATTTAAATACATATTTATTCCTTTCAACACCAGCCGTGCTGTTTTTCATACGTTGTAGTTTTGCTCAGCAATTAAAAATATATCGTTGCTTACCAGAACTAAGTACAAAAAGTGCTTGGGTTGGCATGCGAAAATTGCTCGCATTCATTTAGTCGCAGGACTCCGCAGATGAGTTTGGCACCATCATTTAGCTGAATGTCCCACCTAATAAGTGTATACGTATTTCGTGGAATGCTGTGGAATCTCAAAAGTTGCAGTCCAGAGAAAATCCCGATTTTTCTCATTTTTATCAAAAAGTTAGGCAAAGGTTAGATATTTTTTTTGTCAAAATAAACATTTTTTAAATACAATTTTTTGATATATTAATTACTTAAATATCATAACCCCCACATGTGAAAAATTATGGGATTTCATTAAAAAATATAGATTCTACGGGCATCTGAAGACAGCCTTGTTAACGATATTTTGCTAGAAGTGAAAATAGTTAATATAATAAAACGTTTAACTTTGAAAGGCCGTAAAGTTCAGGTCATGGGATGAAAAGACTTGAAAAGTTGATTTGCTGTCTCGCTAGTCTATCTATATTACGGGAAGTAAAAAAAAAATTCAGATTCGCAACTTTTGGATTTGCTCCAATGCGAGCGTTTTTGCCTGTTTTTTCCCAATGTGCGTCGTTTACCAATTCCCACCCGGATTACCCCAGACGCTTCCGCCGCTATTAAAACTCACAATAAATATATAAATAAACAAGAATAAAAAAAATAATTTTTTTCCATACCTCAGTATTTAGTATCTTCCTCAAAAAAAACTTGGCGCAATCTGTACCTTGTCCAATTGTTTTTCACTCGCCTTGGCTTTTATTTTCTTTTAGGTTAGTAAATTATAATTTTTGGTAGAAAAGAATGTCTAAGCATATTCAAAATTAATATTTATCCATTGTATTCGTAGTTATATCCGTGTTTTTGGTGTCAATTCAATTACATTTCTGAAGTGAAGGAAGTATTTGTGGGCTTGTCGTGTCTGATTTTTTATCAATTGGATTGTGTTTTCTGTGACAGAGATGGAAGGAAGCAAATACTAGTTTAAGGATAAGGTGTACATTATTTTTGAACTTCAACGCTGGAGTTAAATCAGAGAGGACGATTTCTCTAAAAAATAGTCCAAGCAGTAGCGAAAACCAATGCTTTATAGCAACAGAATTAAGATATTTAGATATTTATTTATTCTGTCTAAGTCATTAATTAAATAGTTTGAATAAGCTCAATTTAAATACTGCTGGAAAATATGATAGTTCAACGTGGAGACGATGACGAAGGCGATATCCGACCAGTTCAGCATGAACAGTAACATGTTGAGCATGTTATGCTACGTGGTCAATAGAAGATCTTTTTTCTTATTTACAGCCAATAGTTCCCAATGTTCTGTATTAATCAGCTACCTTTTCCAAATAACAATAGATACAGTGTAATCTGGGTGGAGTGCACTAATTAATGCAAGGCCAGTTCATAGAATCTAGATTGTTCACTATATCCAGATTGAGTTTTTCTGTTCACCATTCACCAATCGGTAAATTTTTATTTTCTCAAGGTTGGGAATACTTTTATTGGTGTTCTGTCAAGTTTTGACGCATATCGTAAGATTAGTATTCGATTGGCGTCTATACGAAGAAGTCGAAAAATTGTTGTGTGGCCATTTTTATAATGGATGAAAAATTAGAACAACGCGCGTGCCTAAAATTTTGTGTTAAAAATGAACTTTCGTGAGCCGATTCGTTGAAAATGTTACAAAAGGCATATGGTGAAGCGTGTGTGTCGAAAGCACGAGCATACGAATGGTATAAAATGTTCAAAGGCGGCCGAGAGAGCCTAGAGCACGATGACATCCCTGGACGACCATCAATGTCTGTTACCGAAGAAAAAATCGAATCGGCGAAGCAAATCGTGTTGGAAAATCGTTGTGTATCGATTAGAAAGATTGCTGTGTTGTTGAGCATCTCATTTGGATCAGCCGAACACATTTTAACTGAAATTTTGGGCATGAAACGCGTCACTTCTCGGCTGGTGCCCAAAAAACTGAATTCCATTCAAAAACAGCCTTGATTATTTCGGAATTTTTGGCCAAAAATTCGGCCAACGTCATCAGCCAAGCACCATACAGTCCAGACATGGCCCGTGTGACTTTTTTCTATTTCCCAAACTCAAATTGCCATTGCGGGGAACGCGTTTTGAGACCATAAAAGATAATTGGCCATAAAAGATAATTCGCTGCGTGAGCTGAAGGCCATACTTTTATTAAAAATTGAAATTTTGCCTTTCTTTTTTTTATTTCCCCTGTGGAACAAAACACTTATGAAACCATTCTTTAAAAATTTCTGCTGTCATCCATGCATTTTTTGAATGTCGGTAGTCCACCGGAATGTTGAAAGATTTGAAAGAGCGTGGTTTGTCCAGTTGCGTTTGCGCATGCAAGAATTGTAACTCTGGCCTTTTCTAATTTCCTGCCCGGAGCCGTTTCTTCTGCACTGGTTACTGGTTAAAAGTTCTTTCGGGTAGCATCTTCCAAAATAGTCCACTCTCGTCCGCGTTGTAAATTTGGCTTTTATAAAGTTGTACCTCACAAATCGTACTATTGAGCTTTTGTTTAAACGGTTCAGCCGGGCTATCTGAAGACATTTTCTCGCCGCACACTATTAACAGAGAAATTCCATAGCGTGATTTAAATCCGGCTAGCCATCCACAACTGGCGTTAAAATCAATGCCTTTTCCATACACGGATATTCGCCTTTTTTTAAGAGTTTTTCTCTTCAACAGCCCGAAATTCTGGTTGGCAGTAACTTGAAGTTACTAATTTATTTTAAATTGTGTTCACTCTAAAGATATTCAGAATTGTTCACTCTATAGAGTACTCAATGTAAAAATTTTGATGTTCACTCTATCGGATTAGTCGTACCATGGGGGGTTTACTCCACCCAGATTACACTGTATATAAAAACATGATTTGTATGTGTCCAATGTAAAATCTCAATGTGTTTGAGTCATTATTCTGCATTATATCGTTTTAACCACTGCATTCAAGCAGTTGAAGCAAATCAATAAACAACGTATTTTACGTTTTTAATTTTTTTAATATTTTTTCCTTACTGTCGTATATTTTTAATTTAAAAATGTAAATGTATTGAAGTTAAAATTCGCCATGTATTTTATAAATCAAGTATATTTTTACATTTTTACCTAAATAAAAAGTAAGCAAGCAAGGGAAATTATTGTGTTTACACTTTCAATTTTTTTTGACAGGCTTACATACGCAAACATACACATACAAACACTCATACATACTCAGATATATATAAACTCATTAACAAAAATAAAAAAAAAATTATATTAACGTGCTATCCTCGAATATCCTCTTTTTTGCACCATGGTCTGTCCAGACCATGGGGGGTTCAACTATGAGGTTTCAAGTGGGTGCCCACACAAGGGTTAAATAGTTTACAGTCAGTGTGATGAAGTGCTTTGAGTAGTGCTTGCACAAGTTTTGGTCATGAAGTTTGAAAGCCTAAAAGGTACAAAAAAAATATTATTAGAAAGTTCGAGGCCAATCAAAAGTAAATCAGTGATATCGATTATGAGTTTGCGAGGTACGCTCTTCTTAACAAAATTATTATTGTTTTCCTTATACTATTTTTTTTCGCAAAAAGTCAATTTCGGGTAATGTGATATATCAAAGTTCGGGTAATGTGCAGTGGCGGCTTAAGGTGCTCGGGGGCCCGGGGCGGTGACGGCTGAGGGGGCCCCCACAAAACGGTGCAGAATAAGTTTGCGTACAAAACTAATAACGGGAATTTTCGGTTATGCTTTTTACTTTTTTTTTTGAAAATTTGTATTCCATTGAACAGTAAACGGACTTGCAAATTATTTTGAAACGTATGTGTGCTTGAAATTTTATAGAAAGCAATAGAATCCCAGAGAAAAAATGAAAAATGGATAAAAGGATACTCGTACTAAATCTTTCCAAAAGTGATAAAAATCTTTCAAAAATCTCGAAAAAAACAGAGAATCTTGCTTCGTCACCACGTTCTGGTCATTTTTTTAAGCTACCCGAGCAGGAGGATTAGATTGTTTTGCGATTAGTGCATCATAACACTACTCGACAAAAAATGGGCCAATCGCGTGCACCTAAAAATAAAAGTATTTTCTAGACTAACTTTGGCCGCTGAACAAGAAACTGAAAATCCAAAAATTTTTTTAAGAAGCGTTTTCGAAAAATCTTCGAAAAAAGAGTTTTTTTCCTGTTGTTTCAGTTATGAGCACATATCTCCTAAAAGAATTATAAAGTTACTGACCGTAAAAGTTGTAACAAAGTGAATTTTTCGAACAATTGAAAAAATCATAAATTTTCGAATATTTTTTTAAAGAAAAATAAATTATCTCCTCTGGTTTTAAAATCTAAAATGAAATATATACTTACTATTTTAGCAAATATTAGGCCTAACATTAATATAATTGAAAGAAAAATTACAAAGTTATGATGCAGTGAGTGAAAACACGAACTTTACATTTATTGCACCGTGCGAAACAATTTTTTTTGCCGAGACCCATCCAAATTTTGATATAGACGTGAAACAAGAGATCATTTATAGTATCCTGGCACAGTCAATATTACATTTTCTGACCCAAAGTCCTTTTTAAAGGACTTTAAAATTTTAAGGACATACACATTTCAAATATTTTTTTAAATATATGCGGTAGTGTAATGTTGAAGATAAGGGTATTAAATGAAAGAGGAAAATTGTCTCCTTTTAACAAAATTTTCTATTTTGAACTTTCAGGACCAAAATATGTCATACCAAAATATGGAAAACATATGTACATGTTTTGGATTTCAGTCTGTAGATTCATACATCTAAATTTTATTCTATTTCAAAGTTCTAGTCTAGAAAACACTTTTATTTTTGGATTCTACAAAGTTTAATGAGGTTAAGTAATTGTGTAATTTACACTAGTTTACAAGCAAACTCTAAGATTGCGATATTTAATTTTTAACTTAGAATTTTGTATTTGCATATTTTGCACAAAATTTTAAGTTAAAAATTAAATATTGCAATCTCCGAGGGACAATTTTTTGAAAATTTGCAAACAATTGTTATTTAGGAAGGATGTTTTCTTGCTTTTATTGAACTGAATTCGTTATTGCAATTTCAAAGTCAATTGTCGATACTGTGTCTCTTTCAATTGATAAAAGTGACAAAAAACTTAGTCTTTCATCAACCATTGTGGAGCGCGAATAGTTTTTTACATGTTTCAGTTTTGAAACTTGAAATTTTTATATACAAGCTTCTCTCGGGGGCCCCCCCGCAGCCCGGGACGGTCCGCCCCTCCACCCCCCACCCCCCTTAAGGCGCTACTGGTAATGTGATATAGTACATCACATTGACCTAACTTATTACAGCAGTACTATTTGTATACAGAAATGTATATATGCTTAATTTTATAATATTTGAAGTGGAATAATCTCAAAAATCTGTTATGGTTACGTTTCTGATAAAAAAATCCATGAAATCATGTTTTTCGATACAAATTTTTAACCCTTGGTTTACCCCGTCAGATTGTAATTTTTCGAAAAAAAAAATGAGAAGCACGTCTCTAGTCATTTTTGATTTGGAGTTTGAAACTAATAGGTCTGTTAAATGACGTTTTTTCGGGTATATCACATTACCCGCCACTTTTATCAGACGCCAATATTTGGATATTTTCATTTGTAATTGTAAAAAACTCGTCAACAGTTTATCTTAAAGAGTTAATAACACAGGGCAACAAATTTCGACTTTTTGTCGGCTTTTCTGTTTTTGACATCAGTTCTAGGGTAATTAGGGACCGCTGATTTCGAATCCGCGAAAAATGGGCGTGTCACTTTTTCGAATTTTCCCTGACTTTTTTCAAGTTTGGGATTGTAATTTCTAAACCAATAAAGCTATCTACCGACATGCATAGACGTTTCCAGTTTGTAATCTTATCGGATTTTTAACAGCCGCGATTTCTGCTATTTCCTTACTTGATTTAAATTTTACTTCGATTATCGTTTATTCAATGCCAGGGCCACAGGTTTTAGTGGTTTACTTGTAAATAATAAATCAATTAAATAAAGAGGAAAACGTAAATGTTTTATGTTTAGTATCGAGTTGCAGCCTCATTAACAACTCCTAAAAATATTGGCTGCCAATATTTGCGAATACTTAGTACATGCATGAAATCAAAACAAAACATATTGAAAAAAAGAGATTTTTCGTTTGAATTTTTACGAAAAATAAAAGAGCCCCGATTTTTTCATCATAAATAAATATGCGAAACTTCTTTAACTGGTCGAAAAAGAAAAGGCAATAACTTTTTAAAATCCTCAAATTCAAATATTGTCACATTTCACAAAATGTGAGTGCTGTCAAATAAGCTGATGAGTTATCTGTGGCGCTGCCAAGGTAGACGAATTCCTTGACTACTTCAAAAGTATACCAGTCAACCTCGGCGTGAGACCCTAGCCGCTGCGAGTCCCTGTGTGTAGACAGCATATACTTTGTCTTGTCCTCTTTTACTATCAGACCCATTTTGGCAGATTCTCTTTCGATTGCCGCAAAGGCAGCGGTGACATCTCGCTTGTTACGCCCGATTACGTCAATGCCATCAGCCTAGGCGAGGAGCTGGACACTTTTGTTGAAGATTGTGCCATTATGTACACCGGCCTTGCGCAGAAAACTCTACTTGATGAAGTTGAAGAGGTCGCATGAATCCTCGAATGGTACTAAATGGGTCAGAGAGATCACTTCCAACCTTGACGCTCACGAGCTTTGCAGGGATACCCAGTTCAGACAATGCGGCATATAAGGAGTGCGTGATTAAAAATTGTGACATCGAAAAATTAAAACATCTCAGCAACCACTAGTCCAATTTTTTAAAAGTTTGGTTTTATTTAACATGTCTTTTATGTAGATTTTAGAATTTATTACAAAAAAGTTATAATACATTTTCAAGGGTAAAGTTTCTAACTCTTTCTGGAATACCCTAATGAGGGATTTCATTGTTCCTTCGTTAATTTTATGGGTAGAAGCCAGAAGCCATTTTATCCATTTCTCTGAAGCCATTTTATCATTAAATTCTCAATCAATGCTCTAAATGGGCATAAATTCAATGACAGAGTTTTCATGGCTCACCTGATCAAAGAAAGTTTGATTTAAATTTGTATTAACGAAGTTATTAGCAAAATTGCGACCCCTTATCGGGCTATCGAATGCTGCCTTGTAATCGATAAAGAGATGGTGGGTATTGATTGGAATCTCATGGGTATCCTCCAGGATTTGGGGTGAGGTGAATATCTGGTCGATGGTGGACCTATCAGGTCTAAAGCCGCACTGATAAGGTCCAATCAGCGCCTTGGTGACTGGCTTTAATATTTCACAAAATACGCTCGTCAGGACCTTATAGGCGATGGGAAGTAGGCTGATCCCTCTGTAGTTAGTCGGCCTTGAACAGTTCTGCTGGTAGCCCGTCCGGTGCTGCAGCTCTATTGTTCTTGAGTCGCTGGATAGCGACACGGACCTCGTCATAGCTGGGCGGTGGCACGTCCACACGGTCGTCATCGATTGCTGCCGCTTGCACTTCACCATTGGCGGTATTGTTCTCTTCGTCTTTTTGGACTTTCGGCTTTTTGGAAAATTTTCGGGCGTCGTTTCTGCTATTGCACTCTTCGATTTCCTCACGGTCGCGCCTTTCTTGCTCCCGTTTCTTGCGTCTAAATGGACTTTTTACACATTTTATAAATTCAAACAGGCTGTTCACAAATGTCTTCTGTACTCAATCAATTACCTCCTAGTGAGTGCTATAAAACTCATGATCAATATATGTACATATATAAACCTACATACAAATTTGTTCGTCCAGAACCCACACAATGAATGTGAATTTATAGAACAATCTTCTTGATTCTTGATCTTGATCACCGGTATTTAATATATTCATGGTTAGGCGAATCGCAAGCAGAAATCGATCTCGAAAACTGTGCTGATTATTACACAAACAATATGCACGAACACTGAATAAATAATTCGAAAGTAAGAACAAAAAATTTATACAAAATTAAATACCACTGCTCGAAGAAAGAATCAGTCAGTTCTAATTCTGAAGGATGTTTTAGGCTTCAGATGCTTCAAATCTCGATTGGTACCGAAAACATTGATAATGCGCCATTCTTCAACCCTTATCGTTCCGCAGCCGCCGTATTCGAATGATTTAGCTCCGTGCGACTTCTGGTTATTGGCTAAGCTCAAAAGACCGCTATGGGACATCGTTTTGAGTCGCTTGAGAAGATAAAAGCCGAATCGGAGAAGGTGTTGAAGGCCAGTCCGGAAAATTACCATTTGGATGTTTCAAGGACTGGAAAAAACGCTGGCATAAGTGCATTGCATTGAAGGGGGAGTAATTTGAAGACGATGAAAAAGATTTAGAAGAAAAAATAAAGATTTTTCATTTCATAACACAATTCCGGGTATTTTTTGGATATTAATACTACGCGGTGGACGGAAAGTTTCTGCATACAAAAAAAAACAACGTTAAGGATCATTTGTATTGCTTTTCAAATTTTTTTTATTTAAACCACTAAATCATATCCAAGCAAAATTCAATTGATCATTAATATTGTGTATGTGTGCCATTTTCTTCGTAGCACTCTAGGACTCGCTTTCGAAAACTTTCGCACAAGACCGACGCTTCGACCAATGATATTGCATACCACTCTTGTTTTACTCTATCAATGAGTTGAAGTCTATTGGCAGGTTTTGGACTCCGAAATACGGAATCTTGAATACTGGACCAGATATGTTCAATAGGATTAAAATCTGGCGAATTTCCCGGCCAGTCTTCCCATACTAGCTTAAATAGACTTTTAGCAACACTTATTGACTGTTTCGCGCACCGTCCTGCATTAAAATCGCTGTATATCTCTGAGGGAACTGCTTAGGATTTTCAAACCATCACATTATTGGGGATTTCCCCATTTCGTTTTCAAATAAAACAAGCAATCAGAATTTTAAGTATATTACAATTGAAACGATGTATGCAGAAACTTTCCGTCCACCGTGTACGTGAGAAATGCTATTTAATAAGTCTGAGAACGTCTACTCTAATTCAAACGGGGAAAAAATCACGGATTTTAACGAATTAATTTTTCTGGAACTTTAGAAAATGCTAAGTTTATCAACTAACTCTAGGTTTATCAACTATCAGTTTAATATCTCGGTATTTTATTACAAATTTTCTAAAATTTATATCGATAATTTAATTAGTGATGAACACTAAAAAACAAAACACAAGGCAAAAGCGTAACTTCCCAGACGCCAGAAATGAACTGATGTATTTCTTAAAAAGCAATATTAAAACATGCATCGCTTTACGCCTTCGACTCTACACTTTTTGTCGCAACATATGCTCCGGAACAATTACACAAATTCCCTTTGAGACAGGCCTGGAAGCGGCAATAGGTCGTGAGCACTTAGTGGTGCCGCCCCCCTCCCCCATTGGACGCCAAAGTGCATAGTTTTTAATTACATTCCGGCATGAAATTACGAAATCACTGCGCACCGCAACGAAGAAAGCAATGCGATTCACCGTCGACCCACGGCCAACCCGCCCACACATGCGTTGCGTCGCGTAATCCTGGCGTCACTGACGAAGTTGAGCCAAAAATAGTTTTATAACTACGCGCAAACTAACATTATAGTTTATTTTTGAATGCAAGGCGAAGTTGCCGCTGGTCGCCTCTTGCCTTTTGTTGTTGACAGACGCACACACACGAACGCGCACATTCCGTTTTACTTACACGTGCACACATACGCAGACGCTGAAAGTGACGATTCTCACATAAATTTAGGCGCACCACCGCAGTCACAGGCAGACAGCCAGCAGTTAATGCGGGCGCACGGAAAGGAAGTCATGACCAAGCGTTAGCGTGTCAGCAGATCATTAAGGTGAGCTGCAACAGGAACTGCAACAAAGGCACCAACAACAATGGCGGCCCACAAAAGCGCAGCTACGAACTGAGTTAAACGCGCACTAGCGTCAGGAATAGAAATCGACGAATGGCGCAAGTAAAGAGGAACGGAAACGTTCCACACAATGGGCCAACGCCGCCGATGCTCTCAAACAGCGACATGAAAGGGCTTCCAAGGGCACATCGGCGGCGACACAAATTACTGTCGTCAAATTAAACAGTTTTGGTCACATGTTAAAAAGTTGGAATTATTCGCACAGATATTTCATATCAAAAAGAACATTTTCAGAAATGCAACTGTTAGACTCATACAATGTCGACAGTGACTGTGATAAACACTGGACAAATATAATTGACTTGTATTATTAAAAAAAATTGCAAATGGCATATGGTAAAAAAAATAATATTTCCGGCTAAACGGCAGCAAATTAGTTTCTATAACACTGAAGCAACAGTTTGAAACTTTAATTTGTTATCAAAATTATACAATTCACTAATCAAGACATCTATAAACCAAATAATGAGGGTAATCCCTCAAACGCGTAAACTCGTAACCCATGTAAAAAGCGTAAATTTACCTATTTTTGCACTCGTGTAAACCAGTCGTAAATTAGAAGTTTGACAGCTCGACCAGAGTTCTATGCAACATGTTTATGTTATTTTTTAGTTAAATTCTTTTTTTTGTTATATATTTTACTTACGTTTTTCAGTTTGTTTTTTATTTGTGCTCAAATTTGTTTGTGTTCGAATAGTTCACCAAGAAAACAATTTGCTGATCGCCGCCGGTCGGGCGAGGATTGCACACAAACTGAATTTTCATAAATTGTAGCATGAATTAAAGTATAGGTACATATTCGAAAAAAATTTCGCATAAAGGGAAATAACTGACCTAATTAAAAAATATTGTTGCATTTATTTAAGCTTTACAGCCAAATAAATAGTATAGTTGGTTTTTAGTGGAATTCATTTAGAAGTTTAAAGTTTTTATTTGCATTTAGTATCAAATTGGCAAATTGACTGAGTGGCTTTTGTGCTTCTACGAGGCTGTTTACGCGTCGTTTTGCTCGTTTACTTTTCCGAGGGTCACGTAAACTGAGCTCTATACAAATTTTTACAGTTCGTTCACGAGGCTCGTAATTTTCCGAGTTTTACGAGGGTTTTACGCATTTGAGGGAATATCCTCAATAAATTTATCAATAATATTGATTTCACGGGTCGTTTAAAAAGGAATAAGTATATTAAAAAAGAAGTCATTAAGAAAATGCCATGCGGAGAAACGCGAATTTGGCTAGAGATTCGTGGTCAACAAGAGACTGCGAGACCAGGTCCCGGGATTCATACCGGTGAACAAACGGTTGGCCACTATCCGCATCAAGGCTAAATACTTCAGCATCAGCGTAATTAGCGCGCACACCCCGACGGTACACAAGGACGATGCGGCCAAAAATATCTTCTATGCGAAGCTCGAAGCTCGTCTACGACGGGTGCCCGGCTCATGACGTCAAATCACCCGCTGGGTCTCGAATGCAAAGGTCGGGCAGTTCAGCTTCCGATCACCTTGAACAACAGCTTGAGACTGATCGATTTTGCCGCGGCACGAAACATGGTAGTTAGTAAATAGTACCGTATTCCTGAACCTCGACTTCCATAAGGCCACCTGGCTATCCCCCGATCAATCCACCCGCAAGCAAATTGTTCAAATTGCTATTGATGAAAGACATGTTTATATCATTCTGGATGTGCGTACGTTCCAAGGGCTGAACTCGGACCACTACCTTGTTGCAGCCAAGGTCCGTATGTGTCTTTGCTCATCGAAGACTGCGTTAGTAAGCCGCGGTCACGCTGCAGATAGCTGAAGCCTATTCCATTAAACTCTTTGACCAATGGCGAAGCGACTCACCCTTTCCACTTGATTACATCGGGGTAAAACAGTATTTGTGGTCGAGAGGTAAGCAAGCGGCATCCTGCTACTTATCCCTTATCCTTTTGGACGGCCGAAGTTAGATTCCTTTCTTATTGTACGCGAAGTTCACGTCTTCTTTGCTTTTAACGCTACAGTCGTCGTTGACAAAAGCACCCAACGAACTCACTTCTTACCGTCTCGAACAAAGTTCCCATGGTGCGCCTCATCGTTTTGATAAAATTTGAGTGCGGCAGGTCGGAACCACCTGTTGAGATTTCGCTCTCCCTGCCCCGTCGTCGCTACTCGCAGTCAATACAATAGGCTCCTCAGCCAGTTACCTTGGGCGTACTTAGTGTCAGCTGCGATGTGGTGCGGACATGCCATGCGAGTATGTGGCAGCAACAATAACAACAACAATCGCACTGCTTATTTTTAGCACAATAATTAAACTCGAGGTAAATTGCCCATAAGCAAATATAATTATTTAAATGGCTCTTTGTGGTTGAAAAGTTTACCTGCCACACCGCACAGTGTCGTCATTTCATATGGTGAGTCGCCGAAATTATTTAAAGTGGTCGTATTTTGAAGAAATTTTGAACAGATTATTTTGATAAAAGCGTAATATTATATGGAAAAATGAAAAGAATCGGACGACGGAGGACGTGTCCCTTCTTCCATACAAACCAAAATTTTGATTAGTGATAGTTTTTGTAATTTTTAAGATAGAGAGGTGAATTTTGAAACGTTCATTAAATTAAGCCCATATTAACATTTCGTTAAAAATGAGCATGGCCAGCTTCTACATTTAGATTTTACGCCCACTTACACATTTAGCGAATGTTTCATGCAATTTTGTATAAATATTCGTATTTTCTTTCGATACATAATCCTTTTTTAATGCTTTCATAACAAACATTTTCTCTGTGGCTAAATTGCAAACCCATACATGAAATAGTTGCGCAATTGTCAGTCGCGGTGTCTCTATAAATATCAATGCAAAACGGTGTAACGCAACTGAAATGTTTACATATCGATTCTACTTACTTTCAGCTATAATTGAAGCTCGATTGCGGACAAATGAGAACTTTTTTGTTTAGAGACTGAAATACGCAGTTTGCACTAATTGTGCTTATGAATTTGAAAAGTAACAATACTAATAATATAACAATAATGAACAAAAAAAAATTATGCTGCCACATATCTACAATAATACTTAAAAGATTTGCAAAGTTTGATTTTTCTAGGAGCTCATTTAACCCTCTACTGCCCCATACGGCCTTAAGGCACGGTCCACAAAAACCTAGAAAAGTCCACATAAATATTAATTTTTTTTAATGAAATTTTTGAGGCATGTTTTAGATAAATTAAGTTGTCATTTCTTTAATGTTGCACGGCTGTAAGCATCACATGTTTCCCAATATTATCAGTTGAAAGTTGAACTTCGTGGAAATTATACCGTGCCTTAAGGCCGTATGGGGCAGTAGAGGGTTAAATTTTTTACAAATATTTTTCCGCTTCTACTATGTTTTGCCATCCAATGAAAAAATTTGATAACAAAATTGTTTAACTTTGAAGAGCCATTGCTACTAAACTAAGAATTTTTTAACAATGTATTGTACAAAATTGTTGGTTGGCGTATTTACAATAATTATGCATACTTGGAGTTTCGATATTAGACACCCGTTGTTTTCCTATTTTGGCCAGCTTGGCGAGATTGTGCACCGCCCGTTCGTGTCGTTGCAGGTGGCTGTTATCTATCGGCTCTTGTTGTTGTAGTTAGTGTTTTAAGCCAAATTAATTTTAATTTCATGGAAATGAGTAAATGCATACACACAAAATGGCTAAGTTCAGCGAATCGTTTTATTTGTATGTTTTTTTTAAAAAAAGCGAAATATTTTGAAATTTTAAAGTATTTAAAGTCTTAGAAAATCATTTTTAGGTAGGTATTAATTTGATTTTTAGTTTCTTGAGTTCTTTTTGGGTTAGGTTGCGAAATATGTGTAGTAGAAGGCGCACTTTCGTTCAGAGGCCCATTGTAGATGGAGTAATATCGAACTGTCCTTTTGAATTTGAACCAATTTTTGATGATGTTTCGGTAGTTGAGATTCTGCTAAGCTGCTCAGACTCGACAGGAACTTTGACCTCAAAAGCGTTCATGTAGAGCTGGGCACTTGCACAGTAAGTAGTTCATTATTTGCGGATAAATTAGCGGAAATTAGTGCAAGCAAATATTTATTAAGTTTATTGTTCATTCAAATTCAATTAATAAAATTTTCTTTTAAATCGGCCCTAATTTTTTTCAACAAAGAAATTTAATAAATTTAATATTAAATAAATTTACAATAACGTGAACAATGTTGTCTAGTAATGAGGCTCACTTTAGGCTTGAGATATTCGTCAACAAGTAAAATTGTTATTAAAATTGTCCTGGCAACATCTCAAGTCCACGTAACATCCTGGCAACAACATTGCATCTAAAAAAAATTACTATTTTGGGTAGTCGAAGCATTAGGCAGTAGAAGTATTTCGTTGGATTTGGAAGAATGCAATGATTAGGAGACAGGGTTCTGAATGTAAAATTGATAAATTTGAGTCCATTAAAGTGGTGGGGCGAAAATAATGCTGAAGCAATCGTCAAAATCAGTGAACAGCGTTACCAGACCTTAATCCACAAATTTTTGTTTCAAAATATAGAAAACATCGTTATAGTCCAATAGTTAATAGTTAATTTCAATAAACGAGCAAATTCAAGACCGCGAAACAGATCTTGATTCAACACCGCTCGAGTTTTTCTTCTTGGGTAAAGTTTAATCTTTGGTGTACGGTAGCAAACCACAAACAAATTACGAATTTCAGTTACGAACATCAACAGGAAGTTATAGCAGGAATTGGACTAATAGAATAAAGCACGTCACAAAAATACAAAAAATAGTTACATTTTAGTAAAGCCAAAAAGAAAACCCATTTAGTTGAACTGGCAGGCAAAACGTATAAACAGGGTAAAAGGTTAAGCATTGGCCGTTCGCCACGTGCATGTGTCCCATACCCACCAAACATAATTAAGCAGTCGCAATCTTTTTTCGAAATGTACGAACGAACAGTTCTAGCCACGGCTGCTGGCGTTGTTATGGCGAACGCGCCCAAAATAGGCAGCGTTCATTTATAAGCAAATGAAAAGAAAAGTAACCAAACCGAGCCAGACAGACTGACGGAGTATTGTATGTAAGTGAGTGTGTAGGCATCATAACTGCGCCCGACTTTATGCCATTGTGTACTGGCCATTGGGCGTGTGAGTATATGTGTGAGTGCGGGTATAAATACGCTTGAGCTCATTATTTGTGGCGTATGTGGTGGCGTATCGAATGGTCTGGAATCGGATAATGTACTCAAACGACGCTCATCAGCCAGTCTGCTAATGCGTACAATTGTGTTTGTGTACGTGCACACACATATCCATACGTACCTATTACACCGTGCGACAAAAATTAAAAACACTTTTCACACCGGAAAAATCCATAATTATTCTCGCTTCATAGATTTTGTATCTTTTTATTATTTAAAATACTGATACTCAAATAAATTAGAATTTTTGTACTTCATTAGAATTGCAGCTCCTGGCCTTTTTTTAAATAACTTTCGAACTAATAAAGTTAGAGTAATGAAATTTTGACACGTAATCAAGGAGATTTTGGGTTTTAACATACTTACTTTTCAAGAAAATGCTATATAACTTTTTAAGTATATAAAGGATTAAAATTTTCAAAGGACCTTTTTCATATACTTTTTTTCCAAATAGATAAAAAATCAATTTTATTTAAATTCTTGAGCTTTTCCTCTTTCATTTGATATGCATATCGTCATATTCTAACGAGGTTAAGTATTTTTTATATTTTTTTTATTTTTTATCCCCTTCAAAATTTTGAATTTCTTTTAAAAGGACAAAGGATGTATAAATGAAAAACTGAGTACGCAGTATTACTACATTTGGTCTCTAGTTTCACGCACATATGGATTTTTCCCGGTGTGAAAAATGCTGTCGCACGGTGTTATACATATAACACATCAGTGGCGAAAACAAGGGTAAGGCGGGTTCCGCACACAACACACACAACATTTGAATATACCATTTGAAATCATATTTGCCACCCATAATTTTTGTAAAAAGCATATATTTAGGGGGTTTGAACCCTTAAAGCCCTCCTTTCGTGTGCCTCTGCAACACAAATATACATATTGGCTGCATATAGCAGGACCTCTGCCCGTTTATGGGTGTGGTATGTAATAACCAACAAATATATGTAGTGAAATAGCAACAAAACAAATACGCAAATCGCTAAAGCACTCCGCAGGTTAATTATTTCACAGGCCAGCAAGTGTCAGCACACTTTTAGTGCGAGACTGTAGCCACCGTCACAAGCACACTCGCCACACGTGTAGCAGTCTAAGAACGCTTCCGCTGATGCTTCGGCGTGGTTGGGCGCGCTACTTTTTGTCATTGCATTAACCTCGCTTAATTTAACTCGATTGGCACATCCAATTAAGCAATTACCTTGCACACGTCACAAAGGAATGGATTGTCGGGTATTTTAAATAGAAATGTCGGCATTCTTGAAAAGAGTTCAATGAATGCAGGAAGGCAAGAAAGGAAACACGTGGTGAACGTGTTATTTGTCGAAATGGGTCAGTTGATTGGCTACCGAGATCGTGCGATTAAACGCCTCTACATTATTTTCTGTAAGGTTACGTGAAGTCATTGGTTTATGCGAACCAACCGGAAGCTTTTGACGCCTTCAAAAAACACACGTTGCGCGCACCATTGCCAAGGCACGGTCTCATTGCTTGACAAAATTTCACCCGCAGATTTCGTCATGTACGCACCAACCGCGGCGACCACATGCCCGAAACTTTATATTTTACACAGTAGTGCTCGTAAAACTCCATACGCATTTTTCTCAAAACCACTTTTTGCAAACAGCGTGGACAGATTAATCGAACGCCATTGCATGGATCGATTTTAAACAGGGACTTAACTATTATAAGTTTTATAAGAAAATAATTGCAATGTAACTATTAAAATGTAACATCAATTTTTTTTGTTGGTTACAATTATCATTTGCGACTATTAATTTTTACGTTGCATAATAACTGTTATGAGAAATACATATTTTTTTCGTTCTCGATAATTTTTTTTTATATAACTTTATAACTTTTATTTTTGACTTTTTTTATTTACGTTACCGATAACTATTATTAGAGTAAGTTTGGGTAATGTGATATACCTGTTTGTTTCTCAGCGATTCCCGACACATTTTGCCTTAAAACACACTTTTTTTGGTGTCAAACTGTTCACTGATGCATTATTTACTATATAAGTAAGAAAAACTGTTGACGAGTTTTTTAATTAAAAATCAAAATATCCAAATATTGGCGTCTGATAAAAGTGGCGGGTAATGTGATATACCATTGGCGGGTAATGTGATATACCCGAAAAATCGTTATTTAACAGACCTATTAGTTTCAAACTTGGTGAAAATACTCCAAATCAAAAATAATTAGAGACGTGTTTCTCATTTTTTTGGAAAATCACAATCTGACGGGGTAAACCAAGGGTTAAAAATTTTTATCGAAAAACATGATTTCATGGATTTTTTTTATCTAAAACTTAACCATAACAGATTAGTATAAAATAAAGTATATAAACATTTCTGTATACAAATAGTATTACTGTCATGAGTTTGGGTACTGTGATGTACTATATCACATTACCCGAACTTTGGTATATCACATTACCCGAAATTGACTTTTTGCGAAAAAAATAATAATAATAAATAATAATAATAATAAAAAACAATAATAATTTTGTTGAGAAGAGCGTACCTCGCAAACTTATCGATATCACTGATTTATTGATATGATATACTGATTTTTTTTGTACCTTTTATGCTTTCAAACTTCGTGACCAAAAACTTGTGCAAGCCTACTCAAAGCACTTCATCACACTGACGGTAAACTATTTAAGTAATCACATCCAAAATCATGCAGCACGAGTTTCTTAGCTGTTATGATGTTTTAAAAAGGTTAATTTTGAAAAAGGTCAACGCACTTGTGAAATAAGCACCTATATCACATTACCCGACCATATCACATTACCCGAACTTACTCTAAAAATTTTTTTGTTTTTACGTTGCTTCATAATTTTTATTTTTGATTTTTTTGATTTACATTGCCGATAACTATTATTTCAAAGAAATTTTTTTTTACGTTGCTTCAAACTTTTATGAAAGGAATTTTTTTTTACGTTGCCTTACCACATTTTGAGTATAAATTGATTTTTAATTGTTTAGTTGTTGGTGGAAATTGGTTTTCTGCAGTTAATTTGCGTTCGTCAATTTGAAATAATTAAAAATCAATTCATACCCAAAATATAGTAATTTAACGTAATAAAAAATGTTTTCAAAATAATAGTTATCGGCAATGTAAATTTAAAAAATCATAAATAAAAGTTATGAAGCAACGTGAAAAAAAATTTCTCAAAATAATAAATAGTTATCGGTAACGTAAATAAAAAAGTCATAAATAGAAGTTATGAATCAACTTAAAAAAAACAAATCCCAAAATAATAATTATCGGCAACGAAAAATATACTTGTTACTTATAAGAGTTATTATAAAAATATTTATTACATGATAATAGTTATAGGCGACGTAAAAAATTTCTTTTTGGGAATAATTATTATAAAGCAATAATTATAGAAATTTCTTAAATTAGGGCATTTTTTTTATTTCCATAAATATGGATAATAATTATTTTAAGTCTCTGATTTTAAATTGTGAAATAGCTTCACAATTGCATTTTCTAAGGTAGTACGTTGTGATTACAGTTTTGTTTTAAAAATTATTGAAAATTTGTTTCCCAAAAAGTGGTAAATTTTTAAAAGATGCACAATTGCTAAAATTGTATTTAGAGAAAAATCCCTACGAACAATATTTTTTGCATTTTTGTTCCAAGTCCTACACTTAACGAGAAATCCGTTCACTTGTTTGGGAATTAAGAAGAAAGAAGCGGATTTCAACATTGGTCGTTTTCGCCGCCATTTTGAATAGAAATAATAATACAATTTTAACATACTTGAATATGTATGCATTAAACTGAAAGAAATCCTCTTATTGTTTCCATAGCCGCGAAATGAATCGTCAAAGTTGGGCCTTTTTTGGCCGCTAGAGTGTTGTTACCTCTTAAAGCATACTCGTATGGTAGTTAAAAAAGCGCAAATGTTTATCTGAATGTAGATAGTAAAAGAATAATCAACTAGAAAATGGGTTTAGTTTGCCTTCATTGTGAAAAGTAGGTATAATAATATTAGCTGCTTTTTTATGGACAAAATGGATGACATTGAAACAGACCATTCTACAGTTCGATCTATGGGTTTTAAATTTCGCTCTGCTTGCCCCTCAGGGCTTAGAGATTTCAGAGGGCCGAGTAACCGTTATCAATATTTGACAGGTTAGAGGATAATAGGTGAGATCGACCAATCGCGGAGAACCAAGGATACGGATTATCATCCGAGGTAAGTATAGTTAGTTATTCACTGAAATCATATTAACTCTCTTGACCTATGCTTTCGCTTGGAAGTAAATGAACAATGAAGTTATACATGCAGCAACAAGAGTTCAATGGAACAAAAATTATCAGCGATATCATGGACGTCAAATGAAAATATAACTCCAAATTTTATTAAAAAATATATGGAATTCGAACACGGTTACTTATTTACATGACATTTCATTACTTACTTACTTACTTACTTGGCGTAGCTGCTGGATGTTAAGCTAAGATCCCACTATCGGCACATTTCATATACCGATAGTGTGAACGTGCCAAATTTTTCAAAACGCGACGATCTGGGCCGAAATCGGGCTGAGTTTGGCCGATCGAAATCAACCGCACTGTGCCGATAATGTGAACGCTCTTTGGCCCAATGTAGAGTAAGTAATCGAATTGTGACAAATGGGCCGATTTTTATCGGCCACTTGCTAAAAAGGTAGCGGTTGTAAAACGGAGATTACTTTTATTAGCGCGGGAGCAGTTTTTATACTTGCTTTTTTTCGCAATTTATTTGTGTCTACTTTTTTTCTTTTTTTTTTACCGGAATCTGGAACAAGGTGCGTAATGAAAACATTTTACATTTGGTGGAATATATATGTATATCTATGGGTAGAAATACTGTACGTTTAGGTAATTATTTTTAAGTACAGCGAAAATTGCATCACAAACTTCTGGAACAAACTTGGATATTCGATATCGGCATCGGCCAATAAAATATGTATCGGCTTCGGTAACGGCATCGGCCTATTTTCCTGCTTCAATTTTGTTATTTTTTTTTAAATTTTTTTGAAGCTGAATCGCACTGTTTCTTTTATATTAAACAGTATCTGAAAATACGTTGCTGAAAAGGGGTATAAGAACCTCTAGTCTGCTCTTTTAGTAACGTATTTTCAGATATTGTTTAATATAAATAGAGTCCGACCGATTAATCGGCATCGGCATCGGCTAGTAAAATTGGTATCGGCATCGGCTAGTATCGGCATCGGCCAAAAAAATAGGTATCGGTATCGGCCTTTTTTGGCCGATGTGGCATCGGCCTATTTCTCTGCTTTAATTTTTTTCGCCTCTTAATGTGGATATCAGAAGAAGGGGTATTTAGTTTTTCAATCTTATCCTTCTTTTTTAATTGGAAGCATTTTTTTAAACAGGCCTTTTATTTTTTCCAAATTTTGTTTTCTGATTTCTTTCCACCACACCTGTACATCGAGTCGCCTTGCTCCAACGCAATTTCAGAGTACAAATTTTAATATAAGAATCGTAATTTTAAGTTGAAGATGAAACTGAATTTGTTTGTGTTTTTGATTGAATTCATTCGTGTTATTTTTTCTATGGAATCGGCATCGGCATCGGCCGATTCTCGCTCTTTCGGCCGATTAATCGATATCGGCCAATTCACGCTCTTCCGACCGATTAATCGGCATCGGCCAAAAAATTTGGTATCGGTCCGACTCTAGCCGCTATGCCGTTTCGCGTCAATTTTCACGCTTCTGCGCCGTAACGAATAAGCGGGTACAAAAAGCGCCCTACTGAGTGCAAGTTTTGTCGGTTGAGACCGTAGTAGCACCTATTGGCAACAGTAATCCTTCGCTTTGATCAATTAAATGTAGAAACTGACGCAAAACAATGTCTAATGATTTAATTTGGTTCTCAAATATCTGTTGCGGATCTATGAAACTGAATTTTTCTAAAATAACATTGTTAAAATAAAGTATTTTTTTAATTTGGTCACAAAACTCAATGTAAAACAGAACACAATCTTGTGTAAAAGTGGTTATTTGATTAGTAGGAATATTTGAATTGATAAGCTTTTCTTTTGCATAAGTTCCAATGCATATATTTTTAAACAGCCGAAACAGGTTTGAAAACCAAATTGCAAAGCTTGTGAATTTCTTTGTTTACATTACATGTTTTCTTCAGAGCATTTCAATATTTTTAAATATCCTCAGTATTGTTTACACGTCATCTAAAATCGTCACATTTGAGACCAAAATCGTTCAATTGTCATTCAGACAATAAATAGTCCAAATGACGACGCTGTCGTCCAACTGGCAGCACTGTCTGGGCATCATGTTGAACAACCCTAAAAAGCAAGTCGCAAATTCAATATTGTTTTATTTCAACGCACTTTAAACGAAGCAAGAAATTGAAATATTTTGTTTTGTTCCATTCTGTTTCGCTTGGTGTGTGCTAAATTAAAAAAATGTTTTCTTGCCTTATGAATCTAACACGTTTTGACTGATCCAGTGTGTTTTCAGCCTTCTGACTTCTTCTTCGACAATCGAAAAGACCATTTACAGTCTACTTAGCCCATTCGCTGCCAAGCCTAAATTATATGAAGTCATTCCCATTGCCATGTATATTTTGAGCAAAGCTCTGTTATCCATAAAAAATTTGCTAATTCGAGAGCCTGCATGTTATAACATATTTAAAGTAGGACGAGTATACTCGTCTTGGCAATACATGACACCCTGCCAAAGACGAGTATACTCGTCCTTGGCAGCGAATGGGTTAGCTTCGTTAGAAGCTTAACCTTGTTATGAGAGTAAGGTGATCTATGTGCGATCATTTGTGGTGTTCAAGTTCCTCTCTGAACAGCCATTGCTACGAACTTACTAGGGATCCCGAATCCCGGGATCCCGGACAATTTCAGTTCCGAAAAATCCCACGATTGACAAAATCTGATCCCGGGATTGAAACATAAAAATTGCTTACTTTTTTCTTTTGTTACCTTAATTTCGGCAAAAATTTTAATATAAAAAATAAATTGCCTGTGACGTTTAAATAAGTTTCAATGCAGCAATAGCTCTGTTTGTGTACGGATACTTTGTACAAATTTGTACAAACTAGCACTGTTTGGGTACTTTTCCATTAAAATTTATCGGTAAGTAAGGAATAAAGACGCTTACGCTTGAGTTTGATTCTTGTTTACACCAATGTGACTTGTCACATTCACAACACACAGGAAGAATGGTGTAAATAAAAGGGTTGAAGAAAGAAACAGCTGATATAAAAGTTTTATTTGAGGTTTAAAGCTGTAAGAACAATTAAAATTACTGATATTACTCACACCAACTTTAACTTATTTTAAAATGGCGGAAACCGTGGCCAAAACTTCTAAATAGTATATGAAGATATACACACGATTTCATCCACTAGTATTGAACCAGAGAGATACTTTTTATCAGCAGGTTTGCCAGGTGGTTCGGCAATTAAATGCATTTTGATGTAATTTGTCATGAATATTTTGATCTTAGTTTTAAAGTAAGAACACTTAATATAATTGTATTTGTATTTATTTGATTGAAACATACGTCTAATTTAGTTCTTTAAAATAATATAATCAATCCCGAACAAAATCCCGGGATACCGGGATTGCGATCTTTAGTCCCGAAAATCTCGGAATTGTAAAACTGGTCCGGAATTGCAATCCCTAATATATATAAAAATGAATGCTGTTTGTTTGTTTGCTTGTTTGTAGGTCACACGACACTAACCCGGCGTTGGTGTGGTGGAAAAAAATTACGTTATTGGTGTGGTGGGGTATGACATACCCCAAAACTTGATATAGCAGCAACCTCACGAAACAACACAAATATAAAAAATAGCAATTATATATTATTCTTCATTTACTTTTACGTAATAAAATGCAAAAACACTTCATGTGCAAGCAATTTGTAAAAGAAAATATCAAATATAACAAAAATAAACGAAAAATATTGAAATTTATAAGTTGACTTCATATAATGGGTTTTAAAAAAATGTCTTTATATAATTTTCCAAAAAACATAGTCTGTTTTAAAAACGAAATACATATAGTTATGTGGCATTAAATTTTTGGTAGCTATCCTAAAAGAGTAGCGAATTACAGGGTCTCAAAATTGGCGCATTTTTCGCAAGTCGTATGAGGAACATCGTGTGCTGTGCTAACGACGTTTTGCTACAGCTTCGCATTATCTCAAGGATTTACGGAATCATGATGATGTAGAAAAATAATGATATATTTTGGAATATATGATACGATGAAAACGATTGTCGTATGTGCTATTAAATTCAGCGGAACATACGACATTCGTTTTCTACGGCGACGAAATGCGAATACTAAACTGGGAGCTTTTCTTGCACTTAGCAGTTGGTATTTTCCTCTTATTTTTCCGTACGGTGAATTTTTGAATAAATCGATGACTATTAGACCATCGAAAATATCAATTTGAATTCAAAATCATTTACACAAAAAGTTACGTTATTGGTGTGGTGGGGTATGTCATACCCCAATGAACTTTAGCGGGATGTGACTGAAATCTGGTCAAACTCAAGTTGTTTTTGGATAGCAAATGTGTATGGTTGGACTGTTATAAACAGCTACTAGAAGCGATAGTGCCCACATAAAACTGATATCCGTATTATTTACAAAAATACAACCTCTGGGGTATGGTATACCCCACCACACCAATGCCGGGCTAAGACTCAAAACCAGAAGGCCGATTGAGCTAAATCTTTCACGGAATGTTCGTCTTGACTAAATCTCGGTAAACCACGTAGTGCGAATACGACCCGACAGGTGAGCGTGGCACCTCCCATACAACCTAAATTTTTAATATGGATTATCTTCGGAATTAGAAATTGGACTTCATCGAAATTTGGTAGTGTCAAGGCTTTAACGTGTCGCTCCAGTGGTCAAATTTTATGGGCGTTGGACAAGGGGCGTGCCACTTTTCAAGCGACCCCAAATTTGGCACAGACTTACGATTTATTCGTGCCCTTCGACAGGGGGAATAAGTGCGTATTGGACAATGGGCACCACCGATACAACCCAAATTTTTAATGTGGAATAGCTTCGGAATTATAAGTCGGATAGCATAGACATTTTGCACATTTGATGGGCGTTGGACAAGGGGCGGGGCACATTTTTTGTGACTCAAATTTTCCGCGTAACTTTGGAACTGTAAGTCACACATCGATGAAATTGGATTGGAGACTGGGTTGGGCATTGAATAAACGGAGCGTGGTACCGTCTATACTACTCAAATCCACATACATATAATTGTTTGCCCTGAATGACTGACTGACTGATTCGTCACCGCCCAACCCAAACCGCTAAAGCTACAATCATGAAATTTGAACTTTCAGTACATTTAAGAAAATAAACTTCCGTTAAGACGGGATTTTTTGAAGTTCGGGGTCGAAAAGGGCAAAACACGGGGTAAAGTGTTGGATGAAGAAACTTGATTTATTGGGCCTATCGAGTTCAAACTTGCGTGCAAAGCCGCGGTGCTCTGCTAGTAGTATATAAATAAATATAAAAATAGCAGCCACAAGAGGGCAGAATAAATTGAACAGCCAAAGGCAATACAACAGTATAATACTCGAGACCTAGATTCAAAACATACATATAATTTTGTTCAAAAAAAAAAAAATCAAGAATATCGAAGGACACATATTTGAAAGGACCTTACTGACTGATATTTTGCATACATGAAATTACATTTTCTTGGTCGTATTTTGGCACACACACACACACACAGAGCCTTTCAGCCTTAAATCTGTGCGCATGAATCTTATTCGCTTTTTATGCTTTCCAAGCGACCACAATCACAATTCTGTTTATCAAAAAAGGCAAGTGAGGAATTACCGAAGTGTAAAGTTGAACAAGCTCGTTGGTGAAGCTTTCACCTTTTGACGGTTGCGATATGTGTGACATTTAACCTTTGAGTTAATGCTTTTGAAGATTTTTGTTGTTTTAATTTTCTGCAGAAAATCCATATCAGCGGATCATATCGGCCGCCGGGCGGACTAGTGATCGGTTAGTCGCCAGTAGAAACAATCCTCATCTTAATATAAGCATTTCAAATCTTTTTTTAGTTAATGTTACATTTTTTTGCCATAAAAAGTTTAGCTCATTGTTAGCTTGAATTGCTGCATTTTTTTTTTGGAGGGGAAATGCTTGTCGCGTCCGGGTGCAACTCTCTAATTGAGTAAAAAAAACTCTGCGCTGATATGATGCCGCTTGCTGACGACTTTTTTCCGTTGCTGTCTTCTGTGTCCCCCCCCCCTCCCCCCCGTCGGGTTCACTTGTCTCGTTTTATTGGCGTGCACGATTTGCCCGCTTTCATGTTTTGCTCGAGAAGAGCGCACGAAACTTTTCCTTAATGCCAATCAAAATTTAAAACTTTTTCTTTAAATCCAACTTCGAATTGCAAATGTAGTCGACAAAGCCTGGCAGCGAAACCCATAATTCCCAGAAAGTTCATTTCCAACTTCTTCGTTCGTCTGCCCACTCGGTGCCTTTGTGCGCGCCTCAATTTAAGTTTCAGGATACCACCTGGCTGCACGCGTATCTACGCACGGCCAGCAATTCCACCCCCTCGTTCCTCTTGCTCCATCGCCTGCAGTCCAGTCCGCTCCATTTCATTACACTCCTGCTCGGGGATGTTGAAATGTGAAATGTCACGCGTTGTGTGCTGTTTATTTATTTATATTTTGTTGTTATTGCTGCGTTGTTGTTGCGTTTGTTGTACTCTGATCTCGTTTTATGCACTTAAAAGCAATTCACTGCTCGATACGGCACAACTGAAGTATAATGATTTCGCTTGCCACTTGTTGTTATTGTGCTGAGATATTTCAACTGCATGACGATGACAGAGTAGAGCCAACCGCCAACGGTTAACAATTTTAAATAATTGAACAACTGCCGAAAATATGAGAAGACCAGGAAACCCTTTTACAACCACAAGTAAATGCCGTTATTTCAGTAAGTAGCCGGTCCGCAATTCGGCTGCTCGAAATATGACTTATCCTATTCACGGACACAAGTTAATCGCTTAGCTAACTTGTTGCCAACCTGTTTGAACCACAAATCCCTATTACTGACCATTCCATTAATTTAATCGCAAGCCCTTTCGGTTAATGCTCCACAACCCAGTGGGGAAACTTCGTAAGGTGCTTACCATAATAATGCATGTTTTCCTCCACCTTTTGGCGGTGAAATCGGCATGCTACCACAAGGAAGGTATTAGTAAGGTACGTTCCGAGTACCTCCGTAGCTTACGCTAAGAAAGCAAACAAGAAGGCACAAGAAGTGCGAAAATAGTCGATTTAAAACCCGAATGATTGTTCGTATCGTCACTTCCAAGTGCACTTTACTTTGTAAAGTGCACGTGGAATGTACATTTAAGTAGAACGAATCTAGAATAAAGAAGTGATTTTACAAGCTTAATAAGTTGGCCTCGGTAGTCCAGAGGATATCGCACTGACTTTTCATGCCAGAGGCCCTGGTTCGATTCGTAGTGCGGGCTGTTTAAACACTCGTCTATTTCCATCGCTATCCACATGAAGCAGTTGAGAATTATAAGGAACGAACAAGTCAACTTTTCGCAGGCAATGGCAAAATTTCCAAATATGTCTACCTTCCATCGTAAGTGAAAAAAACAGCAGTGCTTACATTATCCGTAGCGAGGAAGGCATACACTGAATAGGTCATTTTATTTTTATAATTTTAAGCCCATTCCAATAGCACATTACGGCCCCTTACGTTTTCCTTCATACCGCCACATTACTAAGTAAAGTACATTTGAATGGAAAGCCGAACAATTCCGAAGAATTTTGCTGCATTCCGCGTACTTTCATTTTGTAAAGAAGTCGGAATGGGGTGTGATGCCATTTGTACTTTACAAAATCATGCATGATCCGGCGGCCATACTTTTTCCTCAAAAAATTTGGGGCTTCAAAATATGCAAAGTTTTTAATTTTGTTTTGTTTTGAGCAATTCAAAATTTTTTGTTTGTTGCTTGTATTCCAGCCTGTAAATGGAACATAGAAAAGAGCATATTTTGAGGCCCCAAATTTTTTGAGGAAAAATTATGGAAAATTATGAAAATGACTATGGTACATTTTTGCTATTATTTCGATGAGAATGGGAACCACACCAATTAATTTGGCTGTGTTCTTTTACTTGATGTTTCCACTTTCGTGTTATACATAACTCGATAATTGATTTACGAAAAATGTGCATGTTTTTCAACATTAAATAAAACGCCATGAAATTCCATATTTTCCGACTTTAAGGTCCAATTGCCGCGGATTTTTAAAACTTATACAAATAAATTACATTGGAAAAGAAGCCGTGAGGTGTTGAAAATGCCACAAAGAGAAAATCATGTCAACCGGTTTATTGGTTTAGAAATTACAATCCCAAACGTGAAAAAAGTCAGGGAAAATCCGAAAAAGTGACACGCCCATTTTTTGCGAAAACGGAAACTAAGTTTTAAAAACGGTTTGTGGATTCGAAATCAGCGCTCCCTAATTACCCTAGAACTGATGTCAAACCCAGAAAAGCCATTTTGCTGTTGATCAGTGTAATTCCAAAGAGTAACAGAAATTGTCTTAGGACCCTTTAGTTTTGCAATAAAAACGATAATAATAGACATATGTTTTGCTTTTTTGCAGTTTTCTCAATTTTTCATGCTGATTACATACTTTTAGGGATGAAAAATATAAATTTTGTCGAAAAATAGGTGTTTAGACCACATTTCAAATAGAATTATTTTCTGAGATCGGAAGATATCGGAGGATGTAATTACATTATCCGACAAAGAAAGAATGCTTCTTAAAATAAAAAAAATCCAGGAACATACTTTCACATACTTTTTAGATATATTCTTCTGTTTTGCCAATTTTCAGATTTTTAATTTAGAAAAATATTTTAAATCAAAAGTGAACTGAAAGCCTCAGCTTTACAAATTTTGAGAAAGAAATTAAAAGCGAAAATGGCCACAATATTTCTTAATCTATATTGAAAGTTTTAGCAAGTTCTTTCTGACCATATATTTTTACGATTTTTTTTACTCAATCGACTAAAAAACAGAAAATATGTGTTTACAATTTTTGGTGAAAAAAGTTTCGACTTTGAGTTGCATTTGCACACACACTAATTATTTTTTTGCACAGATTTTTTGGGGTTTTCTTAGTTGGAGTTTTACCTTTCAAATTACATCGAAATCGTTAAATTCTGAGACTATAAATTTTTTGAATTTTGTCTATGGAACGAATCACTGTGCAGCGGCTTAGTAACACTGGGCAACAGCCAAAATTTTTCCGAGTTCTAGTAAACCTTTTCTAAAGGATTTTTGGACGCTGATCACAACTGCGTACTCAGATTTTAGATTGTAAGAGCGGTTTATAAGTTATTGGTGGTGTTTGCTAGGAGGTGTTTTCCACGTTTTTCATCTTTGAATTTTTATTGGATTTATAATATGTCGACAAACACGATAATTTTTTTATGACACGATAACCAAACCTCAAGCTAAAATTTTGACTATAGTCGATTTGGATTGGTCAAGGGTTAACATTGCAATGGCCCTTCAAAGTTCAATTTTAGCGAATTTTTCATAAATATAATTTAAATTCGGGGTTGCAATTTTCAACTAGGAGTTAGTGTGCAATGTAAAGTGTAAGGTTGGAACTTAAACTTATGGAACAGATTTTGTTTATTGCATGTGCCATTCTCGGCCTGTGCTCATTAGAGTGTAAATGCGACTTCATCTCCTGAACACGTGTTTGTATTGAAATCTCCTAATGCTCTTCGCATCATTGACGAAAGTAGCTAAAGTATTTTCGCAAGCGTCAATATTTATCTTTTCAAGGGCATTAACAAAATTTGAGTTGGTTCATTACTGTAGGAGCTATACTAAAAAGAGTTGCATCACACAAGTAAAAATTTCAACCACACACACTAAGCAAACTACTTGCTGTTTTTCCATATTTCATTGCGACATATTTTTAGGGCACAAAAAAATCAAAATGCGAAAGCTGAAAATTTTATGAATTAAGGGCATTTGATGAGTGTGAGCATTTTCATACTGCTGCCTAAAATTGTGCTCCGATATTATAGCTCAAAAGTAAATCCTTGCTTTTGCTGCTGAATTTATGAATGGAGAACTTACATGTTTGTACACATACTCTATTACAAACATAGTATTTCAAAAATTTCTTTTTTAATTGAAAGCGTTGACATTCTTCTTTCACTGTATGACAATATACATATAGTTTTTGCAAGCAAAATTCTATTGTGTATTCGCAATCTTGCAAAGTAACTGAAAATTTTACTTTGCAAATGAATAATTCTGGCAAATTTAAGCCGATTTTAATGTTTTAATTTATTTTAAATACATAGTTAGAGTATTGTTAATCTATGGCATTTTAGACTTCAGGTTTGTAGGAGCTGCATGCAGATAATGGTCAAAAAACATGGAAAACGCCCTCCAAAGAAAACCATTAATATTTCCTAAGCCGCTCTTACAATCAAAAAACTAAGTACGCAGTTGTGATCAGCGTCCAAAAATCCTTTAGAAAAGTATGGTTTGGTTTTAGAAAAAAAAAATGTCGATTTTGTTGCCCTGTGTAATCTTAAAGAGCCAAAATCTAAATTACAGCGCTGGAAAATAAAATTGAATGAGGTTGATTTTGAAATTAAATATGTCCCAGGAAAGGAAAATTTCGTGGCCGATGCACTATCCCGGGTTAAAGTCGAGCAATGTTATATTGGAGAAGAAGAATCCGTTAGATCAGACATAGCCACGGTTCACTCGGCTGAAGAATATAATACCCAACATATAGCGATAACAGAAAGACCCTTCAATTTATTAAAAAATTAATTTAAAATAAGAAGTTAAGAGAACAAAACCCACTTACATAAAGTTTTTAATAAAAATATTATAACAATAACGTATAAGGATTTTAATACTGAATTTGTAAAAGATATTATTAAAGCGCACTTATTAAATAAAACAGGGGCAATATTTATGCCCAGAGACGAAGATTTTGTTGCTTTCCCAAACGTTTTTTCTAAACTTATCAAAACTAAAAACAATAAAATAGTTAGAGCGACTAAGATTCTAGAAAATATTGAAAGCTCTCCTGACCTTGAAACAAAAATTTTAGAAATACATTTGGAAGGACTACACCAGGGAATTGAAAAAGTAGTAAACATATTCAAAAGGAAATATTACTACCCTAATTACGTTAAAGAAGTAACGAACATTATTAATGAATGTGAACTGTGCAACAGATGCAAAATAGACCACATACCGTATAAAATTCCTTTTAAAGTTACACCCCAGTATATGAAACTCGTGAAAAGTATGTTATTGATTTTTGGAAATGGGGCAAAAAATTGTATTTAACATGTATCGATCTTTACTCAAAATTTGCAACGCTAGAAGAAGTTAACTCACTGGACTGGTTGGAGACGAAAAGTGCCCTATTGAAAATTTTTAATAGTTTGGGTCCACCTAAAACATTGAAAATTTACCAAGACCAGGGCATTAATAATGTTAACATAAAAAATTGGTATGATCAACTTAACATTAGCCTTGATGTAACGACTGGGAAAACAGGTATAGCAGATATAGACCGACTTCACAAAACTTTTAATGAAAAATTAAGAATTATCAACACTTCAGGTGACAAAGAGTTAGATTACCTAAAAATAGAACAAACTCTCTTTACTTATAATCACTCCATAGTTCATTCTACTACCGGTGAAACTCCTTATAATATTTTCTTTAATAAAACGCATCCTCAAACGAACCCTCAAACCGTAAAAAAAAACGCATAAATAATATTAACAGATATAGAAAAGATAATTTACCCGACACCAGATTTATCTTTGCGGAAAACTCCAGGAAAAGACTTGAAAAAGCTAGTAACCCATACAAGAGAGTAGAAGTACTGCAGACAGACCAGGATAACGAACATTTTGTTGTAAAATTTAGAGATAGGAAAGTAAGGAAATATAAAAGCGTATTTAAAAGAAACAAACAGACTAACAGCACTAATTCTTTCAGGCACGATGGAAACAAACAAGATCAGCAAACCCAAACATTACAAGATATGGAATCATAACGTTTGGATATTTATCCTTATCATCCTCCTAAAATTTCACCCAGTATCAAATCAGTTTATTCAAATAACAGAAATCACTGCCACCATGGATACATTACACTGTACAATAAAAAAAAAAATAACAAGATTCTGACAACGGATTCTGGTAGAGGGGGCTAAAAAAAACTATACGTGTATCGGCGTTTTGAAAGTTTACGTCTGAATTTTTTTTAGGGGGTAAAAGTTTTGCCCTTTTTGCACATTCTTATGGTGAATCGGCATACGAAAACCATGTAACCTCACATTTTAGGTATATGATGTGTTCAGCAATTTGATAAATACTACGATTCTAAAATGCCAAAAATGTCCTGGATTTTTTAAGGACAAAATGTACCACGAAAATACTCGCCATAAAATTCTACTATAGGTCTCTGACTACATCAAAGCTCAGAAATTAACTTGAACGCCAGAATTAAGCCGAAACTGAAAATGTGTTTAAGTGTTTATTTCGTACTTATTCAAAATTGGTACTAAAATGTCCTACATACAAAATATTAATTTTTGTTTTTATTTATTAAATCATTTCTTCCACATCGGGGATTAATTATTAAGGCACACACAACTTGGGGAAATGGTTACCTACATTAAAATAGTTATTTATTTATTCCGGTCAACAGAAGTAATTCTTACAGGCTAATTAAAAATAGCGAAACAAAATTAAGCTTCAATATAAAAAGAATCGAATTAAAGTCCATGACAGGAACTTACTTGAATGTGGTTACCATTTATTGTTTTTGTCGCTTGGTTCTTACTGGTTCATTGTAATCACTGCCAACTTAACTTTTTGAATCATTCTTAATTTTTTGGTCTGACCACCAGCAAATTTCCCCAAGTAGTGCAACTAATTTCTTCCCTTTATAGCGCATTTCCATCGGAAGTGCCACCTGATGAATTGTCGAATAATATAAAAATGTTTTGAAAAAAAATTTTATTCGACCAGTGTGCAAACCTTTCACCAGGTTCTTCCGATTCTGCTGAGAATTGGCTGTCCAATAATTCAAGGTGATGCACAGTGATTCGTTCCATAGACAAAATTCAAAAAATTTATAGTCTCAGAATTTAACGATTTTGATGTCATTTGAAAGGCAAAACTCCAACTAAGAAAACCCCAAAAACTCTGTGCAAAAAATGAATTAGTGTCTGTGCAACAGCTGCTTGAAGTCGAAACTTTTTTCACAATAAAATTTAAACACATGCTTTCTGTTTTTTAGTCTATTGAGTAAAACAAATTGTAAAAATATATGGTTATCAAGAAGTTGCTAAAACTTTCCATATAGATTAAGAAATGATGTGGCCATTTTCTAATGTTTTGTCAAAATTGGCAAAGCAGAGGCTTTTACATCACTTTTAATTCAAAATATTTTTCTAAATTAAAAATGTGAAAGTTGGCAAAACTTAGAAGAAAATATCTAAAAAGTATGTTCCTGGATTTTTTTATTTTAAGAAGCATTCTTTCTTTGTCGGATAATGTAATTACATCCTCCGATATTTTCCGATCTCAGAAAATATGATAATTCAATTTGAAAAGTGGTCTAAACACGTATTTTTCGACAAAATTTATTTTATTTATCCCTAAAAGTATGCAATCAGCATGAAAAATGAAAAAATCTGCACAAATGCAAAACATACATCTATTATTATCGTTTTTATTGCAAAACCAGAGGATCCTAAGACAATTTCTGTTACTCTTTGGAATTATCAATGTTGACGTTACCGATTAAATGTAAAATCTGAAAAATCTAGCCAACACACTTGGTGCTATAGCTCTCCAAAAATTATGAAATTTGCAAATTTAAGTCTCAGGCATTGCCAAACTACAAAAGTTTAAGAAAAACAAAATGGAGATTTCAATTCAGCAGACCATGATTAACTAGTATACCAAATTTTATGGAGAACGGACCACTCCTTCTAATTTTGTCCCGCGGTTGTATGGAGTCGAATCACTGTGTGATGGTGTAATAAATGAATATTCAAGCTCATGTTTGCACCGATACGACATAGTTTTGTATATGCACCTAATAATTGTGTGACCGTCTTTTTCCCAGCCGACTTTCTATGATCTTTTTAACGGCATCCCAAGCAATCTATTGATCCCCAATAAGTACAGAATCAAAATGTGTTTTTCCATTAAATTTCGAATATCTGGTCCTTTGCTAACTTCCATTATCGCAACTATTTTAACTGCAAAAGTGCTTTACATGAGATTAATATGCAGTATAGATCTTTAAATGCTTCGTTACTAGAAGTTACTTATATAATTTTAGCTTTTATGGTTTTCAGGATATTCAAGGATATCAAATTAGTTTATGTCCTTGATATCCATTTGACACAATTTTTCAAAAGAGGATATTTTTTTCTTCACTTCATACCATTCACTTCATACCATTAGCTTTCAGTTGACGTAAATATCATCTTTTCTGACATTTGAGTCAAAAGATATGATGTTGTAAAAATTGTAGCTAGTGGCACTATGCCGCCATTTTTAAACTGCATTTAAAAAAACTCGAACTTCTCGGGAAAAATTCTCTGGCACTTTTTCATGTACTGAGACCCTCTATTGAATGAGATATGCTTGACCTTGTCCCTCAACATTATTCTTTAATTTGTTGCACTGTGTTATGAATCGATATTAATTTCAAAGCGGTTTTCTGCTACTTAGTAACTTGTGTTATGAAGAAAACCTTATGTTTCTTAAACAAACATGAAACTGATTCATGCATTTGAGGGTAAGGTTGAAGTGAAATTCTGATACAGTGCAAGCTCGATTTTCGCGACTAATTAAAAACCAGACATGTTGCGAAAACCGAATTTTCGCGATAACAGTACCCAAAATTTTGTTGAAAAATTGTATGTAATTTTTAAAATTACAATTGTTTTAACTGATATATTTACATTTTAAACATGTTTAAAGAAGTTGGAGATTTTGAGTTGCTTTTTTGGCAAATATTTTTTTAAAATAACAGCTGAATCACGTAGTTCATATAGTGCTGTTGTCGGCTTAAAAATCCAAAAAGGTTAATATTCCAAAAGGCGGGGATTTCCCTTTTTTGGTTATAGACATTGTAATAAAATTAAAACAAACAGATAAAAGTCGCGAAAATAGAACCTCGTTTTTCGTAAACTGTCGCGATTATAGAACCTGCAATGTTAAAAATTAAGCCGTCGCGATAACCGGGCCGTCGCGATAATGGGTAGTCGCGAATACCGAGCTTGCACTGTATTTGAAATTTGAAGAATTTGTTGTAAACAATTTGTAGAGAATTTAGAGACCATTTGCAGTGATATTAGAATATAAAAACGATAAAAATGTAAAAAACTTTAACTTTGAGCACAAGTTCAAAGCATTGTTCATCTTATCCGTCTGCAATTGAAAGAGTCCGCATCTCTTTAAGAGTTGGAAAAATAAAAAATTTTAAAACAACAAAATAATAGCTGCAATACCCACAATAACTCTTGTTTTTACAAATAGAATATACTTAGAATACTGTTACGAAAATGAGCTCTCTAAGTTCGTTTCTGGATTGTGTTTGAAAATAAAACAACTTCACGTATTCAGCGCAAATGCAGTCAAAAATCACCAATTACTTTATTTACAAATTTACACTTGTTACTACTTTACACTACTACTATTGCATGTTTCCCCTTTGCTTGCTCAACACAGACTCGACTCTTTGCGCTGCACACTGCTGCTTTTATACCAGTTTTCTTATCGCGCCGAAGTTTCTTGCAACTTCCAATTGGAAAACGCTCGACCATTCTCGCACAGCCCATTCCTTCGCGAACCATCCTTGCCATATCGGACTATACCAAGCGAATTATACCAAATTTGCCGTACTTCAAAGTGCATGCCTAAAAGTATGCTTGGAAAAGCATTCGTGCATAGAAAAGCATTCAGCACAGTGCCTCATCGCTACAATACTATAATACCGGTTGACAGAACATCGACAAATTTTTGTTGTATGATTTGTTGTTCAGAAATTTATGAAATTGCTAATTAAAGACTGGCATTCGCCTGCAACGTGTAACGCGTCACAGTTCAATACGCATGCCATATAATTAACTAATACTATTTTGACATTATGGGTCCTTCATTGCGTATACGTAACAGCGTTTATGCTACTGACACGCAAAATACGCGATAGCCCGAATAAAAATGGAAAATAATGTTCAATAGATTTTCATGACATTGAGTCAGTAGGTAACATTTTGTCACATTTTTGTGTATTTATTTTACTTTTTTAGGACAGCAAAATCGAATAATTCAGCAGTGTAACGTAAATCGCCAATATCGCGTATATACCTATACAAAAGTTTCGCCTTGCGTTTGGAGTCTTTTGCATCGGAAGAAGTGTACGTATCTAACGTCAACAGCGCATCTTTGAAATCAAGTAAGCGTGCCGAAAATAACTTTGCCAGTAGTCGTGGCGTTACATTTATTACAAAGTTATGTATAAAAATGTAAAGTGAACAGCCAGCAGCAGAGTAACGGTATTTTTGCTTATATTTCAATTAGCTCAAATCCCTGCGGCGCGCATACTTTGCCATGCCATTAAATTCAAGCGTTGAGAGAATATCACGCAGAAATATGCGAAAGGAAACAGGTAGCAAATGGCATGGATCCAAGTGGCGCACGTAAAAGGCGCGAAAATGTCCATTACGCAAAATTAAATGGAAAATAATATCCCATAAAATCCACTTAAAATGATTATTTACTCTGCGCACACTTTTGTAAACGATAGGAATCAAAAGCGCCACCCACAATCGCATCTACCGCCGCAGCGTTGGTACAAAACCGCAATACGCACTCACACGTACTCGCACCCAAGCATACACAGCAGGCTTTAGGCATCTAACGAACGTTACCGATAGCAACACAATGCAATAAAAACCAAGCCACAAGCAACAAAAAGCAACGTCACCGAGCAATTGTCGATACTGGGTGCGGTGGCACTTTTTGATGCCTTCCTGCTCAGTGCGAATGCGTCGGTCGGACGAGTACCACAATACAGCTCCGCATACAATCGAATGAGAGAACGTCAAAGTTTTTTGTATAATGTTCAGCAACCAGTATCGCAAAAACTCAATCCCAGCCTCATGCAACCATCGGTTTTAGACATTCGGTTCGAAAGGTGAGGACTCACAAATTTTGAAAAGAGGACTCAGAAGCTTTTCAATCTAAGGGAGCTCCTTATCTGCTGAACGAAAGAGTTTGTTGTGGCGGTCTTGATGTTGGCAGTGTAAGTGTTAACTCAAAAACGATTGTGGCGAAGTTTGATGTTTTTGTAACGGTGAAAAAAAAAACAACGAAACAAAACAAAACACCAACAATAACAACAACGAATAGCTGTACGTCGTTTGGGTTCACGAAGCGTCGCACTCGTGCCTATAAGTATTCTACATACAAATTTAGTAAAGCAATTGTTGTGGTACGACATATGATAATGTAGTGCGACGCATTTGGAGTGCAGCAACGACCGGAGCCGGATCACCGCGTGGAATGGCGCAGCTGCCTCTGACGTCAAGCGAAATAATCGCTTTGGTGTTTTTGATTTTGTTGCCTTTATTGTTGTTGTTGTCGTTCTCTGTCGGGCTCTGTTTTGCTTTAGTGTTGGTTTTCGCTATTATTGCGCCGCTGCCGTTCACACACACATTTTGTTCTTGTGATATTGTTTCTGTGGCTTTAGTTTTGTTCTACGCATGGAATATGTACTTAGAATAACTACGACAACAAAACTACAACAATGCCCGCTATCGGCTGGTTTTGGTTCGTGAAAAGTAGATCTTGACTTGGGACCATAACCGAGCAAAGAATATAAACGGAAAAGCGACTCATGCACATACACACCCACAGCAACGAGCGCGCTATAAGCTTGAAGAGTGAGCTCTGCAACGGACACCTGTCCCCACGGGCCGTTTAATTAAAGTCCTTCGCTCTATTTTTGCCTGGTTGTCGGATAAATGCCCCTTGATTGGTGAATGCCGAGTGCGCGCTGCCACACCAGCCGGCTTGAGATAGCGTACAAATGACAAAGATTGGCCCCCACAAGAATTGAAAAGGCGTACGTTCTATAAATTTCGCTTGTGCCCTGTACTCTCCAGCACGTCAACAATCGATGAAAACTATTAGAAAAGTTGCTGAGGATGTTGGCATATCGGTTGGGTCAATACCCGCGTAGTTTCTTCCGAAATTGCTCCGAACCTGTTGCATAACGTCAACAACGATCCAGATTCGCTTATGATTATAACGTCGAATCCAAAGCCCCATCATTCCAATGGACGATTCTTTGATGCTTCTCGTAGACTAAAGTTCGCAAAGAAATGAGTGATAATTTATAGCAATTAATTTCAAAACAACTTTCTCTAATCGACACTATTGCCTTTTCGAAACTTTATGTTTTTACTTCATTAAATAACGCCCTCTTGAATTTACGTGCTCTCGCGCATTTTTCACACTTCAAATGTGTTGTTTTTGTAATTTCTTAAAAGCCAACTTAATGCACTGTTAATCTGTTTGGCCGTTGGAAATTGTCCATAATAAATTTTACATGTCAATTCAAACACGACAACAGAAACAAATATTACAAGGACAACAAAAATACATTATAAATAAATACACACATATCTAAAGGAGGCATTTCAGCGAAAAACCCAACAACAACATGTCCAGCACGCGCGTTAACGAAATCATTAAACTTGGCTTATACAGCGTTTTACTTTTAGTGCCTCAAACTGTTGAGCCTAATGACGAAAACGCCAGCGCGATACTGAACCGTGCGCAGTCGCGAGCTTCAGTCAGGCGATGAAGGAAGAAAAGAAACAGCACTAAACGTGCAAAACGCACGAAACAAGAGGTGAATGACGCTGAAGGCGACGACGGAGAACGCAAAATGTTCTGTTAAATTATTTTGCTGCTAAAAATAGAAATCTTGTTAACTTAAACACACGCACACACACGCGCACGCAGACACTCTCGCGCATACCGACACACTCATTCACACTCGCACACAGAATTAACGCGCGCGCACACACAGCAACCTGAGAAAATGAAAAGCCTGGGAGAAGGCGGCAGTGAGGCGAACGGACGATTTTTTCGTATTCTAAGCACGACGACGATGAGCAGCCATGCAGCACCGCCAGCCACCGCGGCCAATAATGGCCGCAGTTCACCTAAGAAGTCGGCGTGGCTGGGCGAAAGGCAGCGGCAGTCGGTTGCAGAGCGCTCGAGGTGTGGACGAACGTGGACTGAACGATGCGGCGAATTGCGCTCCAGACGATTCAAATTGTTGACGGCTTATAGTGTGGTCGTTGCTTCTGTTATTGTTGCGTTTGTTGGCGATTGTTATTGCGTTCGGTTTTAATTTCATGCGTCTTGTCGATTTTGTTGTGCTTTCATTTGTTGCTGCATTGGCTCCGGTTCGGGCCTTTTCGCTGCGTTGCGTTCGGCTGCTTGTTTGGGTTCGGGTTTGGATTTCGATGTCGGCGGCTTTGACGCAAAATTTATGCGCGTTGCGTTGCAAGAAATAAATACGAGTATGAATTAAACTCGGCGCGCGCACACCAACCTATGAGCGAGCCTACCCAGCGGGAAAGTTGGGAATGCATGAGGTTTTTCATGCACGAATTCGTATATGAAAAACCCAAATAGAAAGCATATATTACCACGTAAGCGAGGGTGTAATGCATAGCTTTCGTTTCATCAAATTGTGTTTTGTTTTTTATACCAAAGATATTGCACCTTCCGAAGAAATTCTGAGAGAGCGGCGCAATCTTTCTTAGAATAAAAAACCGTTTCTTTGAAAAGGTCGCTTCTATTGATTTTCGGAAAAATAACTTCAGTTGTGATAGAAAAATCGGTGAGACAGCAAGCGCGCGGATCGTTGCATCAAACGAGATGAGCTTTAATAAAGTTTCATTTGGAAAGACAATTAATTTCAATAATCTTTTTTAATATATCTTTAGCAGCTCCCAGCGTTTTCATACATATATCACGAAGCCCCGTGGATTAACGGAAACAAGAAATATTTACAAAAATATTCAAAGCAACTTTTGTAAGTATGAATTTACAAAACAACTATGTTTACTGGATTTTTTTAATATTGAGTTATTTTCCTTTTTAAGAATGCCTGTCCAAAGACGAACAAAGAAGCAAAGGGATGTTATTTAAGTGAGTTTATTTTAGTTTTTTCATTTTTACTTATCTAATGTATTTATATATATTTAATGTATGTGTTTATATGTAATCTATTGAACTTGAATTACTTTAAAAATAAAAACTAACATAAAGCAAAACAACAAACATTTTATTTTGGGTGTGCAGGTTTTTGGTAGATCATTTTATGCATTACCGAGGAATGTACGATTTCCTACATGCTAGGCGATTTATGAAAACGTACATGATTTTGGGATGCATGTCTTCATATACTCCCAGGTAATGCAAAAAAGGGAAGGACATCGCCGTGAGAAAATTCATGCAAGTTGTAATGCATAGCTTGCAAGCAAATATGCATTCCTATACATTCCAATTTCCCGCTGGGTACGGTGGTTGCGCGAAAACACACACATACTTCCAAAAACAATTCATGAGTCCAGGCACACGCTGTCAAAGTTTTGCTTGAAAACATCAAAATCCACAATGATTTAAAATTTTTTGGGGCGCAGCGTTTTGAATGTTGTGCACAGCGTAATAGGCTTCTAATTCTGAAGACATTTGATAACCATTTGACACCTCTAGACTGACAGAGTCGCCGGCGAAACAATTTTTCGATTAAGATGTTGTATGCAAAACATGATTTACTGGGCCTATTGATCTCAAACTTGGTGAAATTACTCGATTAATTCGACACGTATTTTTCAATTTTCCAAAAATTAATATTTAACGGAGTCAACAATGGGTGACGTATACGGGAAAACTATGAAATAACATGAAGCGATGGGCCTATTGACTTTAAAACTTGTGAAAACATTTTTTCATTAGTTTTTAATTTGTTCGAACATCAAAATCTAATGGCTGCAAGGCTTTGCTAGTTTTATATATTTTAAATTAATGCTGGACTAATGGATTCGTAGCGGCCTGCGTTGGTAGAAATGTCTGAATCAAATTAAAAAACAAAATTATCGAATATTAAAATGATTTAAATATTCATTAATGTGATCGATTTCATTCTTTTATTTTTAACCGCTACTTTATTTCCATTTAAAATATGCAAGTTTGTTGATACCTGAGCCGTCCATGCTCGTAGTTCCAAAAATCAAAATTGTTTGTGATCTTAAGAAAAGCTTGAGTTTATAGCCTATTTCCACCGGGCCTTAAATGCATTTAACGCTTAAATGTATTCAACATCGCATTTAAATGCTCAAATTCCCATACAATTGTTTTTGTATCAAAGTGCGTAAACTCAGTTTGCCATTTACAGACGTCTAACAGAAAATGTTATGTTAAAAGCGGTAGAAATACTCAGAAATGTACAAATTTTGATAGCATGCTTTAAGGCGCTGCAAGAGCCGTACGAACACAAACGAAAGAGGGGATTTGAATTGCGTTCGGTGTGGTAGATTTTTTGCCAAGACAATTACTTTTTACTGCATTTTTCGCAAAAATACATATCGTCTGTCATAATCAAAGTCAAAACTTCTATTATTTGCCAATCATAAATGCTGAAAAAGAAAATAAAAACGTGGAACTTCTCATGAACCCTCTTGACATTAAAAATTCAGACAGCTCTGATATCAATCAGCCGACAACTTTCACAAATGAAATAAACATTGACAAATGAAAAAAATGTTCACAAATGAAATAAATTTTCACAAATTTGAAAACGCAGACATTCCTAGACTGTTGAGAAGGAAAGTGGAGTGGTTTTCATGTACTAGAGAGGCTACAAGAAACCACACATACGTATACAAGGAGATGGCGGCAATGGGTATAGCTGTGGCTGCCCAGAAATAAATGCAGAATTTGATTTGTCCAAATGAAAATGTAAACAAAAACCAGCTGTTGGAGTTAACTCAGTTTTGGTGGAAACGCTTGACAGTTGACAAAGTTAACAGAGCCCTTAAATGCATTTAAGCGCTCGGTGGAAATAGGCTATTAGAGAGTATTTTGAAATGACAAAACTTAATGTTTAAGTTTAATACATAGCAGAATACACATATTTTGAATGCTAATTTTTAATGGTAATTTCTAATGGTAATTTTTCTAATGGTAATTTTTAAATCTTACTTTGTACCTTCAATCCAGACAAATTTTTTTTAATAGTTGTGGCAAAATATACAAGAAATTAAAAATAATAAAAACACATTTTATGAAAATTATTACAGAATGTTGGTTTTATGACCGCGCAAAGAATTGATCCTGAAAATCACTACTCTGTCTGTGCAAAAGTTATCCTTTAACACTAGAATGCCCGAATCTGACCTACCTAAAATGCCCATAGGTAGTCATTTGTTTATAGCCATATTGTTTACTGACTTTTTTGTTAATTTTATTGGTTTTCAAGTAGCAAATATGAATAAATGCACATTATATTAAATTAAAATAAGTACTTCATTTTTATTTTTTATGGTTTACAAAGAAAATTCACTAAAATATAATGGCGTACTTTACACATCAATGGGATAAAATGGAATGAAACTTGGAATTTGGAATTTGTGAATGAATTTTGAGAGTGAATTTTTGATTGAAAAACTTGGGAGTTGTCACAGCCTACTATGATATTATTTTTTTTAATATTTGCAATTACTTGAAATTTTCATATTTCGCAATTGAAGATGCATATTTGTCTTTTTATCAGTAAGATTTGCTGAAAATTGTATATAGGTAGTCAAAATGACTACCTTTGGGCATTTAAGGTAAATTTTGCAAAATTGGGGTACACAATTTTTTAACAATATTTTTAATTTATTTATTCCATTTAGCTTTAAAAACTAATAAAAGTCACGTAAGATATATTTTTAGAAAGCGATGCAACAAAATTTATTTACAATAAAATACCTCAATGTAGTCAAAATGACTCCCTTGGGCATTCTAGTGTTAAACTCCAACTAATTCGATTATGTGTGCGCAAAAAGCACTGTTATTCATTCACCGTTTGCTTTTCTACAAAACAATCGCAACTAGCGCTGCGAACGGACGCTTGGCCATCGATGAAACTTTGCCCACTGCCCCTTCAGCGTTAAGTACACTGAAAGTCAACAGATCAGCAGCAGTAAAATTTAACTGATTTCGCCGCTTTGGTTGCCTCACCTGAAGAATGCTGAAACATCCCAAACAGCAACAAATTTTTCCCGCGAATCAAAAATAACAGCAAAAACCCAGAATAAACTGAAGACGCCAGCGGCAATAAATAATAACAAGAATTGAAAGGAAAAGATACACGCACAACAACGTTGTGACAGCTGAAAGCAACAGCAGCAACAACAACAGTAGTATTAAATAATAACATAAACACTAACAAAAACAAAGGCAGACATGCAAGAAAAATAACACATCAGCGGGCAAGAACGCAACTTGGCCAGGATAAGCAGCGCCAACGAAATTTGCGTTGTGCAACACACACACACACACGCAAACACACAGCAGTCATACGCGTTCCAACTTACCTCCTTGTACACATATACACACACACAAACTCACACAAGCACACAACACCACATAGGGCATTACGCGACTTAAGGTTATTCGACATGTTTATGTTCAGGACGCTTGTTGTTTGCTACTTGGGCGCTTCAATTTCTGGCGCTGGCCGCGGGTGCAAGCGACACAAATACGATTTTTTCTAACTTGGCGCACTGCTACTTCAAAGCGAAAACAATCGGGAAAGTAGTTTATGGATCAAAAACACCAGCAACAGTGGCAGTAGCAACAAATATCAATTCAACAACAATCACATCAGGAACAGCAGCAACAATAGCACTACCAACAACGGGAACAAGTAAAGTAGTAACGACAATAACATTTAAGACCCCGGCGAAAAATAAGTATGTGCACGCATGCACGCACGTCCCCTCACGGCGACTGCGATAAAATATTGAAATGTTTACTTTGGGCGACTTGTCAGCGCACAAGGCACTTGGCGACGTCCGTCCGTGGCTAGTTGCATATACACTCGTAACCATTTGTCAACAACCAAAATACGCAATAATACGGCAGCAGCAACAACGGCAACAATAGAAATTAGTTGTTGTAGTACGAGTATGATAGTTGTTGCTGTGTACGCAATGCAATCTCAAGGCGTAATTTTCCCGTTAAAAACAATCAGTTTAGTGGTCATAAAAGCAGTTTAAAATTTACATCGGCCATACGATCCGGAAACATTTCGAACATGTCCCAATCCCGGTGCATTTGTGGTAAATGAGCGAAAAACAAGGGCGGGACGAAAAAGCGCTAAGTATAATTAAATTAATAAAACCAAAAAAAAAACACGTACAAACATATACACATATACCGTAGAAATAAGTATATTATACAATTTTATTCATAAGTGTGTAAAAATATGCCATTACAATAAAAATACTGGATATTCAGGGAACCGGTGACGGTGATGCGCCACAAACACGCAAAAAGCACTCAACCGATTTAAACGAAATAAGCACTAAACGATTTCTTATGTGTGGCAATAGTACATAGGCTATACGAGATTGGGCATGACAACATTTTAAACTCACTGGGTATCAAACGATTCATTGTTTCACGCCAACTTTGTGCTAACTAAACTAACAAAACGAAGCTGCAGTACCTATATATGTATATGTCTGTAAAGGTACATTGAATTGAATTATATAATGTTTCATTGGAAAACGCATAAGCTACTTATAACAAATTTGGCCATGTTTACCTGATCCGCCTTACTGCCACGCCCACCACAGTGACCGAAACTATGGTGTAGGATGATATGGATATCAAAGGATTCATTAAGGTTGACATAAGCTATGTGAGATTACTTAGTCCCACCTGTCACGCTTACTGCAGTGACACAAAGAAGCCATGCTAAACATATTTATAAAAGACAATATGGATATTAACCCTTTCCGGAAATTTGTACGATATATCGCACAATTTTTACGTTAATTTCGTTTAATTCGTTCCACAATTTATGAAAATTAAATTTGTGTGCAACTGTCGTCGGACGGCGGCGACCAACAAATTGCTTTAGAACTCTGGTCAAGCTGTCAAACTTCTAATATACGAACGGCTTACACGAGTTAAAAATAGGGTGTTCCCGCAACAGGCTCGTATTTACGCACTTAACCTGGTTTACGAGTTTACACGTTTGAGGGAATACCCTCAATTTCAGCTTTTCGCCAGCGCAACAACAACAGCATATTGTCTTCACCTCCCAATCATCCCACGCCACAGCAACGTACTACACAGACCAAAGTCGGCCAAAGTTGGTTACTTTCAACCTAAATAGGTCAATGTTCTTGTGGTTGATTACTTGGTTACTTTAATTCGCGTTTGATGACTTTGTTTGTTTGCTCGCATGTAGTTAGGCGGGAGGAAATGCATATCGATGTAATAATACATATCGTAATTGATATCGTTGATCGATATATTCGTTGCGTTTTTTTTTGTTTTGCTTGGACGTTTTTGATGGACTACAGGAAGAACAACGACGGAAACTTCGTTGCTTCATTAGTTATGGTTGCATTTTCTACATTTTGGTTACTTTTCCAGAAACATCTGGTTAACAAAATTTTTGTCGAGTGGCAAACGTGACACAGACTCGCTGCAGAGAGCGCAACACAGATAAAACTACGCTCTCACTTGTAAAGCAACGCTCTCACCACATACGTGATCTATGAGAGCAGAGCGTGCGGGCTCCAATGTTGGAACCCACCATACAAGACATGCGTCTTTTGTACCTTAACTTTCTTTGATTGTATTGTACACAAAATTGTTCTCAGTTTATGTGTAGCTACAAAATTTTTCAGTATCGATTTCATTGAAACTAAGTATGTAGGTAATGGATGTTGAATGGTGTGCATATCTTTAATAAAATCGATTTTGGTGATTGTTGCAAATATTTTTGCATTGTGAAAAAAGGCCACACAGTGTTTCCGTCATTTGAGTTGCTGAACCCATCTTTCCGTTTGTCAATAATAAGCCCAGTTCTCTCTTTAAATCCTTTTTGTGTACTTTATTATGCTACAACTAATATAATAATAATAAAATAAACTGCATAGTTCTTCATAATCCGCATTTAAAAAATGTAATCCACCCGTGAACAATAGTAATTTAATTATATTATTTCAATTAACTTTGTATGTACTTTGATAGCTTACATTTGGAAGAATGGCGCCTAGTAAGCTTCTTAAAAAGCTGGCCAATATGAATTTAACAGACCGTCCTCAGCAATATAGGATACAATAGCTTACGACGAGACAAAAACTAGTGAGTTGAAGCACAAAAAACAATAAAACATTTTGCTGTTTGTTTTAATTTTTTTGCACATTTCTATTTATTCTCAATTTCCTTCGCAGAATACATTAGGCAGAATGAACATTAGGCCCATGAGTTCTCACACAAAAATCGAATTGCTGAAAAAGTGCGCAACATTCGCGCAACTTTGTTTTCATAGAAAGTTTTAAGAATATTTTTAATTTACGCTTATGAAAACAGTTTTGCTCGATTTCACAAAATTCGCAACTCTACGTCTATGAATAGAGTCCAAATAGGGAAATTTTTAAGCATTTAAACAAAAACTAAAATACTTGCAAACTTACAAACTCGGTTTGAAATAATTAAAAAGTCACGTTTATCGCTATGTGCCTAAAAACTGAAAATAATTGTCAACTTTCGGAGTGCATTGCAAAAAAACGGTAATTTATGTAGCAAAAATTCTTTAACCCAATGATGGCGAATTTAATCTATTTTAACAAAAAAACCTGCATATTTGTGTCTTGATTTTTCGTTTTTGAATTTATCGCCATTTTACGTATCAATTACTGTGGAAGTTGTGTACGGAACTCCCTCAAATGACATCCGAACTTTTGTATGGAGCCAAGGCGGCCAATAATTCACCTCAAACTCAACGTGAATGGCTTTCATATTTTATGTAGGGTCAAACAGTAACTACACAACTTGCAACATTCTCAAATTCTCATCTGAAATGGACAACTCTGACAGCTAACTTCAATTCAATTTTTCTAGACAATTCCCTACTTTGGATGATACATATATGCACATCATATTGAATTTGTATTCTCTTCCGAAATGTTTCCGTCATATTAATGTTTTTGTCGAAAACTATTAAACTTTTGCCGCTTTCCTTCAGCCATTCAATTCAGTTTTCTCAGTTCAGTTCAGTACTCTGTCCATAATATCTCGCTTTATCAGTTACCTTGAGTTTCTTACATTTAGGCGGAATGACTTTGAAACCATTGAAAACGCAACACACACACACACACAAGTTATATTTTTTCCTTTTGAATCAAATTCACTTGTTCAATGTTTTCCGTATTTATTTCAACTGACTTATTTCTACAAAATATTTTTGACAAGTATTTTCCGGGACTCAATGGTTGTAAAATTATAAATTAAAGCAAGTGAAATTGAACAAGTAGAACAACAAGTAGATATGTACATATAACTCGCCTCTCCTTAACCCTTAAATGCATGAGGCAATTATTTTCGAATCAATCTAGAGCAAGCACAAACATGATTTAAATTGATTCAACAGATTAACGAAGGATTTAGGACCTGTACCATATATGGTACGCCATGCATTTAAGGGTTAAAAGATTCGAGTCCCTTCGAATTTTTGTTGATATTTTTTTTTACATATACAATACAAGGTTTTAATTTTATATGACAAACGTTTAGCAACTGAATATTAAAGTAAAAACTAATAAAATTAATAAGTAAATATTTAAAGAGAAAGTAATGTTAAAAATGTCAAATTGATAAATTGAGAAAAGGTATACACGGTTGAAGTTATTTACAAAGGTTCTTTTAAAATTATGTACATGAATTATTTTTTATTTATTTGTTTTTTTATTAAATGAAGCATATAGTTTTCCAAGATATTTTAAGATTTTATATATACGATTTAATTGATATTTATTAATTTATGGATTTAGGTGGTCTTCTGAGTTGTGCTACATCAACTTTGTTTGGATTACTATAATGATATTTATTAAAACGTTTAGCAGTCTTTTGTCTATTAGCATTTGGATTTTTCATAAATAAATTAGGTTTCTTTAACTCGAGGGAAAAATTTTCTCCTTTGCAATTTTCTCTATTAATGGCTTTTCTTTTATTTAATTCAGATTTGTCTTTAACTTGTTTGAAATTTATATTTAAATCATTTATAAAATCAATAGGTTTTAATTTAGTGGTAGAATGTATCGAACTATTATAAAATTAAATTGCTTTCAGTACTAGTTCTTCAGCATCGTTAATATTATCATTATTTTTAAGAATTCTTATGTGTTCCATTAGTGTAGAGTGTAATCGCTCTATATCGGAGTTACCTGTGTGCGAATTAGGTGTTGTGTAATGGGTTTCTATATTATTTTCCTGGAAAAATAGTTTTATTAATGCGTTATTAAATTCATTATCCATTATTATTTTATCTGGTTTTCCTAAAAATGCGATTCTTCTAATTTAGTTTTTACTGTTATCATATTGTAGCGAGGAGGCACTGTGCTGAATGCTTTTCTATGCACGAATGCTTTTCCAAGCATACTTTTAGGCATGCACTTTGAAGTACGGCAAATTTGGTATAATTCGCTTGGTATAGTCCGATATGGCAAGGATGGTTCGCGAAGGAATGGGCTGTGCGAGAATGGTCGAGCGTTTTCCAATTGGAAGTTGCAAGAAACTTCGGCGCGATAAGAAAACTGGTATAAAAGCAGCAGTGTGCAGCGCAAGGAGTCGAGTCTGTGTTGAGCACGCAAAGGGGAAACATGCAATAGTAGTAGTGTAAAGTAGTAACAAGTGTAAATTTGTAAATAAAGTAATTGGTGATTTTTGACTGCGTTTGCGCTGAATAAGTGAAGTTGTTTTATTTTCAAGCACAATCCAGTATACGAACTTAGAGAACTCGGATTTTCGTAACAATATTTGTATCACTTAACTTATGAGCTATGCCTAATTTTGTAAATTTATCAACTGTGGTAAGAAAACATGTTTTTTGAATTTGGAAAATGTCGAAATTAATTATTTCGTTTGGTTTTTCGGGTGTATAAGTATTATAAAATTGTTTTTTATTGGTTTTCTATCATATTTAATATGTTTTCAGCACATATCCTGCAACTATTATTAAATCTGTTTATGTATTTAAATAATTTAGGATTAAAGTAAAGATCTTTAAGCTGTTCATAGTTTTCTTGGATTCCTCTATGATTACCTTTTAAATGAATATCATTAATAATATTTAACAAAGTCTCATCAGATCCTATATCTTTAGCTAGCTTCGTGCATTTTATAAATTTTATGTTATTGTCTTTTGAAAATAGTTGTATTAATATTTGCTGTATTTGATTATATTTATCATCTTGAAGTTCCGAAAATATTCCCACAGTTCCTTTTCTTAACCTTTTTCTAAATAAATCATTTAAATAGTGCTCATTATTTATGTCATTTTCTGAAACGTAAATTATTTTATATTTGCCAAAAAGTATTTCAAATTCTTTATCTTTATGTATTACGATTCTTATCTGAGTTCTATATTTATTAACAATTTTTTTTTATTATGTAAAAATGGTCATTCAAATCTTCTGCTGCGCTGTGAATACTATCAATAGAGTTTTGATACAATTGAATTCTACTCAAAAAGTCAGCCACTCTATTCTCCTTCTCTTTAAGAAATTCGATATCGAATTGAAACTCATCCAGCAATATTTTCCACCGTATTATTCTAGAGTTTGGGTCTTTTAGAGAGTATAGCCACTTCAAAGGTTGATGATCGGAAACAAGAAATGTGGGCGAAAGTATTTAATTGACCAAACGATTGCTAATAATTCTTTTTCTAAAGTAGAATAGTTTTCCTCATGGCCATTTAGGGTTCTGCTAGCATAACACACTGGCTTACTTTCTTGGCTGAGAAGTGCTCCTATAGCTATATTGCTAGCGTCAGTGGTTAAAACGAATTTTTTACTAAAATCTGGGTAACATAGTAGAGGAGGATTTATTAATATGTTCTTTAATTTTTGGAAAGCTTCTATATAAGCTTGATCATTTAGATTTATTTTCGTATTTTTCTTTAAGTATTTTATTATAGGGCTAGCTACCAAAGAATAGTTCTTTATAAATTTGCGGTAATATCCGGTCAATCCGAGGAACGATTGGACAGTTTTTGGAAGTTGCAAATTTTGAATTACGTTAATTTTGTCCGGGTTAGGTTTTATTCCTTTATTGGTTATAATATGACCCAAAAAATTAGTTTCTTTTGCCAAAAATTTACTCTTATCAATTTGAATTTTAAAATTATATTCATTAAGTCTATTAAAAATTTTCTGCAAGCTTTCAATATGTTCACATAAAGATGTCGAAAAAACTAAAATGTCATCCATATATATTATGCAAATGTTATTAATATATTCAGATAAAACGTAATTCATCATCTGAAACGTGGATGGCGCGTTTTTGAGTCCAAAGGGCATTCTGATGTACTCAAAATGTCCTTGAGATGTCGAGAAAGCAGTCTTTTCTATATCATTCTCATCCATTGGTATTTGATGAAAACTTTTTGCAAGGTTCAATGATGAAAAGTACTGTGCTTTACCTAACTTGTCGAATAATTATTCAATATTCGGAAGTGGAAACTTATCATCTATTGTGATATCATTAAGTTTTCTAAAGTCTATTACTAAACGCCATTTTTGTTTATTTGAATTATTTGCTTTCTTTTTTACTATCCACAATGGTGAATTATAGGGTGACCGACTATGCCTTATTATAGTTTGCTCTAACATATCATTAATTTGGTTTTCAATTTCCTTTTCTTAAATTTGTGGGTGACGGTAATTTTGCAGTATTGCAGTTTATCAGATGTTGTTATAATTTTATGTTTCACACAATTAGTAGTTGTTAAATTTTGACCATTAATATAGAAAGTCTTTTTATTTTTATGCAAAAATTTCTCTAGTATTATAGTTTCTTCTTTATTTAAATTATTAGGTATTAACTTTTTAAATTCATCTAACTCAAATTTTTCTAAATAATTTATTTCTTCGTAATCGATTTTAAAATCTTTTTTTACAAGGTCGATTTCATTATTATTTATTGTCATGGTATTATTTTGAAAATCTATTATCGCGCCAATTGGGCCTAATACATTTATTCCTATTATGCAGTCAAAGGGTTTGTTAATGAATTTCTTAATTTTACAGACATGGTATAATTTTTGGCATTAAATTCTTCTGGTACGTTTACTATTACTTCTTCCTTTATTGTGTTATTACCCACTAAAGTGTTTAGTAAAATCGGTTTTATTAAATTTTTTCGTATACCTATTTTATTGAAAAATGGGTAATTGCCAAGTGTAGTGGCTGCACCACTGTCAATTAAGCATTTTGTTTTTATATTATTTATTGTAAGTGTTATTATGGGTAATATCGATTCCGAGGCTGTAAATGAAAATTTTCAGTTGCATTAATAGCATCAATTTCCATTGGTTATTGTGCTGGATTGTTAAAATTGTAATAATGGTTTCTTAAATTACCTGAATCGATATTTGGGTTTCTAAAATTGTTTAAATAATTTTAAATAATGGTTGTCTTAAATTTGTGGTAACTCTTATATGGCGTTCAAACTGACTCATTTAAACTAGTTTAAGTGAAAAGAGCTTTTTGTTGAACACAACCGTCCAGACTGCTCAATGAGGTTCAATTTGACAGCTGTTTGTTTACAAATAAACAAAAAAATATTTTTGTGAACTGTGCGTGAAAATGTGCTGGGAGCATGTTTCGAGCGAAATATTGGTACATATTTCACAATCCACGGCAACATTCTCAACTTCGTCCAAATATTAGACGCCTTGTATTCAGATGCCATAAAAAGGTGATGAATAGAATGAAAGCAGTGCAAGCAAAACGATAATTTTCATTCATTTCAAATTTTTCAAATTTTTAATTTTTTTTGTTTTGTTTTGATGAAATGATAGCTGAAGTTTTTCTAGTACGGGATGTTTTTCTAGTACGTGTTCAGAGTGTGTGCGGTGTGTTCAGTTGACAAAAAAGCTTTTTCATAGAAAGCTTTCGGATGCAACTCTGCGCTAAACTCGTTTCAAAACATGTTAAATGGTTTAACACGTTTAATTTCCAACAACAATTGCATGTGAATAAACAGGTTTTCGAACTGGTTTTGTTCATTTAACTTGTTTAATCACATTAAACAGGTTTAAGTCGTCAGTTTGAACGCCATATTATATTATCATTTCTAGTGTTTTAGTGTTAAAATCGTGTGAGTTGTTATTTTCAAAATATCTGTTATTGTTTGGAAATTGAAATTGCTGGAAATTATTATTATTAGGAATATTCTTACCATTTGAAAAATTGTTGCTATTTTGAAAATCGGTATTCTGTAAGTTATTATTTTGGAAATGATTGTAAGTTTGGAAATTATTGCTTGGAAAAATAGATGCTGCTTTAGTATTTACTAATTTTATATCTTTTAATAAGTTATTTTCTAAGTAAAAAGTACATGCAGTATTTATAGAATTAATATGATTTTGAATTAAAAGTGACTTAATATGAATGGGCAAAAAGTTAACATAAATATCAAATATTAATTTTTCATTATTACTTGGGGTATACAAATTATCGGGTTCCAAACTAAATTTAGTATTCATCTGACTTAAAATATTTCTGAATTTATAATGCAGCTCCTCAATGGTCCTTGCATCCACATTCAATGCATCGCTTCTTAGGTTAAAAAATGATCTTTTTATACCAAATTCTTCTTTGAGTTTCGCTAATATATCTTGCCAGGTAGGATTAACTAATGTCTCCACAGCTTTTAATGATTTTCCTTGTAACCGATTGCTTAGAACTGACTGTAGGGTACCTTGGTGTTCAGCCGGTGTTAACTGCAGGACAGTAGAAACATCTCGTAAATAATTGCTCAGCCTATAATCGCCGCTTCCACTAAATGCTGGTAAGCTTCTTGCTTCTCGTATACTTTCAGCAAGCGTCAAAGCCATTGTTGTATATTTTTTTTGTCGTTTTATATTGAGGATAAAGATGTGATATAGTTGTATTTGTTTTTTGTTCTTTGTTTTTTTTTTTATATAGTTTTTATATTGTTTTTAATTTGTCGTTAGGTTACAACGTTATGTAATAGAATTTTTTCATATAATATCATTTCCATATATTATTCGATATAAAGTTGCAGCTACTCTAATACTGTAACTGTTGTAGCTTTTCAAATGCAATTTACTGCATGAATTTTTTATTATGCAATTTCAATTTTCGTTTTGCATTGTATGTTCTTTTTTTTCATATGCAAAATTGTATTATATCTTTTCTTAATATGGATAGCCGCGTAAAATGTTTCTTTAGTTAGTTTAGTTAGTTGTAAAATGTTTCTTTAGTTGGCACGAAACAATCGCGGGTGAATCACTGGATGCATTTTTTTTTAACAAACGCATCCCATCCTCGTCGCCAGTTATATTTTTTCCTTTTGAATCAAATTCACTTGTTCAATGTTTTTCGTATTTATTTCAACTGACTTATTTCTACAAAATATTTTTGACAAGTATTTTCCGGGACTCAATGATTGTAAAATTATAAATTAAAGCAAGTGAGATTGAGCAAGTAGAACAACAAGTAGATATGTACATATAACTCGCCTCTACTAATTTTGTGTAAAAATCCATTATTTTCAGCCATGTGTATGTACTGTATGTGCTCTAAGTTTTAACCGGTTGGAGATCACGTTTTAATTTTTTTTTGTGAAGAATTAGTACATTTGAAGCTTTAATTTACGTTAAAATAATTAAAAAAAAAAGTGTCGAAGTTACTCAAATATCGATTTCAAATTTTCACTTCCGGTTTACTATACGTAAAAAAATTAAAATTTAGAATTCGACAAAAACAAAAAAACAACAACTTTTTTACTATAAGAAACAATACTTTTTAGTTTTTTTACAAATTAATTGATACAGATAATAAGCATCCAAAAATTCATGACTTTATGTTTAGTCAATTTTTAGAAGCTTATAAATTCATTTTTTGGGTTGTCCGCTTGACGTGAAATGCCCCACATATAACTCACACAAATATAGAAGACAACATACTTTTGCAATGTAAGTTTTTCCGCCAATTTTGAACATTCCCTTCTCAGCAGCTGGCTTCTGGGCCAAGTCTCGATGGTTTAAATAACCATTATGGCAAACTTTCCAACCAGATCGCCGTTGTCAAATGTCGGCAGCGTTTTAGCGACCTTTGCAAGTGTGACCGAGGTGTCACTCCACACAAACTGGCAACTTGGTCATCATTTCGTGCACGCGGAGATTTACGCTACGGTTATATAGGGTGTTTTTTTTAGAGGTATAGAACTTCGAATTGAAATAAAACACAAGAAAATCGTTTTAATGTCCATCAATTTGGCTTTATTGGAAGGATAATTTTATGCCATTAATGTTTAAATATGATTTCGGGCATGTGGCCGCCGCGGCTGGCTCGAATAAAGCCAATTCTACAGGTCCAATTTTCAACCTCTTTTTCGAGCATTTGGGGCCGTATGTCGGCAATAACGCCACGAATGTTGGCTTCCAAGTCCCCTAACGTTTCTGGTTTGTTGGCGTAGACGAGCGACTTCACATATCCCCAAAGAAAATAATCCAATGGTGTCAAATCACACGATCTTGGTGGCCAATTGACAGGTCCATTCCGCGAAATTATGCGCTCATCGAATGTTTCCTTCAATAAATCGATTGTGGCGTGCGCTGTGTGGCATGTAGCGCCGTCTTGTTGGAACCACAACTCATCCACATTCATGCCATCCAATTCGGGAACAAAATAGTTGGTTATCATGGCTCTATACCGGTCTCCATTAACGGTAACTGACTCTCCAGCATTATTTCGGAAGAAGTATGGCCCAATGACTCCACCAGCCCATAGATCACACCAAACAGTCAGTTTTTGTGGATGTAATGGCGTCTCAAGGGTCTCATGTGGATTCTCTTCACTCCAAATGCGGCAATTTTGCTTGTTGACGTAGCCATTCAACCAAAAATGAGCCTCATCACTGAACAAAATTTTGCGATGAAAATCAGCATCGAGATCAATCTCATTTTCGGCCCATACACCAAAATCACGACGCATTGCATGGTCTCGCGGCTTTAATTCTTGCACAAGCTGGATCTTGTAAGGTCGCAAGCCAAGATCTTTGCGCAAAATCTTCCATAAAGTTGATGGACAAAGCTCCAATTGCTGTGCACGGTGGCGAATCGATTCATTCGGGTCCTCTTCAACATTTTGCTCTACAGCGGCAATTGTTTCTTCGGTGCGCACTGTTCGACGTCTCTGCGGATGCGTATTATCACATAGAGTAAACGTAGTGCGAAAACGACCCATGGTTAACCGAATTAATTGCTCTGATGGACGATTATGTCGACCATAAAATGGACGGAGCTTGCGGTAAACTTCGCGAACTGAACCATTATTTTCGAAATAAATTTGCACGATTTGCAAGCGTTGTTCTTTTGTCAACCTGTTCATGATGAAATGGCAAACCAAACTGAACATAAATGACATTAGAGTTGCCAGATTTGACCACAAAATGCCAGTTTTATCTCTATTCGAAAAACAAACCTCTAAAAAAAACACCCTATACATACGGTTATACATATATTACATATACCTAGCATATTTTTGGTGAAAGACGCAATTTTCGAGCGCCAAACACAAAAAGACTAAACGACGCATATTTTAATTTAAAACAAAGTCGCCGGAAATTTGCGGTATAGACAAAGATGAGTAATTTTATTTTGAGCGTTAGAAAATGTGAAACGCGCAAACAAGCAGCAAAAAGTATTTGAAGCGGGATTAGTGGCATTTTAAGAGATTTTGAGCATAACAAACATCGTCAGCAAAACACTGGCTGTCAGCCGACGTCGAAGTTGGTGCAGTTTGGTCAGTGTTAATTTAAATGATCAGTCTTCGAAATGAACGACCTTGCAGTGGAGTGAAGCCGCGCGCTGTTGCCCAGCAGCACTCTTTCAGGAAAATCGCAGAAAAGCATTGAAAACTTCACTAGGAGGGCGACGGGGCGAGCGGGACAACTGTTCACATAACTGACACGATGCAATAGTGGCGTCGACGGAGGATGGAGATGAGGGGCAGACGAAGAGAGTGGATTGCTGGGTACAGTGGTGGCAGCAGCGCTTGGCTGCTGAATTGGTGGCCCTTGAATCGCTGCATCCCATATTCAGCACACATACTCGTACGTATACCGTACACAGTCGCCAAGCACGCGAGTTATGGACATGTCCGCTACCTCTAATATTACCCAAAATGTGTTATTGATAATGTTTAGTGCACTAAATGAACACAGGCTGTGCACTAAAATGTAACGAAAATGTAACGCTGCACTAATGCCTTTATTACACGTAACAAGTAGAGTGGCGAGACAGTAACTCGAACGAGTACTTGTTTCGTCTAAACAGTAAGGCGAGTTGTTGATCGAGTCAGTGGCCGAGTAGAGTGGCGAGAGAGTCACTAGAATCACATTTTGTTTACTAGGCCGAGTACTACTTTACCGTTATATTTTTCATCATTTCGCAGCGATTCGCTGAATCGCTCGTCACATGCGGAATGCGTCACACACCACTTTTCGCTCGGTTTAGTTTAATTGCGCGATTTGCGTAGTTCATTTTGTGCATTATAAAACCGAACTAACTCGCCACGCGTCAAAATACGTTTGAACATCTCGTCGCTTTTGCTCGCCCATCCAACTCTCTCGGCCTAGTACGATTTTGATGTCTCGCCACTCTACTCGTTAAACGCTCGTTAACGAGCTAACGCTCGTTAGTGATTTAGAAAGCTAAAAAAATAAGTAATAAATAATTATTTGATAATTTTTTTTCAGATCGAGATAAAATTTTGCGTAAAAACTCAAACAAAAATCAACAATATACCTGCTACTTTTAAAGGTTACACCGTGCGACAAAAATCAAAAAATTTCCAAACACACAAAAAATCGATATACACCAATACCTCGCTTTGCGTCGTTTCGTTTTGCGTTTTTTCGAAGTTGCGTCGCTGCTGAATTAGTACTAATTTTCACTGTGCGTCGTTAGATTTTCGAAGTTGCGTTGTTTAGGGTTTGTCTTTAATATTTTTTTTGAAATTTTCTTTTTTTTCTAAAAGATGGCACGACTTATATTTATAATTGCGCCATGCCATCAAAACTCGGGGATTCCCTTTCTAACTGAAAATCAACGCAATTTTAATACAGTTTTATTTTCACTTTGTTTTGCTAATTTTAGAATTCAGTTTCAATTGTGTGTTGTGGTTTTTGTAACGTTTCAATTAGTGTGTTTTGCTTTTTTTTAAAAGAGAATAATAAATTTTTATAAATTTTTACGGGTTGTTTCTGGTTACAAAAAAGGTAAATATTTTTCCAATTTATTTATTGGCAGAGTTATATTATTTTTGTTTTTTAAATGTTTACTTTGTTAAATTTTCTTTTTAAAAAGTAGTATTTTCGTAACCCTGGAACCTATCTTCGATCTTTACATGGTTTGCTATAGAAAATCATAATTCACTTTGCGTCGTTTCAATTTGCGTCGTGTTTTTTTGGAACGTAACCACGACGCAAAGTAAGGTATTGGTGTACTCGCGAAACTAGGGGCCAAATGTAGTAAAACTGCGTTTTTTGTTTTTTTTTTCTCTGACGTCAGGATGTTTTTTAAAGGACTTCGAAATTTCAAGGATATGTTTATTTCAAGGAATTATTTTAAAAATTGAGCGCATTGAAGAATAACAATATTGGTATCAAATGAAAGAGAAAAATCCTTAGAATCTTAGAAAATTTAATGTTTTGGTGCAAAAGGACGAAGAGGTATTGAAAATGTCCTTTTAACTTTAAACTAAACTTTATCCTTGAATATCCTTGGAAATTTCCAATAGTTTTTTTTTAATATATCTTAAGGACTAATATGTACACTACTACATCTTTGAATTTCGTCCTAGAGCATAATTTTTAGGAATTTTGTACTAAGTAAATGGTCTATACGTTATTAAAAAAAATTGTCGCCAAAAAGTGAATAAAAATATATAAATGTATTTTATAAAAAATACAACTTCAATACTAACAATCGGTGTTAAACATCCAGCAATTTTTTAACGCCACTACTATCGTGGGTGTAAAACACCCAGTGACTTTTGAAAACAATTGTATAAAAGCATTAGCTTTATTTATGCAACTGCAATGTACTCTAAAACCTTCCGAAATATGCAAATGTGGATTACATTATAACTTTATGTTGGTTTTGGTTAAAAAATCTATATTTTACTAAGAAATTTAACTCACAGGGTGGATTCCACCCTGACGATAGTAATGGAGGGTTAAGATACAAACAGTGCCTGCGCTGCACTGATAGCGAGTAAGAACTAGCAGGTAGTTGAAGTTGTTGAGTGCAGTTTTGATGTACAAAACTGGCACTCTGGATTTACCATTGACAGGCGACAGTCGATGTACGACTTCGCCATAATAATAGAGTTCGATATTTAATTAAAAGAATTAATCTTTTATTTATATACAAAACCACGAACAAAACTCGCGCGCCACTTATGCCCCGACCACATAGACGACGGCAGCAACAAGACAGCATCTGTCAAAATATAGAATCAGAACAATCGTATGGGAACGACTATTTTGACGACAGCACGAACACAGATGCCGCTGTCGCCAAGCTTAGAGCTAGTCTCTATTTCGTAGGCGACAAAACCAAAGCAATTGATATCACTGCTTAAATTGGCAACATCGATTGCTTGTTTGCATACTCTGCTCAGCTGCTTCATGAGACAAATACGTAATATTTGTTAGTTTGGTAATTGCGTCAGCAAAATTAATGAACGATTTTAAATTATTCATTGTTCAACTTCAACACATCCAAAGAAATACGAAATTGTGAAAATAAAAGCGTCAAAAAACATATGATTGTTGTGCTGCTGCTGCCGCCATCATTGTTATCACGTTGCCAACTACACCGCGACCTTTGGCCGCCTAAGCGGCCGTTTTGTTTATTGAAGGAAAGATTGACAATTTACACAAGATTATTACGGACTAAAGTTGAGGATGGCTGCGCACGCCGGCAGCCAAACCAGGAAGAGACGGAAGCAAGGAATGGCGGACAGAAGTCCAGGGTTGCATTCGCAACAGGACTTGACAATCGTGGTGTTGCCACATCAGTTACCCGCCTGGTGGTGCCGCCACAGACCATTGAAGCCAACGCCATCTTGCGGTCGCGTGGCCGCGTTACTGCCGTCTTCTATATGTTCGGGGCATTACGCCAAAATTAATTCTTTATGGGACCACTCTTGTTGCCCTCAACTTCTGTCTTGTTTTTGTACGCATTCGTGGACATTAGTAAATGGCTGCCGATTTCTGGAGTGCTACAAATCCAAATATTACTTGAACACACTGCGCAGAGATACGGTGGAAGAGTGGCTCTTGAAAAGGGAGTTCTACGCAACGGATAAAAGGATTAAATGGAATTTGCGCCTTGAAGTCGGCCTTAATTGAATTGTGTTGTACTTAATTGAATGTTTTCTTTTTATTGAAGAATTGAATTCTAACGAAGATACTAGCGATTTTCTAGTTATGATGAATTTATGCAGGCTGAAAGTGCTCTTAACTAGTTCAGAACTCGCTGAATCAATATTTAAGTAAATTTAAACTTAAATTTACGTATGCAAGATTAAAACTATACGTAATTATTAAAATAATAATCAGAACAAAAGTTTGCCACTAAAAGTTGCAGCGCGTTTCAGTTGATAATTTTTAATTAGAAACTCCCGTCAGCAGTCACGCTCACTGAATTTCCCACCCATCTTTTCTTTTACTATACGCCGAAGTAATTTCTTTGTATTTTCGTGCGCCCAGCTTCGCATTACTCAGTTTTGTGCGGCGTTTCTTGACGCCGTTACATTCCACTTGACCGACAGTCGACCAGCAACGCTCACAAAATATACATACGTCTGCTGCTGCTGCTGCGTCACGTCAGGTTAAAGACCGACCCGTTGTTCATGTCGCGTATTAATTTGTCCACTCAAAGTGTTTTTCAATATTCCCTTTCATATATCCGCCCAGCGCCCTCCCTCAATACGCAGTTAGCTCAATTCATTTGCTGTTTTTAGTTGGCTCCCTTGCCTATGCTATCGAGGCTTCAAAATAAAAACCGAAGCAGCGCAGTGGCCGCTACCGACCGAACGACGTTGCATATGCACAGGCGGCGCATTAATAATGAATGCGGTCCGCTTGAGTGGGCCAGCAGACGTTCGCAGAATTTCGCTTCTCCAGTCATTATTCTTAGGAAGCTATTTCTAATAATACACACAACTACTATGAATTCGTATCAAAAGTGGCGTTGGAAACGTTAAAATAGTCGCGGCTAAACCAATATGTAAATTGACCGCGTTATAGATGGAAAAAATTGGTTTGGGTAGTTTCAAATGCATTGCACAACACACATATTCATGCTCAAATACAATAAATATACCAAGTGAGACTTCGAAAGGGGGTTTGGTTTATGATTATAAGCAATCAATAGCGAATTAATCGGGTTCTTTGTAGTTGGTGGTTTTTTGAAATAAAAATAAGCAGTACTTCTCTGCTTCTGTTGCGTATCGCTTGTTTACTAATACATATATACATACATATGTATATGTCATTTTTAAGTTTAGCAATTATGGGCTTTTCTTCCAGAGGAAAACTTGTTGGTATTACTGCGTGTTTTAAGGTGTGGTGGGTAACCAAAGTATTTTGTGACAGCATTGCAAAAATTTACTAGACAACGCGGTAATTGGAAAGTTGCCTGAACAACAAATATCGATTTATTTTTGCTTAGCAATATTAAAAAATTTTGCTTGATTAATCGCTTCTTAATTATTATTTCATCATGAAACTGACCTGAAACCTGAAAACTCAAAAAACATCATAAGGGCCCTCAATCGAGGCGATGTGATGTAGACGGCAAGAATGCGGCATAAATAAAAAAATTTTTAAAACGATAAATATCAACATCGATATTACGGTCCCCTGTAGGAATTCGGACTGGTCTGAATGTAAATTTTCAACTGGTTGCATGTCAGTCATAGCTGACTTCAGAACCGATTCATTTCCTTGGAGCAAACTCGCCCTTTTAACATGTCCTAGGCGACAGTCAATTGTCCCCGTCTGCATCCATTTGCAACTACTTCAAGTTAGTCCTAAGTAAAACAGTGCCTAAACCAGTTGCGAAGCGAGTTAATTTTCTAACGAGTTGAATTTTATAAAAAAAAATAAAACAATGAAATTTTTAAATAATTATTTTATTTCAAAAATATTTAAGTCGCACATAATAGAAGCTTTGTCCGAACTTTGTACTTAAACGTGCCCTTTGACTGGAACAATGAAATTTGGCATGGATCTAGGGCATTGGACGTAGGCGTTGCACAAAGGGCGTGGCACTTGCGACCCAAATTTTTGGCATAACTTTTATTAATTACTATCACATTTAACATCGTTAATGTTTTAAATGGTAGTTCGACAGAGTTTATTGCCTGTAAAAACAATTGCGTGCCGTTTTACAGTGCCGTGAAGACGAAGAACTAAGAGAGGTCGCCGAAGTCAGTCAAATGTGCGACGAGCGACTGCTATTGAAAATATGGTGAGCAAATAATAATAACTAATCGCTTGTGAAGAGTTACAATCAACTCAATTTTAGGTGTTACGAAGTGACCCGGTGATAGTTAGCAGTTAAAGCCAAACTATCCACTATTCAGATCACCGAGTATAATGTCGAAAAGGCTGACCTTCTGGATATATTTTACAGTATAATAATGATTTAAAGTACGCCCAGTTCGATCCACGCTCGCACACCATCAAACTATAATTTACACTTTGAAGTCAACACTTATTTAAATGGCTACAAAAACAATCATTTGCGCTGAAAAGTAATAGCCTCTTCACATTAAAACAATAAACAGCACGAGCACTGGGCCCACATCGGTGGAAATGACATTCGAGCAAGCAGCGAGCGGCCAGCTTTTTCTCAATTGAAATTGATATGAAAATATTTACTAGCCTTGCGGGCCTTCGCCAGCCATTGTCACCTCACGTAATTTGCAAAAAGCTGCGGTGAATTGATTGCAATGACAGGCTGTCGTCAGCACGGTCCGCGGCACCGATATCGTCGTCGTTGTTGCTTTGCTGACGTTGATGTAAATGATGGTCGCAGCCAAACACTGCCAACTGGCAATAATTTGATAATAATCATTAAATCAACGGCCAAAATTATTAGCATAAAAGATATAAATAAGTATGAGAATTTGAATGCGGCCTCCGCGAGGGCTTTCCATTGGTGACCCCCAACTGCTGTCTGCATGCCGACGCTCGCTCTTCAGGCCATTCAGCGCATTCAGCGGACCTTTGCGGGCTGCTCGGGTTGGGAGTAGGTGGCCGCGGCAGGAAGCTTGGCTGCGGAGCTATTGTCTGGGCAACTAACCGGCCAAGTGGCCGTCTCTCGAGGCGACTGACTGTGTTGCTTGATAGAAGCGCCGTGCAGTTGCCGCTGTACTCGTGGGCGGACTGGCGCATGGCCGACGCTAGATACAAGTAACCCAATTCGTCGTCGACTCCAAGTTTTCACCATTATGTTTCAATTTGATTTTATTATTTTTACTATTTTGCCTCTATCTTTGTACTTTCGCATGAACATATAAAAAGAAAAACTGCAGAAAGTATATGTCGATGCAGCAACAACACGCTGAGCGCTGGCGCTGGGAGTAGATACGCGAGCGAACGAGTCAACGAGTAAGCGAGCAGAGAGTGTGCCAGAAAGCAAAGTACTGTGGAGTGTTGTGGGGGTAAGGCAGAGAATGCAGGAAGGAAAGCGCGCTCGCAACATGAAAGCAATTTCCGGCCTGTGTACGGAAGAATGGATGGGCGCGGTGCCCACGACGGGACGGCACATGAACTGAGGTTGGGCTAGGTTTGCTCAGAGGTGAGAAGAGTCAAATAGAAGCGAAGGAATTAGGGCGAGAGTGAGGATGAGGTCGAGGCCGCCCTTTCAGTCCAACAAATGTTAAAATAATAACAACAATAACCGCAACAACAGTATATTAACGACACGAATATGTTTTGTAGAAGCAGTAAATACGCCACGTTGCCTGACCCCGTAGCGGAAAGCCTCAGCCCAAAAGGGATGCGTACGCGGGCATGGCTGTATGTGTGTGCAGACTTGTGTGCATGCGTAAATGAGCAAAACTGGAACATGAGCATCGGGTAAGAAACTAAAGCCAAACAACTACAAAAACAAAACGAGTTAATCTATAGATACGAGTATTTAAAGAAGAAAAAGGTATCGAGAAAACTGGGAATTATTTTCGTGTTCGCAAAAGTGTGAATTATGTTACATGGTGGAAATCATAGATTTGGTAGCCGCAGACGTCGGCGCTACCCCGGAATGATAGATGAGCGGCCGAAAGTTGTAACAGAAAGTGTGCTGCGAGCGACAGCAGCGCAGAGACACAAACACGGTTAACCCTCCGTTAGGTTCTGGCCAGATCGTGTCAGTTTCAAATATAATTTAAATATAGTTCTACAAGGATATAATGATCTACGCATCGCATTCAGGGACCGTACCGATTATGGTTTTTATCAAAAAAGTCAGATATTAACAGTTTTCTTAAAGCTTGTATTTTTCCCGACAAAAGTACTAGTGAATTTCTGCTTTTTATTTATCATGCAATAATAACGGTTACATTTGACTTTTATTTTATTGGTGATAAATTATTAATAATTAATTTATATAACAGTTATTTTGTGGCTTTTATTTTTTCGGTCAAAAACTATTGATATCATTATTTTCGTCTAATCAGCGTTCACATTTTAAATTGTCGCGGTAAGTGCGGTATATTAGGCCCACCCTTAACTTTTTTGGAAATAAAACAGTAAATTTAGCTTCAATTCATATATTAAGGACTTCTTTTAAATAGTTTTAAAATAGTTTCTTATTCAGTCTTCAATAAAAAAGTAAGAAAAAACTTTAAAAATATATGAAGAAAAATGACAGGTACTTCAATATACTTTGCACTTTTAAAAACAATTGCGACTAAGATGGATGGATGGACACGAAGAGTGTCAAACATGGTGGTAAAAATTTAACACAACCTATGAAGAGCAAAATTCACATATAAAATATTGTTTTTTGTTGCTTGAACAGAGTTTACGTGCAAACGATGTGCATACCACACATTGGCCTCATGAAGATTTTTTAACTAGAACCGGAATCGTAGACACATTCGTGTCTGGAGGCACTATGTAAGAAGTTGACTTTCTGAGAAGTAAAATCCGTTTGATCTAGTGGTACCATTTCAGGTGAAATTTAAAATGCAACACTAGGTAAATGAGAAGAATCTGAATTGTACACACATCCGCAAAAGTTGCATCAACTTCGTTCGCTGCCAGAAAATCGTCATCATTAAAGATGTGCATATTAAAAGCCCATAGTCCAGTTGAAGAAAATTCTTTAATAGTGATTTCACTAGTGATTTCAATGATATCAAAATGTGGCAATGTTCTTGTTTTATTAAACGTATTTCTTCAGTCAAATATTTGTTTTAAGGGCCCGATGAAGGTTTCGTCGAGTCCCTCCGCGCTCATACACAAAATTACAGTAATCATAAGTAACATAGATCCCCTTTCACCTAAAGTAAGCGCTGGTATTTTTTTCCGATCTTTCAGGGCCAATACTTTTGTCATTTTAGCTGGCACAACCGATATTCGTGTTGTTAATATTAATATTATTTGGAGCAAAGGCAGTGGTTTTAGGCACCTTGTACTGTTTGGATGTCTTTAAGAATTCCACTCGATTGTCTTTGACGGCAGCGATGTTGTTTTAGAGCTTGTTTCGACATCGAAACCATTAATATCTTTCAATATCCTTAAAAACAGATAATTCGAATATTAGAGTTTAATTAAAAACTTGTGTCAAATATGTGTCCAAATTACCAGCACTTAAAGACTTTCACATTTCTTTTCATTTTTACGCACTTCATGAACTATTTCGAAATCCGATTTCACATAAGATAATGTAAGTTTAAGTACTAATATAATTTGTAAAAAAAAATTAATAAAAAACAGCAAGAAAAACGTCGAAAAATACCCCGTGCTATGTCGCGCACGTCCGTTGCGCTAGACTCACCACATCACAATAAGCCAAGACCAATTCGTTTACGCTTTTTCCGTTACAAAATATTACGGTGAGCCATATTATACATATGGGCCATATATGTCGCTCATATATGTATGTCTAGTAATAGTTGAAAATTCGTGAAGCTGCGCCCATTAGGATCATAATGGTATATTTGAAAAATTCCTTTGAAAATTGTAAAATAATAGTTATTTTCGGTCCATGATCGCGTTCGATGTTGATGTTGGCTGGCCAAACCTCTGCATTTGCCTGTGCATTTATATGTAATTTTTATATATGTAGTTGGGATTGAAGCAGCAGCGGCAGCAGAGCTCAACTGTAATAACGACAAGGTATTTGCTTCTCTATAATTTTTTACAAAGATAGTGTCAGAGGCGAAATAACCATACCCAGACGAGCTGAAGCCACTGGCAGCACTTGCAATGTGAATGGGGTGCGGACGTTTTCAATAATATGGAGCAAACGAACCAGATTGTCATTAGTTGTAAGCCTTTAATTTCCGCACAATGGCCGCGCTGGATACACTCCTATAATCACATCAACAAGCCGTTAACCTTCTCCGAAATTGAAGGACACATTTTTGTGTAGTAATTCGTCAAAAACGGCAAACTTTTATGTAGAGCTGCGACATCGACCGAAAAACATCGATGTTTTAAACATCGATGTTATGCAGAAGGAGGTATCGATGTTGACAAAACATCGGCTAAAAAACATCGATGTTCAAAACATCGATGTTTTTTTTAATGCCAAGGTTAGCTACATATATCTCAATTGTTTTCATAATTTTTTTTTTATCATATAAAATAAAATCACATACAAGTTTTGTTCAGTTCTCATCACCACTTGAGTATTGATTGAATCTACAAATCAAACAATTACATACATACATATGCAAAATTTCTTATGTGTGGCAGTTCCCTTGCTGCTCGTCGCCGTGTACTTTCGCCGGAACTACTACGGATGGCTCTACATTTTATATGCAGAGGTGCATTTTTTACTTATTGTGAAAATCTTCGCATGTAAAAAGTCTGAACCAAAATATTACCTTACATGGAAAAAAATTACTAAATTGCAACATCGATGCAAAACATCGAACCAAAACATCGATGTTGAAGAAACATCGGGGTGCAAACATCGATGTTCAAAACACTCGATGTTGATGCTAAACATCGATGTTTATAAAACATCGATGTCGATGTCGCAGCCCTACTTTTATGCACTGCCCATCAGAAGTTGTGGCAGCCAAGTGTCGCTTGCAAACAGGCAGCTCTCATTGCCTTACCAACCGATTGGAAAACAAAGCGGGAAAAAGAACGCCCTGGAAGAGAACGTAAAGGCAAGCGAAAGAGAAAACTGTCAAGTAGTAGCGACGAGCCGGCAATTGTTGCGGACAACACTTTACGTCACGTCAAATCAAATCAGCGTCACCGCCATCGAAAACGCCACTCGCTTCGCACTTCCATGGCAACCGCAAAGCGCGTGACCGAAACGGCGCACAGTGGTAAATATAGTTGAAAATTTGTTGTTGATAAAAAATTCTTTAGGCTATTAACGTTCAAAAAATAATTTTATCGAGGGTGCTACGTAATCATTTACTTACTGATTTAGTTATTGTAAATCAGTGATGCTCATCGTTGGCAGAACTACTAATACAAGCACTATTTTTTTGTGCAAGTATGTGTTATGCCTCGATAGTCCAGCGGGTAGCGCGCTGCCTTCTCATACCGAGGCCATAGCTCGTAGTGATGAGCAAAACGGCGATTTTCAAATCACAGTGTGATTTGCGATTGCGATTTGAAAATCACTGTGATTGAAAACTGCGATTTTGAATCACTGGGATTTTCAATCGTTGTTTTCGTTGCCAGTCAAGGTGCGATTCGCTTCTCATGTGTTCACAGCGATTTTGGCAAAACAGTGATTTTCAATCGCTGTTTTCGTTGCCAGTCAATCGCAGTGTGACACTGTGATTACAAAATCACCGGTTGCGATTTTTTGCTCAACACTAATAGCTCGAGCCTCGAGCTAGGAATCGAACCTCGAGCTGGTGAAACACTCATCTACTTCTATCGCTATCCACATGAAGGAGATGAGAATTACAAGAATCGCACAAGTGCGCTCTTGGCAGGCAATGGCAAAACCTCCAAGTGTGAAAGAAAAAACCAACCGCCGTTCAGATGTTCACAGCACGGCCCATAAGTGCAGACTGATGGCCCGAACACATTCAAAACGGCAGCGACACGGCCACACAGCTTCAAGATGGTATCGACTTCGACCGTCGCCGTGTAGTCAACTACGTGACTACAATGAAAGCAGCAGCAACGTCATCACAATCATATTTTTGAGCTCCTAAACATAAATTTTAAAGTGCTTCCACCCTTTCTTTATTAAGCATTCGTCTATATTCATTTTACCGCTGTACAGTTAATTTAAAACAAATGGCAATGCGTAATAATTTTTAAAACTATTTCATTTTAACTGAAATCCTAACAAATTTGTAATTGCGGTTCAAAGCACACAGAAAAATTAAGAAAATTCCTTAAAAAATATCTGTTTTAAAGCAGTTTTATCGTTTATCGGCCGTTTGTATCGTTTAATGTTTACTGTACTCCTTATTATTCGTTATTCTACACGCGACGAATAAAGACCCCCAAAACCGAGACCACCGCGTTTTATTTCCCTGCTCCACCGCGATACCATTTTTCCATGGTCCTTCGAGGTAACCGCGAACTTGCGACACAAACATTAAAAAAGACTCGTGCAATTTTGCACAACATTTTCATAGGCTCCCATTGAGGATTTGCCCAAATCCCTGGTCCAAATTAAGCAGGAAAATATGCAAGCCCAATGGGAGAGGCTTATGCGCGCACATGAGGCGGTCTTCATTGCTGAAGACAACAGCCAGCCCGACGGTTTTAAAGAGTCGGCTAGGCAAAAGATCGACGCATGCACAGACCAGTACGAGTTGTGCATGGCTCAGATGTCGGACATCATTGAGATGCTCTAGCCTCAGTCCCCACAGCCCGCTGCGGATATGGTACCGGTTCGAAACCCTTGAACCAGCAAATGCCCCTTACATTTGCCTACAAGTTCCACCTTGCGATACCGAAACCTTTTTTGGGGGCTATGAGCAGTGGTCGTCCTTCCGGGACATATTTACTGCGGTTTACATAAACCACCCCCAGCTCACTCCAGCCCAAAAATTTTATCACCTCTGATACAAAACGCAAGGCAAAGCCAGAGCTATTGTAAAGCAATATGCATGAACCGATGAATGCCCTAAGATCCCGCTTCGAAAATAAACGCATCCTCGTTGACACCCACATTAGATCCATTTTGAATATCGCTCCTGCCCACACCGAAAATAGTGAGGCACTACAGCGGATCCAGAGCACTATAAACAATTGTCTGTCTGTTCTCAATTCTCAGGCCGTAGACACTGACAGTTGGGATCCGCTATTCGGTTACATATGTTGTACCAAATTACCCCAAGAGACACTCGCTCTATGGGAGCAGTTATTGACATCCCGGAAGGATCTACCACCCTGGTCGCAAATGCATGAGTTCCTGACCGGTAGATATGAGGTAGTTGAACGACTGCAAAGCATTCGCCCTGCTAAGCCGAAATCGCAGCCTTCTCTCTCGCAGTCCTAATTCTCAGGTTGCAACGGCTCAGAAACTAACGAACAACAACTCCGCTACTCATTCCCCCCTTTCTGATGCGCGACCCCGCACATCTTCCGGGCACAGCACGCCCCAAGTACAAGCCCTGCACTCCACTAATGGCACCCAATCCCTTCTGCCTACGGCACTGGTGTCCATTGAACACTCAGGAAAGTTGTTTAAGGTTCGAGCATTGATCGACCAGGGCTCTCAGCGCACCTTAGCTCCTCGAAGGTCCAGAAACGTCTCAAATTGCCAATCGAGAAATCCCCCTTCCGGATCTCGGGCATGGGCGAACAGATTGTGCAAAACACCAATCACATTTGCTTCTTGACAGTGGCAGTCCCTAAAACGAGCACGAAACTCCTCGTACAAGCAATCGTGCTTCACGGCCTTACGAAATTGCTCCACCTTCCATATAAATCCCCCGAATTTGAAAGAGTTTGCTATGCTAGATGTCGCTGTTCCAAACCCCTTCGAGACAGCGCAGACCGATATAGTGATTGGCAGTGATCTCATCCCGCAATTCATGCTCAAAGGTTTCCACCGAAATGTATGCGGCAGCTTACTTGCTCAACATACAGTATTCGGATATTAAGCGGGCCAGTAGCCCTTTCTTCACATTTGGCAGCGGTCGTCAAATCACACTCTGCACACTGGGCCCGTCCTTCGAAATAACCTTCCTGCCCTAAAGGAAGCTCTTTCACAAGTGATTGCCGCCCTCAACCCCGTAGGATTTCCACCCAAGGAAATAATGGAAAATCACTCTGAACCCACCACTCCTGCAAACTCAGTTCCAAACCGGCAAAGTCCCCCCTTCGTAGCCAACCGTTTCGACCCCGCAGGATGGCTTTCGCCTCTATTAAGACTGAGAAACAGGGTTCGGCAAGAGCGTTGGTTTGACGCCACTCGTTCCACATCCCCAGCAACTGATGGAAATCCCTCGCAATTCCTCATTGCACTATTCCCATCCCGGGTCCAAGAAGAGGTGAGTCGCCCCTCCATTGCGACCTGCCCCAAGCGCTGCAAATCCCGCAGACGTCGTACTACTCGGGTATAAACTCCAAGATCTACAAGATCTCCCTCTTGGGTGGAACGACGCCAGCAATTCTTCGATGCTGAGTCAAACGGTCATGCTCGTAGAGTTCAACTTCCGGGACACCAAGCCGAGCGGTTGACCACACAACCCTCTCAAAAACAAGACCAGATTTTCGGTCGGTTCTCCTGCTTCTCTCGAGCCGTACGAACATACTATTACAACATACATTCTCATAACTCTCGCTCGAAATTCTTTTCACCGCCCCTAAAGAAATGGCAACTCAACCAATTTATATATCCGCATATTCCTCCGGCTGTAGCTTAAGCGCACCCCGCAGCTTAGCCACAATTTCTCATTCCCACGATGTCAGCCTCAATACTATTATTTCCAAGTAATTGACATCTAATCTTATTCGCATATCAGTGACTACGCGCCAACCGCTGCAGCAGCACTTGCCAGAGGACTTGCCCGGAGTCCTCGCCCGTCTGACCCGCGATATAATTTAATTGCAACATGCAATGGCGGCCGCGATGGCTAAATGAGTGCTGTCTCTAGTGATCTGCCGATCGACCTCTAATCCCTTCCTTTCCTTGTCCTTTTGTACTTATGTTTCCCCCTATTTGCTGCTCCCCGGCTTCAGCCGTTTGTATTGTTTAATGTTTAACATACTGTACTTCTTATTATTCGAATTTTCCAGTAGTGATGCCAATTGCTTTGGTTTTGTCCCCTAAGAAATAGAGAATTGTTCTGTGTTTGGCGACAATGAAAACTGTGTTCAGTGTTCGTGTAGTCGTGCTGTTACGATCGCAAAATTATGGAAACCCTAATAAGTAAAAATCAGTTTCGGGTAATATAAAATAGTAAAAGTTATTATGAAATTATTAATTATTATTTGTATTTGTAACAAATATACAGCTACACGGTGCACCAGCAGCGTCTGGAAGGGGAAGCGGGCATTAGCGAAAAACATCGCTCCAAAGCGATCTTAACGAAGTCCCCAACTATCCTGTTGTCACCTCCTTTACACAACAGGTGGTGCTATAAGCGGTAGCTCACAACATCGGGGGCGTCGTTCCTAATTTTGTTTTGCAAAGATTGAAAACATCCATTCATGTTTCTCTATACAACTTTTTAACCCTCTGTTTACCCCGTCAGATTGTGATTTTCCAAAAATATAAGAAACACGTCTCTAATAATTTTTTATTTGTTAAATAACGTTGATTTTGTTAAATAATGTTTCTTCGGGTTTATCACATTACACGCCGATGGTATATCACATTACATGCCACTTTAATTATAAGCCAATATTTGGATATTTTTATTTATAACGAGATGACCCAGTGAATTGTGTACCACCTATAAAAATTAGTTAGTTTTAACTCTTCATAAGCGAATATTAACCCAAATTAAATTTGCAACTCCAATTTATTAAGATCGATAATATTAGCCGCATCGTATACGGTTTGAGCCTCACGATATTTCCACTAGCTGTCGCTCACTGGTCATCAGTGCGGTTTTCATGTGAAGTAGCCGTTGTTGACTTCGACAACCTATGCTCGCTCGTCTTCTTCGCGGCATTGTAATGTAAAACGCCACGGAATTGTTTTCAAAGCCACTCAAATCTGTCGAAGTTTCCTTGAGGACTTTACAATAATTATTGAAATCCTCAAACTAAGTCAAGCGATGGTTTTGTCTCAGCAAGCAAAGTCAATTTACCTTAATAGTATGGCTGATCAATTAAATTGGCATTAATAAAATCTATTTTCAAAATCGACTACCATTTACATAATATTTAATTAAAGTTATGCGGATAATTTGGGTCGCATATGACACGCCCTAACGGTAGCTCCATACTAGACTTCAATGTTGTGTGGCTCATAATTCCGAAACTATTCTATGTTAAAAATTTTAGTTGTATGAGTGGTGACACATCCCTTGCCCCACGCCCACCTCATACTTCCAGTCGAAGTGCACGTCTAAGTAGAAAGTTCGCACCGAGTGCAATTGATATGCGATTTATAGTTCCAAAGATTGTCTAACCCCCATGAAACTTTACCAGTCGAGTGACAGATCCATGTGACGATGCTTTACCAAATTTCAACCCTGCCCGACTTATAACTTTGAAGTTATTCAATATTATAGACTTTAGTTGTATGAGCCAGTGGCGCACACAGGGGTGGTTTTGGGAGTTCAAACCCCAACACACCCCCAAAAACAAACATTTCTGGTAAAAATATGGGGTCAAAAATTAAATCCTATGTGCGCCCCTGGTATGGGCGGTGCCACGCCCCTTCGTCAGTGCTCATCAAATTTTACTAGTAGAACAATACATAAATGGGACGACGGTATACCAAATTTCAATTTTTACGTTATTCCATACTAAAAATTTGAGTTGTATGGGCGATGCCACGCCCCCTTGTCCAACCCCGACCCCGTTTCCCCACTCGAGTTGTGTGACTAAATGATGAGTTAAAAAACTCGTCAACAGTTTTTTCAAAGAATAAATTACATTGGCTTCCAAAATTTCGGTTAGTTATAATTATTAGGCTATAGAATGATCGCAGAATTTGTTAATCTTAACATTAGCTGGAAGTTTTCTGAAGAAGCAATAAAATATAATTGTTATTTAGTCGTGTCTTTCGGCTTAAAGAATGGGATTAGCATTAGATGAATGGGTGTGGCACCGCCCTTATAACACACTTTTTTAATATGGCATGTCTTCGAAAATATGAGTAAAGTAGCATTGAAATTACACATAAGTTAGGCAACTTTTAAGCATTTTATTCCTCTAGTAATTTCTTTGGGGTTTGATCTTCTATACTACGGAAGTTTTTAGTATGACTTTAGAAAAGAAGCCACACATCAATTAAACGCTCTATCACGATGCCTTTTAAACATTCTATAAACAATATTTTAAAAAACAGGTAATTACAGAATGTAGCAACGCACGCTGGGCATACACTAGTCTATATATGTATATAAAAATGAATCGTGGTCCGTTCGGCTGCTTAAAGCTTGAAAACGACTGGACCAACTTGGATACTTCCTTCGGCGGGTTTGTTTGAAATTGTTACGTGAAGGTTTAGGAAAAAACAAAAGTCGGGAAAACGGGGCGTGGCACCACAAGAATACATTTTTAGACAATAACATTGGAACCATAAGTCACACATCAATTAAATTTGGTACAAACTTACTATTTAATCATGTCCTTCGCCCGAGGGAATGGGGTGGGTATTGAACAAAGGGGTGTGGCACCGCCCATACAACTCAAATTTTTTAAATGGAATAGCTTCCGAATTGTTAGTCGCACAGTATTGAAATTTGGTGCACCGTCGTTTCATAGATGTGTAATTCTACTGTTAAGATTTGATGGGCGTCGAACAAGGGGCGTGGCACATTTTTTATGACCCAACATTTCAGCAGAACTGAAATCAATGAAACTTGGTACGAACCTACCATTTAGTCATATCTTCCGACAGAGGGAATGGGGCGGGTATTTAACAAGAGGGCGTGGCTCCGCCCATACAACTCAAATCGTTTATATGGAATAGCTTCGGAATTGTAAGCCGCACAGCAATGAAATTTGGTACGAAATCGTCCCATAGAAGTGTCATTCTATTGTTAGAATTTGATGGGGGTTGGACAAGGGGCGTGGCACATTTGTTGGGCATAAACTATCCGCATATTTTTGGAACTGTTAGTCGCACATCAATTAAATTTGGTACGAATTTACCATTTAGTCATATCTTTTCACAGAGGGAATGGAGCGGGTATTTAACAAGAGGGCGTGGCACCGCCCATACAACTCAAATCTTTTATATGGAATAGCTTCGGAATCCTTAGCCGCACAGCATTGAAAGTTGGTGTACCACCGTTTCATAGATGTGTCATTCTACTGATGAGACTTGATCGGCGTGGGACAAGGGGCGTGGCACATTTTTTAAGACCCAAAATTTACGCAGTACTGTAAGTTCACATCAATGAAACTTGGTATGAACTTTCCACTTAGTAGCACAATTCGACTAGAAGAAAGTTGTGAGCATTGGACAAGGGGGCGTGGTACCGCCTCCATTTTAAGATACATAGATTGTTTGTCCTGACTGACTGACTGATTGAAGAAATTTTGCTGAGCCCTTTTGACTTCGAACTTGGTGAAAGTACTTCAAATGTAAAATAACTCGATACATGTTTTTCATTTTTCCGAATATTAAAATCGAACGGGGCACGTGCTTTTCATTTTTTTGAAAATCAAAATCTAACGGGGTCAACAATGGGTTAACAGTTTGTATGGAGAAAAAAGATTTATTGGGCTTTTTGACTTCAAACTTAGCAATAGCACTTCAAACGGGAAATAAATAAAACGTGCTTTTCATTTTTTTGAAAATCGAAATCTACCGTGGTAAACCAAGGGTTAAAAATTTGTTTAGAGTAAATGTGAAAACACATGATTTAATAGGCCTTTTGACTTAACAATTTTTGGAAACACTTGAAATCAAAGATAATTATACACATGTTTTTTTTGTTTTTTAATCAAAATCTGACGGGGTCAACAATGGGTTAAGAATTTGTATCGGGGGAAACAAGAGAACTTGCGTGCAAAGCCGCAGGGTCCAGCTAGTTTTTAATAAAAATGGAACATCTTTTTGGCGAAATAACAAACAAAAGTCGGGAATTAAAACTAAGAAGTCAATTTAGCATACCCTTTATAAAAATTAATGTTTGAAAGTATTTCTAATATTAACACTTTAGTCTTAAAATGTCATTTTAAATTTGATAATAATATTAAATTCCATATTTCTCGCTTCCAATTTGAAACGTACGTCCGAACGCGCGTGGCTAGAAACACAAAATTTCTTGAGGCGGTTTCATAAAAATCGATCTCTTCAGCCCAGTAATCAGAACAAAATAGTATGTAAGTAGTTTTTTGGTAGCGAGAAGTCTGGCTGGTATGGTTTTTTTTTAAGTCTACCTAAAGTTCAAAATGTGTTCATGGAAGTATGTATGTATGTATATGTCAAAATCCAACAACAGCAACAAATTATTATTTTTCGATATTTAGTTATTTACTAAAAACGCAACCTTCTGGAGAACTGGTAAATAAATTTTGATTTTATATGCCCTTTTCCAAATTTTAAAACTTGACTTTATCTAAAAAGTAAAAAATTGCGATTTAATTGTACACTCGAAAATTTGCACAGCTGTGGCAGGCTTTTGGTTACTTTTTCGAAAAGTTTCCCTCGACTCGAACATGACAAAATTGATTTTTGAAACCTGCGTCGACAGAGCGAACCACTGTGCGACGTTCACACGGCCAAAGACGGACATTCGCACAGCGCGTAATTGCGAGCCCTTTGTGTTTCTCATTTCTGATTTTTCGTGGTGGTGTTTTCTCTTGTTTTTTAGTGTTTCGCTTAATGAAAGGCCGGAAAATTTGTGCACTATCAAAATTGTGCCGAACTCACACATCAAAATTACAAAGCAGTTAAACCGAAAAAATTGTAAGCAGTGACTAGTTAACACTGGCAACTTCAAAGAAATTATCGCTAGCGGAGACTGGAGAAACAATCCAAGACAGCAAATGTTCTGTTATGTTGCTCCCCGCTCCTCGTAATATCAAGCGGTAGCGTCCCACTGTATGAAGTCCGGACAGTGTTTTGGGTTCTAGGAATTCTAGGTTTTTCATAAATGAGAACGAAAAGATTTCCCTCACAGCCCTCGTCCAAGACACAGACAACTTGCACTTCGGTTCACTTTAGGTCGCACACGTTTGCGTTTGTGAATGCATTTTGCCCCTTTAATAACATTTCGCAATTTCAAGCATTCGTAGAACACAGGACACAGGCTGCATTTGGCAGCTGCCGACTCTTTGTTTTCACAACGCCTTTGCTATTACGCCCACTGCTGTACCGCAAGTTTCCACCTCGTCATTACTCGCAGTTTTCAGCTTGCTGCCGGGCTGAGGTCACACTGAAGTGGACGCCGTCTGCGAACTGTCAAGGTTTGTTGTACCTCATGTCGTCAGCTTTGTGCGCTACAACCTCTCCGTGTCAGCGGCTGCGGGCAAGAGCCGCAATTCGAGAACCATTTTCATGGCCCCGAAGATAACCACTGCCGCGCAGACTGGGTGATTGTCTTTTTGTTTCGTTTCAAGAGGAATCGTTTTGAGGACACAAACACAAGCGTCAGCCCCACAGCCGGCTCAACCTCAAACTGTCAAAACACGACGTTCATTTGGCGGTTGAGTGCAATGCTACTGTCGCTCTCGCTGCCTGGCTCCCGTCTGCCGTGCACAATTTCCCCTTTCTTGCCGCTTTAAGTGCACCCTCCGACGGTGACAAGTGCTGCCAGTGCGATCTCACCTCTATACTGTTCGCTGCTGCGCTAGAAGTCTTGCCCCCTTTTATTGAAGCATTCACTAAGGTACGCAAGTGAGTTAGACGCCTGAAGTGGCGGCTCTTCGAGTACTCCAGTTCTCATCGTAGTTTTGAAGGGATTCAGCTTCTTACTGGTGTAAAAATGATGCCCCATTTTCGTCCAACTCCATTTAATGTAACAGTACCTTTTGTGCAGAATTGGTTGTAATTAAAACCGTTTAACAATTGCGAGCACGACGTGCACAGTCTGGCCGGTGTCTGCCCCAACACCTGAGGCGAAGAATGTTTTCAGCGGTTTATAATGTTTTGCAGACTCTAGCGATACGAATTTGGCCATGATAAGAAAATGCATTCGTGCGTTTTGTAATTTATCACGATCAGTGGAAAAAGATCAAATCTACCCTAAACAACAAAATTCATAGAGTTGTGGAAGATTAAACATATATTGCGCTTTCGGTCTTCGGAAACCCTTGAGCAGCTGTTGAATGTGTTCCTGCCAGAGCCAGACTTGCACAAATCATGTAAAAAAGAGCAACAAAGCACCTGATTTTGCAGCTATCTTTATGTGGTGCTAACCCATTAAAAGAGTCATTCACTATAATAATTTAGACTGTGTTGCTCGACTCTTCTGCCTCCCGGATATTTTGGATTAAGCGAATCAGATTTGCTGATGAAGTGAGCAATGCTAATATTGTCGTTTATTGGCAGATCTGTCGAAGTTTTATTTTAATCAAGGCATATTATTTGTGTACCATTTTCTTCCTCAACGACCAAGCGTCTTTGGATATTATACACAAGTTCTTATGCACTACTACCAGCCATTGCATTGATATATACGACTGCTTGGAGCGCCATTATATGGAAATGTAGCTTATTTTTGCATATATGAAGGCTCATTACTAGGGTTAGGATTTCCATGAAAATTCATGTTTTAGGAACGTTCTCAGCGAAAAAGATAAAATATTCTTCTCCTTCCGAATCAGAAAGTTGTTTGGATGTTTCGTATGCATTTAAATGCATGTTTTAGCATATTTGCAATAAAATAGAAACATATATTTGCAAGTTTTTCTAATTAAAATGTTTATTTTCAAATTTCAAAAGCATATTATATGCGTATATTCTTCATTTTTTAGTGTATGAAAATCCGGATCCTCTTTATTACAATATCTTTGCAAATTACCTGCAAGGTCAATCTGAGCACCCAGTGAAGGTGAACTCTTTTTGCTCCAATCGATTTTTCAACAACACTGTTTTGAGGAGGTCTAGACCGGCCGTCTAACTACACAAAAACCTAAAAAGCACCCCACAGATGGATTGATAAATACTCCGATACATACCTACATATGTATTTATTATTGATTTTAGACGGACAGTGGAAAGAGGAACCTGTGTTTGAATTGACCAAGTATGCGTGAGGAGCCGAGGCATATTCCATACATTCCACCATAGTTCGGTCAGATTGGCGAAGAAGAGAGAACCTAGCGTTCTTAATGTCGCCATGTCAATTTCAACCTATTTTATCAATGACATACAACAGGAACTTACCTACAAGTTTTAAAGGATACTGTTTAACTTGCCACAAAGGATGCTAAATGCCGGTATTAACAGCGCAATATTTTTGTATTGGTAGAAAATGCTTAAAATAACTAAACGATAAACTTTAAATCACATTTTCGCATAACTATCCGGCGGTAACTTTAAATCGGAATCTTCTGTACCCTCTTTGCAGACAAATCGGTAACGCACGTCGGCGTGTGTTGGAAATTAGATAATATATCAAGTTTGTACGTAACATTTTTTTACATTTTGTTACTGCTTCAAGTGCAACTTTTTAAAGGCCACGTTTCATTTTGTTAACGTGTGAGTGTTGCCGCCGGACGTGTGTATACGGTCACTTTTGCCAGTAGGGCAAAGGTATAAGAATAATAATAAAAATACAATAATAACAACTGCAACAACAAAAATTTAAGTAGCAACTGTGCTGTATTTGTCACAATTAATTGTGTACCTTGCACTTTCGACCTTTTCCGCTGTGAGAAGCGCACACCGAAAAGAAGAGTGGCAACGCGGGTCTGCCATACTGCACAGTGGTCGTGCACATGCAAACTCATTGGAAAAGTTACCTATAATTGTCTTCAATTGCTACTCGAGAGTGCTGGGAAATTGTCGAGAAAAATGGGCTTTGGGTGAGATAGAATTTTGAAGTTAAAACGTCTGGGAAATTCAGAAAACGTCTGGTCTGTTTTATGAATCAGTGACCAGAGCACCATTGTACTGTTTATAGAAGGAACATAGGATTTTGCATAGCTAAAATCTAGCACACACATTTTGAATAAAGAACTTCCAAAACTTATATTCTTCGCTCTTTATATCTATATGTTATATGTCAGAAAGAATGCATTGCATTGTTTGAAGAAGGGGGTAGAGGGTTGAAGGCGGGTTTGAAGGTACAAATTTCAAGAACTTCTGTTAAACTGTTTACGCTTGTTATGCTCGTCAGAAAAGAAGTATTTGTGAAAGAAATTGGAAACAATACTTTAATTGGACTCTTTACATCATTATAAAAATTCAGCAGGATAATGAAGAACTTACCAGTAGAAGAGTAGCGTTGTTTTGTTTTTGTAAAAGGCTATAGACTCAAATTTAAGGTAAAGATTTTCACAATATGCACAAATTTTGTTCTCATGCCATCAAATGTGAACCACTTAATTTCGTCAGTCGGTCCACTGTGCATTGCACGTATTAACCGCACTGCGCTGCTCTCAGATTCTATACTTTTCCGCTCTACTGACACGAGATGCTGCATGGCTTGCCCAAACCACACACACACTGTGAGCGGCTGGTGGTGAACGGGCGTGTTCGCTGCGTGCACATCAACCGTAGAAATAAATTGTATTGTGAGAATTGCATTTTCATGCTTTGTGGCGGAAATAATCATTCAGTAACAGAGCACAGCGGCAAGGATCTGGCCGGGCAGCCATTTGGCTTGTGCCACATTGTGGCAAAAACTGTGAGCAGCTGCTGACAACCTACTTGAATAACTTTAAATCGAATTGAATAAATCTAATTTGAAAAGATTCGCGAAATTAAACTGGTCAAAACCTCACTCGATGCCTTCCACATACCAAAGTCCGGCCAACACAAAATTATTGCCATCGACTTGTGAAGTGCAAAGCCTCATGAGCATTCCAAATGTATCACAGAATGTCGAACTCACCTGCAAAGAGAAAGCAAAGTAAATACCAGCATTAGCAAATGTAAATTATTCCGCACCAACATCTCAATTTAGTTACTCCCAAAAGACCACAAATCAAAGCACAACAATAAACATTTAAAACGAATTAGAATTGTACCGCCAAATGCCAAGGCGCTGATACAAATTAAACTTTAATGCACGCATTGTTTGTGGATTAACCCTTCGATGGGCAGTAATTAGTTACTACACATTTGCAATTTATCGTCTGGCCAGACGAAATCTGGGTGAGGCTTTTGACAAAGGCAAAGCGCAATGACAGATGAAGTTTATTATGTTTATATAGTAGGCAACGTATGTAAGTAAGTATATATTTATACAAATTATGTTCATATATACTTACTTAGTTACCCACAAATACACTGTAAAAAGGAGATGAATCTGTGATTTTTGTATTTTTTTGAACCATTTCGTCTGGCCAGACGACAAAGTCCATCCGAGGGTTAACGGGCTTAATTAGTCGTGTAGCTCGGCCGATACGTGTACGCGGACGCACATCAATTGAATTTATTGCAACGTTGAAGTGCAATGACGGCTATGAAAAACTGAAACAACTCAGAATGTTGGAGCAGGAAGAACTTTAAAACAATATTTCAGAAAAAAAAATCAAAACAAAACAATTGTAGCATTCATTGCACTGTGAGACGTAGCAAAGAAAAACCAGAACAAACTAAAACACTAAAAGACTACTTTTATCGAGATCCATAAAAAACCACATAGACGTGAAACTAGATATCATACATGGTCACACTGCACACTCAGTTCATAATTTTCTGATTTTTAATTTTCTGAAAGGATTTTAAAGTTTCAACGATATAAGAAGAACTTTAACAACTTCAATCAATCAATATGAAATTTGAACTGTAGGTACAACTTGAAAAATGAACCTCCGCTCAGACGGGATTTTTCGAAATTCGGAGTCTAAAGGGGCAAAACATGGGTTAAGGTGTTGTATGAAGAAATTTGATGTAATAGGCCTATTGATTTCAAACTTGGTGAAAATACTTCAAATCAAAAATAAGTCGACGCGTATTTTTCAATTTTTAGAGAATCAAAATTTAACTGGGTGAACCAAGGGTTAAGGTGCGTATACGGGAAGACTACGAAAAAATTCTGAACCGATTTGCCTATTGACTTCAAAGTTGGCGAAAACACTTGAAGTCAAAAGTTATTTGACACGTGTTTCTCATTTTTTGAAAATCAAAACTTAAAGGGGTGAACCAACGATTAAAAGTTTGTTAGGTTAGGTTAGGTTATGGTTGCTGCCTCTATAAGAGACACACTCGGAGGCCTATTATGAGGTCCATTGTGATATTACATATTTCACCCGTTTTTTAAATGTGTATGCAACACTGTCTTTCCAACATATGGTACAGCACACATTTCAAGCGGATGGGGAAAGGGAGGGGAGGGGACCTACAGTTTAACGCCGAATCCGAAACGGCGATTGGCAGTTTTTCTTTCACACTTGGAGGTTTTGCCATTGCCTACCAAGACCGCACTTGTGCGATTCTTGTAATTCTCATCTGCTTCATGTGGATAGCGATAGAAGTAGATGAGCGTAGTTTGTTGAAGAAATATGATTTCTTACGCCTATTGACTTCAAATTTAGTGAAAGTACTCTTAATAAGAAATAATTCGACATGTGTTTTTAATTTTTTTGAAACTTTTCCAAATAAAATCAAAACCCAGCAGCTGTTTGAAAATAAGTTTTCAAACTAAATTAAATCAAACTAAATTTAACTAAATTACGCACTTGGGCTCAATATAAACGTAGCCATGCATGGTTGTAGTTAATACACAGTTTAAAATATCATAAATTAAAAGAATGTTGTAACACCCTACCCCCACCCCCCTTTAGCTACGGCCCCGCCTTGCAACTAGAACAACCATCTGACCGTCTGCAACGCTGGTTCGTTGTTGATTAGGTGCTAAAATTGGCACATTAAAGTACAGTCGTGTCTGGGTATAGTGAACACCCTATATAGGGAACACCTCGATATAGTGAACACCCAAATTTTTACATGGAGTACTCTAAATAGTGAACAATCGAAAACCTCTAAATAGTGAACAAAATTTTGAAAGCAATTTCAAGCAAAAAGCAACAAAAAACACAAGAAGGAATCAAAAATGAAAGAGGGTATTCCCCTAATTTGTGTTTTTGCTGGTTATGTTTTTTATCGAATGCAAACCGATTGTGGTTGAAAGTGGGCTTCTTTATGTGTATTTAAAACTTTGTGAACGCAAGAAGCAAACGTCTATTCGCCAATTCTTTCAATAAGCAACATTTATGTTTTCCTACTAATTTATTTTAATTATCTCTTGAATTTATATACACAAAGTGTATTTTGAGCAAATAAAACGAGTTTTTGAACCAAAATTTTAACCTTGATATAGTGAACAACCTCAATACTATGAAGAGGCCTTGCAACAATTAGTTCACTATATCCAGACACGACTGTAAATTCATTCATATGTATTAACCTTGCAAACTTGTAAACTTACACATGTAATTCGAATGTCATTCTGAACGAAAAATAATATGAATAGACGTGAGTAAGCCGTTTGAAATACATACATAAATAAATATAATAAATATTTCAAATACACTTATAGTTTATTGACTATGGCCATTTTTGGTACTTTCGTCCTTATAGATCGAATTGGTCATTGATAAACACTATTCACATTTTTAGCTGCATGGCTTGCGTTTTCGCCTTTATCGTAGGAAAACTATTAAATATGGCGAATTTTGGCTTTGCTGATGTCCATCTTTGTCGTGCGCTCAAACAAAAGTGGTTGTACCGAAATTCTAAAGGCAAATAAATGTTTGGTGGGGTTTCAATAAGTCCTATTGTAAGATCATATTTTTATATAAAGGTATATATCGAATCGTCGCCACGTCCAGACGTATTTCGATCCCTCTCCATCTTGCCCAATATAAAGAGGTTGTCTGTAGTGCACCTTATTTCGTGCTGGCATCCAAGTTGATGATTTACTGCTCTAAATGCAATGCCTAATGTGTGGCATAGGAACTTGTAACCTGTAGTGTATGGGCCATAACCTGCAGTTTAAGGTGGCAAAAAAGTGGCTACAATGTGGTTTTCAAATGTGACAGCTGTGTCAATTTCACGCCGCCATTCTCTCTGTCTACTTGGTGAACTTTCAAACTCTGTTGCACACATGCATGCAAGTTCTTCTTGTGCGTCGATCATATAAAGCGGCTTAAACAATTCTACACGTTCCAAGTCTAAGGTCAATGACCCTTACAAGCCGCATGATATCCTATCCGAATGTTATCCGCAAGGAGAACATCATTGACTACGTAGCAAAGCACGAATCAGTTGACACTATCGCTATATCATGTTTGCTTTTTCATAGTCTTCCCTTCTTCATTTTTGAAAAACTGAAAAATACGTGTCGAATTATTTTTAATTTGGAGTATTTTCATCAAGTTTGAAATAATTGCACCATTAAATCACGTTTTTTTTTCTTGGCATCTATACGAAGAAGTCGACAAATTGTTGTGTGGCGATTTTTGATGGGGCTGTGCGTCGTGTTGATGTGGCCAAATAGACGATTTCCAACGCAGACAGCAACCCAAAATTCATCGAACGCATCATTACTGGTGACGAAACATGGGTTTATGAATTTGATATGCCGACCAAACAACAATCGTCCGAATGGTGCTTCGAAAATCAGCCAAAACCGAAGAGAGAGCGCCAAAGTCGGTCCAACATCAAAGTTTGCTGACGGTTTTCTTCGATATTCGTGGTCTGGTGCACTACGAATTGCTTCCGGAGGGCCAAACGGTCAATAAAGAATACTATTTAGGCGTTATGCCATTCGCAAAAAAAGGCCCGATTTGTGGAAGAACAATTTATGGATTTTACACCACGATAATGCGCCATCTCATACGGCCTTGATTATTTCGGAATTTTTGGCCAAAAATTCGACCAATGTCATCAGCCAAGCGCCATTCAGTCCAGACATGGCCCCGTGTGACTTTTTTCTATTACCCAAACTCAAATTGCCATTGCGGGGAACGCGTTTTGAGACCATAGAGGCCATACAAGATAATCCGCTGGGTGAGCTGAAGGCCATACCTTTGGCGGCCTATAAAAAATGTATGGAAAATTGAATCAAACGTTGGCATACATGTATTGACGCAGGAGGAGAGTATTTTGAAGGGGATAATAAAGAAATTTATTAAAAATAAATATTTTGCGTTTTTTTTTAAATTCCCTTCTCCCTTCTTCCCTTCCCTTCTTTTTTGATCATAAGGTATGTATATGAAAAAGGCTTTTAACAATGACGGGTACATGGCAATTATTGCGCACTAGATAGATGACAACTTTTTTATGAAAGTGTTCGAATGTCAGAGTTAGTCATTCATCAGACAATTTGGCAGCTGCATCGAATAGAGTTGTTTTAGACTTGATGCGATTTCGGCCTATTTGTTGAGAAAGTGCTCTAGTTCAGTTTCTAAACCTTTGCAAATTGTTTTCAATGCTTCGTTGAAGGACGGAGTTTTTTTTATGTTTGGAAGATATCCTCCATTAGTCCGATTTTTAAGTCCGGTAATAAGAATAATATTGTTAACTATAGACCCATCTGAAAGCTCACTACAAGTAAACTTTTTGAAACCATTGTTAATGACTAGTTATCTTTTGCGGTAAAATCTCTGATTTCCACTTATCAGCATAGCTTTACGCCGGGCCGCTCTATTATTTCAAATCTTGCCAGCTTTTCAAGATGGGCATCAGGTTGATACTGTGTATACTGAATTTTCTAAAGCTTTTGATAAAGTTTCTCATGCTATTTTAATTCAGAAACTTGCCCGTCTAGGGTTTCATTCTAGAATGCTAACCTGACTTAGGTCCTATCTTGACAGCAGACCGAGTGTTGCTCAATCGAAGCCACTGGTTGCATCCTCTGGTGTACCAAATGACAGTATACTTGGCCCGTTGCTACTTATTCTGTTTATCAATGATATTCCTACTTACATCAATAACTCTGAATATTTGCTATATGCGGATGACCTGGAAGTCTTCCGTCTCCACTTTTGCAAATGTAACGCTTAGTAAACTTAGTGATGTTAAATACTAAGGTATCATTTTTTATCAAAAATTCTTCTTTGCTGCCCATCTGAATCACATAATCCCAAAGGCATACTCTCTTCTGGCTTTTATTCGCCGTAACTGTTCGAATTTTAATGAGCCGAATACCCTGAAATCAGTATACACAAGTCTTGCACGGTCAAAGTTGGAATATGGCTCTTTAATTTGGACGCGTTGCACGGAATTTTAATTTTCCACCAAGGGTGCTTCGGCTTGTCCCAATATTTCACCTCAGAACTTGGCGAAGTAAAACTCCCCATTACTTGTATATAGAGGTCTTAGCCGCCTTGTGTAGTATAGACCTGGCGGAATCAAAGTATAGCCTAAAGTATTACCAAAGAATATGTATATGTATAATAGGTATTACTTCATGTTCGTTGGTATTACTGAATAATATTGTAACGATGATCCAATAAGTTATAAGTGTAAATACGGTAAAGATTGAATTTGAGAATAAAGTGCTCGCTAGTTCTTGACTGCGTTTAAGAATTAAAGTGCGTTTTATTTTAAATTGCACAATCCAGAGAGACGAATAAGCCTACAGAACTAATTTTCGTAACAATATGTATAGTACTTAGGTTAGGTTAGGTTGAGGTGGCTGCCTCTGTATGAGACACACTTAGGCCTCTTAATGGGCCCGTTGTGATACCACAGATTCCACCCGTTTGAAATGCGTATGCAACACTGTTTTTTTTTTTTTCAACATGTGATACACCACACATTTCAAACGGATGGGGAAAGGGAGGGGAGGGGAGCGGACCTACAGTTTAACGCCGAATCCGAACGGCGATGGGCAGTTTTTCTTTCACACTTGGAGGTTTTGCCATTGCCTGCCAAGAGCGCACTTGTGCGATTCTTGTAATTCTCATTCCCTTCATGTGGATAGCGACAGAAGTAGATGAGTGTTTTTTCCAGCCCAAGCCAGGAATCGAACCCGGGGCGCTCGGTATGAAAAGCCAGCGCGCTACCCGCTGAGCTATCGAGGCCGAGGCCTATAGTACTTAGTCTTTATCATTTAACAATCTGTTTACAATCGCTTTTATTTGACTGAATTATAAATAAATAAATAATAGATATACAGTATTTTTCGTTTATAATGAACCCGTTTAAAACGAACTTCCGCCTAAAACGAACCAATTTCAAAAGTACGCGCTTTATGTTTTCGCTTATTACGTTGTGCGATAATACATTTTGTTACCCTATGTTCACAAACATACCATTTAAAAAAAAAATATTTTAGACTGACCAAATTGCTGACCAAATTTCCTTAGAAATACATAATGAGTTCAAAGTGGCCCAAGCAACTAAAACCAACGTTGATGAGTTTTCTATTTGGTTTTCCTTTGACCAAGCTGCTGCTTGTTATCCCTCAAGGAACAGCAACCCCTGAGGCAATAATTGAAGTGCAACGTTATTTCGAATCAGGAATTATGTCCAGGCAGCAGGATCCGTTTGAGAATTTTTTCCAAAGCAGGTTTAATAATTTCTGGTAGACGTACTCGTTTTGATACAGGAAAAATGGCAATGATTCTTTTCTTATTCCAAATATTTAGATAAAAAAGTCATTGAATGTTATATTAAAATACATTTATGTTAAGTAAAATAAAATGTTGAGTTAAATAAACATTTTTTGAACATGTGTACGTTTCTTCCAGAATGCAAAAATATTATTTGCAATAAAACTGTGCAATAAATCCCTGTTTTCAAAATCACTTTCGCTGTGAAAATCACTGTTTTAATCATAGCGATTTTCACATCACAATCACACTGTGATTTGAAAATCGCCGTTTTGCTCATCACTAGCACTGTCATGGACTCGGTATGGACTAGATTTGCCAAGTTTGAATTCAATATGCCCATTAAATCGATTTGCCAAAAACTGAAAAATAACATGTAACATATTCAGTTGTTTTTTTATGTGGTATTTTCTTTTGCATTGCAAACTAAACAGGTTTCGAATAAGTATAGAGTACGATAATCTAAATAATCACAAACTCTTGCTCTCCTTTGATTTTTGATAGCATTTCGATAAACGAAATCCTTACTCCAATAAATCAATTGTTTTCACAATGATAACGCGTTCTTCCTTTCTGTAGCGCTCCATTCTTAATAATCGGAACCAACGTAGACGACAGCTATCAAATTTCAAAGCTGCCACTTGCACAGAAAAAATAAAAAAATTTGTACTTGCAATAAATGAAGATGTAAAAATTTGAAGGAACAAAATGCTGGCTGTCAATTGGTATGTTCAAATTTAATTGATTTTGAAGTCATTAAGTGAAATACAATTGACTTGTCCGAAAGTATATACATATAGTATATGATAGTAAATACATACATTGTGACAAAAAAGTACCCAGAAATTGTAAATAAAACGCAAAATATTTAATTATTCATCAATATTTATTTTGCCGCCTTCAAAGTAATCCCCATGAGATGCAATACACTTATGCCAACGATTTTTCCAGTCCTCGAAACACTTTTCATAAGCACTTTTTGGGATGGCCTTCAGCTCCTTCAGCGAATTTTGTTTTATCTTTTCGATCGACTGAAAACGGGTTCCACGGAGCGGCAATTTCAGTTTCACACGGAGCCAAATCTGGTGAATACGGTGGTTGATCGATGGTATTTATTGCGTTTTTGGCTTCAAATTCGGTCACAATCGTGGCTCGATGCGATGGTGCATTATCATCGTGTAAAATCCATGAATTGTTCTTCAACAATTCCGGTCGTTTTCGACGGATGTTCTCACGCAAACGCCTCAATACGGCCGAATAGAACCCCTTATTGACCGTCTGTCCCTCCGGAACAAATTCATGATGCACCAAACCACGAATATTGATAAAAACAATGAGCATCACCTTGATTTTGAGCGGCTTTGGCGTGGTTTTTTCGGTTTCGGCTCGTTTTTCCCTCCATTCCGATGAGTGTTGACTTGTTTGCATGTCAAACTCATAGACCCATGTCTCATCGCCTAATATAATGCTCTCCATGAATGTGGGATCAGAATTCGCACGATCAAGCATGTCCAAAGAGACCTTCACGGTTCACGGTAGACACGGTTCTTTTTGAAGACAATTCGCAACAAAATCGCAACGCACCACAGTGGCTGATTCTGCCGACGTAGGTTGCAAAAGTCGATTTTGTCATGTTCGATTTGGGGGAAACTGTTATACTTGTCCGATAGATAAATGCTTGGACCTAAGAAATCCGAAAACCTTAACTAAATTGGACAAATAGTTTTGCTTGTAGAGCCCGTCAAAGTTGAGCAATTTTTAGAGTGTGAAATAAAATCAGCAATTTGCACTTTTTCGGCAAAGCTGAAGTTTTAAAATACGGAAAAGAGCAAATTGATTGGAACTTTTTGCACCAGCATCGTAAAAGAAGGCATTTGTAGTAAATAATTAAATATAGAAACAAAAATTTGGTTGTTGTTGTTGTCTTTTCATAGGCACTCACTTGAAGCACTGTTTTTATCACTCTTTTTGAACTTTCGATAGACTTTAAAAAAAAAAGGCCATACTTGCCACGGTTCCGTCTTTGGGAAAATTGTTCACTAGTCTTCTGTGAGTACTGCCCTGAAGAGATCGGGTGCCCGATTTTGCCTGACTGGATTTTACAGCGATTTTTCTGTGGCCACCTCGCGCAATTTTGTGCTTTCGGGTGCGTGCGTTCGAACAAGTTCGTCAAGATTTTGATAGTGAATCACTTACACGCGATTATAATTGTTGCCAGGGCATGCAAATTTGGATTTTGGCTTAATTTAAGATGTGATACAAGCTTGCAACTCCATATTAAGTCGACTTTTTTGGCGTATATTGCTGTAAGCTCGAAGTGCGCAGTTCGCACGTACGAAAAACAAGTTGGCTTTCATTTCCGGCAATCAGCTATCATGTATCCTTTGATGTAATGTTTTTGTTTTAATAAAATACTAACACTGTGTCTGGCATAAAATTTTTTTTTAATTTGAGCAAAACTCAGTCAGTCGCCATTAGTCTTTGAGTTGAACCGCGCCAATGAAACAATTATTTATTTTATTTATTTTATTTATTTATTGAATTATTTGTACAACTTAAGATCATGGATCTTTTATGAGTACATCCACACATTAAATTAAACTATGGTAATACAATATGCTTACAATATAAATACAATTACAATTATTAAACTTAAAACTAATACATACATATATGCTTATAGTAAGTAGAAAGTATAGAAGTAGAAGAAGAAGTATAGAAGTATAGAAAAAGTAAAGAAGAAACGAAAACAATAAATAGTCATGTAGTCTGTAATTATTGGTCGCATTATTTACCCCAGTTCTTTAAAATGGTCTAGTATAAGTATTTTGTAGTTGCTTCGATTCAGTCTGGCTTTAGTCATCTCAGGAATTGAGTTCCACAGTCTCACGGCGTTAACGAAAAATAGTCGAGATGTAGCTAACAAAGTATGTCTTGGTATAATCAGGCTGTGAAGCCTCTGTGACCTGGACAGGTGGAGCCTGTCATACAGATAACGTGGAGTTTTCCATAAGATTAATTTGTATAGAAATATACAGTTTCTCGCAGCCAGGTAGTTCATAATGCTACATCCAAGAACTTTGTTTCTCCACAGCGAGATATGATCAAACTTTTGGATCCCATAAACGTACCGCGTTACATTATTAAAAACTACGTTAATCTTGTGTGCCGATCTTGAGTCAAGTTTACTATACACTAACTCAAAGTAAGTTATATGGGGCAGAACAAGCTGCATAGCTAACATACGCCTGCTTTCCAAAGGCGTGAACGCAGCAGAAGTTCTTAACTTACGCAATACAGCATATACGTTACTCACAACTTTGTTAACATGGTCAGCACAGGTTAATGTTGAATTTACAATAAATCCTAAATTTTTTATTTTGTCAGTGAGCTTTAAAGCAGTTGAACCAAGCCACAGCTTTTCGATATTATCGGTATGGATCACTTTGTTACAAATAGGCATTACGTATGACTTAGTGGCATTCAGTGATAACCCATTATTCTTCGCCCAATTCACAATAGCAGACAAATCACAATTAACTTTATAGCACAAATCTTCAACTAGACCAACACGACTTGACAAATATAATTGGATGTCATCAGCATAGGCATGAACGTGAACATAATTACAAACAGAAAAAACATCATTTACAAAAAGACTAAACAGAAGAGGACCAAGGACAGACCCCTGGGGAACGCCGGCCGAAATGGATTTAAACTGCGACGAGGAATTCAATCCTTTGACTTGCTGAACTCGGCCGTTAAGATAGCTAGCCATGAGCTTTATAGCGCTGTCAGAAAATCCAAAATTGTGTTTAAGTTTCTTGCACAATAGAGCATGATTAACTAAGTCAAAAGCCTTAGAGAAGTCTAAGAGACACAAAAGAGTTAGTTCACCATTATCAAAGGGAGTCCTAATATCATCTAGTATTTTAACCATTGCAGTAGCACAACTATGCTTCGGCCTAAAACCAGACTGCAGAGAAGAAAGCAGATTATTGTCTTGAATATAATTCGAAATCTGCTCTGCCATTAAAGATTCGCATACTTTAGAAAGGGCTGGCAAAATACTAATCGGCTAGGAGATGACGCAAGAGCTTTCTTTGCAATGGGCAATATAATAGCCTTTTTCCATGCTGCTGGAAAACATCCACTTGCAAAACAGTGATTTATTATATGGGTGAGAGGACTAATAATAAACTGCAGCACGAGTTTAAGAAACTTTAAAGGGATTCCATCATCCCCAACAGCATTCGATTTAATGCCCATAATCGATTTTATTACCTCTAACTCACTAACTCCTACAAATTGAAAATGGCTATGGCAGCTACTAGCAGAAGATATATTTTCATTTAAAGAAGGGAGAATACTGCCTTTGCTTGCGCTAATGTAAAAATCGTTTAGAATGTCAGGATCCACTTTGCATTCTGAGTTTTCTTTCCCATGAATGTTTAAGTTATTCAGGTTGCGCCATAGCTGTTTAAATGGAAGCGAGGCATTTAGTTTCGATTTACAAAACCACTGCTTCGATTGCCTTATTACAGCTGTAGCTTCATTCCGTGCAGATTTATACAAACACCATGAAGTATCCGTCAGTGACTTTCTCCATTTAGCATACAACTTATTTCGTTTACTTATTGCTAAATGTACTCGGTTGGTATACCAAGGACACGACTTATTCCTGACATAAGAAGTACGAATCGGGACATGAGCGTTAAACACCGTGATTAAGTTCTCACTAAGAAATTCAAGCTTTTTATCAACTGTATCAAATAACCAACACTCTCTCCAACACACACGGGACAAGTCAGAAAACAAAGCATCAAAATTCAATGAACGATAATCACGATACATAAATGTAGTGCTCACTGGACGATCGAACACAACATCAACTGCACAAAATATTAAATCATGGTCCGATATGAAACATATTTGGTCAAATTTAAGTACTAGAGAAGGGTCAGAAGTAATAAAATAGTCTAAAAGGCTTGGTCGGCAGTTACTAGCATATCTGGTGGGTATAATGTCATTAACAATAGCTAGACCAGCTGCTGATACATGATTACATGATACATCATTGGTGTAAGAATCATTAGAAAGTAAGTTTACATTAAAATCACCACAAATTATGTAATGCTCATGGTCTATTAAAAACAAAGATAACTCGGTGAAGTATGCATCTAGAGAAAAACATTTATTTGGGTTATTGAAAAACAAAACTCACTTATGTGTCTGGGCTGTTCAAAAATCCCACAACGCGGGAAAACCTAACAACTGTTTAGGTACCTGCTAGTACTAGAAGCTTAGTACCTGCTATTTGAATGCATATGCAAATCCTACTTATAAATAAAGGAGTTTGGAGTAAGTGAAGTTAGTTTCGAATTTAATTTGAACTAAACATCACTTCAACTCCGCCATTGCAACTAAACCGAAGAAGAAGCACAAAGATGTTTTTGAAAAATTCGAAGCTGTTTGAAATATTTACTATTTCGAAGACAAAGGAGAAGTTTGTTCTGGCTGTCACTAAAGAAATTGGTTACGTCGAAGGAAGTTTGCCTGCAGCCAACATATCTATGACTAAAGAGAAGATATCCAGGACTTATCGCACTACAAAGTTGAAATGGATTGCGGCAAACCGTACCAAATTCAATTTTGCCCAGAATAATGAGGAGTGGTTGGAAAAAACAATTTACTTCGATGCAGGAGAGGCCTAAAAGGCGGCAAAAGGAAGGCCGAAAAAGTCAATTCAGGACTGTGCGTCATTTAATAAAAAAGGAAGCTTATGGAGGCAACGGAAACAATAACTACCACCCACCTGTCAGAAGCTTTGATCATAAAATAAAATAAGGATCAGGAGAAAATGAAAGGCATTATAGTGGAAGCAGTTTTACCAGCAAGCCCGGGTCGTGTTAAAAGAATAAAAAACAGTATTCCCACCCCACCCAATGTGCTACCCATCAAATATAGTCATAATAAAACTTTAGCACTGTTCAAAGAAAAATTGACTTTTTATGTAAATTTTTCGAATTCTGGTTCTAATTTTGAAAGCAAAATTTATTAATTTTTATCTTTAAATTTGACTCTTTCAGCTTATTTCTTAAATTTCTTATTACCTTTCTTACTTATTACATTTCTTTTTTAATGCATTTTCATTAATTTTGCAACTAAAACTTATCATTGTTGCTCGCATTATTCTTATTTACAGTAAGCCGAACTTTGACAAAGTATTACGTAGCAACCTGTACTTCGATTGAGTTTATTGTTGAGAATACAATAGCCTGATGAATTTCTAATCAACAGCAAAAAAAATTTCCAATTATCTCTATTCGTTCAGGAGTTATTAATTTTGCAACCTGAAATGACAAATTGAGCCACTGTGCGCACTACTGAGGTGCACCGACTTAAGCAGCTGCTGTAAACAAACTGGTTGACAGATCGCGCTCATATTTGGCTTAGTACTTAAGGACAGTCCTTCCAACTTACAATACATTTTAAATACATTTTTTTTTAATTTTTTTGAAATATCATTTACCCGTGGAAATTAAATTATAATTTCCGGGTACTTTTTTGTCACAATGTATACTTAGTAGGGACATAAATATTGTTACAACATTGAACACACCAATTGTAATAGTTGAATTGAACATACCCCGTTATTTCCACATGGTTTATGAAACATAACCTGTAAAGCGTTGTTCTAGCTTTCACCATGGAGTGGTCAGATAACTATTGTCAAATCAAGAATTCAGCGAAATCCGCTCCGAAAACAGAAAATCATGGCCCGGGAGATGAATATCTCGCAAAAGTCCATGAGTCGAATTATTAAAAAAGACCTGGGACTTGGGGCTTTCAAACGCCGTACCGGACATTTGTTGACTGCAGCTTTGAAAAAAAAAGAATGGAAAAATGCAAACGTCTTTTGGTGAAGCACGCTGAGAACTTGCACAGAAAAATCTTGTTTACCGATGAAAAAATTGTTACCTTGCAGGAAAAATTTAACAAGCAAAATGATAGGGTGTATGCACGGTCATCTAAGGTAGCATCTGAACTGATTCCACTGGCCGAAAAGGGTCATCACCCAGCTTCAGTCACGGTTTGGTGGGGTGTCTCTTACGATGAGGTCACTGACTTGCATTTCTGCGAACAAGGGGTCCAAACATCGGCCACAGTTTACCAAGAAACCGTTTTGAAAGCTGTTGTAAAACCACTTAACCATTCTTTGTTCCAAAACCAGCCGTGGACTTTCCAGCAAGATTCTGCACCGGCCCATAAAGCTAAAACGACTCAAACCTGGCTCCAAAACAATTTACCAGCATTTATTTTCTCTGAAGAATGGCCCTCTGACAGTCCTGATTTGAACCCGCTCGATTACAAATTGTGGACAGTTTTAGAGGGCATGGTTTGCCACAAAAGATACCCCAACATTGATTCTCTTAAGACAGCTTTGATTCGTGCTGTGGCCAATTTTCCGATGGACGAGATGCGTTCGGCTATTGATGATTGGCCAGTCCGACTTAAGTCGTGCGTGAAGGCAAAAGGCGGACATTTCGAATGAATGTTTGCTTTTGTTATCCAATATATATCAATAAATATGTAAACAAAAATTAGCCCAAAAACATTCACTACTTTTAATTTTATAGCATAAAACGTGTATAACAGTATTTATGTCCCTACTGAGTATATCAATTTTGATTTTGCTATAACTTTTTAGTTTTAAGTCCGGTTTTCATGCGGCTTCCGCTAAGTGGCTAATTTCTCAAGCTCTTTCTAAATATGTAATAAGAAAACTGAAAATTTTCTTTTCTCCATCTTTTTTTACAAATGAAAATTTTTACCCCTATTTTGGACACATACTTATTAACATATGTTAATATTTGCGTTCATTCATGAATTTTGTTAAATAATTTCTTTTTTCGCCTGTTTTATTGTAAAAACATTAGCGCATTAGTAGTTACGACTTCATTTTACAATATACATATAACCTTATATTTCCCCTTCCACGTTTGGACCTGAAATCTCTTAAAAACAGCCCATTTCCTGTTTTTGCTTACCAACTTAGCTCAAAAAACTAAAATTGTCTTTATAGAACCGATGAGAAGAAAAATATTAACATATGTTAATAGTGTCAGTTTCCGTATATAAAAATTGGTGTCGGTGTGAAGGTTAATTCACGAAAATTATTAAAATAAATCAATCAATCCGTATTTTAAATGTATTCGCCACAATTGGTATCCACACACAAACACATCCATATATAAATACTCGCTCTCGCATTTAGCTACATGCCAGCGCAGAGCGGCCCCGGGCATACACAGACCGCGTCAGTATAAATACGATAACAGGATAACAGTTGAGTGACATTTGGCATTTGAAGGCGGCGGCCGCTAATAGGCAACCAGCTAGTCAGTCAGCCAGAGCGGCGGGGCGGGTGTGCGCGGCATTGTCTCTGTGTGGCTCAAGGACACTTTCGAGCTACAAATAATTAAAATAAATATGTACGTATGCACTGACAGAGGACGGCGGAGATGTGCGCGCGAGGCAAATTTCGCACAAAAGTAATTAACAATGTCAACGGCGCCAACTACGGCAGCAACCGAAGACAGGTAGTAAAAATTGCGGCAGCAATTACAAATGTAAAATTTCCAGGAATTCAGCGCGTACGTGCGCTTGTGTTCATTAACTTGTTGCAAATAGTCTGCGACACTGACAGCGAAACGCCCTCACAGGCTGCCGCACGACCCTTATTGGCGGCGGGCAATTAATGGCGCACCACCCCCCATCCAGGTGTACGCAGTGGTGTAGTACAGGTCGCCTCGGTAACACAAACACGCTACCATAGCGCGCCGGCCTATTCACGCACTCATTCATTCATTACGTTCACTAAGTTCGGTGCGTTTAGTTCGTTCTGCGCAACACAACAGTCAACTCACAAATACCAATGCAACAACAATACCCTATATATAGGACGACGCAATAAACGACGCGAAAAAAGGCTGAACGCAGAGTGACGAAACGAAAATGGTGGCCACATAACTTAAATAAGCGAGAGAGCTGCCGGTGAAGTAGGTTAGGCCTCTATATGGGCCCATTGTGATACCACAAATTGTACCCGTTTGAAATGTGTATACAACACTGTTTTTTTTTTCAACATGTATTACAACACACATTTCAAATGGATAGGAGAAGGGAGGGAGGGGACCTACAGTTTAACGCCGAATCCGAACGGCGGTTTTTTTGCAATTTTTTCTTTCACATTTGGAGGTTTTGCCATTGCCTGCCAAGAGCGCACTTGTGCGATTCTTGTAATTCTCATCTGCTTCATGTGGATAGCGATAGAAGTAGACGAGTTTTTCACCAGCCCGAGCCAGGATTCGAACCTGGGGCAACGATTAATCGCTGCCTGGGGCCTCGGTATGAGAAGCCAGCGCGCTACCCGCTGGACTATCGAGGCCGACGAAGGTGGTGAAGTAAAGCAAATATCAAATAACGGTGTGTAAAACACAGAACTTGAGTAACTTTTACGCTAATTAATATTTTGAATTAATTTCTTTTGTTAGTAGGAAATCCGGACTTTACATTAAAGTTAGATAAATTGAATTCAAAGAAAAAAGCTATTAATAAGTTTTTAAAGATTTTTTTATAGTTAGTTAAAAAATTCGAATTCGAAAAATATCTCAAATGAGCGGGCTTATAAGCATTGGCAAAATAGAAAAATTGATGTTTGTTATATGTAAATTATATCGTAGACAAACATGAAAGGATTTATGCTAATGATTCTAATATTAGTATTACCCAAGACCCTCCGATTAATAATCTTTCAAGATGCCTTTAAGCATTTATCAGGATTCACTCATACTTCGAGATACTTAGATGAAATCATAACCAAATCTAAGACTCTTGTCAGCTTGCCAATACTTGAGTACTTAAGGGAGTTGCACTTGAAATCGTACAGTTGTGGCAATTCCCTTTTGGGTCTTTTGCCGCTTGATCGAAATTAAAATGACCTTTCGATGAACCCGTAGAACATTTCAGTCATTGTCTCGATTTAGTGCGCATAACAGCGCAACAGGTAAGACTTAATCACAAAAAATCAGAAGGACGCGAGACATACTTCTACATTCACACTTGCACAAATATGTTTTGGTATAGTGGATAGGAGATTTGTAGGCAGAGTCAATGACGAACTGTGCGAGTGGATTGCAGTGGCGATGGCGTCATCAACGATTGTTGTACACAAAAAGTCGCCGGTGGAAACAATGATGTGGGCTGCGTTGGGAGCAGTTCGGATGGCATTGCCGCTGCTGCCGCAACAATGTCCACGCCCAGCGCATTGGACCGCTTAAGTATGGCATTGGCAGGTGGTGTCAGTAATTTATCGATGATTGCAATAAATGTCAAAACCGAAAATGTGACAGCGCAGGTGACGGTTTGTTTGCAATTAAATTAGATTTATGCCTGCTACACATACACACACATAGGCACACGCTAGAACCCACCATGTATGAGAGGTACAGCACGCGCGCGCTTGTGCGCACTATTTTGTTGCGCACTGTCAGGCAACAACAATAATAACAACAAGCGTGGAACCAGACAATTTCGGCAAATGCGACCAATTCGAACATTGCTTGTCCATATTTTTTTTATTAACAACAAGAAAAAGGATGAGAAGTTTATTTTTATACTATCATTGTTTTTATTATTGTAAAGGTGTCTTACGTCTTGCGTCTTTTCCGCAACGAATTTTTGTTAAAAAGCCAAGTAGCAAAGGTTTCAAATACTTTTGGGAGTTTTCCCGTCAGTTTGCCTTTTAGTTAATCATTTGTTATACTTGTGTGCACATATTACAAATACAAAACAAAAAATACTGCAGGACAACAGCAAAACTGATATGGCAATACGCAAAAGTAAAAAACCCCAATTTTTGTATGCGCATTAGGAAAAATGCAAAAGCAAGGACGACACAGAGCGCGCGGCGTAATAATATTATTACCACACGAGATATGTATTTGATGTGTGAAACGCAATTACAAACAAGCCTCGATAATAACATTCGGATAACAAGTTTCAAGTTGTGTAAAAGGACACAACTTTTATACGTAGGGGTACAGAGAGTTCAGCGCCGCAGACGAAAAGGATGCCATTAAGCGCGAACAAGCGAACCAGAAGTAGAAGTTCAGTACGTGATTCGCGAGCGATTTGGTGGCATAAAACGATGGGCACGCACTTGACTGTGGACTGTGTGTCACAAATATTATTGTTTAAATTTCCCGGAGATTTTCTAAACTCAAATCTATCGAACTTTCTTTTTCTTATAATAATGAAATCCTCAAACTATGTAAGTCCAAAGATGGTTTTGTGTAAGCCAGTAACGTCAATTTACTTTTACAGAATGACTGATCAAAATGATTATTTCAAAATACAATTAAATTCGCTTTAACCATCTCTATTCTTAAAATCCACTACCTTTTCTCACACAATCGCACGGAGTAAATAACAGTTATGCATGATCCAACTGTCAAATAATATGTCCGCCGCGAACGCCATCTATTGAAAGTAATCCGAAGTGGCAATTCCCAAAATGACCAATTTCGATTTTGCGTTGTATGGGCAGTACCACGCCTTCTTGTTCTATACCCACCCCATTCTTCCAGCCGAATTGAGCGACTATGTGGGAAGCTCGTTCAAGTTTCAGTGATGTGCGATTTACGGTTCCAAGGTAATGGTGGAATTTTACCCCGAGTTTCCGGTGGAAGGACCAAGTTGAGGACGCCTTATCATCTCTTAGTGTGACTGACTGGAGAAGGTGTCCGCAAAGCAGAGGCGCCTTGAGAGAGCTTTTGCGGCAGGCTGGAACCACAGAATTAACAGTATACAGAATGCGCATGTCGACCAGCGAAGCAATCTGAATTTATGGTGCGGGCCGAAAGCAGCAGGGGGGAGATAACAGAGTTTGTTGAACAGAACTTTTGTCTCTGTTAATTTCTCGTGCGACGATGATCTCTGTTATTGTCAACTTCGGTAAGTGCCGAGTGGTGCAGAGCGAGTTCGTGCGCTCGATGCCGGCCATAGAAGTTACTGTTATTTTCAATGAAGCGAATGAAGGGCGATGTGCTATCGTTGTTGTTGTTGATCAGCGAATGAAAATTGTAAATTTTGAATTTTTGTTTCTGGCTGACATTGGCTGGCAATTCCCGACGTGTGTCGGTTAATAAGAACAAGTTTTTTTCATGTTATTATGCGATCGACTTTCTGCGTGAAGAAATTTGTATCTCCTTATGAGCACTTGAATTCTAAGGTTTCGCTAATTTTGGCGTAAATGACTTCTCGCCGCGATTAATTATTTTATCCCTACGTCTTTTATCCCACTCTAGGCCCCCCGTTTTTTGGCCCAAACATTTGTTAAACCTAAAAAAAAATGAGAGGTTCCGAAGAATCGTAATTACGAATTTGTGCATTTAATCATGTCGAATGTATGTAATTGCTCCCGACAGCGTATGTACGCACTGCGCTGCACGCAGAATGAACCACAAAGCAAAAAGAATTCAAATTCAATGTTTCAATTCCTAGCCGGCAACAATAACAACAACCATACCTTATTGCTCTTCTCCCCATATATGTAAGAAGCAAGTGGCACTTCGTTTTGTTGGCCGACAACAACAGCAACCACAGCCTGACGCTATTTTCCCTTCGGAGCTGCATGCGATCATTACTTTCATCTTATCTCTGTGCTGTTTGTTCGGTGAAATAACAGAAACGAAAGCTGTCTAGTGCTGTTTGTAATGTTAATAGCAGAGGACGTAATGTTCAATTAACAGTGGTCGTAATATTACGACCCCTTAACATTTTGGAATTTGTATGAGATGCGCGTTCTGTATTACTGTTTATTCTGTGCTGGAACCCAGTAACACGTTGTTATGGCTAGTTAAGTAAGTAAGTAAGGAAGTATTTAAGAGTTTTACACCCTGCGTAATGAAGAGCAACCATTGTTTGACGAAGACGACGGCGATGAGGATTATTTGCCTAATTAGATAAATGATGTGGAAGTAGAGGCAAACGACGAAAGTGGATCGAAAGCGAATCGGTCGACGATGAGTTAGTAACTTCCTCCGGTAATAGTTCGTTTTTCGAAAAGGAATTAAGATTTATTTTGCAACTATGGAAAAACTTACAAAGAATTTTTCCCAGAGGGTTTGTTGAACACATACTAACCAGTTGGGCAGTTTGGGCTGGCGATGATGAATCAGTCAGTCAGAACAAACAACTATATGCAGGGGAATTCTTTGTAAGGTGCCACTCTTTGTAATGTGCCACCCCTGCTCGATTTTGACGTTCCAGCAATCCAAGAAACAAAATTCCTACCGTGATTTAAGGTATATATGACATCATCAATTTTAATGTGGGTTTTGAGGGAACAGACGCAATAACACGGTCTGGGTGAAAAAAGTGTCAAATTTGGTTAAGAAAAAACTTAAAAATCAAAACTGAAGGTTTTTCTTGCGGTGAAAAAGACATCAAATACGTGTAAGGAACTAAGGTAAATATCAGCGTTGCACTTCATTTTTAATGCTTTTTCATATACGAAATGATATCCGAGCATATCGTAAAAGGAGAAAATTTATTCAATGTTCTTAGTCAACTTTTCTCTAATCCTATCATGAGGAATGAATTAGTTCAGTTTTGTTTATTAAATTCCATACAGTATAATTACCGTTTTATTCGTTACCATTCAATTTGCATTTTGCTTGCGGTCATTTTCTATTCAATTCAAATTACATTCAATAATCTTTCATAAATTTTCTAAATCATGCATTTGTACTTGAGATTTTTCGCGATTTTTTTAGGGGGTGACACTTTACATTAAAAAATTTACGAAAAATTCAAATGAGGTGTTTCCTTGGATCAACGGTATATTAACATTGGCGATTAATTAATTTTCTAAGGAGCAAAAATGGCAAAAAAGCCATAGGGTGGCACATTACAAAGAATTCCCCTATAGTATATGTAGATTGTTACTTAATTATTCATTAAATTATAATCAAGGTACTTGAAAAAGAGAAATAATAATCTACAATATATTTGACAGTGAGTGCTTGTGTTGCCTCGTGTATAAAGCAAAAGCGGCTCACACACGGGGGCAACATTTAGAGCAGCGCAGAGTAGTTTTCTAGTATAGTTTTCTAACACAGGGAGTGGTTAAGAGATGTTACGGCTGTGGTACCGGAGGTACACGTGCGTAGTGCGGAGCCACATCCTGTTATGGTGGCTTTGCTGCGGAGTCCGCTACAGTGAACACCCATACACAACATTTCGGATTTAGACCGGGAGATCAATAAACATTCCCCTCATTAAGTCAGGGTATTATGCGACCCGCTCTCTTGATTGGCGTGCAGCCGGGGGTGACTTACATGGGTGCATTTGAATGGAGCTTCCGCGACACCGAGCCGAATCGAGGGCAGTACACTGCCGCGCTTGCCTTGTCGCGCAAAGCGTGCGATTATGAAAATGGTTTATGGCTTATTCCGGTTCAGCCTCGGACCTTGCGAGAGACGAGGATAACATCTCCCTAACTGAGTTATTCTACATTTACATTGAGCTCAAATGCGTGATTTGGGCAAAAATTCTGAAATGCGAAGCCAAATCACGCATTTCCCCATACAAATTCAAATCTACGAAATCACTAATTTCAACAAAATGACGCAGCAAATGCATCACAAAATGAAGGCCCTTTAAAAAGCTTTAGCCCAGTTTAATTTAACTGGGCTTTGAAATGACTCAATGTATATGTAGTATTAGACAATCTCTCAGGGCTAAGTGAACATATCATTACTGAGACCGTCGAGGAGCGTACCACAGGACTTCAGGCCAATTAGTTTGACCTCATTCGTGTTGAAAACGCTCGAGCGTATACTGGATACGCATCTTAAGAAAAGCCTGGGGGAATCCCTCTATCCAAGGCTCAACATTCCTATCTGAAAGGCAAATCTACTGAGACGGTCCTACACGAAGTAGTAAGGACTATAGAGAGATCGCTATCTTCCAAGGAATACACCCTGGCGGCCGAGGGACCAACTGTCAAGTTGCGCGCTATGCTTAGAGAGGCACACCTCAGGGGCGAGGGGAGGGTAATCTCTCCATTGCTGTGGCTGATTGCACTAAGCCCCAGACTACGAGACTCAACAGAGGTGGGGCCAAAGTAGTTGCGAATGCCGATGACATTGTTATTATGGGGACAGGGCCTTTTCTTGATACAACTAGTCGAAACCTGAAAGATGCTCTAAGTACTCTGAGCAGGTGGGTCTCCAGATGCGTACTTGGAGTGAATCCAAGTAAAACAGAACTGCTACTATTTACGAGAAGGTACAAAACACAATCATTCCGATTACCAAAGCTGAACCGGTGTGAGCTTAACCTTTCTTCAGACGCTAAGTATCCAGGATTCTTATTGGACTCAAAACTTAGCTGGAAGACAAATATAAAAGAGAGAGCCAAGAAAGCATTAGTGGCGTATTATACATGTAGCAGGCTCAGGCTCACTTTGGCTTACACGGCTTTAGTTTTTTTTTTGCAAAACTCTTTCATTTGAAACGAAATGCCTTACTTTAGTGTAAATTTTACACTTCAGACCTGAAATCGTTTCTTAAAGCGAAGTTCGGGGGAGGGTTAATGAAATCAGTATGATTTACAAATGAGCTAAAGAACCAAGTTTGAAAAGAGAGAGTCTATTTCGTTAGACTCCATCTCATGAACATCACAAACATCTGAAGTCTGATACGAGGGTAAACGTAGCTTTGTGCAGCGAAAATTCTCCACAGAAAGCCGCAGTGGACTTGAAAGCTTCCGGAAGCAACACAAGAACAATTCAGCCACTTCCTTTCGCATTAAAAAAAAAATACTATTCTACTACTATTCAGGACAATTTTAATTTTAGTAATGGTTTTTTCTCAGGAAAAAGGTGCACTGTGGGTCGCTTTTGTTTCTGCATCACACCCTCGACACACACTTTCCCTATCTGCATTCTACTTTGTTCTGCGTTGCAATAATTGAGTGTTTTCGCCTGTCATTTGGAAACACAGCTCCACCAGCGACATTACCAAACGCCCAAACCTGTGGCCAGCCAAATGCCTGTTCAAATTTATGGAAATTTCGCATGCTTTAAAAAGCAAAACGTTTGCTACTGTTATTGTTATTACTGTTTTTCTTTTTTGTTGGCATTTTAAAAAGATCCTCCCCATGTGCGCTGCACGCCCACGTTTTCCTGCCAATTATGTAAATACTAAATTGAATGCTCGGTGCTCGCCGGGGTCTGCGCCCAGCACACGTTTCGGACTTATATCTCCCAAATATTTTTAGCATTGCAAGCGGCAGTCGCTAAATACGAGTGCGCGCCCACTTCCCGCCGGAGTCGTACAGGCGACGAACGGTAAGCAGCCACTTGTGCCTCTACATGTGCTTCGTGAAATTTAGCTGCGTATTTTAGGAAATCTTCAGGTTATTGCTGTGCTATGCCGCGCGGTGCCGCGTTGTGTTGTGTTTGCGTTAAGCACCTAAAAATATGCAATTTTGTCGGCGTAAGCAAAAACTTCAACGTGTCTTCAGCGACTTGTTTCATTAATTTTCGTCAACAATAAAAACCCCCTGCACACTTTTCACTGCCGGCCGGCTTACCGTCCACCGCACAGTGGGTGAAACGGGCAATCTGGCTGCTTTTCATTCAAATTTTTATATGCGAAATTGCGCAATTTTTTGTATGTTCGATTACCAATACCCCACAGAGTTTACCGATAGTTTTTGTATACATTTTCAAATTAGCCTTTACGTTGTTCTTCGATGTATGTGTTGCTGGGAACTTTCGAAGGGCAGATCTTGGGATCTCGTCTAAAATATGTAAGCAATAGACACCCACATTTTTAGTAATATTATTGGCACATTTAACCATAATGAAGAGTCGTGAAATAAATTAAGAATTTTGAATTTAGTGAAGAAGTGGAAAACTTGACAAAAAAATATTTAAAAGCTCAAAAATAAAAGTATAAATAAAAAAGTAAATGAAATAATGTCAAATTCGTCAAATGTCAAATCGTATGAAAAACCCGAAATATTGAAAAATTAGGTATATACATATAAGGGCCAGTGGTGCACAAGGGATTTCATTCAACTTTTGAGCTCAATACCAGCTAAAACTATATTTGCTACTAAAAATGTTAGCAAGATACAGATATTTGGGAGGGGTTTAAACCCCAAAACACCCTTGCGTGCGCCACTGATTGTGATCCAAATAGGTCCGATACTTTGCAAATATATGAAATCTAAATCTAAATATATGAAATCAAATCTAAAAAATTATTCCTGAAAGTATGGTGCAGACCGTGCCAGAAACTGCCGAGGTATTAATTTAATTCCGCTAGATTGACCACCTAACCCACCGTTCGCGTCGCCAAGGATGAGCGTCGCTTTGTGCCGTTCTATTTTTTGCTAGTGCAGCATACAATTTTTATTTTGCAGTCAGCTGACATCGCTCAATCAATCATAATTTTTTCTTGTTATTGATTGGTCGCAGATATGCAAATATCGCGCGGCACAGCAAAACACAATGCACGTAAATATACACACACATTGCAAAGTGGAAACCTTTTTGTTTGCAATACAGAATACCCTACATACGACCCCCACTGCTTCTCCACATAAAAAAGGAACAATTTAAATATGTATATAACCACAGAATAAACAGTAATACAGAACGCGCATCTCATACAAATTCAAAAATGTTAAGGGGTCGTAATATTACGACCACTGTTAATTGAACATTACGTCCTCTGCTATTAACATTACAAACAGCACTAGACAGCTTTCGTTTCTGTTATTTCACAGAACAAACAGCACAGAGCTAAGAAGAAAGTAATGATCGCATACAGTTTCGAAGGGAAAATAGCGTCAGGCTGTGGTTGCTGTTGTTGTCGGCCAACAAAACGAAGTGCCACTTGCTTCTTATACGGGAAAAAGAGCAATAAGCTGTGGTTGTTGTTATTGTTGCCGGCTAGGAAATGAAACATTGAATTTGAATTCTTTTTGCTTTGTGGTTCATTCTGCGTGCAGCGCAGTGCGTACATACGCTGTCGGGAGCAATTTACGACGGAGTGTAGCGTGCAAAAATATATGAGAACGAATGTCAAAAGGGGGTAACTTATCGACTCAAAAAGTCACTACGGTATAAAGATATCACACTATTTATAATATTGATGATAGTTAAACGATGTGGTACAATCGTTATGTGCGAAATATCCTTTAAGTGGTGGATGTACGCACATATATCGAAAAAAAGCAAAACAAAAAATGTATTCTGCCATCATTCGGGATCGTCGTTGCTTACTTACTTTTTTCTTATAGCTTTTTGCTTTACAATAGATATGTACATACATTAGACCATTAGACATGATTAAATGCACAAATTTGTAATTACGATTCTTCGGAACCTCTCATTTTTTTTAGGTTTGACAAACAAATGTTTGGGCCAAAAAACTGGGGGCCTAGAGTTTGATAAAAGGCGTAGGGATAAAATAATAAATTGCGGCAAGAAGTCATTTACGCCAAAATTAGCGAAACCTTAGCATTCAAGTGCTCATAAGGAAATACAAATTTCTTCACGCAGAAGGTCGATCGCATAATAACATGAAAAAAACGTGTTCTTATTAACCGACACACGTCGGGAATTGCCAGCCAATGTCAGCCAGAAACAAAAATTCAAAATTTACAATTTTCATTCGCTGATCAACAGAACAACAACGATAGCACATCGCCCTTCATTCGCTTCATTGAAAATAACAGTAACTTCTATGGCCGGCATGAAGCGCACGAACTCGTTCTGCACCACTCGACACTTACCGAAGTTGACAATAACAGAGATCATAATCGCACGAGAAATTAACAGAGACAAAAGTTCTGTTCAACAAACTCTGTTATCTCCCCCCTGCTGCTTTCGGCCCGCACCATAAATTCAGATTGCTTCGCTGGTCGACATGCGCATTCTGTATACTGTTTATTCTGTGATATAACACACCCAGCCATCAGGATACTTATTATTGTTAGTGCAAAATTTATTTGTTTAAAATCGAATTTATATAAATAAGTAATATAAATAAGTTAAATATTGCAGTGGAATTTTTTCAATGAACATTTCTTATATCTATAAAAATTAAATAATAATGAAAACTTGAATGTTACATAGAATTTATAATAGAAATATCATAACGAAAAAATAATTATAAAAATTAAATTTTGTAGTATTTTTTATACGCGAAACCCAATGTTAACGACGTTATATATTAAATGCATGGATTTTATTACTTTTTGGAAGTTTCTTCACTTGATGTGACGGATTTTAATTGATTTGATGATTATTTGATAAATATTTGTTTGTTTGTTGGTCACTAGACAGCCGATTGAGTGGAATTTTTCACGGAATGTTCGTCTTGACTAAATCTCGGTAAACCACATAGTGCGAACACGACCCGATAGGTGGCGTCGCCCATACAACCCAAGTTTTGAATATGAAATAGCTTCGGAATTATAAGTCGGACAGCATTGAAATTTGGTATAGCATAATGGCTTAGACGTGTCGTTCCAGTGGTTAAATTTTAAGGGCGTTGGACAAGGGGCGTGGCACTTGTCAAGTGACCCAAATGTTTTGAATAACTTTGGAACTACAGGTAACATATCAATGCCATTTGGCACAGACTTACGATTTAGACGTGCCCTACAGGGAGAATGGGGTGGGTATTGGACGAGGGGGCATTCTACCGCCCATACAACACAAATTTTTAATGTGGAATAGCTTCGGAAAAATAAGTCAAATAGCATTGATATTTTGTATACCACCGTCCCATAGATGTGTCATTCTACTGGTAAAATTTGATTGGAGTTGGACAAGGGGAGTGGCACAGCTTTTGTGACTAAAATTTTCCGCGTAACTTTGAAACTGTAAGTCGCATATTAATGAAACCGGGTCACACCCTTCGACTGGAGGAATGGATTGGGCATTACATAAAAGAGGCGTGGCATCGCCCATAGAGTGTAGTATGAAGAAACTAAATTTATTGGGCCCATTGACTTCAAGCTTGCTTGCAAAGCCGCAGGGCCCTGCTAGTATACAATAAAATCCCCTTTTGGGATACTTAAGCAGGTTTCACTGTATGTTGAAATTCAATATTATTTAACGGGTATTTTGTTTTATAGTTATATAATAAAAACAAACAATAAATAGTAATATAATTTAATAAATAATTACCTGTTATTTATTAGGTAACAAGTAATAAGTAAAGTTTCGGATGAAAAATTCGTTTTTAATTAATAATAACACAGGCACACAAAAAAAAAAGTCTAGACCCAGAGGGTAGACCCCCCTACCCCCATGTTTTTTGGGTCGCTGAAACTGAATATGAACATAAAAAATAATTTTAACTAACCATTTTCCCGCTAGCACCCCCTCTCACCCCCACTAAGGGTTGAAATTTCGATTTTCTTGAAAAATTGAAGTGGATTTGTGCACCCATATTTTTTGGGTCGCTGAAACTGAATATGAACATAAAAAATAATTTTAACTAGCCATTTTCCCGTTAGCACCCCCTACCCTCCACACACTTCACCCCCACTAACCGTGTCTGTATTATATTGTGGAAGGATTTTAACGCGTTAAACATGATCTTGTAATTGCATGTTAATTTTAAGTAAAAATTTATTATGTGATTAGAAATTTAGGTTCAAATTGGACAATAAAAATACTTGGTAAATGATATAACATTTATCAAGTATTTTTGTTTATCGTCACTGTACACTTCTTTCTTTTATTACTTTTGCGACTAGGACACCTCCTCGTGGTGAAGGCGGGCAACGGATTTTATCCGGCAGTATTTTGTATTTGTATTTTTGCTTAACACAAAAACCGAATGCACAAAAAGTATGATAAAAATAGCCAGCAACAGAGAGACAGAGAAGGACAATTAAACCATTAAAACGTCATTACCGTGCGAAGTTCGGTGCAAATAGCGGCATGCGTGTATGTGTCATGCGTACGTATTTTAATACAAAAATTTAGGGGCAGCAATCCTTTGTCCGACACCGTATAAGGACTGTACCGAAAAGAAACTGCACTCTTTTGATTCAATATTTTTCTTAGTGTAGACGTTTGATCGCAATGCGGAATGTACCGTTAGAAAGCATGATCATTTGTGCTTTTATTGTCCTTGTTTTCTCTGCTACTCATAGTACAGTTTTCCCGATGCCGCGAATCGAAGAGCAGGTGCGTAAGTAAATTGTGCACAATTACTGCTCTGAAAAGGGAATTTCGTACAGATAGTTGGCCAATCGACGAACGAATTCAGTGTCAAAAGTGTAAAAAATGCAATCATCAAATTTGGAGATATGTACTTGTTTTCTCAAAGATTTGCCAAAAAGTGGAAGAAAAAATGTGCAAGTGACCCGAAACTTGAAAAAGAAGTGCTGACATTAATAAGAAAAAACAATTCAAAACAAAAAAAAAACTTACAAAAAACAAAATGTACCCAAAAAAAGTAAATGGCAAGTGAAAGTGGGGATAACAACGCTTCGAAAATTGTACGACCGCTTATATCAAAATGTTGTTGAGTGTGTTGTGATGGACGACGAAACTTACATTAAAATGGACTCAAGAACATTACCAGGTCCCCAATTTTACACAAAGCAGAAAGGTGGTTCTGTCGACCTGTCAGTGTCAACAATTGGAATCGAAAAGTTTGGCGAGAAAGTTCTCATCTGGCAGGCTATTTGTTCTTTCGGCCTTAGAACTTTTCCTTTCTTCACAAAGGGCACTATATCCGTTGAGATTTGCAAAAAATAGTGTATAAACCATCGGCTTATGCCATTCTATAAAAAACATAATGTTTCGACAATATTTTGGCCCGATTTAGCTACCGCACACTACGCCGGTTCAGCATTGACTTTGTTAGAAAAAACAATGTCAATTATGTTGCAAAAGAGGAGAATCCGCCAAACGCTCCAGAATTCCGCCCTATAGAGAGATATTGGGCTATTGTCAAGCTATATTTAAGGAAGGATAGTCGAGTTGCCGCTGACGTCAAGGATTTAAAAAAAACTGGCTTAAGGCCAGTACAAAAGAGGGTGTGCAGAATTTAATAAAGGGGATAAAACAAAAAATTCGCCATACATTACGAGAATACATTTTTAAAATAAATTTTAATAAAATACAAATAAAAACATAATAGGCTTCAATACAAAAAAAATTTGAAACGAAAATTAATAAAAATCGTTATGTTGTGAAAAAAGGGTAAATATTGCAGTTTCTTGCTATATTAGTCAATTGCATCTTGGATCTACTTTAGTCAACATGTCCAGCACACAAGAACGTTGCCGCAAATTAATACTTGACTGATAAAACGAAGTCTAGACTAAGCATTGCAAGAGAAAGCAAAGCGAGCGCAGCGATGGTTTATAATGTTATAGTTAAACAACTACAACGCGGGAAACTCCATCTACAGAGCCGAAGAATCAGGCAGAAAAAGGGTCCAAGTAACCCAGAAGTGCTGAAAAGGGTTGTTAGCACATATCGGAATATCCCCACGAGGTCGACTCGATATGTTGCAGCTGCAGCAGGCACATCGCAATCAACTGTGATGCGATATAAGCGAAGTCAAGGATTAAGGACCTACAAACAGCAGAAAGTGCCTGACAGGTCGGAAGAAAAAGAAAAAATACCGAAGACGCGGGCCCGACTGTATGACAATTACGTAACCAAGTTCGATTGCGTGATTCTCGATGATGAAACCTACCGTAAGGCGGATTTCAAGCAGTTGCCTGGTAATGCCTATTTCACTACAAACAATAAGAATGGAACACACAGAAAATACTCCGAAGTGAAATACACCGAATTTCCAAAACGCTTCATGACTTGGCAAGCTATTTGCACCTGCAGTCGACGGAGCAAGGCGTTCATTACGACAGGAACAATTAACTCTAGAATTTATAAAGAAGAATGCCTGCAAAAACGTCTTCTACCATTTTTTGAACAGCACAAAGGAACAGTTTTGTTTTGGCTAGACCTAGCGACAAGCCACTACTCCATGTCAACTATGGAATGGTATGAAGAAAATTGTGTCACGGTGGTCCCAAAAGAGGCAAATCCTCCCAACTGCCCGGAACTTCGGCCTATTGAAAGATATTGGGCTAAAATGAAGCAAACCCTAAGAAAAACAAAAAAAGTATGCAAAAATTATATACAGTTCCGAAATCGATGGAAGCAAGCCTATGCAGTAGTCACCGAACCTACTCTCCAGTCTCTAACTAAAAACTTTAAGAAAAACATAAAAAAATTTTGCAACCGCTAATTACACTACTCGACAAAAAATGGGTTCATCGCGTGCTCCTAAAAACAAAAGTATTTTTTAGACTAATCTTGGGCACAATAGATCAACTTTGGTCTCAGTGCACATTTCCCCTTTCAAATCTAGACTAATCTTCGGCTGCTGAACACGAAACTGAAAATCAATAAATTTTCTTAAGAAGCGTTTTCGAAAAATCTTCGAAAAACACTTTTTTCCCTCTTATTAAAAAAATACTTTTATTTTTAGGAGCATTTTTCGTGTCGAGTAGTGTTATATTGCATTAATTTTTTTATGAATTAGAGTTTAAGAAATGTATAATAAACTGCAGTTTATCTTAGTCAAATCAGACTATTACTTTTTTTTAATGTGTCCTTAAAAATTCTAAATTTTTTCTGGCTCACCTCTTAAGCTAAGGTCCAACGATTGCCGCAAATGCGCCGATCATAGCCCGATCTGGTCGGGCATTGACTACGCAGAAATTGTCAATTGAGCAAAACGTTTTTTATTTGGATCACACGATTGCCCCAATTTCGACAAACTTTGTCGGCTCAACCAACCGAACAGAAATATCGCACCGAACGATTTCATATGTAGGTCACATGATTGCCCGAATCGAAACAAAAATTGAAATAAATTCTCAAAAAATTTCAAAATTTCATATTAAATTTTTTAAATTTAAATGTGATATTTGAATAAAATAAAAAAAAATATTTTAATTATTGTAAACTATAGGGTTTTCCAACAAGAGTTGTTATTTTGAATCACCCAGTATTTCGGTAGCTGTCACTTTTGAAGCTTTTATTCTTTGACATTTGACAAGTAGAAACTACGCCATTACTAAAAATGGAACGATACACACTTCAACAATGCATTGAAATTATTAAAATTCACTACAAAAATGGTGAAAATCTTGCAGTCACAGTTCGCAAAACTAAAGCATTTTTGGGTCGTCGTGAAGCACCTTGTCGGACCGCAATACAGAAATTGGTGGAAAAATTCGAGCTGTTGGGACAAGTTAGTGATGTGAAGAATAAAACCCGTGCACGTCGCTCAAGAACAACTGAGAATATTGCTGCTGTAGCCCAAAGTGTTGAAGAAAACCCAGGTTTGTCGATTCCTCGTCGTTCTTTGGAATTGAGCATTCCAAAAACGTCATTACACCGTATTTTGCATAAAGACTTGGGTCTTAAGGCTTATAAAGTTCAGTTAACACAAGAACTCAAGCCGACCGATCATCAACAACGTCATGTCTTTGCTGATTGGGTCCTTGAAATGCATGAAAATGATCCGGAATTCCATCGAAAAATCATCTTGACTGATGAGGCCCATTTCCACCTCGGTGGCTACGTCAACAAGCAAAATTGTCGCATCTGGGGCTCGGAAAACCCAAGAGTTATTGTTAAGAAGCCTCTCCATCCTCAACGTGTGACTGTTTGGTGCGGTTTATGGTCCGGCGGGGTCATTGGACCTTACTTTTTCGAAAATGAGGTTGGATCAACAGTTACGGTGAATGGATTGCGCTATCGAGAGATGATTAATGATTTTTTATGGTCGGAGTTGGATGGTATTGATCTGGACAACGTTAACCTTCAACAAGACGGCGCTACGTACCACACAAGCAACGAAACCATTGCTCTTTTACGGGAAAAGTTTCCGGACCGTGTTATCTCTGGAAGAGGTGATCACAGTTGGCCACCGAGATCTTGTGATTTAACACCTTGCGACTTCTTCCTTTGGGGCCACGTGAACGATAAAGTGTACGCCAACAGCCCAGCGTCGAGCAGCCACTTTGCGATTTGGTTATGGAAAATTTCATGAAAAGGATATGGTCCTGTAAGCGTGGTCGTGGTGGCCATTTGACTGATGTTGTTTTTCATTATTAACGGCATACCTTCCTCTTTATTATGAAATAAACATCCGATCATTTATCTTAAAAAATTGCATTTTTCTTTGAATACCAAAATAACACCTCTTGTTGGAAAACCCTGTAGAATACCCCTGAACAAGAAATCATAAAAGTTAAACGCATCCTAAAAATATGACAACACATTGATTTAGCTGAAATCTGGTGTTTAACTGGCATTCAGAAAATCCAAAGTTTCAAGTTTTAATCAAAAGTAGCAAAAGCTTAGCAAATCATATGATTAAAAAAAATGCCAATTATCATAGAATAAAAGGGCACATGCAGCAGCGAAAGAAGAAGAAAAGTCGGCTAGAAAACAAATCCATCATTCAACAAATTTCAGCAGTGACTTCATACGAGGGTTGCCTTTTATGTTTCGGGATTTGGCAACTCTGGTGGTGCAATCTTGAAACTGACAGCTGTATCGTAAAGTTTGACATTTTTGAGGCCATAAGTACTCAGAACATTTTGACATACGAACGCTATTTATATTATTTATATTTTTTCGACACGAGTCTTTTTTTGAGCAGTTCTCAAATTGTGTGGGATCCAACGCGAACAAATTTTTTTTACAGTCAAATGTTCATGCAATATTGAATGTATGCTGGTCCCACTAATGCCTAAAGTTGTCTCAATCTCACGATAGGTCACATGACGATCTTGCAATATCAGTTCGCGCACAGCATCAATGGTTTTCGGAACAACAACTGATTTTGGACGACCTTCACGAAATTCGTCTTGGAGTGAACTATGACCACGATTGAATTCACCATACCATCGATAAACAGTGGTCCTTGATGGAGCTTCATCACCAAAATGAAGTTCATCTATGCACTGTTGCTGAGTTAACCCATCTTTTACCGCCCCTAGATCCCGTGGACCGATTTTGAAAATTTTCATAACACAGCCTATTTAGAGCCTCCATATGCCATTTCTGCTTTCAGAAAATTTTGAAAATTTTTTTTGTGGGCTGGAGCAGGTGTGTCTTTAAAGACACACCAAAATATTTCAAGTTAGAACACGCTTAAATCTTTAGAAAACTGCAAGTTTCATAATTTGTATGTCAACTTTGTTCTTTTGGTAAGCAGTATTAAGTGTTTTACTTAAAAAAAAATTCATTTTGTATTTAAAAAAAAAATTTTTTAAAACCATTAAAAAAGGTGGTCCTATTTATACCAGTTTTACACTGAGTGAAACCCTAAAATTCGGAAATAGTTGTTCGCAGTTTGAAAGCCAACGAATGTAGGTTTCCGATAATGTAAAAATATTTAATATGCGTTAGGAACTGTAATTTTCAGAATTTTTCAAAGTTGCCGTGTCTTTAAAGACATGGCGGTAAAAAATGGGTTAATCCACGTCGAAAGTTGTAAAAAATAATCGCACGAAAATGTTCACGATTTAATTCCATTTTTGGGCCGAGATGAATTTTTCAACTCACTGTAAATAATATAAATAGCGCTCGTATGTCAAAATGTTCTGAGTACTTATAACCTCAAAAATGTCCAACTTTACGATACAGCTGTCAGTTTCCAGATTGCACTACCAGAGTTGCCAAATCCCGAAACATAAAAGGCAACCCTCGTATAACTGGAGACCAAAAATAAGTTAGTTGACTTCCGAAAAGAGGAATTGCAAGAATTCGACACGATCATACTGCTACACCTACTTACCGATTAATGACTTATCAAAATACTAATTATAAATAATTATATATGTATGTGCATAATAGAAAAGTAATTAGAACTCACAATAGATGAACATGTTTCATTTATAAAAATTTTAATTATATTATATACAAACTTATTTACAATAACCATCGAATTTAACAACTACAACCTGTAATAAACATGATTACATACAAATTACATAGGGTAGGTAGGTAGATGTGGCGGCCTTCGCGAGAGCGCACGTAGGCCAAAATTAGGCCCATTGTGATGCCACTGGATCGTTGTCCCCTTCATATTAGTAGGTCTCAAACCAACCTGAACAATTAATGTAGCGTATTAGGCCTTTGGTGTCAACGTTCGATATATCGGCGAGGTTGGCGGTGTGGTAAAAACCTAAGTGTTTTTTGCGAGTCCTGCAAAGAGCAGGGCAGGTGCAAAGGAAGTGTAGAAGAGTTTCTTCCTCTTCTATGTCTTTGCAGCTGCGGCAGAAATCGTTGGCTAGATGACCCAGCCCTAGTCTTCTTGCGTGGCTACCGAGGATGCAGTGCCCAGTAATTACCCCGACAACAGCCCTGAGCGTGCCCCTTTTGAGGTTTAGCAGACTTCTGGTGTGCGTCCAGTCCAGCTTTGGCCAGATTTGTTGCGCTGTCTTGCCTGTCTCCGAGGCCGCCCAGGCGATGTTGGCGGCTTTAGTCACGGCCTCCTCTAGCATCAGCTTGCAAGTACTTAGCGGGACACCCAAGCCAGCAAATTCTGTGGATAGCCCTTCGGTTGTGCCTAGTCTGGCCAATTCGTCCGCCCTACAGTTCCCCGGGATGTCTCTGTGACCTGGGACCCATAATAGGTGTATTTTAAGCTGCTCAGCCATCTCGTCGAGAGATCTGCGGCAGCTGATCACTGTTTTTGATGTCAAGACATGAACCCTAGGGCCCTGATGGCCGCTTGGCTGTCAGAGGGTATGCTAACATCTCGTACTCAGATGCTGCGCTCGTTGATCAGCTTCAGGGCGGCTTCAATGGCCGTTACTTCTGCCTGGAACACACTACAGTGGTCCGGTAATCTAAAGGAGTAGTTTATACCCAATGAGTCCGAAAAGACACCTCCGCCGACCGCTCCATTTAGCTTAAAGCCATCGGTGAAGACCTGACATGAGCTACCTGTTAGTGGTGTTGAGCCGTCCTCCCAGCTGCTCCTGTCTGGGATGGTACAGGAGAACTTCTTGTTGAAGAGAAGTTGAGGAGGAGAGTAATCGAGTTCTCCAGTTTGGCCTATTGTGACCCGTATTTGATTCCGACCAATGGCCGAAAGCACGAAGTCTTTGGCTTGTAATTGCCGCCAACTTTTTGCAATGTAGGTCTAGTGGGATAAGGTGAAGTTAAATTACATACGAGGGCGGGTCAATAAGTCCGTGACTTTTTGAATTTCCCGCCTCTTAATTGAAATGGCAACACTGCTCCCGTCAACAGTCATCTGTCAGTTGACTCTTGTCAAAAATTGAACAAGCTGCGACATTTAGTTTGTTTTTGACAGCCGTTAATATCAGACTACCGCGTTGACTGAGAAGAAAATGGAAAAAAGTGAATTTCGTGTGCTCATTAAGCATCATTATTTTTTGCGGAAAAAATCCATTACGCAAACCAAGGCTAAGCTTGATAAATATTATGGGGACTCTGCACCATCCATTTCCATGGTAAAAAAGTGGTTTACTGAATTCCGATGTGGCCGTACAAGCACGGAAGATGCCGAACGTTCTGGACGCTCAGTTGAGGTCTCCACATCCGAAACAATTGAAAAAATCCACGATATGGTTTTAGCCGATCGGCGATTAAAAGTGAGAGAGATTGTGGAAGCCATAGGCATCTCACATGGCTCAGTCGTTTCAATTTTGAATGATCATTTGGGTATGAGAAAGCTTTCCGCAAGATGGGTGCCGCGTTTGCTCACAATCGACCACACAACCAGGACAATGCACGGGTGCACATTGTGCAGTTTCCATGGCAAAAATTCATGAATTGGGCTACGAATTGCTCCCTCATCCCGCCTATTCACCCGATCTAGCCCCAAGTGACTATTTCTTGTTCCCAAACTTGAAGAAATGGCTCGGCGGAAAGAGATTTGCCTCCAATGACGAAGTCATCTCACAAACAAATGCCTATTTTGAAGACCTCAACAAATCATATTTTTCGGAAGGGATAAAAAACTAGAGAAACGTTGGGCTAAGTGTATAGATCTCAAAGGAGACTACGTTGAAAAATAAAATAACTTTTTATCTAAAAACCTGTTTTTCATTCAAAAAGTCACGGACTTATTGACCCGCCCTCGTACATTCAAAAATTTTGTGAATATGTGCATAAACTTTATGCACATAAACTATATGCATTCATGATCCTTCGGGTTTACCGAACGCTCATGAATGCGTTCATAGAATTTATGACCATAAACCCAAACGTTTATGAACGAAATTCATAAAATAATCGCCCTTATGCTGAATATCGTCATCGTCTGAAAAAATGACGATACGTCTACTTTTGTATGTTGTTCATCGTCGTATCGTCAGCTAACGATGGAGTGCTATGCTCGTCATCGCTATCGCCTTCGCTTTTCGTCTATCGTAAAATATTTCTATCGTCGAAAATTTTGCTGACGAAACTAAAACGATACTGAAATGAAATTTGGATCTCCTGTTTCCCAATGGCTGCCCTTTGCAATGGGGGGGGGGGGGGGGGGGGGGAGGGCGTAGATTTTGCTAGTGGTCACATAACACTTGGCGAACAAGATTGGCTGTGGTATTTTCTGCAGTCAACTGCGGCTTCGCCTTTCCTTCCGCCTTCCTGATCATTGCAGTGTCTTCCAAACAGAAGTGTTTGCCATTTACCAGGCTTCTATATGGCTTATCCGCGAGAACGCGTACAAACCGAAAGTCCACATATACTCGGACAGTCAGGCAGGCATCAAGTATCGCCTTCGCTTTTCGTCTATCGTCAAATATTTCTATCGTCGAAAATTTTGCTGACGAAACTCAAACAAAATGAAGCTGCTTACGACACAAGAACAATTTGAAATTCTAGTCGCCGGACTAGAAAAAAATCCCGCTTTAGCCAAAGGCTATCAGCGAGGGCTGGTGATGAATTTCAAAAGTGAGTGGGAGTCACTCAGCACCAAAATTAATGCGGTGGGACCTCCAATGCGAGACGGTGATGGCTGGTACAAGGTAAATTTGAACGTTCTTCAAATTTTAAGAAATTAGTTAATTTAATCTTATTTTACATAGTTTAGGTGTGGAAAGATCTAAAATTTAAAGTGAAAAAGAAAATGATGTTTAATAGGAAGGAGGCGAATGCAACTGGTGGCGGTATTTATAAACAAATGCCGTTGTCTCCACTGGAATAAGCAGTGGCTAATTTAATGGGGTTCGAGCACCTGCTAAATCCAGCTGGCGAAGCATGTGGTGTGCCATACGAGCACATTGATTTGCTAGAAGAATTCCAATCAAATACTCCTACCGCCACTGCACCGACTACCGCAACTCCATCGACCAGCAGACTTACATCAACCACCGCAACTCCATCGACCACCAACCTTGCATCGACCACCTCAACGACACCTTCGCCGCGCACTGACCAACACACGAGATTGAACCTTTTGGAAAAGCTCGTGAGCATCCAAGAGAAAGCGCTTAAAATGATTGAAGAAAATACAAAACAAAGCGCCCGCTATCAGCGCAAACGGTATCTCTTGGCGAAGGAAAAGGCTACACGAGAGGAAGAGTTGTTCGATCTCGATTTAAAAATTAAAAAGCGCAAACTTCAACTTTTGGAAATGCAGATTGAGAATTAGTTAATTGTTTAGTTTTTACATGTTTTGGTTCTATTTTTTTTGTTAGCTTTTGAAGTAAAAGCTGTGTTATTGTTTTAAGTTTGTTTATTATATATTGTCGTTATATATAAATACATACTGCAATGTTCACCACGTAGTGACCCTTAATTGGGCTCTATTTTTCGTACGAATGACGAGTGGATCATAGTAAAAAGGAGGATGAACCTCAACTGTATTTGGTAGTGTGTGGTAGTCTCATTCGTACGGAAAATGAAGATCAATTAAGGGGTACTTCGTTTTCGTACGTTTTGACCATTGAAATACGCACATTATGGTGTATGAGTATACAAAAACATGAAAGAGTTTTTAATTGAGTCTCGGACTTGAGTGGCCCCGTTGGAATCTTCATTTGCAGCCACTTCATAATCATCATGAAACTCCTCTTGCTGAATGATATCCTCGTAGTCGTCTTCAAAGTTTGTGCGGTAGTGAACACAAATATTGTGAAGAGCAGCACATACATTCACTATGCGTGTCGCCTTTGGGGGCTTGTAGTGCAATTCACGCGCAGCAAGTAAACATCGAAAACGACCTTTCAGCACACCTATTACTCTTTCAACAATGTTCCGGGCCTTGGCATGCTTCGTATTATAAATACATTCTGGACTGCCTCCTTGAGCTGATCGATATGGTGTCATCAGATACTGTTCCAGTGGATATCCTGCATCGCCTGAGGAATTGAAATATTCACTATTATTGGAATTGTGAATATTAATTAATTGATTACCAAGCAACCACGAATTTCGTTCACCCGCATCGAAACGTTCTTGCAAAACTCTTCTCATAGAGCTGACATTCCATATCAGCGAGTCATGTGCAGATCCAGGGAACCTAGCATCTACGAAGCGTATTCGCATTTTGTGATCGCAAACAAGCATTGCATTCAAGCTTGAAAACCCTTTACGATTGTGATATTGGTTTTTAAACCTTCCAGGAGGAGTTACGATTTTGATGTGTGTCCCATCGACGCATCCAATTACTCCAGGGAACCCAGTTTTGTCAAAAAAATGTTGCTTTGCTTCCAATTTGTCTTGATCCGTCATATCCGCAATAATCCAAGTGCCACAAATGGTTGCTGCCATGGCGTTGATGGTTTCGGTCAGGGCTCTACTGACAGCTGATTGCGATAATGCAATGTTAAAGTCATTTCCAACGCTAACTTGGTACGAGCCCTGAGCCAGAAATCGCAACGTAGTGGCCAACTTTATATCAGGAGAAATGGCTAATGACCGTATTGTGCCTTTAAGTTTTGGTCGAATTTCATGTAACACGTATCGAAAAGCCGATTTGCTAAGTCTAAAATAACTCACGAACCTATAAAAATACGTATAAGTTCTTAACTTTGTTGTTTTGAAAGAAAAACAACTTACTTGCTTTCAGGCAACGCAAATATGTCCACTGTTTGCCTTAACAGCCTCCGCTGCACCGTCAAAGTTTTATTTTCTTCCTCGTCGCTTGAAAAAAACAGCTCGTAATCCATTTCGTTTTCAAATAAACACAAAAACCATATGAAGTGGCAGAATTTTCTTCATGAAATACCCAAAACAAAAAATTTCTCACTCATAGAGTTTCCGTGTTTATTCAATTCACAACGTTTCGTCTACGTTGCTTGTACAGCATACTGAAGCATTGACGAAACGAGAGATTTGACGATACTCATAAACGATCGTCAACGATGAGTGAGACGATATTCAGCATAAGGCCGATTGAATTTTTTTCATAAGAAAAATTCCTGAAATTTAAAATCCCTAATTGAAAACATTGGTATATTCTTGAATATTTAGTTAATTTGGAAAATTCCAATACTTTTTATGGAAACTTACAAAATCTGAAAGTTGAAATTATTATTATTATGAAATTATGAATAATATTTTTACAAATGCATATTCTGTTTATTAATTATAAATATGAATAATTACCTTTTTAGAAATAATGATATAAAAATCCAATAAATTTTCGTGTTATAATTAACAGCATATGGCCGCCATCCGCACCTATGACTGTTAAAAAGAAGTTGACAATTAATGAAATGAAATAATATAAAAATACATAAAATAATAATATAAAGGATTTCTTTGATGGAAATTGACTTACCTGTCTCGTTGCTCGTCACTAGGGATGGCAAGATTAATCGAATGAATAGCGTTAATCGATTATTTCTTTTCAAAAAGCGATTTAATCGAATCGAATTCCACGTTCCGATTAATCGAATCATTAATCGATTAGTTGCCGATTAATCGCGAAACTGCCTTCGAATCGTTTGAGCATAGCTGCCACACTCAAATCGCTTGAAAATCTTAAAATGCCTGCAAACTTGCCCAAAAAAAAACAAAAATTAAACCACATCACTAGTTGCGAAAACTTGGCGCGTATACTAAGGGAAACAAGTGTTTGTGCACTTTGGGTACGTTTATATTAGTTTTTCGCTGAATTTCTCCACTATATTGTGAATACGACATCACATCCCTTTGCGTCACCGGTTGCCTTTTATTCAATTAAGTATGCATTGTAGGTGAGGAAAATTTATAACTTTCAAACTGCTTAATAATTAACCCTAGAAGGGTAACCTTCGTCGATTCGACGAACACCACATGCATTTCTTCATATTTATCCTTATTCTCCGATCTTATTGTTTCTCTTTTCTTGTGATATCAATTGGCGATGTGCTTTATTGCGCGAATTATTTACAAAAAATGTATAATATAATGTATAATTATATAAAGAAGTTGTAGTTAATACAATTTCTAGTTCTTCCAAAAATCGGAGGTGAATACGACTTCGTCGATTCGACGAAGATAACCAACAACGTATGTAAAATATGATTACCCTTCTAGGGTTAAAATGCCGTGCGTTAATTCGCCGTGCTTTCCGTGCGACATCCTGCCTATTAACTTTCGAACTTAGTTTTTCTGCAAACTAATTTAAGCCAAAGTTGTGAATTATTTTATGCATCAAAAAAATTTAAAAAAAGCAAACGAGCCCTTTATTTGATCATAAAAAGAAAAACAAAAAATAATCGAAAATGGCGATTAATCGATTAAATTCTTGTAATTAATTGCAATTATTTTATTGGCCATGCAATTAATCATTTGATACATTAATCGATTAGTACATTTTTTTTGCCATCCCTACTCGTCACAAAGTGATTGTTTTGTCATGTCAAAATTTGAATTGAGATTCAAACAAATCATGGCTAACTTCAAAACATTTGTTTAAAAATTTGAAATTCACATGCGTGAGTATGAGCACGCCGAACGCCTGCACGCTCGGCTCGTGGCCGAACGAATGGTTTATGAACGAAGTTTCACGCGTTAATAAACATGTATGAACTGTTTCATAAAATTTATGAAAAAAATCAAAAATTTATGAATTTTTCATAAAAAGTTCAAAATAAAGGTTTATGAACGCCCTTTTTGCTTGAAATTGCTTTCAAAATATTGTTCACTATTTAGAGGTTTTCGATTGTTCATTATTTACTATATCGAGATGTTCCCTATATAGGGTGTTCACTATACCCAGACACGACTGTAATTTCGTATGTCAAAGCGTGACAATTTTACTATTGATAAAACTACCTATTGCAGCCATCACTTATCATCATCATGACTTACCTATTTGTACAGAATGTGCCACTATAAGAATTTACTTAGTTAGCAGAGCAGCAGCTAGCAGCACCTAATTTTGTTTCTATTTGAAAGTACATAGATATTGTACTCCAGGTACATACTTGAAGTATTTTGTAATGAAAAAATTGGCGACACAAAGAGGAAGGCCAAGCTTCCGATGGATAAACCTATCGGTGGTTGGCATGACTAAAGAGAGTTGTTTGAGGTCGGCTCTAACCTGGTAACGGGTTGGTTTGGCCACATTAGTACATAAGTACAGTGGTGTCTGGATATATTGAACTAATTATTGCAAGGCCTGTTCACTGTATTGAAGTAGTTCACTATATCAAGGTTAACATTTTTGGTCAAAAACTCGTTTATTTGCTCAAAATACACTTTTTGTTTTTTGCTTGAAAATTTGTTTCTATATTTAGAGGCTCGATGTCAAAATTTGGGTGTTCACTATATCGAGGTGTTCACTATATAGGGGGTTCACTATACCCAGACACGACTGTACGTAAGTAAATGTAAATCAGAATTTCAATAAGCCTAAAATGTAATTTGAATTTTTTTGAGCTATAAATACCTTAATTGGCATACTTTTATGCCAATTCGAAATTTTTTCGGTTTAGCATTTGGCCTCGATGCAAAGCGTAGTGCAGCGAGATTTTTGATTGAAGCCTATCCACTGCAAATTTCCGCAAATATCGCATGCGCTTTTTGTTTTCAAAAAATCGCCAACTACATACTTATTGTAAATGGGAGGCACTATTTTTAACTCTACTCGCGCATCCTGCACCTGCATTCATTTAAAAATGTTGATTGAGCATTGCGTGCGCTCGCTGCTAATTTCAGAACCTGCTAGACGTCAAACCACAGCTGACAGAACAGTGAGGGTGGAGCCTGATTATGAAATCGTTGGATGAAATAAAAAGCGCGCCGTATGATACTAATTTTTTACGCAGCTATATCGCATGCAACTCGCATTAAAAAATTGTCCGTCAGAGTTTATTTTCGAACTAATTAAAAAGTTTAAACCTAATTTACGGCGAACGCTGTGCGCTGAGCGTCTATGCCTCTGGCAGTATGTGTGTTTTTATTTGCGGGACAACGGGCGGCTTATATTTGGTTGACTTTATTTTCTATATGCCGCAAATTTCAATATACTGACGTAAAGCGTAGATCGGCCGAGTCTAAAATTACACTGCGTCACAAAAATTAACTTTTGAACTTATTGAGAGCAGTGCCCAGGACACAATGGCCGCAGCAACAACAATAATACCAGCACGAGCAATGGCTTCGCCGACTAACGCGAAACCAAAAAATCAAAAAATAAACTGAAAGTGTCGCGCCACGGTACACACAACACACATGCATACAAAGCCTCTATACACAGTTGTTGGGTAAATCAATAAACAATGACATCATCAACCAGCAGCATCCTCATCAAACTCTAGCCTTACCAACAGCGGCAACAATGAGGATGACGAGAGCGCCAACAACAAGAACATAAGAGGCATCAGTGCCAGCGCCAGCCAACGTACGCCAGCAGCCAGCATGGCACGTCGACACTTGAGCAGATTGTAGCGCACACTTGCAACAAGATGAGCGCAACGTTTGAAGAAAATACAAAATAAAACAATTAAACAAATTAATAATGTTTTGGGATCATAGGAGCTTAAAACCCTCAAGCCCCAGGGCTACGACCATATACATATGGCAGACACTTGCAGTAAAATTCTTAAAACCTTAAAGCTTTTACTCGCTGCTTTGGTTCGAACTTAGGACTTTATTGTTGTTTTTTCTAACAAAGCGAAAGTTTTTATAACGAAAGGAAATCGCCGCATCATTGCGCTACGAAACATTGTTTTCACCGAGTGTGGTGTACTTCAGATCGCTGCCGCTATGCAGCAACAACAAAACGCACTTAAGCAAGGCTGCAATGCTGTCGCCAGGGAGGGGCGGGGGATCTTTACGCCACAACAGCAAAACCCATTGATGGAATCGCGCTTACTCATACTCCACCGAAGCTACCGTCAGCAGCAGCACATCCTGCCAGCCCCCGAACAGCCATAGTGGCAGACACACATCCACTCCTCAGCCACAGTATAAATCTCGCATGCCTGCTGCGAGATTCGCCAAATGTCGAACTCCAACATCACAACCAACACTAACGCTACTGCCAACAACAGCAGCAGCAGCAGGAACTACAACAACATGAATAACATATTTCGCCTGTTACACTCTACGCCGTTCCATGTCGTCAGTCGCGCTGCCCGCCACTCGCCCATTCAGCCAGTATGACGAAACACACAACGCTCTTTTGATATTGCTGCCGACAACTACTTCATTGTAGTTGTACCGACTACCTCTTTTAGTGTTGTTTTTATTGTGGTGGCTATTATTGTTTGTGTTGTTGTTGTTGTTGTTATTTTCGCTGTTGTTGTTATTATTATTATTCATGATTGCTTTGACTTAGTGTGAGTGTCAGTAAAGCCGCAAACATCTTCCAGCCGCCAACACTTGACACACTCTGCAGGCAGCGATGATGCCACCGACATCAGCAGCAACAATAACAACAATATACCAACACTTCAACACAGCACAACACTGAAAGGCAGTGCGAACGCCATACGCAGCATCCCCATGACCACCTCACGACTTTATCCACGTAACCTAACCCAATCTTTCTCGTAAACTCACTCACACACACTTAAAGAGTGGCTCTTCGTCATGCTTCATTCTCCTGCTTGCTTGAAAGTGGGGCTGGCCCAATAAATTGACGCTCGGTACGCTTTCGCAACCACACAAGTGACATGGGCCGAATATTTACGTGTTAGTGTGTGTGTGCGGGTCCTTGAGTCTATGGTCGCCTGTGATTTTTAGCATTTTTGCTTCGGGGAAATGCTAAACGTAGATTCCTTCTCATTAGATTGTGCGCTGGGCTCCAACTCAGAGAGCCGCACGCGCTACCCCATTCTTACGTATCCCACTCACGGATACAATGCGAGGTTCATTCATTGATTATGAAATGAATTTCGTTCAACTTTAAGTCACACAAGCCCAGCTAGATAGTGGAGATGGGGCCGCGGCACGGTGGATGGAATGTGTACGAGTATTTGTTTGGTATAAGCCAATGCGTACGGCGACGTCCGCTGGTGTTGGTGTAATAGCGTCAACATGACTAATATTAAGATAAGTTTGTTATTGCTGTTATTTGTAGTGCACCTTGTTGTTGGTGGATGCTGCGGTCTCTGTTGTTACTGCTGTCTTCATTGTTGTTGTTGCCGTTTCATTTTCAGTCAATGGAGCGGCAAGGACACTTCTCCACTGCGGTGAATTATTTAATTGATGTGGGCAGATTTTTCTGGCAGACTTTTAGGCATGATGGTCGCGCTCCGCAGCCGAATCGATAGACACGCCACTTCTATGCCATGTGTGGGGATTTTATGAATGAATCTAGAGCTCACACTGGCAAGAAGGAGGAGCAGAAAGTAAAATGTGTAGAATAAAGGCAAATTTTTAGGCGCTACCACCAACATTTTGCTCACAACAAACGACAACAGTGAGTTGCTCGTAAATATGTATTGGCCGTAAAAGGCGTGGGAAAAGGTTATTTATTAACGGTTTTCCATTACATGTGTATAATCAGTCGTATTGTGTGCCACATAAATTTTACAGCAACTTATCGTAGAGATTGTTTTTGTGTTTTTACCAAATTAAACAAATTGTGTTTTCTTCTCTTACTCTTTTTTGTGCACATTTAAAGCATTTACAGCTGCTGACGTCATTGTCAGCAATACCACAGCGGCACAACTACAACAACAAACGCCACAACAGTACAACCATAACCATAAAAAAACAATAATTAATGTATTTACATATATACATACGTAGCCGTGTACATATAAACATTCCCTCAAAGGTGGACATTGGCCGTTATTACTTTTCGGCCAAAGAATAAAACAAACTCCCCAAAAATTATGCACACATATAGACACATACACGGGTAAAAATAATTCATAAAAATCTTATGAACGGTGTTCATAAACCTTTATTTTGAACTTTTTATTAAAAATTCATAATTTTTTTGATTTTTTTCATAAAATTTATGAAATGGTTCATACATGCTTATGAACGCGTTCATAAAAATTGTGAAACTTCGTTCATAAATCGCTTCATAAAAGCCGAATCTCACATTTTTTGTTCGGGTACGAGCCGAGCGGGAAAGCGATCTTTATTTTGAACTTTTTGTGAAAAATTCATGAACATTTTGATTTTTTTCATAAAATTTATGAAACGGTTCATACATGCTTATGAACGCGTTCATAAAAATTGTGAAACTTCGTTCATAAACCATTTCATAAAAGCCGAATCTCACATTTTTGGTTCGGGTACGAGCCGAGCGGGCAGGCTTCCTTTATTTTGAACTTTTTATGAAACATTCATAAATTTTTTGATTTTTTTCATAAACTTTATGAATCAGTTTTTGAACTCGTTCATAAAGTTTCTGAAATTCGTTCCTAAAACATTCGTTCGGCCACGCCGAATCCGAACGGCGATTGGAAGTTTTTCTTTCACACTTGGAGGTTTTGCCATTGTAATTCTCATCTGCTTCATGTGGTTAGCGATAGAAGTAGATGAGCGTTTTTACCAGCCAGCGAGACAGTAAGACTGGTAAGCGAGACAGGTAAGTCGAATTCAATTAAATAAATTCTTTATATTATTTTATTTATTTTTAAATTATTTCACTGCTATTAATTGTCAATTTCTTTTTAGCAGTCAAAGATGCGGGTGACGGCCATATACTGTTTATTATAAAACGAAAATTTGTTGAATTTTTATATCATTATTAAAAAATTAATTATTCATATTTATAATTAATAAACAAAATATACCAATGTTTTCAATTTTTAGGGATTTTGAATTTCAGGAATTTTTCTTATGAAAAAATCAAACATTTTATGAATTTCGTTCATAAACGTTTGGGTTTATGAACAAGGCTTATGAATGCGTTCATAGGGTTTATGAACGCATTCATGAGCGTTCGGGTCACCCGAAGGCTTATGAAAGCGTTCATAAACTTTTGTGAATACATTCATAATTTTTATGAACGCATTCATGAGCGTTCGGGTCACCCGAAGGTTTATGAATGCATTCATAAACTTTTTATGTACGCGTTCACTGGTTCAAAAACTATGAATATGTTCATACAGTTTATGCACAAATTCACAAATTTTTTGAACGTTTTTCGTTCCGTGTATGAGTATAGCAGAATGCATGTATACACGTGTATGTATGTATATGTATATATGTATGTATTAGTTAATACCATAGTGAAATTAATAAAGTGTGCCAGATAGCAGGAACTCTCTCTTCATCGTACACTTATTTTCTGACAGTTATTGTCATTATGCTGACAAATGTCAGAGTTCATAACCAGTGTTGCCACTAAGAATTTTTTTCCCCTACCAAAATTGGTCCAAAATTAATCTCAGCCTACCAAAATAAATTTGCTAAACAAAAATTTCTCAGTCCACTAAATTTTGAAATCAAAGGAAGAAGAGTTAAATTTTCTTCAGAAAGGACTATTTGTGGCGTTGGTTTTTAGCAATCTGGTGGCATAAGGTTGAACAAAAAAGTGCAGTCGAAAAATTAAACAAACTGCAACGTCTGGCGTGTATAGGCATGAGTGGGGCAATGAGAACGTGCCCGTCAGTTGCAATGGAGGCAATTTTAGGTGTGCCTCCTCTTAACATAGCCATCAGGAAAGAAGCCTGCTCTCAGGCCTTAAGGCTTGTCTGCAGTACTGAACTAAAGAGTGGAGATCTTAAGGGATACATGAGCATACTAAAAATGCTCGAAAATGACCCAATGCTCAGGATCTCCGACATTATTCCACCAAAGGTGGAATTCTCCAAAAGGTACAATATTAACATCTTGGACAGACAATACGGTGTAAATGGTCCCAGGTTTCACAAAGCTTTTCCAATGCGGAAACACACGCCATCATAGAGTGTGCCAGCGAGTGCCTACGCAGGAAGTCGTCTGGCACACATATCTATATACTGTCCGACAGTCAGGCCGTCCTAAAGGCGCTAGAAGCCTACTTGACTACCTCAAGGCTGGTGACGGACTGCCGCAATCTCTTGAATGAACTGGGCAGGCGCAACACTGTAGAACTGCACTGGATACCAGGACACGCAGGACATGACGGCAACGAACAAGCCGACCGCCTAGCGAAAAAGGGTGCCTTACGCCCACTGATAGGCCCGGAACCATTCTGTGGACTACCAAGAGGACACATTCGGGAGTGGTTACGGAAATGGGCTGACCAGGAATTTGCTGACCAATGGACCAACACCACGGGACTACGGCAGGCAAAACAATTCCTGGCCCCGGACAGAGGGGTATCCAACAAACTCCTCAAGCTAAACCGCGAGGACCTTCGCATCCTCACTGGGTACCTAACAGGGCATTGCTCACTTAGGTACCATCTCAAAAATATGGGAATATCCTCAACGGATGTGTGCAGGATATGTGAGCTAGAACAGGAGACATCACTCCACATTCTATGCGAATGTGCGCTCAGTAGAAAGAGATTTCTCCAGTTTGGTCAGGCGTCAATACCGCCATCAACCATCTGGAAACTAGAACATCAAAAAGTGCTAAAATTTATAAAAAGCCTTAACTTGGATGGTTAAAACAAAGGCTGCACAAAAGATCAAGTTGGTCGCAGTGCACTATAGCCTATATAATAATAATAATAATAATATGTGGCGTTATAATCTTCAATAGCTTTAGATCTTCCCTGCAGAGATGTTTGAACTTTTGCATGTAAAATTTGTTCACAAGCTACAGAGTAATTTTAAAATCATAAAAATAGAACATTTATTAATGCAGTGTGTTGCCTACCAAAATTCCTTGAAAATCACAACAAACCAACCAACCTACCAAAGCCTTAATTTATGAAACGAAGCTACCAATTTTGGTCCAATTGGACCAAAACGGCAACACTGTTCATAACCCGTCTGTGCTGTATGAAAAAATTTCAAAATAAATTGTTTTTTGAAAATTCGTTCTGCACCAAAACCGACACAAACAACGCAATTACATGCCAGGAAAAACGTGCTATCTCTGCAAAACCACCGGCAATGCAGTTTCTATGTTTTTCTAACATAAAATGCATTACGAAAATATATATTTCTGGAGTACTGAAAGTCAATTTTAAATTTTGTGCTATTTTAGCGACAACAAAAATAAAGGTTAATCGAACTGACACAAATAAATTGACACTTTGACAATTGCTACTCAGAGAAATAAGTGTACGTCATCTACCTGGTACACTTTATTGATTTCACTATGGTTAATACTTGTTCAACTTTGAATTGAACTGAACTGTATTGAATTGAAATTCCTATTATAGAATTGAAGTTTTTAAAAAAAATAAAACTCACTTCGCTTTCAAAGGTCACAGGAAACACACCTTGAATATTAACAGATTAGGGGCCCAGACCCTAACCAGAAATAAACAATTTGGGAGTACGCAAGTCGCAAGGGCCTCGTCACCTACACGGGTTCAATTGCTGAATGGAAAGAATTACCCAACATGGAAAGTGCAGGTGGAAGGAAATTGCACAAGAGTAGATTGCTGTGCATCGTACGCGAGGAGAAACAACGGCCGAAGGAAATGGATCTGCCGGCAGCACCCACAGCAGCCCAAGCGAGTGCACATGAAAACAGGTGCAGCGAACAACGTCAATGCGACGACAAGGATCTGGATACACAGAATTAATAATGGCAATGGAGGCAAGCGTGGGCCGTATAGTAGTTAAAAGATCTCAAGACAACGAAAGAGGCGTGGCTCTTTAGCAGCAATTTTACGATAGAAAGTTCACAAGGCACAAGGCAGAATGCTATCGTAAGTTGATTAATTTAAAAATGGATGAAGGTCAGCGGATCAAAGACTATCTGATTGAATTCGATATGTGTGTTTCATATTTGACCGAAATGGATGTCGAATTTGACCAGGATCTACTCACCATATTATTGCTGGACGGTTTACCATCTAAATACAAAGAAATTCGCGCCGCAATTGACACGGCCAACGAATTCCCGACTCTATCTTTTTTACGTGCCAGATTATTGAAAATTGGCGACAAGTCAACGACTGAAGAAGAAGAAGCAATAAAGGTTTACAAAAGCAAAACATAGAACGGTAGCGAAAACAAGGTATGTTCGCGAAAAATTTTCCTTATAATTGTTTCAACTGTGACAACAAAGGCCATAAGACAAAAGGTTGTAAGCTCAAATCGAAAGAGCGAAGCAACTGTGCTGAAACGACCACAGGATTTGTGGCTACAGCAAAGCCACTAACAACAATTGTACAGTGGTTATAAGTCATAACAAAGCAGTTATTAAACGTGGTCAAGGTTCTTTTAGAAGTAACGAAAGGCAATGGTTTATTTCTCGCAAGGATTTTTAAAACCTGGAGAGAGGAGTGTAACGAAGCAACAGAGAAAATTAGTAAAGACTTAGAACAGTGCCGTAAGATATACGGCCATTTAAACAACTTCATTGTTGCTCTTTATATTGATCATTACATCAAATAACGAAAAATTAGAAAAAATTGATAAAACGAGATATCAAGGATTTATTGGCTCACTTCTACACCTCGCGGTACACAGTCACCCAGATATATCATGCCAGCACTGGAAGGCCGCGATACAAGTTATACGATATTTAAAATCAACGCAAGAGTTTGTTTTAACCTATCGAAAGACTGGCCAACCACTTTTTGGGGATGTGGACGCCAACTGGGCCAGACAGGGGTTTGTTTTCACGGGAGTCCAACAAGCAACGGATTGTGGCAACCTCAAACGCAGAGTCGGAATACGTAGCACTTGCGGAAGCAGCAAAATTACAAGCACAGTTATTCGTTCCATAGATAAAATTAAAAAAATTTACAGTCTCAGAATTTAACGATTTTGATGTCATTTGAAAGGTAAAACTCATGGTACAATAATATTCACGTAATTTCATACGATCAAATTTAAAAGTAAATTGCTTTTTGACAAGAAGACAATTTTAACGATGCAAAAAAAGTATGAATGGTAGGAAATTTATTCAGAAATAGTAGTTGGTAGTAGTTGTAGTTAATTTTAACAATTGATGCGATCAAATTTTGATAACTGCTGTAATTTTGTTCAGGAAATTGAACATTACAACCGATGCGGCAAAGTCCATGAATTTCGGTATTAAGTTATTAAAATTTTGTGATTTTTAGAAGACTACACCACAAACTTAAATTGTGGCTTGTCATGCAAATTATAGATTTTTTGCAAGATCGTACATTATGTGGACACTATAATGTATATGAAAGTATGGTTAAACTGGTGGTGTACAATGAGTTCATTTGTGAGTGCTTCTTCAAAGCTCTAGGCCAGGGGTGCCCAAAACCTTCTTATGGAAGAGCAATCACAAATACATATAAACGAATTCATACGCTAGACAACAACAAAACCTACGTTGAAGATAACTTTCGTCAATGTGTACCAACAAAGCATACTGTACTGTGTGTGTATACTAGAATGCTCAGCCTATGCCGAAGAGCATTTACAAAAACAAATGAGCAATAAGAGCATAGAGCATGGGCACCTCTGCATTAGATGATATATCAGCATCTATCGTTATTTATGCTGCTGGGCCTCGGTGTTACAAACTTTTGCACAAAAAGGATTTTCCTCTGCCCTCGTCTTCGAAAATGGGCGCTATAGATAAATGTGGAGACCTCAATTTTGTCGTTGATGGCAACAAATACATTTAACATCGACGACAAATTGTGCATACTGTCATTTGATGAAATGAATTGCAGGGAGGAATGGGCCTTTGATCGCATCAACGACACTATCATTTCACCAAAACGGCAGGAAATGGAAGCATCCCATTTACTACAATTATGACACTAAGATGTCGGCTGAAGTATTGATGCCAATTATTGTATCTTTGTAATAAATTGGCTTCACGGTAGTGGCAATGCTTTGCGATTTGGGAGTTGAAAACCAATCGTGTGGCGAATGTTTGAATGTTGGCGTCAGCAAATCATAGTTACACGTTCGTTGATTTACATTCAGAAGGTGGTTTAGTAAAACCAAATTCAACATTTATGGGTGTTTAAGAAAATTTGAATGCAGTTTTTGTGAAAGCAAATGGTGATTCTTTAACAACTGCTCCAAATTATATGTCAAATTTAATATTCAAAGCGTCACATATCGAGATGAGATTGGATGTTAAAAAACGCTTCTTTGTAGGAAGAACGTATTTAAAAATACAGCATCTCAATCGCAGCCTAATAGAAAAAAAGAGCAACAAATGTTAAAAAAAAATTAAAAAAATCACCACCTAAAAGCACCACCACGACTCGCCTGTGCCGAGCACACCTCACGCCCGCATCCAGTAGCCAAAGCACCATCACGAGTTGCACATTTACAGTCCCTGTTCATCGAATTATGAGCGATGAAAAAATTTCGAAATTTCTGCTTTCATCATCGATAAAACAAAAACTAATCAACTAAAAATAACAAATGAGGTATCAATTAATTCATTGGAGAGTTTTGTACCAAGATGTAAAAATTATAGTTTTTCATTTCTAATATTTTGTTTGTCCACCCTTAGCTTTTAGAACTGCCTCTATTCGTTGAGGCATGCTATCAATGCAATTGGACATCATTGTTCTCAATTGGATATCATTTTGCCAAATATCTGTGATATTGTTTTAAGAATCGTTACCGTGGGGCACAATAGATCTTTAGGTCGCGGTGCACTATCCCCACTAATAATAATATCGTGGGGTTTCCCCGACTATACACTTTGGATTTCAAGTATGTCCAGCAGTTCTCTATCGGATTAAGATCGGGAGAATTGCCAGGCCACGCCAACACATCTAAATTTAATGTATTAATAGCGGCTATGTTTGCTCGCGCTGTGTGGCAAGGAGCACCATGTTGCATGAAGATGTATTCCTCTCTGGGCTGCTGCAGGGCATCGATATATATATATTGGGCAAAGCGCATTGTTCCTTCAACGAAATGTATTGGACCAGGACCTTCCGATGTAATGCAGCTCCAAACCATTACTGCTGGCGGATGTTTAATGCATTCGTCCGAATACCGTTCGCCCTGTCTCCTTCGCACAAATTGCTTTACTTCAGTAACCGCTTCCAAGCGACATCCATCGCTTAAGATAACCTAAAAATAACAAGAATTTCGCAAAAAAGTGGTTAATAGCAATTATTGTTAAAAATCGTAGGAAAGAGCCAAATTAATGGATTTACCTTGGTCCAGTAGTTTCGTCTGTATTCTGTATGCAACTGTGCCCAATATAACCGCCGCTGACGCATTACTTTGGTCAACTTGGGCTTTTTTGCTGGACGCCTGCATATCAACTAGAGTCCCAATTATTAATCGGCATCGGCTAGTATCGGCCAATAAAATTGGTATCGGCATCGGCTAGTATGGGCATCGGCCAAAAAAAAAAAAGAATCGGCATCGGCCTTTTTTGGCCGATGCCAAAGCCGATGCTTTCTTTTTTTTGTTTTCATTTTTTGTACCAACGGGTTCTTATACCCCTTTTCAGTAATGTATTTTTAGATACTGTTTCATATAAATGTTTCCTAGAAATGTTTTTTTTTAAACTATGTATTCTTAAAAACACAGATTTTCTCGAAATGTCTATGCATTTCGTCTCATCTATCAGGATATCAGAAGAAGGGGCATTTAATTTTTCAATCTTATCCTTCTCTTTTAAATGGAAGCATTTTTTAACAGGCCTTTTATTTTTTCCAAATTTGTTTTCTGACTTCTTCCCACTGTATCTGTACAACGGGTCGCAATTTGAGAGTACAAATTGTAATATAAAAATCGTAATTTTAAGTTGAATAAAAAACTGAATTTGTATTCAATATTTACGTCACTATTTTTGTTTCTCTCTCAGTGGATAAATGTGATATATTATTTTTTCTAATATAGGGTGTTTTTTTTAGAGGTATAGAACTTCGAATTGAAATAAAACACAAGAAAATCGTTTTAATGTCCATCAATTTGGCTTTATTGGAAGGATAATTTTATGCCATTAATGTTTAAATATGATTTCGGGCATGTGGCCGCCGCGGCTGGCTCGAATAAAGCCAATTCTACAGGTCCAATTTTCAACCACTTTTTCGAGCATTTGGGGCCGTATGTCGGCAATAACGCCACGAATGTTGGCTTCCAAGTCCCCTAACGTTTCTGGTTTTTTGGCGTAGACGAGCGACTTCACATATCCCCAAAGAAAATAATCCAATGGTGTCAAATCACACGATCTTGGTGGCCAATTGACAGGTCCATTCCGCGAAATTATGCGCTCATCGAATGTTTCCTTCAATAAATCGATTGTGACGTGCGCTGTGTGGCATGTAGCGTCGTCTTGTTGGAACCACAACTCATCCACATTCATGCCATCCAATTCGGGAACAAAATAGTCGGTTATCATGGCTCTATACCGGTCTCCATTAACGGTAACTGACTCTCCAGCATTATTTCGAAAGAAGTATGGCCCAATGACTCCACCAGCCCATAGAGCACACCAAACAGTCAGTTTTTGTGGATGTAATGGCGTCTCAAGGGTCTCATGTGGATTCTCTTCACTCCAAATGCGGCAATTTTGCTTGTTGACGTAGCCATTCAACCAAAAATGAGCCTCATCACTGAACAAAATTTTGCGATGAAAATCAGCATCGAGATCAATCTCATTTTCGGCCCATACACCAAAATCACGACGCATTGCATGGCCTCGCGGCTTTAATTCTTGCACAAGCTGGATCTTGTAAGGTCGCAAGCCAAGATCTTTGCACAAAATCTTCCATAAAGTTGATGGACAAGGCTCCAATTGCTGTGCACGGTGGCGAATCGATTCATTCGGGTCCTCTTCAACATTTTGCTCTACAGCGGCAATTGTTTCTTCGGTGCGCACTGTTCGACGTCTCTGCGGATGCGTATTATCACATAGAGTAAACGTAGTGCGAAAACGACCCATGGTTAACCTAATTAATTGCTCTGATGGACGATTATGTCGACCATAAAATGGACGGAGCTTGCGATAAACTTCGCGAACTGAACCATTATTTTCGAAATAAATTTGCACGATTTGCAAGCGTTGTTCTTTTGTCAACCTGTTCATGATGAAATGGCAAACCAAACTGAACATAAATGACATTAGAGTTGCCAGATTTGACCACAAAATGCCAGTATTATCTCTGTTCGAAAAACAAACCTCTAAAAAAAACACCCTATACATGTTAATGTATTAGAATTCTGAATTCTCTTGTTATTTTATTTAGTTTTTAATTATTTCTTTTCTCGTTGTTATTTAGTTTTTAATTATTTCTTTTCTCGTTGTTTTGTTATTTTGTGATGAATATTACAAACAATATGTAATAGTTCCTTTTGTTATTTTATAAAATAGACTGGGTTTTTGATTGAATTCATTCGTGTTATTTTTTCTATGTAATCGGCATCGGTATCGGCATCGGCCGATTTTCGCCCTTTCGGCCGATTAATCGGCATCGGCCAAACTCGCCCTTCCGGCCGATTAATCGGCGTCGGCATCGGCCAAAAAATTTGGTATCCATATATCAGTTTCCATTAACAGGATTTCATAGAAAACTTCCTAATGAATAAATTGATTTCTCATTTGTTATTTTTACTTGATTAATTTTTGTTTTATCGATGATGGAAGTATAAATTTTTTTATCGGTCATAATTCGATGAACAGGGACTGTAGTCTATAAGAACTACGCAAATCGTGCACCCGCACTTTTAATAACACGCACTACCACGCTTCACCCCAAAAACCCGACTTCTTTTTTTTCTGTCGGTCACTGCGCAAACATTTGGAAAAAATGTTTTCTTACAATTGATATTATTATTATTAATTCTTATGGTATTTTTATGATACGTTACATACATACATACATACATACACTGATAGCCGTAAAATTGCAGCCCTATGGCAAAATGAAAAGAGTAGTAAAAAAAATGTATTTCTCATTTGTCAATTTTCTTCTTATCAGTTGTTTTGAAACTACCTCTATTTTTTTTTGTATCATGGATAAAACTCCAACTAAGAAAACCCCAAAAGATCTGTGCAAAAAAATTAATTAGAGTGTGTGCAATAGCTGCTTAAAGTCGAAACTTTTTTCACAAAAAAAATTTAAACACATGTTTTCTGTTTTTTAGTCTATTGAGTAAAAAAATCGTTAAAATACAAGGTTAGCAAGAACTTGCTTTAATATAGATTAAGAACTGATGTGTCCATTTTCGCTTTCAATGTTTTCTCAAAATTTGCAAAGCTGAGACTTTTACTTTACTTTTAATTTAAAATATTTTTCGAAATTAAAAACCTGAAAATTGGAATAAACATAGAGGAAAATATCTAAAAAGTATGTAAAAGTAGGTTCCTGGATTTGTTTATATACAATATATATTAAGAAGCATTCTTTTTCTTATCAAATAATGTGAACACATCCTCCGATATCTTCCGATGTCAGAAAAGAATTCAATTTGAAAAGTGGTGTAAACACCTATTTCCCGACAAAATATATATTATCAATGTTGACGTAACGGATTAAATGTAAAATCTGAAAAATGTAGCCAACACACTTGGCGCTATAGTTTTCCAAAAATGATGAAAATTGCAAATTCAAGTCTCAGGCATTGCCAAACTACAAAAGTTTAAGAAAAACAAAATGGCGACCACTTCTTCTAATTTTGTCCCGCGGTTGTATGGAGTCGAATCACTGTGCAATGCGATGTCGTATTTTAGCCTTGAGTTGGTTTTTAAGTTTACATTGGTCAAACCTAAATGCAAGCCTGAGCTATGAAAAAAGTTAACAAGAAAAAACGTATTTTTCAGCTACATAATTCCAGTATCGTTCTTTATCTCAATTTATATAGTGATACTGCCACAGTAGTTACAATATATCGTGAAGAACTCCACTGGCGCCTTATAAATTTTGTGCAGTGTTTCAAGTTTGCCCCACACAAACTTAAGCCATAGTTTAGCTACCCAGCGGGAAATTGGAATGTATAGGAATGCATATTTGCTTGCAAGCTGTGCATTACAACATGCATGTATTTTCTCACGGCGATGTCCTACGAAATGTAATGCTTCCCTTTTTTGCATTACCTGGGAGTATATGAAGACATGCATCCCAAAAACATGTACGTTTTCATAAATCGCCTAGCATGTAGGAAATCGTACATTACTCGGTAATGCATAAAATGATCTACCAAAAACCTGTACACCCAAAATAAAATGTTTGTTGTTTTGCTTTATGTTAGTTTTTATTTTTAAAGTAATTCAAGTTCAATAGATTACATATAAACACATACATTAAATATATATAAATACATTAGATATCAGGTGTACAACTTTGCTTCCGCCGTTTTTTTCCCAAAATTAAAAGCTTTATTGCGAAAAAGTGCTTACAGATGTATTATTCAAAGTATTGTCCGTCGCTAGCGACAACTTTCTCCCATCTTTCCGGCAATTTTCGGATCCCGGCTCGAAAAAAGGAGTCCTCTTTTGACGCTATCCATGAAGCAATCCATTTTTCCAATTCTTCGAAGGATTGAAAATGTTGATCTGCCAGGCCGTGTGCCATCGAACGGAATAGGTGGAAGTCAGAAGGGGCGACATCTGGGGAATACGGCGGGTGGGGCAAGACTTCCCATTTCAGCGTTTCCAGGTACTTTTTGACCACTTTTGCGACGTGAGGCCGAGCATTGTCGTGTTGGAGGATGACTTTGTCATGTCGCTCTTCTTTCTGAATCATGCCCAGGGCCTTGAGACGTTTTGAAATGGCTTGCTGACTCACTCCCAACGATTCTTCAAGCTCTTCTTGGGTTTGGCACGAATCTTCATCAAGCAATGCTTCTAGTTGTTCATCTTTGAAGGTTTTTTCTCTTCCACCACCATGTTTGTCTTCGACATCGAAATCACCATTTTTAAAACGTTGAAACCACTCCCGACACGTTCTTTCACTCAGAGCAGCATCACCGTAAGTTTCTGAGAGCATTCGATGCGCTTCAGCTGCATTTTTTTGCGAATTGTAACAGAAAAGTAAAACTTCCCGCAAATGGCGAGAATTGGGCACATAAACGGACATTTTCGAGCGTGAATAATATGAAAACAAGAACAACTGTCACTGAAACGGCGATGACAATTCGTTAGGCACTGTCCACACTCACTTTAAAGGCATTACCATCTATGTATTTCAACCAGCCTCAGCCGATACAGCCACCTATCGGAAAACGGCGGAAGCAAAGTTGTACACCTGATAAGTAAAAATGAAAAAACTATAATACACTCACTTCAATAACATCCCTTTGCTTCTTTGTTCGTCTTTGGACAGACATTCTGAAAAAGGAAAATAACTCAATATTAAAAAATCCAGTAAACAAAGTTGTTTTTTAAATTCATACTTACCAAAGTTGCTTTGAATATTTTTGTAAAAATTTCTTGTTTCCGTTAATTCACGGGGCTTCGTGATATATGTATGAAAACGCTGGGAGCTGCTAAAGATATATTAACCCTTATTCTCATACCCGGGTACCCGGGTGCCCACTGCGATGTATTTTCGTGAAAAAAACTGACAAATAATGAAAATTTTTTTTTTACCTTCCGGATCCTCGTTATTTAGGTGAAAAGCGAACAAATCATATATTTAAAAAATTTTGTTTTCTATATTGAAAACTTAAAAATTTCATGAAATGGGTACCCGGGTACCCCGGGTGCCAAACGACGTTAGTAAGTTTGGGTATGAGAATAAGGGTTAAAAAAGATTAATGAAATTAATTGTCTTTGCAAATTAAACTTTATTAAAACTCACCTCGTTTGATGCAACGATCCGCGCGCTTGCTGTCTCACCGATTTTTCTATCACAACTGAAGTTATTTTTCCGAAAATCAATAGAAGCGACCTTTTCAAAGAAACAGTTATTCTAAGAAATATTGCGCCGCTCTCTCAGAATTTCTTTGGAAGGTGCAATCTCTTTGGTATAAAAAACAAAACACAATTTGCAGAAACGAAAGCTATGCATTACACATGCATATGTTTTCTATTTGGGTTTTTCATATACGAATTCGTGCATGAAAAACCTCATGCATTCCCAACTTTCCCGCTGGGTACGCTCCCGTGTTCATTTACATACATTTACACTTAGTGCAACTTTGCGCCCCCAACAAGGGCACATCACATGTGTCCGCCCGTCATGCCCGCGCCGCTCTGCCTCACAGTGGCATTTTTATTCAATCTAGTCGCTCGAAATTAAAATTTTTATGGATGAATTATTGAGTTTTTTTATGTAATCTGTTCACCTGATATCCACAGTGGATATCGGTTATCACCCTTTCTTTTTAACGTTATTTCTAACAAAGAAATCTGCTTACAAAGTGAGAGTTTTTGACGTTTTGCTTTTTTAGTACCGAAAACGCTGCACGTGAACGCGTAGTTCTAACACGAAAATTTGTGTTGTAAAATTAAAAACCTTAATCTTTCGTGCTATATATTGAAAATTACACGTAAGTATATTTGTTTACATATGTTTTCAATATGTTGTGCTTGTTTCTTTTGTAAAATTTTAACTATTATAAAGTGTCCTATTTTTTGTGTGTGAAATTTATGAAAACGTGAATTCAAAATGTGGCCAAAAGTTTGAATTGCGCTGCATTACTATAATTTTTAGTTATTTACAATATTTTGTCATTTCTTAATGTATTCCTTATGGATTTTGCTGCCCCTTTTCGAAAAAATGGGGATGGGAAGAGAGTTATACGACTTGTGGGTTGCAGAACGCAACCAAAAACAAAAAGATAAAGTCGTTATAGAGCATATCTGCACTAAATTAGATATAGATAAAGAAAATCAAGTATATACTGATTGTTGCAAAATAGTAAACAATTTTTTAACAAATTTGCGTTCAGGACACGCCAGAAGTTTCTGGACAAATTTTCTTCATGGCTTGAATCAAACATTGGTTTTCCCCATGTGACTTGCTTCTTCTTCTTCTTCTTGACTGGCACGCCAGCCCGATTACGAGACTAAAGCGGCCCATACACGATACAATCTGGTCGTGCAACCGGTCGTTAGGACACACACGTTGCGATTTCCGACACAACTCGTTCGCTCAACTTTATTTTTCTCATAAATTTTGTTGAGTGCAGACGCAATGACAAGCAAAATAATTGCGCTTCTGATCATCAATGAAATTATAGAAGAGGAAGAGAGCAGTGGAAATTCAAATGCAGTGTTTTCTTAAACGCAGTGTCCGTGGAAATATTCTCCAATTCATCGTCCGAATTTTCATTTTGGTGAATTTTTTGCAGCTCATTCATCTTCACGCCCTCAATAGTACCATTGGGATAAATTTTTTTATAGGCTGTCAAAAGTTTTTCATGTGCGGTATGACGAAAACTTTTATTTTTGAATTTTCCACATTTGCTGTTCCATAGTTCCAGCAAATTTCGATAAGCTTCGATAAAATCGCTCCAGTTTTCGTTGCGCTCGTCCATTTCGTTCACAACTCACAAAAGCTGCAACACGAATGAACTCAGAAAATGGCACGAAATTGTACAACATACCCATACACGTTGCGACCGCTCACACAACACGACCGAAATATCAAAATATTTTGATTTTCATACAACCAGTTGTGCGACACGTACAACTGCGCTACACACGATGCGATTTTTTGTACAACCTTGTCCAGTTGTGCAACGAATCGCAACGTGTATGGGCCGCATAAGGCCTAGCTACCCGCAACCATCCGTGCTGTGCGTGTGAATTTATACAGGGTTGGAAGGGACCTACAGTTTTATGCCGATTCCGAACGGAGAGTTGGGAGTTAGTACAACGGAGTCTTGTGACTTGCTTGCAAGATCTTATTCATGCCTTACTTTTTACTTCTAATCCTTTAATAACATCCATATCCAAAATCCGCAAACGAGCCTTAAAAACCGTAATGGTTTCAATGACGAAGTTTTTTCCCTACTCACAGATCCTCAATACGCTTCCACAATGGAAGCACACACAAATTGCTGAATAATATCTGCAAGTTTATTAAGTTTTTATAATATAAAATATGTAATGTACCATGTTCAGATAACTTAGATTGGTTAAGTTTATTACTTTGTGTTTTGCTTTAAATTAACTAAATTGGTAATGTACCACAAATGGGCGTGGTCGTTGACCGATCTCGAAAATTGTGTCGGTATCTGATTCCGGAGTATCATATTAACACATGATCTTAATTTGAATGTAATATGTTAATTTTTCAGCTTGTAATTAATTTCGAGCGACTAGATTGTATAAAAATGCCACTGTGTGCCGTCCGCCGTCAACGCATGTGTTAAATTAACCCATGTCAATTAGCTCCTCAGCGATCACAGCAATAGCAGCAGTCAAAAAGACGTGAAGGAAGAGCAAATGGAAAACCCTCAAAAGTGCCTTCGACCAGTGTCTCTGCTGAACGTTCTCCGCTGTCTCGAAAAACGCCTGACTGCCTGCATGCCGTGCCTTCTCGCCCCCTCCCCCAACTAGCCGCGACCTACGCTGGCCACTTATGACACTCTGTTTGTTTTTTGTTTGTTAATTTTTTGTTTTGGTTTTCGAGCGCAGAAATTCCACGAATTTTCATTCATTCACTCATTCCTGCAGACATTTAGTTAATTTATGTTATTGCTTTCGTTGTTGCTATTATGTGATTTCCTAATTTGGTTACAGCACTCCAGGGTGTCACTCATTCTGTTCAGCTGGTCCTCCCCTTCGTGGCTGGTCTAACTGCCCATCCCTCGTGCTGCCTCCATCCATCCATCCATCCGTCTGCCTGACCGTCTGTCCATTCGTTTGTCTGGCGGTTTTATGCCGCGTTTCGAGTGTTTTCACTTTTCACTTTTGTTGATTTTAGTTGTGTAATTTGAGTAAATATCGTCGGCAATTGCTGATGCCCCTGCATTTCTATACGCCAAGCTTCTATCACTGCCACCGAGCGGAGGTGTCAAATTGCTTGTCACTGGGCGCGTGTGCACGGGTATGAGCAAGTGTCGGGCTGACTGCGGTCAGCATTTAATTTAGAAGGAGGTGTCGACGCATACATTTCAAGTAACGCGAATTTCGTTGCCAGAATACCATACAGGTGACAGCCGAGTAGCATAAAGCGGCCCATACACGATGCAATCTGGTCGTGCAACAGGTTGGTCGTTAGGACACACACATTGCAATTTCCGACACCACTCGTTCGCCCAACTTCATTTTTCTCATAAATTTCGTTGAGTGCAGACGAAATGACAAACAAAATAATTGCGCTTCGGATCAATTTCTTTATAGGCTATCAAAAGTTTTCCATATGTAGTATGACGAAAACTTTTATTTTTGTATTTTCACATTTGCTGTTCCATAGATCCGGCAAATTTCGATAAGCTTCGATAAAATCGCTCCAGTTTTCGTTGCGCTCGTCCATTTCGTTCGCAACGCACAAAAGCTAAAACACGAATGAAATCAGAAAGTTGCACGAAATTGTACAACATGCCCATACACATTGCGACCGCTCACACAACACGACCGAAATATCAACGCTATGCACGTTGCGATTTTGTGTACAACCGAGTCCAGTTGTACAACAAATCGCAACGTGTATGGGCCGCATAAGATATTTAATTTTCCTTATTCGGAAGTTGGTGTTTGTTGTCTTCACAGAATCAAACAATTAATTGGCATTCACGTTTCTTCCTTTCGAGAAATTTTAATTAAACAACTCAATTTTCTAAGCCCCAAAAAATCGAGATTGCACATGGTTTCTTGTCATGAGTAAAAAGATTTGAAAAATCCCCATCACTTAGAGCCACTTGCTTATCCAATTAATCATCAGTGCCGCGTTTTGGCTGACTCCTTTCTGCTTTCCCTCAGTCTTTCATAGTTTTAAACAGAATTATTTTTCAAAAGACTTGAGCCTACACGTTATTTTGTTGCGTTTTACCCCAAGGCCCTAAGTTTACTCACCTAAATGAAGTGTGCCGCATGACGCATTAACTTTGTTTAGGTTTGAATCCAAAGTTTAAAAAATTACCATTTTCTTTATAAAAACATTATTCCAACTACCAAGCTTTATATGTTTTCGCCTCAGCTTAAAACTTACATATTTCGATATCTTTTCTAAATCTGTCCACCTGCTTCTTCCTCTTGCTAAACAAAACAAAACTACGCACCTGTGCCACGCATCTTAACATTGCGTTGCGGTCCTGCGTTTTCATTTACAATACAACCGCCCTCTTTGAAGTCCTCAGTGCTTCACTATACAATGTTCTCTTGTGTCTGTTCAGTGGGTAAACGACTGAATACGTAAACACACACAGACACAGCGAGATATACGAGTGTACTCATATATCCGTTTGGACATTTACGCCAGTGACACAAATAGACTAGCTGTCGGTACACTTGAACCTTGAGGAAAATTCCTCTTCGCCATCACTCTGTGTGTGTCGGCGTGTTTGTTGTTTATTGTGGATATCCCTTATTTGAGTACGTGAAATATGTCAATTGAAAAACACTAAGAATTCGCCGCCCCAGTGTACACACACTCACCGACGACGGCATTCGCACAGCCGCTACATGTGTTCGCAGCAGTGTTCTTGGAATGGCTTGTCGTCAGCGTCGGGATAACAGTGACGGCGGAATAACTAACGCCAGATCCTTTGCATTTCACACATCATCTAGCGAGCAACCGTGGCGCAAACACCCAACAACTGTGCGGCACAGGCGAGCGAAACTGAAGGACGGCAAGAGCGGAAAAGTGACAGGAGCTGTGAGACACCAATACTCGTATCAATAGAAATTAAACACAATCGAGGCAAGTGCCGACACAGCTACTGTTACGAATTTGACGCGCTGCGCTGCGGCGCGGTGCGATGTGCTGCGTCGCACATCCTGCTGTGGCAACTAATTGTGCTCATAATGTGTTCGGCACTACCCACATGTGCGGTAGGACCACTAATTCGTATTACGTGTAATGTGTGCAACTGATTAGAAATTTAGGTGCAGTATTTTTGGGTTGAAAATTGACAAGGGTTCAATTAGCCTACTTATAAACATCAAATAATTTAAGCATCAATAATTTAAAGCATTAAATATCAATATTTTTGTAAAGAATTGTTCTACTTTTATAAATATTTTAAAATATTTTTTTGACTGACAAAATATTTAATTCCTCTAATTTAGGTAAATATTTTTTCAATGAGTGTTTAAAAATTGTGAAGGCATATTGTGATATCATTCATATTTAACCTCAAAATCGTTAAATATTTTAACACAAATTGTTTTTATTAATATAATACAAATTGTATCATTTGCATAAAAATTTTAAAATGTTTTATTTTGGGAAAGCCTTAATTTGACTTAATTTGTCTAATTTTACGAAGCATTCAAAACATTCAATGTGTTATTGAAACTGGTGAAGAGACATTGCGACTTCATTTATAAGTATATAAGGAAAGCCGTTATATATTTAATTTGAAAAGAAAACGTTATTAACGTTGTCGGAAATAAGTATCCCACAAAGCCAATTGATTGCCTAATTTTAGAAATGGTTCCAATTATTGCAATGTGTTACTAAAGATTGTGCGCAAACGGCCTAAAATCGTTAAATCAGAGAATCACAGTCTCATTTCGACAAACCTATTCGAATTCTTAATGAAACCAGAAACCACACCTATCTACTATTTGTTTAAATTTATTATTTTGAGCCAGGGACAGGCAGAAGGTTAATTATTGGGCAGATATTAAAGTAAAAAACTTAAGAAATAAATCACCTTTTATTGAGTCCACACAGCCACAAGAATCGTAATGGTTTAGTTGAATAAACTCATATTTCTGTTTGCAATTATCCACACCAAGGTCGCTATTGACTGCATTTCAGAAGCCTGGCGCCTCTTAAGATGTCTCCCAAATATTGAATTGTCACTCTTAACCGTTGCAACTTGAGGAGTGCATTTCCTTCGCATTCACAACGCCCCACTGAACTTTATCAAAAGCACAAACACAGCAATCCACATAGACTAACTGACTAACTAACTGACCCACTTCTTTTCGGTGTTAATAAGACAGTCGGAAAAAGTCATATCAACCTGATGTATATACAGTTGCGCCATGTCGGCCAGTATATATATATAAATAGCACTTATACCCAAAACCACAAAATGAAACCCAATCAAATTAAGCAATAAAAGTAATAACTGTATCGAGAGGACAACTGAGGCGACCTAAAAAATTACTCTTCCTACAGGTTGGCGTGCCAATGAAAGGGTTGTTGGACGCACGACGTGACGGCCACAGATGTCGATGTTCGGTCGATTTTAGCTTGAAATGGTGTTCGCTCCTTTCGCTGTGCCAGGCGAAGTGCATGCAAAGCTTGCGGTTTGATTCAGTGCCAGTGAGAAGTCGGAGTGGCGGCATGAGGAACGTTCGAAGTAATAAATGCTTTATGAAAGAAAATAGTTTTCACTTCGAGCTACATAATGTGAACAATCACACCCACACCCACTTCAGGTAGTTAAATTTGAATTTGAATATCTGAACTCGCCCAACTAGTGCTAACTAACCCGCCATTCACCGCAACCCGCTTCCTCGAATGGAACTTCGTGGCATGAGAGATCAAATTGAGTATTAAAGTCAAATTACGACATTATAGGACGTAATGCTATTCAAGCTAATGATGGCACCAAATCAGCTAGGTAGCCGATTTTCTAAAGGAAATTAGTCGTTTCTGCATAGGAATTGTCTCACACCCACTTCAGGTCGGTGACAAAATAAGTATTTAAACAGGTACTCACCGATTTGTGGAACGTCGTACTGCCGCTGGCCTCTCGCCGTACGTAACATTAATTGACTTGCTATGCTGTGTGTGACAGGCGACTGCATGCCGGCGGAGTAGCCGCCAGACGCTGCCGCGGACACGCCGCCTGAGCGCTTGCGATTTGGATGCAGAAACTTCTCTGGCTTTTGCTGCAGCTGCTGCTGCGCATTGAATGTTGCCGGCGGTGCTGCGTCTACTGACGTGCTCTTCGCTTTGTCCGCTACCTGTGCCGGCTGCCTGTCTGACTGTTGCGCGCTGCGCCCATTTTGCGTGGCTAACGCGGCTGCGGACAGTGACGGCGCTGATAACAATGATGAGGAACTTTGCATTGCAGCTGTTACGGCTGGCGATGTCGCGCCTGATGATGAGGGCTTGTCGATGTGTTTTGTTGCTGTGGCCTCGGAGTTGGCCATTGAAAGCTTGGTGTGTTGGGCGCCGTTGTGGTGCGGCTGCTTCTGCCGGCCGAATATGTTGCGCTGCCACTGTTTCAGTTGCTGCTGCTGCAGCTGTTGCTGGGCGCGTTTTCGCTGCCACTTCTGTTGCAGGTGTATGTTGTAGGCGCCGTTGCGGTGCTTTCCAGCCGTAGCCGTCTGCTGTTGCTCCTGTTCCTGTTGCAGATTGGTGGCGTCCTCGTAGCGCTCCTTGCCAAAGAGTCCCTGCAGCATTTGCTGTGGATGCGCTTCGAGCTCCTCGAGCGTTTGGAAAGCGTTCTGTGTGTGGCCTTGCGCGTGATAGCCGTGATGACTGCCGAAGTTGGACATCGCTGGGTCGTCGCTCCAGCCGCGGTGTTGCTCGGCCAATATCTCGTCCAAGTACTGATAGCCGTCCAAATCGGGCAGCATGTCCTCGACGTCTGGTTCCGACTCCAGCTCCAAAAATTCGTCCACGTCCATGTGTTGTGGCGCGTACTCGCGATCAGATGGCTGCACCACTCTGCCGTATTCGTATTTCACCGGGCGCCGCCCATCATTCAGGCTGCCGCCATCGTAGTCCTCCGCCGCTTCGTAATCATCAGTCTCCGTTGGCTGCTTCACTACATTGCCGAACAAGAAGCCGCGCGCTTGCTGCATCAACAGCGCCGGATAATCGCCCTCGATATCCTCCGCCGGCGTCATCTGAATACGACCGGTGATGATCGGTCGGCCGTGGTGTCCCGTGCCCGCCGCGGCCGTCTGTTTCGCCAACCCCAGCAGCATGAGACGCTCGCGCTCCAGTTGCGCCATGTCGGCCAGCTCTTTCGTCAGACGGCCACTGCTGTCCAGCGGTTTTTGCTTCTTAAGGCTGCCGCCGCCACCACCAACACCGCCGCCGGCGTGCTGCGCGTGGTGGTGGCCTCCGCCAGTCAGCAGATTTATCATGTCGTTAGCACTCTGACTACTTGGTCCGATTTGACCGCTGGGAGCTTCCACGCCGCCGCCACCGGTGCCGCTCGATGCGCCGCTGTTGCCGTTGCCGGTCAGGTGCAGCGCGTACAGGCCGCCGTTGATAAGCAGGACGCATACCAGAGTCTGTATTAGTGAGAAGAACATTTTCTTTTTGTTCACGTGGCGCAGTCTCTCAAGTAGACGTGGTATTTTTCCGGCGTATATCGTAACGAAGGTCGGATTGAAATGGGTGGTTTTTGTCGGGCAGCGACTGCTGTTACCGCTGCTACTACGTGGGTCTGGGGATGCTTGGTATCTACACTGCAGCTCGGGATATAGTCTTCATTCTCTATTTAACGGCGCGCTTGGTTGCTTCCTGTCCTCACCTATTGAGTTCTGCCAGAAAGCGACGCTTCTAACCACGTGAAAATTACTTTGACAGTAGCTGCGGCAGCCGCCAAGCTGCTATCAACCGAATTACGGTACGGTTTTTACTCAGGCAATGCAGGCGCTCGCTGCCTAAAACTCTCGGAACGTGCTGTTATCTGCACGATTTTTGGCAACTTACCGCGTCCGCTCAACTTCACTAGTCACCAAGTTTTTGCCTTGTTTACCACTTGAGCGCGTTGTTGTTGTTGTTGATGCTGTTGTTATTTGTTTTCACCCAAAACATTCGGGTTTCCTTGCACTATAAGCCTTAATTTCACCGGGATATTTTGACGCTTTGCCAAAAAAGCGTTTCCGGGCTGTGCTTGGTTTGTACAACTGCAGCCGCCGCTGATTTTGCGCTTTCAATGGCTTTTCGTGGGCTTTGTGTTCGAATTGACTTTGCCAGCCGCCTGCCCGCTGTCGCGGTCTGTTGGTCTTTATGTTGCTTTTTCTGCTTCCGCCGCTTGCCGCTGCCGCTCGTATACGCCAACTGGCTACCACTGTGTGCACGGCTTGTAATCCGCCGATTACAATAATGTGCTTCTGGTGTGCTCGTTCACCGGTTCGTTCGGCCGTTCGTTTATGCGTCCGCGTACGTCCAGCCAACTTTCATTACCACCACCGCCACGTCGGTTAGCTTGCTTATCTGTCTACCCGTTCGCCCGCTTTTCTGGCTGCCGTTCTTGTGTACAGTTCGCCAATCTTGTTATATGTCAGTGGAGACAAAATCAATAATCAATGCGAACGTTTGCTGCCGCTGCTACAACTTCTGGCCTGCGCTCAACTTGTTCAGCTTCCTTTGCTCGCTCTGCTCGCCAATGTTGTTGTCATTGAGGTCGCTGCTGCTGTTGCAGCTGGTTTTTGCGTTTATCTGCGATATCTCCCGTTCGGTTAGTATGGAGTTATTTAATTCGTCGCTGCTAGTTGCGGAGCTTCAGTGATTTTAGGACTACTTCGGAGCCACTGGGCTGAGGTTGTTGTTGTCGTGCTGTAATGACGAAGGACACGCACTTTATACCTTACTATGCAGTGGATGCTTTGTTTGAACCTACTATATACGATTCTTAGTAATGCTTGTCGGATGAAGCGAATGCGCTCGAGATGCACGAAAAGTATTTGTCTTTGATCGCCCGACCGCTAAACTAATTCAGTAGGTTAATTGCCTAAATGGTGCACTGGCGCCGTTAGACGGAACTTTTACGTGTGTAAAGAGCGGGGGGGGGGGGTGAGCAATAACTGGCAAACTAACTTTAGCACTCGGCGGGGGTCGGATGGGAACACCAGTTGAATGCTAGACTTCGCTTGCTGCGAATGTGTGTCCATCACAGTTTATTGACTTTTTTTATTGCCGCATTTTGAGCTGAGATTATTAGCGTCTTTTAGCGTGCGGTCAGAGTTAATGACAGGTGCCGTTTTCTGTCTGTTTATTGCCGTTTCTGTCGGGCGAGCAACTGCAACAGCCACTTGCACACACACACGTGCGCACGCACAATATCAATCTGATCAAGCCTGGTCGCTCGCTAGTAGTATTTTCAATAAATGCTGAAGGCAAACAGTAAAGTATGGTGGATTATTTTTGCTCTGGCCCTAGCGAAACTTTATCGTCGAATTTTTATCGCTGCTGTTCTTTGTTTCTTTGTTTTCATTGAGACTATTTTTAACTACGGTCCGTTCTGTACGTGTCCATCCCAAGGGATCGCAGTGCCCTGCCGACTCGCTCCCGCTACGCTTTGCCGACGTCTTTTGTTTGTCTTAGCCTTGTTAGGAGCCAGAGCGCGAAAGGCAACAGAACACAGAAGGCAGACAAATAAGCACCAGCAAATTTACCTCCTTTTTCGCTGGCGTGTATGCGTGCTGTCGTGTCGCTGTTTTCTTTCGCTGCTGCTTCGTCGGCTAGCTGTCGGGCTGATAGGATGCTTGAGACTTAAAGTGGGGTTTTTTGCACTTTTTTTTGTCACTTTGCTTATGCTTTTTTTAGTGCAAATGGGGACATCATAAGTGCTTTGGCTCTGTGTATGGTTGTTGTAGTTGTTGTTGTGTTTTAATACTTGACAGCGCTAAGATTGTTAAAAATGTTGCAGTTTCACTTCCGGTTTATTAAGATTTAGAGTTATTTTTCCTGGTGCTGCAGCGGCCAGAGTTTTTCAAGGTACTGTGGCGTTCCTAAGCGCGCTGCACAGTTTTCTTTGCGGTAATTTTGTAATTGAACGCAATTTTTGCAATTTTCATACAACTTATTATTATTGATAACACTTCACAGTCGTCTTCACTTTTATTTGAATAAATCGTTTCTTAAAAATTAAAACATTCCACTGCGAGCCTTTAGTGTCGACGTCAGTGATGCTGATTGGTGTAGGACAACATTGTTAAATTGCGGGAGGAGCACTTTACTGTCAACTGGTACGCTAAAAATTGATCGCAAAGCACTTCTGTTTGAATGAGCTAAGCGTTTAACTTTGAACCGCGGACCCAAGCCGGAAGTGTGCCCGAAAATTCAACGGTATTTCGGATGAGGTTTCGATTGCTACTGTTGCTGCCTTTTGATTGGATTTGATATTTATAATTTGTGTTTGAGGAACTTTGCGGTGGTTACGCCCGAGTTGTGGCCAAATGACTATGCACCAGGAGCTGTCGGATTTAAAACTTCACTAACGTATCGCAACACTTTCAACGTACAACTGACTTTTATCGTCCTTCTTATAATACTTTCATTCAAAAAATGGCACTTGCGTTCCCCGACCAACTGCGAACTCGTTTTTCTCAATTTATTTGCAATTTTACCTTCTCAGATTTTGTGTTTTTCCTTTTTTGGTGTTGCACTGATTTCTTTTGAATTGCCAGCACTTGTGTTCTGCTTCACTAAAAATACACTCTTTTATTTCATCCGTTTAAAAATTGTCACAGCAATTGTCCTTCCTAACGTTTGAACCGACGAGCAAGGACTCGTCGTCTTGGCAGGAATCCCCTGTTTGTCTACTAAAAATGCTTCGCTCGCTCGTGCCTGAGTCGGTGTTGTTGTCGTTGCTGCTGTCGGTGTCACTGCCGCTGCCGCTTTGGCTGGCTCTCGAGTTGTACAGCGTTTCGTGTTGCAGGCTGATTGTTTTCGAACCAACGGGTGCGTGTGTACCGTTTCCTGCGTTTTGTACCGTTACTCCTGCTGACACTGCTAGCTGCTGCTGCTGGACGTCCGTGGCTCGTGTTTCTTCACGACGACGCGACTTTAGCGTTTGCACGCTCGCAGCTAACACTTTGCTCGCTCAACCACTTGTTTTGCAACTCGAAGTCGCCGCCAGTGGAGAGTGTGTAGAGAATTCCGAACCGTCGCGACAGTCTCACCGGCACCATCCTCCCGCTTTCATCCCCCAGCAGACCGTACGCCAATGTGGGCAGCAGGATAAGGTCGTCGTTCGTCGTCGCTCCTTCGTCCTTTCGAGCCGGTCCGTTTCGGGCGCACAGTAAAATTAAAGCTACGCAGCAAGTAGAGAAGAGCCAGCAACAGCAACAATACTTCAACAGCTCCGATGTACGCAAGCTTGAATCTCTTGCGGCGCTCACCCTTCAGCGCTCCTGGCGCGCCCACTTGCTTCACGGTCCCGACCAAAAGTGTGTGGGAGCATAGCGCGGAGCGTAGTCATCGCATAGCGGCGAGCTGAATGGAGAGCAGCGTCTGTCTGTCTGCAAACGATTTTCAGCGGCCGCGACGAATGTTTGTCCCGGTTGTGCGAAAACACTGTAACTTAGCTCTTCGTCCGCCGCTAATTCTAAGGTATTGTGTTAGTTCTGTGGCGTCTCACTGGCAAAGTCTCCATTCAGGCCCCAAATTAGCATACAGCGCTTTACTATAATATCTGTCACGGCACACACTTGTTATACAAATACATATACACGCACGTACATACGTGTGTATGTCTGTTTATCTGTATAAATGTATACCATAGGCGCAGCAAAAACATCAAACGCCGCAAAATATCACCCGTTCATTCAAGCGTCTATACGCGTGACGCTGCAGAAGCGTCAATGAAAATTCCGTTCAGCACAACAACAACGATACAGTAAAACCAACCATCACAACAACAAAAACAAGCAAAACTGGGGAGAAACTGTGACGACAACAATTTTACAACAACAAATTCGCCACCCACCCACCTGCATTCAAGACGTTCCTACGTACGAGTGTGTATGCCCCAGCTAAAAGGATACCAAAGATTGTCATGCGACTCTTTCGCTGCTGGCCACTATGTATTGCATCTCGACAGCCAACACTTTGCAGGTGTCGCCTTTGTTGCTGTTGTTGTTATGGTTAATATCAAGGTTTCAAAACTGTTGGTGCTGCCTCCCCTTAACTTCAGGCTTGCACTGACCACGACAGCCTAGTGAAGTCTGTAGGGCCCAATGGGCTCTTTGCTAACTGCGAACCCCCGCGACTTCGACGCAATAAATCTCAATTCTCTCTTTTCTATTTCAAACGGTTTCGTTTACCCTCTCTCACTCACTCCACCTCGTCCGGTCATTTGAGTCATGCAGACGTTCAGTTCGTTTCGCCTTGCTGCATTCATTGTTCGTCATGACTGGCGAACTGTGCTCGAATCCGCTGGAAGAGTGGACAATTTTACATGTGGGTGTCAGACGCGACTTTTCCACTGAGTGTGTCTGATGCGCAAAAATGCCATGGCCAGCGAAATCAAAAAATGTATGGATGGACTTTGAGCGCAGCGTCAGCAATAGAATCTTAAAAACACACAGCGAGTTTTATCTATAGCCACCGCTCATTGCAATGGAGAGCCCGAGTAAATATGTTGTGTTCACCAAAAGCAACAATAGACTTGGGCTGACAGCGCTCACTGTGAGTAGCCCGGAAATTCCGGATATGACCATTGCGAACTGCATTCGAAACTTCTTACAATATATTTTAACAAAAAAATCCAAGCTTTGAAAATAGAAAATCTGTATTTGTTTCCTTTAAAACACACTAAAGTTTCCCAGTTTAGTTTGTTGAGCTCACCGGCACCAGTTGAAGAGAGGCAAGAAGGGGAGCAGAGAGTGAGTAGCGGAAATTTTGAGGTAGACACCCGACCCCAAATCCCGAAATGTCGTCATTAGCTAAAATCGATCGAGGCTTAATAGTTTAGGAGACTCCTAGACTATCTAGACTCTTTCTAGACTCTGTCTAGAAGACGACAAAAACCGAGCCGATTCAATGTATTATAAATATACTAACTGACCCGGCGAACTTCGTCCCGCACGACATTTGTTGTTTTCTTATAATGAATGAATGAATGGCGAATCCATGGCGATGCAAATT